>CM054814.1:13495989-14129512 GCA_028984105.1 Lavandula angustifolia
TAGTATGCCGCACTATCATAGATTGTTGAGGATACATCATGCTCCTCAACCATCGATGATTGATGAAGATTGCTATTTCCTAGAAGATAAGCTTCATCTATTTAACTTGAGGTACCTCTATGCCAAAATTATTACTCTTCATTCCAAATTAAACTCTGCATTGCACCTCCTTTGGAATCTGCAGACATTAATCCTTAAAAGCAAACATTATGGTGGTTTTAATGAACCACTTGAGATTTGGAATATGCCTCAACTCAGGCACGTACAAGTAGAAGGTTATATGTACCTTCCAGATCCTACTGTTTGCAACAGACAAGACGACATTGTGTTGAAGAATCTACAGATGCTCGTGCAAGTAAGAAACTTCAAATGTAGCGAACAGGTGCTTAAGAGGATCCCCAACATTAAGGTATTGCATTTGGAATATAATGATGATGGAGAGGAAAATTGTCTCAATAATCTTGATCGCCTCCACAAACTAAAGGAGTTACGCTGCAAGCTTAGTCTGTACCGAGATTCAGATCTTCGAACCGACTACATGCAGAAACCCACCTTCCCACGTTCGCTGGAGGTGATAGAACTAGTTTCCAAACATTTCCATTGGGAAGATATTTTGGAGAAGATAGGTTCATTGCCCCTTCTTCGTTCCCTCTATCTTCAAGGTGGAATCTTCACGACGCGCGTGTGGAGAACAGTTGATGGACAATTCCCAAACTTAAAGTTTTTGGAACTTACTCGTTGTGCTGGTCTGGAATGCTGGGATTTAGAAAGCTCCCACTTTCCGTGCCTCGAGCGTCTTGTTCTCTATACTTTTGACGAGTTGAAAGAGTTCCCTTCAGATATTGGAGAAATACCGACACTACAATCAATTCGGCTGTGTAACTGCAGCAAATCTCTAGTCATTTCTTGCAAAAGGATGCAAAAGGAACAAGAGGAGTTATATGGGGAAGAAGAAGTAACCTTTCAAGTGTCAGTTAGTCCCCGTGTCTGTGATTACAAGGAATTGCAGCACTTGAAAAGCACCAACTTTAAATTCAAGCCATGGTGATTAATTTTCAGTTATGGTATATTCTCAAACTCATTTATATATAATCATATGCAACTAATTTTTTCAAGAAATTAACTGCATATTAGTGATTCTTGTTCTTCATATTTTAGGTGGGTTGAGAGAGATCCTCCTGATTTTGGAGAAATACCAACTGTATGATCAATTGTGGTGTTCCATTGCAGCAAATCGGCCGCCATTTCTTGCAAAGGATACAAAACGACCATGAGGAGTTATATGAGGAAGAAGAAGCCCTTCAGGTCGAAGTTGTTAGCGTACATGGAGAAGTATTTTTAATTTTTAATTTGTTACCAGGTTCAAGGCATGAGGTTCTTACGAATTGATAATGTTTTCTACCTCACCACTATTTCAGGTTGGATTTGGATCTTCCGAAGCTGGAAGCAGAAATTCTCAAACATAATCCAAATGGGCCGTTGCAGAATGTTCCTGCAAGGATTTTTCTTCGCCATCAACAAACTCTGAGCTCAATGTGAGGATCAATATAGCTGTAGAAGCATTGAGGAAAAAACGTCGAATGCAAGGAGACAATATACAGATTCTTAAGCCTGGTATGGTTATGGTTCTTCTCAAGGGTTGTATATATCTCCTTTAACGGATCAGGTGACATAGCATGTTTCTACATTATATTAGTTTACTATTTCGCTTTAAATTGCTAGTATAAAACTGACCATGATATGAAATATATGAAAGCATTAATTAATTATATTTTTCACTAAAATTATTTATAGGCAATACAAATCCTACCCCCTATTCACTCAAAGTTCCGTCGGCCGGGGGGTCAGTCGACCCACCCGACACCCCTCTAGTTTCGCTCCTGGGCGCACTTGATATGAACAACATATCTGCAATCTTGACAATGATAGGCCCAGTATCTGGGGAACAAAGACTTGAAACATATATCACATTTGGAATCGAATTTCATATATTCTAGCGGAAGTTGATAGACGAGGGAGAGCTGGTGGGTGTGGTGGTGGAAGAGCGCGGTGGCGCTCAAGTGGGCACAGCTATCGTGGATCCAATACTGGCAAACAAAGCACATGTAGGATTTCCCTTTATCTTTCGTGCCGCAAGCATCACACCTCAATAATGAGTGTGACCACCCCGACCTCCACAGCAACGTCAGTGGATGCTTCGGATGGCTCGGGTGAGGAATGGAGGTTGGTAATAATTCCATATTCGGCACGCACCCTACGTGGACTTGGAATCCACATCGATCCACGCCAACACAGTAGTAGCCAATCCGATATATATCTCTTTCACAGATTGCACATTTGGGGACGCAATAATACACTTCTTTTTGGATGAGGGTGTGTTGAGGGTGCATCGACAGCTGGATCTCTCGAGGCATCTCCGCGCATTCTTCGTGTAATATTGGCGAATCACAGCCCTCGCGGCATACGTAGGCCGTCTCTAGGGGATGAATGTACCTCCTACATCCATAACAGAATCCGTATCTTGTGCCAACTTCACTCAAAGTGAGGGGATGAGGATGGTAGAAATGATCAATGCTCTCATCACACATCTTTTTCTTTTCTCTCTCATCACTCATCTTGAGCAAGAGATAATTAATGTGAGTATATATGTTGTATATGTCATAATATTTCCAAGTTCTATATATAGTGAGTGCATTAGTACTAAACAAGAAAGAATATGACTTTGACAAATTCAAAAGATTAGAATCTTAAGAACTTCAAGTATGAGCAAAGAATGTAAACAATTTTTGTTTCTAATTACATGAAAATAAACTATTCTTGTTTTATCAACTCTTTAACCGGGTAATACTTTTTCTCTGATATTTTTCAAGAGTTGTATTTGCGCATCCCATTCTATGCCTTCTTTATCTGCCAACGTAATGGATTCATGACGAATGACTAAACTCTTTTTGTTGAGTGAACTCTCTACATATTTCAGTCATTAGCATATGTTAAAACGTCCCAATGTTAATGTAGGACAGAGATGAAAGTCAAGAAAGTATACAAGAAGGACTTGCAGTGGTTTCTTTCTCACTTGGGGATACCGGAAAATTTCTGTTTGGGGAGGAGAGGGACGTCGACAAGGCAGAAAAAGTCGAATTGGAATCAGGGGATGTGTTGATTTTTGGTGTAAAATCTAGGCTTATTTTCCATGGAGTTAGTACTCCCTCTGTCCCATAGAAAGTGTCTCCTTTCTATGGGCACGAAAATTAAGAAAATGAGATTGTGTGGTGTATATTGTTTAACTTTTTGGCTTGTTAATTTTGATCTACATATTGTTTGACTTTTTAAGAAACAAGACACTTTCTATGGGACGACTTGAAAAGAAAAACAAGATACTTTCTATTTGACGGAGGGAGTAATATTTTAGCTTAGCCAGCACTGCTCCAAAAGTTCTTGTGGAGGAAACGTGTCTCAAACCTGGCCGTCTCAACCTGACCTTTAGAGAGTACTGATGCTTATATGCTGCCTGCAGCTGCTGGTAAGTTGCTAATCATCCCATGCTTGAAATAGATTCAAAATAAACACAAGTCTGATGTGAGTTCATGTTCTGTATTCAAATCTAATGTGAGTATTTTTGAGCTTGGGATTACTGGTACGTTTTTGCAGTAGCTATGTATGGCATTGGTAATGCCTGCTAGAGTGACAATATTTCTCCTTCTTGAGAAGAAGCTTGTGAAAGTGCAAGTGGGAGAGGAGAAATGAGAACAGGTGTTGAAGGGAAAAGCAGTTGTTCCAATGGCAGAATTTAGTTTTCCTTGATGTTTCCAATTTGAAAATTTGCTCATCCAAATTTATATATATTATTATTAATATATATATATAAATGGAGGTAATGTGATTTGCTTATAATCATGTTAGGCTATTCTAGCATTTTTTTCATGTGTAATTAATGTAATCTCTTAGAAATTGTTAATTCAGTTATTGATTGAAAAATATTGTACTCCCTTCATCCCATTATTCATTCATCTCATTATTCATGTCCACTATAACAAGGGGTGAAAACAGATCGAATATGGACGGATAGTGTTTTTTTTCATATTTTGTCCCATATTTTTTTCTCGAATCCGAGTCGAATACGAGAAAGTGGGATACAAATATAGATTCGGAATATTCGGGATACGAATACAGTGAGGATATATGAATAACATAATTTTTAGAATCAAGAAAGTACAAAAAAATTCCAAAACTCAACATAAAATACCTAACTACACTTAATATTTTTTTAATATCTTTTCTTAATCTTAATTTATTATTATATTAAAAAAATTAATTATTAAATAATTCGAGAAATATCCGAATTCATAATCTGAGAAATATCCGAATTCATAATTCGGGAAATATCCGATTAAATACGGGAAATATTGGATACGGGCGAATAATGTGAAATTCGAATTCGAATCCGTATCCGCTTTAGGCTATCCGGATTCGAATCCGTATCCGACCGGATACTAGATTTGCTTCCCGAATTTGATCCCGATCGGATTCGACTCCGAATCGGGCGGATAATATCCGATCCGTTTTCATCATTAACCAAAATAGATATTCCATTGTTTATGTCCACTATCCAAAATGAAAATAAATTACATCAGTTTTCAATTTCTTGGATGAACCCTTTTAAACTTTACCCACTTTTCAATATTCTGGATCCACCACTTTTTTACATTACATTCAATATTCGTGTCCATTTCAAAATGGACATGAATAAACATTTCTATAAATCAAATGAGAAACAATCATACTATATTTGGTATTTTGACACACAAATAAACATACATCTTGCTAGTAGAAATAAAATGGAGTGCGACAATATCGTCATGATCTCGCTGTTATGACTTTGCGAAATGTGCGGAAATACAATTTTCTCGATCTTACTATTATTAACAGTTAAGAACTTAATTATCACTCGATCTAATTCATTTTTAATTTGGGGCTTAACTAATGGGAAAAAAGAAAATTAAATCTAATAATATGTCGAATCTACAGCAAGCATATCACCATTTATCGTACCTAATTCATCATCCATGCTTGATTTTGTTTCAAAGGATGCATAATACTAGGATGGGTCGAACGATAAACAATTCAAGAATTAACTTTCTACATACCAAATTTTATTTTCTATTTTTAATTATTAGCTAAAAGTTTGGGCTGTATTAAGGTTAGTAGCATGATAATTGAGGTGGGTTGGACTCAATGGGCTCAAATTTTGTATTTTGATTTTTCAAGTTTAATTATTGTGTTACTGGGCCTGCCGACAAATTTGCATATTAGATAATCGGCCAATCCGGATCCTCTGGCCCAAAATTCGTATCTCACTCGGTGGCCCACCAATCACGCGGCGCCACGCATGCATTGGTGGGCCATGTTAGCAATAAAAAACTATTTTAGTTATAAAAGGGTGGCCCACCAATGCACGCGTGGCGGGGCGTGATTGGTGGGCCACCGAATGAGCCACCGAATGTTGGGACAAAGGATGCTGAGCGATCATATGTAGCTACATTCATCGGCCAACACTTTTTAGATCATATGTAGCTGCATTAATTCTCAATACCATTTACATATAATTATATGCAATTAAAGTTTTTTCCAGAAACAAATTACTCCCTCAATCCCATTATTGTTTTCTTATTTCTTTTCGGCATGGAGATTAAAAAAGTGGGTGAAGCTATGTTAAAGTGGTGGGTCCACTTATTTTCTTTAATTGTGGTCCACAAATTAATTCCATTTTTAGAAACAAGACAACAATAGCGAGACACCCCGATAAGGAATACAAAACAACAATAATGGGATGGAGGGAGTATATATATATATATATATATATATATATATATATATATATATATTTTGATTCGTGGAACCCGCATGTTAGAAACGAGAACAAATCTAAAGTTTTATTGATAGGAATCAAAGTTTTCACTTACTTCATCACCAGCACACTCGTATATATATAGAGTGAGAGGCGGAGAAAACTAGACTAGGAACGTAACTAACGGTAACTAAACACAAACACGACTTAACCAAACACACACGACTCTTTAAGTAACAATCACACGGCCGTTCCTTTACTTGCACACCATCCAACGCTCCAGATTAATGCCGGCCGGTAGCAGGCAAGATGTTCGTAGTAGCACCTCCTTCGCTAGCATCACCACCTTCGGTAGCAAGCACCTCCTTCAAAGATAATCGCAACACCCCCCCCGCAAGATGGAGGCGATGTACATCGCAAAGCCCCATCTTGGAGAGGAGGAAGCGAAAGCGAGGCCCGGGAAGCATCTTAGTAAAGATATCGGCCAATTGCAGAGAAGTGTGAACCGCAAGAGGAGAAACAAACCTAAGTTTGTATTGATCCCGCACCAAGTGACAGTCAATATCCAAATGCTTGGTCCGCTCATGGAAGACCGGATTCTTGCAGAGATGAATAGCGGCCAAGTTGTCACAATGAAGCGGAATGGGAAGAGAACAAGCCACCCCAAGATCACGGAAAATATAAGAAATCCACAACAACTCACGAACCACAGAACCAAGAGCACGATATTAGGCTTCAGCAGTGGAGACAGAAACCGTGCTCTGTTTCTTACACCTCCAAGAAATCAGAGAAGTGCCAAAGAAGATGCAAAAACCAGTAAGAGAACGGCGAGTGAGGGCACAAGTGGCCCAATCTGCATCAGCATAGGCAGCAAGAGAAGGCGCAGAACAACCACTAGCCAAAAACAAACCTAAGGAGGGACAACCTTTGAGATACTTAAGGACATGAAGAGCAGCCTGCATATGAAGTTCTCGGGGAGAAGCCATGAACTGACTCAATTGTTGAGCAGCAAAAGTAATATCTGACCTAGTGAGATTAAGATACAAAAGCTGTCCCACCAAGCGCCTATATCGGTCAGGATTAGATAAGAGAGGACTAGAATCCTGGCTCAGAACCAACCCTTGGGGAAAAGGAGTCGAAGGTGTCCGTCGCCCGAGGACAGACCCTTTATCTATTAAGTCCAAAACATACTTGCGTTGGTTAAGAGAAATACCCTGATCACTCCTGGCTATTTTCATGCCAAGAAAGTACTTGGCCTCACCTAAATCCTTGATAGTAAAATGATTATGAAGAAACGTCTTCAAAGAACTGAGTAAAGACAAACAAGGCCCAAACAACAAAATATCATCCACATAGACAAGTAAACCCACAAAAGAATCAGCAGACCCCATAGTGAACAAACAATTATCATGGGAAGACTGCTGCAAACCAAACTCAGCCAAGGCCCTGCACAATTCACTGTTCCATTCCCTAGAGGCCTGTTTTAAACCATATAAACTCTTAGTGAGCCTGCACACTTGCCCAGAAACCGCCTTAGAATATCCTTGAGGAGGACTCATATAAATAGTTTCTGACAAAGTGCCATGCAAAAAAGCATTATTAACATCAACTTGATGCAAATTCCAGTGCTTCAGAGAGGCCAGAGCAATGACTAGCCGAATGGTCACATGTTTGGCCACCGGAGAGAAAACTTCTTCATAGTCAACACCAAATTCTTGCTTATAGCCTTTAGCCACCAATCTGGCTTTATACCGCTCTATAGTACCATCAGCCTTTAGTTTAGTCTTAAACACCCATTTCGAGCCAATAATATTCTGCCCAAGAGGAGCTTCAACCAACCCCCAAGTTTGATTAGCCTCTAAGGCATCTAATTCACTTTGCATAGCCGCAACCCAGTGAGGAGACTTACTGGCCTCAACAAATGAACTAGGCTCAATAATTTGAGTAATATTAGCAAGCAGATTTGTATAAGAAGGGGTAAAAACAGGAGACACCATATAAGGATAAGTGGGAGGAGTAAGAGAGGTAGAAATGGAAGGAAAGGAATGAGAGACATCAACACAACTCACAAAGTCTCTCATCCATCCAGGAGGTTTAGAAATACGCTTGCTAAGCTGATCTGGAACAGAGTGTGAAGACTCTGAACCAGGTTGGGAATTAGTAGGCAAGGAGGAATCAGAGGCAGAGCTAGATGAAGAATTTGGAGAAACCATGTTAGAAGGAGGAACAGAAATAGACATCTCTGGAACATAGTCCGCATCTAATTCTTCAATATGAACAAAAGTCGAGGGAGATTGGTCACCACTAGGACCAATTCCTGAATCCAGAGATGAAGACTGAAATGGAAAAATGCTAGGAAAACACTTCACATCTCGTGAAGTAAACACCGTCTGAGTATCGAGATTATACAAAATATAACCTTTATGCTCTGCTGAAATGCACAACAGAATGCATTTAGAACTTCTGCTATCAAACTTTCCCCGTGTAGGCTTCACATCAACTGCATACACCAAAGATCCAAATGGCTTTAGCAAAGATAAATCGACTGGTTTCTTATACAAGACAAAATAAGGAGTACTCCATCCCAACACTGCAGAAGGCAGTCTATTTAACAACCAAGTAGCCTGCAATATAGAGTAAGACCAAAACTGATCAGGAACCTTACTTTGAAACATAAGGGCCCTAGCAATCTCAAGCAAAGACCTATGCTTCCTCTCCACAGTCCCGTTTTGTTGAGGACTGTAGACACAACTTTTAATGTGTATCACACCTCTCTCTCCAAACAATCTCTTAGTTTCCTGATTCACAAACTCCACCCCATTGTCAGACTTTAACCTCGTGAGGGAACAACCAAACTGAACCTGCACCATAGAGATAAAGTCCGTAAGAATACTGCAGACTTAGTTTTTGGAACTCATAAGATAAGTCCAAGTGGCTCGACTGTGATCTTCAACTGAAGTCAAAATGAAAGGGGTATTTGTAATACTAGTAGTATGATAGGGTCCCCACACATCAGCATGAACCAAGTCAAATAAACCTTCACTCCTACGGTTTAAAGTAGGAAATGGATTCCTGCATTGCATAGCCTTGTGGCAAATCTCACAAGAACTAAGCTGCAATTCACCCTCTTTACTCCAAAAACGTTTCAATTCCTCAATATGCTTCATATTATTCAAAGAGGCATGTCCTAACTGAATATGCCAATCAATCAACCTTGAACAATTAGGGTTGGAAACATGATTTACCTGATCCATCTTCTGGACTGTATCAATTATATATAATCTTCCTAGTGACTTCCCCATGCTAACAAAGTGCTCATTAGATAACCGTTGCACCAAGCAGTGTGTAGGGTAATAGACACATTTAACCTGCAGGTCATTGGTTAGTTGAAAGGTAGATATGAGGTTATGAGTGAACTCCGGAACAAGCAACACTCTGTCCAATGTAATTTCTGATGTCAATTCCATCTTCCCAATTTTGTGAATAAGCTACATTGAACCATTGGGCAAATAAACTCCTTGAGGTGATTCTAACTCAACAACCTCTGTAAGTAACTGCTTGTTGCAGCAGATATGGCTACTTGCACCTGAGTCCATAATCCACACATTTTCAGTTCTTAGCTCCCCAAAAAGACTAAATGAGTAATGTTTTTCAAAGGCATTGAGGGGTGTATATGACTGTACAACATTAACTGAATTGGAAACTCCAAACCCTTTCAGCTTGCTTAACGCCCTCTCCACCTCAGTAATTAGTTGACCAACTCCACTTCCAACCTCTTCTGGATTTCCAGCATGAACTGGAGTTCAGACTGTGAACTTACACAATTTACTTGTCCTTTATCTCTGTCCTCCTTCAACTTCTTAAACCACTCTGGTATACCATTTAACTTGAAGCACTCTGATTTCTCATGTCCTGTTCTTTCACAGTATGTGCATTTCAGTCTTCTTTTCTCTTCCTTACTCAGCCGAGGCTTAAAAACATTGCCTCTGTCCTTCAACATTCCAAAGTTACCCCCTCCTCTATAGTTAGTATTCAAAGCCACTTCTTCAAACTTTCCATTATCACAAGCCTCCTGACTCTGAGTCATAGCAACATTCATGATCATTTGATCAGATAATTGAGAATTACCAGAAGTAACCTTCTTTTGATCTTCGATTTGATGGATCTGTGAATATGCCTCACTTACCGTAGGAAGAGGATCAGATAAAAGGATTTGAGTGCGTGCATTGTCATACACATCATTCAATCCTAACAGAAATTGAATCAACTTCTCGCTCTCATAACTAGCATTCACCTTGCTTGCCGCAGCACAAGTACAAACAGGCGAAGGCATCAACAACCTCAACTCATCCCAAAGTAGGTTGAGATTTGAATAATACAAAGTCACAGATTGTGTTCCTTGTATAAAACTAGCTAGATCCTTCTTAATTTTGAAAATCTTAGGACCGTTCTTTTGATCATACCTCTGTTTCAATTCCATCCACAATTCATGAGAAGTTTCCATTAACAAGTATGATCCAACTAGTTTCTCATAAATGCAGTTCAGAATCCACGACATAACCATAAAATCAGCTTGAATCCACAAATTATAACATAGATCATCTTCATTAGAAGGTTGCGGAATAGTACCTTCTATGAAACCAAGTTTATTTCGCCCTCCTAGAGCTCTGCGCACTGCTCTGCTCCAGGCGTAGTAATTCGAGCCGTTGAACATCGCATTTACCAATTTTAGTCCGCTGTGATCATGCGGATTTAGGTAATACACATCATTCGCTTTAGCAATGTAGGAATTTCGTGTATTTTCCCCGGAATCGTGCGATTCAGAACCAGACTCTCCTTGATTTTGCTGCGGATTTTTGTTGCCATTATTGCCTCGTGCCATCGTTCGCCAATTATACTGATGAGGTCGCACCATCAACAACCATGCTCTGATACCATGTTAGAAACGAGAACAAATCTAAAGTTTTATTGACAGGAATCAAAGTTTTTACTTACTTCATCACCAGCACACTCGTATATATATAGAGTGAGAGGCGAAGAAAACTAGACTAGGAACGTAACTAACGGTAACTAAACACAAACACGACTTAACCAAACACACACGACTCTTTAAGTAACAATCACAGCCGATCCTTTATTTGCACACCATCCAACGCTCCAGATTAATGCCGGCTTCAGTAGCAGCATGTTCAGTAGCAGCATGGTCAGTAGCAGCACCTCCTTCAGTAGCATCACCACCTTCAGTAGCAGCACCTCCTTCAGCAGAATCGCAACACCGCAACCACTACCTTCGGTGCTCACTGAGTAAATTCGGTGCGCACGGAGGGAGTATATATTATTTCACCTCTGACTTGTGCATGGTGATTATCTCTAGTTCTTCATATGTTTATCAACAACAAATTGTGACTAACAATCGTCAAAATATTTATTAATTACATCTTAATTGGTTGTTAATACATCAATCTCAATATCATCAACTTGCCTATGTTCAAATTCAAAATGCGAAGGTTACAATGCTTATTCAAATTCAAACTTGTCTGTCATGCATGCTTGTTTATTCGTTTATGGTGGCGATATTTAATCGAATTTAAAAATTGTATTCAATGTGAATAGCACAAGAAAGTCAATACCAGCTTTTATACGCCATATTGGAGAAGGATTAAATGAGAATCAAACCCATTAAAACCAACTGCGACATTTTTCATAGCGTGTACAAGATTTTTAGCAGTTCACAGTCAGGGCTGGCTAAAAGTTTTCTGGGTCCTAAAGTGCAATATTAAAATTATTTTGTTACATAAAAAGTACAATGAGTTGCTTTGTTTTATTGAAAAGAATATTAATAATTTTTATTAAGTCACCCGGGTTTGAATCTTCAGCTCTCATATCTAATATTTCTTTGTGTAAAAGAATTTTTTTTTGTTAGAAATAGAGTTCGAATTCAAGACCTCTAAAATGAAAAAAAATAGTGTTCTACCACCTAATTATGCCTTTCAATAATACTTTTTATGCAACACAAAAGTATATATAAGAATATAAAGCCTTAACCCTCAAGACACATGCTCGACGAGACTTTGCACTCAGTTGAGAGCCTAAAGCGGTGGCTTCACCGGCTTTACCCCTAGAGCCGGCCCACTAAAACATCACCTTGTTCACAGCACACTAATCATCACCTTATTCAGTTTTCCAGATTCCCAACAATATTGAGTTTATATTTTCAGAAATTTGATAAACTCTTCATGTAAAACCAAAACCAATAAAACAAGCATGCTAATACATCCAATTGAAATCCAAACAGAAAAGAAAACAAAGCATAAATATTCAGATTTTACACCCTCTATATCATGTAAAAATTAAGCTTTTGTAGTGTGTTTTTAGGTGTAGGCCCATTTCATTAATAGTATACAGTTAAACCTCGATAAAATAATATTTGATAAAGTAATAATCTCATTAAGATAATAATTTCTTCCGGTCCCGATATGGGCCAATGCACTAAAATAATGTTCGATAAAGTATTAACCTCGTTAAATAAATATTTTTTCTCGGTCCCAAAGATATTACTTTATCGAAGTTTAACTGTAGTTAAGCACCAAAAACTCGGAAATCATTACTAGGTTATAATGGGAATCTAGCAGAAAAAAAAACTTTAAACCATATATACATATAGGTACATAGAGGGGAGATCATATGAGAACACCCCTTAGAGTGAGAAATAGGAACAATTTATAACCATTTGATCAAGTAATTCGACGCTCCAGATCATGCCATCACTTAAAATCCCGAAATGCACCTTTAAGGCAAAAAGTTTGCACTGGGGTTATTTTTGTAATCTTGCATAATCTATTATTTTTTTTATCTTCTTTCCTTTGTTGTAAACGTCATTTTCATTAATTCTCTTCCATATTTTAATATCATCAAGTCTAGCCCCAGATTTTACGATAAGAATCGTTAATTGTGCATAGTTTCACTAATTATCGTCCTAGATCTAAGTCTCGTCCCAGATTTTCCTTAATAATTTCATCTTTTCGTTATTTATAATTTATTGTGCATATTTTTCCGATTAATTGTGCATATTTTTCTTAATAATTGTGCATATTTTTCCCATTAAATGTGTGCATATTTTTTCCAATAATTGTACATTTTTTTCTCATTAATTGTGCATATTTTCTCTCATAATTGTGCATTTTGTTTTGCGAAATTGTGCATATATTTATAAATTAAAATAATCAACAAATCACTGTTACAAAGGGACGAATAACTGTTAAAAATTCGACAGAAAATAAAATTCGATAGAAAATAAAAAACTTTTGTTATACAAAGGGACTAATAATACTGTGACAAAGGGACGAATAACTGATCTTCAATTGATCTTCAAAGGGACGAATAAAATTATCAAGGAAGATCCGAAAACAAATTATATAACAACGCCATAAACAATACCATAAAGAAAGGAGAAACATAAAACCAAAGAAAAATCAAAGAGAAGAAAAACAAACCGCAGAATGAAGACGAAAGGTGTAAACGCGAAATAGAAAAATCAGATCTGGTTCTTTTCGATATACAATTGATAAAAATACCCTCTGTGCAAAATATTACAAGTATATGGTGCATTTCGGCCAAAAAAAATTTAAATTGAATCTCATCCATCAATTAACAAAATCGAAAGACCTATAATTGTTCTTATTTCTCACTCTAAGGGGTGTTCCTATTTGAACCACCCTAGGTACATAAATGTTATATACATAATTTCGTGGAAGGCCGAGTCAAACTGACATGCTAATTGTCTATGCATTTCTCTTATTGGAGGAATAGTTTATGTATTTCAACAACAAATTGTAACAGCAATCGTCTAAATATTTATTAATTTTTTACATCTTGGTTGTTTAAACATCAATTTTAGCACCATCAACCTGCCTATATTCTATGGTGTTTTATACTCCCCGTCCCGAATATATATGTCTATTTGACTTTTCAGATATATTAAGAAAAAAAAATTAATGATATGAAAGTTAGATAAAATGTTGGCATATTAATATGAGTAAATTAGAGTATATTACTAAAAAGTTAATGAAATAATTGTATTTGCTATTCTAAAATTGGATAAAATTATCTTTTGCTATATTATCATATTAATTAGCCCTATTAAAGTTAGTGAAATATTTAATTAGGCACAAAAAATTGTTAATAAACATATAAATTTGGGACAAACGAAAAATGAAAGTAGACATATATACTTAGGACGGAGGGAATTCTAAACTTCCAAATTACTAAGGTGGCAATACTTATTCAAATTCAAACTTGTGTGTCATGTATGCTTGTTTATTTATTCATTTATGGTGGCAATATTTAATTAAATTTTAGAACTTTTATTCAATGTGAATAGAAAAAAAGTCATTATCAGCTTTTATACAACATATAAGGAATGATAAAATGAGAACATGACCCCTACATGATAAATAATGAACCAGTTGTGCATTTTTCATTTTACTTATTGAACGGTCAGATTCGAATTGATCCTTAATGCACAACTCTTATATATTGATATTCATAAGAGCAAAATTGTGAAGTTAGGATCTACACATTGCTCATTGATTTAATATATGCATCATTTGTGGGCATATTATGCATAATTCTTAGTCATCATATAAGAGTTGGTTCTCACGAGAACCACACCATTATATACGTGTTTTATACTCCCTCCGTCCAGTGGCGGATCCAGGGGGGCGGCGGCCCCCCGGAACTTATATCGAAACACGATTTTTTATATGTAATTTTTAAGAAATTTCGTATTTCCCCCCCCTTCCCCCCGAATGTACACTTCACTCTATTTTCTATCGGTTTTTTACCCTTCCTTGTAATCCTGGATCCACCCCTGGCTCCGTCCCATTTATCTTGTCTCAATTTTCTTTTCGAGTTGTCTCATTCATCTTGTCTAATTCTAAAATGGACGATTTTTTTTACACACAACTAACCACTCTCTTTTTGTGGAACACACACCTTCACTCACAACTATTAATTCTCCTTAATATATGTGCCGTAAAGAAATGAGACATGCCCAATATAAAATTTGTGACCAAATTTATTTTAATTTGTGCATGAAAGTGCTAATTTCAACGTTAAAAATATAAAAGGCCACATCATTCGGTGATTTTCATGGTAGGGCGCCTTGGAAGCTGTATTATATTTTCTACAAGGAGAAGTTCAACAACTCCTTTTCATCAATTTTTAAAGCTCACTAATATTTGCACCATTTTTTTTGGTTCCCTGCAAACAAGAGAAAGTATTCAAACTAAGGATCATGGCAGCCTATGGAGCTCTTGTATCTGTTATGCATATCATCAAGCAGCTCGAGAATTATCCTCGCTCTCCTATTTCTCTGGACAAGGTACAGGCGGAATCTCTCACTAACAACGTTACGTGTTTGCAGGAGTTTCTCGAAGTCAATACCCCTACTGCGAAATATGAAGGAGATGGCGTGCAGAGTCGGATTCTTGTTGCAGCTAATAAAGCTGAAGATGTGATCGAATCACATATAGTGGATCGCATTCACACTGGATCGACAAGTCATGCCGATGAGGTCGAATTCGGTCAACGCCTTCAGAAAGTGATTGAAGAATTGGATCTGATCAGGAAGGAGGTGGTGGAGACTAAAGAGAAGATGGCAGTCCAACAGAGGGGCTCGACATCTTCTTCAAGTAGGCAGAAGCAGACCATGCAGAGTAACTCAACATCTTCTTCCACTAAGAAGAAGGAGAACAATACAATGGTGGGCTTTGATGATGCTTTGCTCGAACTCTTGGATAAGCTCACTGGAGGAGGACACGACCGTCAAATCATACCGATTGTAGGTATGGGCGGGATGGGTAAGACCACTCTTGCTAGATGTGTTTATGAGCATCCGCTTATCAGGGAGCATTTTGATATTCATGCTTGGGCTACTGTTTCTCAAAAGTATGATAAAGAAAACATCATTTATGAAATTCTTTCTCAATCAAAGAAAGATAAGGGAAATTCAAGTGAAGTGGACTTAAAACAAATAGGAGAGGATTTACACAAACACCTATTTGGTCGAAGGTATTTGATTGTGATGGATGATATGTGGAATGTTGACGCTTGGGACAACATAAAACACTTTTTTCCTGATAATAGAAATGGTAGCCGTATTGTTGTAACAACTAGGATGTCAAACTTGGCACGTCGGTTGAGAAACTATTATGGCCTAGACATGAGGTTTTTGCATCTCAGTGAAAGTTGGGATTTGTTTTCTAGAATTGTGTTTCCAGGAGATGATCGTCCTTCTGAGATGGTGGAAATTGGAAAGAAAATTGTAAAAAAATGTAGAGGACTTCCGTTATCAATTGTTGTGGTTGGGGGTTTCTTGGCAAAGTCGAAGTACAAAAGAGAATATTGGAAATATATAGAGGAAAACTTGAGTTCATTTGTAAATTCGAATGATGATGAAAATTGCTTCAAGATATTACAATTGAGCTACAACCAGTTGCCAATTCATCTGAAGCCGTGCTTTCTTTATATGGGTGTATTCAAAGAAGACAAGGAAATTCGTATCTTCGACCTTGTCGTGTTATGGGTTGCGGAGGGATTTTTAAAACCAATAAGTGGGAAAGACTTGGAAGAGGTCGCGAAGGAATATTTGAATGATCTAGTGGATAGAAATCTTGTTTTTATCGTGAAAAGAACAGTAAACTGTGTTAAGATTCATGATCTTTTGAGGGACTTTTCCTCTAGACAAGCTAAAGCAGAGAAGTTTTATAATGTCGTAACACATCATACCAAAGACATACCAGACAACCAGCGCCGACTCGTTGTTCGTAAAGACATGTTTGAGAAAGATGCTATTCATGATGTTTTGCGATCCATGTCACTTACCCGTTCTCTGATTTGCCATGGTTCCCAAATTAGTATGCCGACCTATCATAGATTGTTGAGGATATATAGAGCTGATGAACCATCGATGATTGATGAAGATTGCTATTTTCTAGAAGATAAGCTTCATTTATTTAATTTGAGGTACCTCTTTGCCCAAAGCATTACTTGTCATTCCAAATTAAACTCTTCTTTGCACCTCCTTTGGAATCTGCAAACATTAATCATTCGATGCCCTCGTGGTAGAGGCTTTAATGAATCACTTGAGATTTGGAATATGCTTCATCTCAGGCACGTATTGGTAGGTGACTACATGTACGTACCAGCTCCCGTTCACAACATAAAAGATGACATTGTGTTGGAGAATCTACAGACGCTCGCGCGAGTAAGAAACTTCAAATGTTGTGAAGAGGTAGTCAAAAGGATCCCCAATATTAAGGTATTGGGTTTGGAATATGATGATGATGAAGAGGAAAGTTGTCTCAATAATCTTAATCGCCTCCACAAACTGAAGAAATTCTGCTGCGTGTCTATTCTCCGCCGACATCGAGATGGGGCTGACTTTATGCAGAAACTCACCTTCCCACGTTCGCTTAAGAAGATAGAACTGGTTGCCAGCCATGTCCATTGGGAAGATATGCTGGAAAAGATAGGTTCTTTGCCCCTTCTTCGTTACCTCTCTCTTTATGGTGGATTTTTCATGACACGCGTCTGGGAAACAGTTGAAGGACAATTCCCCAACTTAAAGTTTTTGCAACTTATTTGTTGTGCCGGTCTGGAACACTGGAATTCAGAAAGCTCTCACTTTCCGCGCCTTCAGCATCTTGTTCTTGCTGAAATGGAAGATCTGAAAGCATTTCCTTCAGGTATTGGAGAAATACCTACACTACAATCAATTAAGCTGCGACTTTGCAG
The DNA here is from genome assembly GCA_028984105.1 of Lavandula angustifolia. Taxonomy (NCBI): domain Eukaryota; kingdom Viridiplantae; phylum Streptophyta; class Magnoliopsida; order Lamiales; family Lamiaceae; genus Lavandula; species Lavandula angustifolia. The sequence continues at coordinate 13,513,631 of CM054814.1, forward strand.
TAAATCTGCCATCATTTCTTGCAAAAGGATGCAAGAGGAACAAAAGGAGTTATATGGGGAAGAAGAAGTAACCTTCGAAGTTTCAATTAGGCCCTGTTATGAGGAGTACGAGGCATTGCAGCTTTAACCTCCGGCGCAAAAAGTGTACTTTTGTTATGGTATATTTTAAAGGGGCATTTGCAACAGTAGTCAAACAGTAGATATATATATACATTTATATAGCCAAGTGTTAAAATAAAACACAAATATAGTCATTTTGTCCTTATACGGCGTTGGACCGATGGGGGCCGATGGAGGGCCGATGGATTCCATAGGCCCTCCATAAAAAAAATAAAATAAAATAAAAAAAAAGAGCATCGGCCCTCCTGTGTATTAAAAAAAAGCCCTCAAAAAATATAATAACTTTTGTCAGGGCCGATGGCCCTTAAAAAAAAAAAAAAAAAAATTATGAAAGAAGAGCCGATGGCCTTCATCAGGAAAAAAAAAATTAATATTATGAAAGAAGGGCCGATGACCCTCATCAGAAAAAAAAATTATAAAAGAAGGGCCGATGGCCCTCATCAAGAAAAAAAAAATTATTATGAAAGAAGGGGCCGATGGCCCTCATCAGAAAGGAAAAAAAATAAAAAAAATGGAGGAGGAGCATCGGCCTCAGTTAAAAAAAAATAAAAATTTTGGAGGGCCGATGGATCCATCGGCCCTCCATCGGCCCTTCCATCGGCCCCGCCGGATAAAGACAAAATGGCTACTTTTGTGTTTTTTTTAAGTTTTAGGCTATCTTTGTGTTTTATTTTTTCATTTTGGCCCCCAGTGGGTATTACCACTATTTTAAACTCATTTATATATAATCATACAATTAATGCTTTTCGAGAAATTAAATGATCATTCCTTCACCTCTGAACTTGTGCATGCTTATTAAATTTATGTTTTTTTTTTTGTTGACGAGGAACCCGCAGCCGCTACCTTTGGTGCGCACATGGTAAACCTCGCTCCTGTGCAATAGCCTGCAAACCACACAGAAGAATTAAACCACCCTTAAGGTGACAGGTTGACAGGCTCACACATAGCGTGTCCAGTGAAAATTTATGTTTTTATTCTTCATTTGTTAGGTGGGTTGAGAGAGATCCCTCCCCATTTTGGAGAAGTACCAACACTACAATCAATTCTGGTGTCTCATTTCTTGCAAATCGTCCTTCATTTCTTGCAAACGGATACAAGAGGATCATGAGGAGTTATAGACTGCAATGTCAGCATGCATAAGGTGAAGTATTTTTAGTTTGTTACTATCTCCGTCCCGCTATTTCTGGCACACTTTCCCAAAATGGACGTCTCGCTATTTCTGACACATTTTCTAATTTAGAAATAACTATCATCTCTCTCCTACTTTACCATCTTATCTCTACTACTTATTCTTATTTTATCATCTTCTCTCTCTTACTTTACCATCTACTCTCACTCATCTTATCTCACATACTTTATCATCTACCCATATCTCATTCTTAATCATCTACTTTCTTAATTTCCGTGCCCAAATGAAGTGTGCCGAAAATAGCGGGACGGATGTAGTATTTTTTAGGGAATTTCAGGCTGTGTGATTTTAAAGCTAGATGGCACACACTTTCTGCAGAAGGTTGAGCACATTTATGTTTTTTGGCAATGCGCATGTGGAAAACAGTTGAAGGCCAATTCCATATCTTAAATTTCTTGAAAATTAATAGTTGTGCTGATATCTCGAGTATTGGCTTTAAAGTTTTATTCAATTCAATCCATTGTTTGTTGAATGAACTGTGCTTAGTTCTCAGTTGAAGTACATGTTGGGTTTGTAAATGTAATACTTTTTTCCTATGTTTTTCAAGACTTGCATTTGCGGCATCCCAATTCAATCCTTCTTTGTGTGCCAACGTAATAGATTCATAACGACCGACGAACTCTTTGTGTTGAGTGATGTGTGAACTATCTACATATTTCAGTCAATGTAGGACAAGGATGAAAGTCAAGAAAGTTTACGAGAAGGACTTCCAGTAGTTTCGTTCTCACTTGAGGGTGTCTGGTTTGTAAGTATTACACAAGGGCGATCTAACTTGCAATTTTGTTGACCAACCATGTTTGGACTATTGTAATTTATGATTTGTTTATTACTTTAGATTAAAAAAAAAAAATCCTTCTTAGATCTGGACTCTAGATCTATAACTGTACTCTACATGCTTAAGGTTGTGTTTTGTTAATTTGTTGAAGGAGCAAAGCTTGTAGAGTGTGCTTTTAAAGTCGTTCACCTTTTAAGATTTATGGTGTGTTATCAAACCCAATTCGGTGATTAACCCGAAAAATAAAAATTTAGTAGTTCAATCGTTTGAAACGGTAGATCGACCCAAGGTTAAACAGAGCGGCTTGTGTGTACCACAATTATGTACCCTTGTGTGTACCACACCACAAGAGTATCGACATGTGGCGTTTTTCATTTAAAATAGTGGGCCACATATGCCACATGTTGACACCCTTATGGTATGGTACACACAAGGATACACAATTATGGTACACCTAAACTTTTATGAAGGTTAAACTGTAATTATTAAATAATTATATAAAAACTCTATCATAAAAAAAATCCACCCCTGATTAATAACAACGTACTAAATTATTACCAAATTACAAGTATATACCTTAATTAGCATTTAAAGTAAAATTAATTCTGTAATTACATGTTAAAATATTTCCTGAGTTTTTTTTCACTAATTATTTAGATATTTGTCAATATTACATTTTTTAATTATTGAAAGATAATATAAATATTACATTTATTGTACAGTTAAACCTCGATGAAGTAATATTCAATGAAATAATAACCTTGCTTACATAATAATTTGTTCCGATTCCGACTCGGACCAATGTTCTAAAGTAATAATTTCGCTAAATGCATTAAGTAATAATTTTATTAAAATCCTTAAGGTCCCAATGAAAATATAAAGTAATAATTAGTAATTTCAGAAAATATATATGAACAATTATAATAGTTAAGTAGTACAATAATCATTTCTTATGAATATAGACTTTCACAGTTATTGTTTTTTCTTCCCACATAAATCAAAATTATCAACAAACTGAAGTTTTGTGAACCTTGTGTTCTGGATAAGCAGAAAAGAGTTAAGTTCTCTAAAGGAACACACAATACAACATGTATTTTAGATTACATCCACTCTGACGTTTGGGATCCGTCTAGGGTGCCCTCTAATAGAGGTGCACGTTATATACTGACTATTATTGACGATTACTCAAGGAAAGTTTGGGCTTTCTTCCTGAAGCAGAAGAGTGAAGTGTTTTCCACTTTCAAGGAGTGGAAAGTTATGATAGACAAGCAGACGGGGAGGTCTGTGAAACGTCTTCGTACAGACAATGGTCTAGAGTTATGTTCCGACGAATTTAATTCTCTACGCAAGGCTGAAGGGATTGTGAGACATCACGCCGTGCGTCATACTCCACAGCAGAATGGTGTAGCCGAACAAATGAACAGAACGTTGATGGAGAAGGTGTGTTGCATGCTTCTCAATTCTGGTCTACCAAAGAGTTTTTGGGCTGAAGCAGTAAATTTGGCTTGTCGTCTTGTCATTCTCTCTTCTTCTACTGCACTTGACAAGAAGACTGCACAAGAGTTATCCTCTGGTACTCCACCAAGCTATTCTGATTTGATGATTTTTTGTTGTTCCGCGTATGTGCATGATGTGCAGGGAAAATTGGATCCTCGTTCAAAAAAGTGCATTTTTCTATGACATAAGCATGGCGTGAAGGGTTACAAACTTTGGTGTCCAGAAACAAGGAAGGTTATCATCAGTCGGAATGTTATCTTTGATGAAATTTTGATGATACACGTTGCAGCACCTAAAGACTCTTGCATTGATGCTCCGCGAGAATCTAGTTCACAAGTTGAGGTGGAGATCAAATCAAAATTTGCGGCAACTTCTTAAGAAGATTTGATTTCAAATCAAGAACCACCACCTGAAGCTCCATATATAGCACTGTATTGCAAAAGATAGAGGAAGACGTGTGATAAAGCGTCCTGAAAGACTCATTGAAAGTAATTTGGTTGCTTTTACTTTGAATGTGGTTGAGGAAGTTGAGTCTTGTGAGGAACCCTCTACATACAAGGAGGCAATTAATTCTAAGGATTCTGCAAAATAGATTGGTGTTATGCAAGAGTAGTTGGAATCGCTTCACAAGAATGGTACATGAGACCTAGTGAGGCTACCTAAAGGAAAGAAAACTGTTCGCTGCAAATGGGTATTTAAGAAAAAAGAAGAAACACCGGGAATTGAAGATGTAAGATATAAGGCGTGATTAATAGCTAAAGGCTATAGCCAAGTTCCCGGTGTAGACTTCAAGGATATATTCTCTCCGGTGGTGAAGCATACTTCAATACGAGCTTTACTTTGTATTGGTGCTATGCATGATTTAGAGCTTGAGCAGCTTGATGTAAAGACCGCATTTCTGCATGGAGATCTAGAGGATGACATCTACATGCAGCAGCCTGAGGGACACACAGTTGTTGGGAAGGAAGACTATGTAGCTTCCTAAAGAAATCTCTCTATGTTTTGAAACAATCACCGAGGCATAGGTATAAGACGTTTGACCACTTTATAATGACTCATACCTTTAAGAGAAGTGCTTCAGATAGTTGTATCTACTATAGAGTTGGCGAAGATGGGTCATTTGTGTATCTCCAATTATATGTTAATGACATGTTGATAGCTGCAAACAGTCAAGAGGAGATTAAGAAGGTGAAGATCCAACTCAATGTTGAGTTTGATATGAAGGATCTAGAGCTGCAAAGAAGATACTTGGTATGAAGATTATTAGAGATAGAAAAGCAGGTACATTATGCCTAAGTCAGAAATGGTACATTGAAAAAGTTCTCCATCGATTCAACATGCATTATGCAAAGCCGGTTAGTACTCCGTTAGCAGCTCATTTCAGACTCTCATCTGCTTTGTCGACACAATGAGATGAGGAGCTTGACTACATGTCACGAGTTCCATATTCTAGTGGTGTTGGGTCACTCATGTATGTTATGGTATGTTCACGTCCGGATTTAGCACATGTTGTGAGTGTTGTTAGCAAATACCTCGCAAATCCTGGAAAAAAAACACTGGAAAGCAGTTCAATAGATTTTTCGTTATTTGAGAGGTTCTAGTGGTGTTTGTTTGAAGTTTGGAAAGACTAGTGATGAAGTTGTTGGATATGTAGATTCAGGTTTTGTCGGTGATCTAGACAAAAGTAGATCTCTTACGGGCTATATCTTCAGCACTGGTGGTTGTGCTATTAGTTGGAAGTCTACTTTGCAGAGCACCGTTGCGTTATCCACTACGAAGACTGAATATATGGCCATCATAGAAGCTTGTAAGGAAGCTATTTGGTTACAAAGTTTGTTTGGGGAGTTGAAGAAAGAGTTGCAGATTACTACCGTTTTTTGTGATAGTCAAAGTGCTATCTGTCTCACAAAAGATCAGATGTTCATGAGAGGACTAAGCACATTGATGTGCGTTATGACTTTATACGTGAAGTTATTGCTCGTGGTGATATAGTTGTGAGTAAAATTAGTACTCATGACAATTATGCTGATATGATAACAAAAGTGTTTCCCCTTGCTAAGTTCAAGCATTGCTTGTATGTAGTTAGCCTTACTTGATGAATTATGCCCTTAGGGATTTTGTGGAGGAGGTGAGTTTTTCCTATCATGGTTGGAGTTTGTTCGTTTTTGATGAATTTTTCGCCAAGATGGAAACTTTTTATTTTATATGGCTCAAATCTTAAGCCTTTAAGGAAATTAAGTCATATCTCACATCGAATAATTAATGAAGTTTATCATTAATTTTTTCCTATAAATAGATAGATTCCTTCATATTTTAGTGAAACACATCTCAAAATTAGTCTTTGGGTCTAGGAACATATTTCGGAAACCCGAATTTGTATTCTCCTATTTTAAAGTGAATTTTCTTCCCTCCGCCCGTGGACGTAGGTCTATTGACAGAACCACGTAAATTCTTGTGCTCTTATTTTATTTATTTTCTCGTATTTCGTTTACTCGTATTTTATAACACTTTCTTTTTTTCAGCTCTTCCTCATACCTTCTCATCAATAATATATGCATTTTGCTGCATTTTGGTTTCTGTAACTTAAGAGAAATAGTTCAATCATGACAGACTATGCAGCTATTGTTTCTATTATGCATATCATCAACCAGATCGAGAATCATCATCGCTCTGTTTGTTCTTCTCTTCCTTTTTCTTTTATTTGAAGCAAATAAGATATTTTGTTGCATGTGCAAGTGAAAGAAGAGAAAATGAAAACAAGTGTTGAAGGAGGAGTTGTTGCTATATATGACAGAATGTAGTTTTCCTTCTTGTTTCCCAGTTTGAACAATTTGGCATGCAATTTTTGTATATATAGACGGGGAGACAGAGAGCTGAGTTCTAGGGGATTTTGAGTCTGTCTAATTTGTACATATTGCACAGGGGTGATCTTACTTGCAAATTTGTTTTAAGTGTGTGTACGTGTAGATGACGTGTCTGAAATAAAAATACTACGGAGAATCAACAAGAGAACATAATTTTTCTTTCAAATACGATGATTATTCCGCGCTATGGGTTATATAATTTTGTTTTTAATTGATTCTTGATTTGTTTTGAATTCAAATGGTATCTTTTTTAATTTTTACTACAAAGAGTTTTTTAGTAATAAAGAATATAAAATTAGAAAAACTAGTAAATTGGAACCATAACCGGCTGTTCTAAATCAGAATTTTTTAAGTTGTGGTTTCGTACCGGAGTTGAATACAATATTTTAATTTTTTTAACTGATTGAAATTGAATCAAAATTGTCAAATTGGTGAAATTGATTAAAATCAGACTATTTCACAAAATAACGGACTAAACTTAGACTAGGTAGAAATAACGGACTAAAAGTGATGATTTTAGGTTCAATTCCTAAACAAAATATGTAATACTTTTTCGAAATATTTTCGAGTTGTAACATAAAATAATATATATATCACAAAGGCACATCATTCAGAGATTTCATGCTTTCAATTAATTCTTGTATACAAAAAATAAGGTTTCTTTATTTCTTTTATTTTTCCCCAAGATTTCAAATTAAAATCTGTTCAGTGAGAGGTCTTTTTATAATCTTTTTTCAGGGAACGTGACGTGTAGAAAGTGGGAGATTATCTGTTCAGGAGCAGGTGATTGTGTGTAGAAAGTGGGAGATTGTATAGTAATTATTTTTCTTTTTTAGGAAACAAGACAAGTCGGGTGGGAATGACCGAAAATGAATACAAGACAAGTCGGGTGGGATGGATGGAGTAATTAATTTTCATTGTCTTTTCCGAATTTGAATATTGTGTAATGCAAATATATAAAAAGAAGGTGGGTTTTCTAGGAATTTTCGGGCATTGTGATTTTGCTTTGTGCAAATATATTGGTCATGGCTGATTATTGAATGTATGGGCAGTTAAGTCTGGGTGAAGTTTTTGATTCTAGGAAATGGCCTTCTCGAGCGTTTACAATGCTATAATTATTAGTATTCATGGTATCTAAATTATCATCCACACTTGATTTTGTTTTAGTTTGGGGGATTTATACTGAGATGGGCTGAACAGTTAAACACTAAAACGAATCAAATTTTTACACCAAAATATTTAGATATCAGATTTTATTTATTTTTTAATTGTTTCTATTAATTAAAGGGTAGTGGGCTGTATAAAGGTTAATTGTATCACATAATTGAGGTGGGCCGAACTGAAAATTATAGTGGCTGGGCTCATTTTCATTTTAATTTTACATGCATATTTGTGGGTCGGCTTTATAACTTAAATAGAAGTTGGGTTGGGATCCATAAAAAATATTCTCTCAATCCCAAATATATATGTTTACTTTTCTTTTTCGTCTATTTCAAATTTATATGTATATTGACAAATTTTTTTATCTAACTAAATTTTTTACCAATTTTAATAGATCTAATTAATATGATAATATAGAAAAAGATAATTTTATTCAACTTTTATGATATCAAACACAATTATGACATTGACTTTTTAATAATTTACTTTAATTTACACAAATTTCAATACCAACATTTATCTAATTTTCATATCATTAAATTTTTTCTTAATCTATGTGAAAGAGCAAATGGGTATATAAAATATGGACTGAGGGACTGATGTAAAAGGCTTCGGATTCCCCTGGAATTTTAAGGAATTTGTCAATTTGAATATTACAAGCCTAATATTTCCTGACTTCAGTGATTTCATGGTTTCAATTAATTATTGTACGTATAAAATTGAGGTTTAATTAGAACGTGCGTGACAAAAATTAAGGTTTCTTTATTTCTTTAATTTTCTCCAAGTTTTCAAATTATAATGTGTTCAATTTCTGTAGCACTTGTACTGTAACTATAACGTATTGAGTGAGGTCTTTTCATTATCGCTGTTGCACGGCACATGCATTATGATAATTAATGCTGTCTGCATTATCACAATATAATATTCCAAATTCTCGACTTTAGTGAAATAATTCAAGTGAGAGACATCAATGGGGCCCTCTGCAGCAGATGCATTAATGGATTGATGGGGTCGAAAGTTTTCTGCTTTACCATTGTAATCCTTTTTCCCCAATTTGCTGAAGCAAGAGTTTTTGCAATCTCACAGAAATACTTCAATCATGGCGGCCTATGCATCTCTGATTTCTGTTATGCAAATCATCAGCACGCTCGAGAATCATCCTCCTCGCCCTCCTATTTCTCTGGACAAGGTACAGGCTGAATCCCTCACTGAAAAAGTTACCTTCTTCCAGGAGTTCCTCGAAGGCTATAAGCCTACTGGGAAGTATGAAGAAGATGGCGTGGAGAGTCGGATTCGCGATGCAGCTCATGCAGCCGAAGATGTGATCGAATCCCATATAGTTGATTGCATTGAAGCTGGATCCACAAGTCATGCCGAGGTGGAATTCGGTCAGCGCCTTCAGAAAGTGATTGAAGATATGGATCTGATGAAGAAGGAAGTGATGGAGACTAAAGAGAAGATGGCGGACCAACAGAGGAGCTCCACATCTTCTTCGAGGGGGCACAAGCAGAACATCACCATGCAGAGGAACTTGACATCTTCTTTCACTGAAAAGAAGCAGAGCACTACCATGGTGGGCTTTCGTGATGCTTTGGACGAACTCTTGGATAAGCTCACTAGAGGAGGAGACGACCGCCAAATTATACCGATCACAGGTATGGGAGGGATTGGTAAGACCACTCTGGCTCAAAGTGTTTATGAGCATCCGGTTATTAGGGAGTGTTTTAGAATTCATGCTTGGGTTACGATTTCTCAAGAGTATGATGCTGAAAACATCGTTAATGAAATTATTTCTCAAATAAACAAAGATAAGGGAAATCCAAGTGAAGTGGATGTAAAACAAACAGGAGAAGATTTACACAAATACCTATTTGGTCGGAGGTATTTGATTGTTTTGGATGATATGTGGAGTATTGAGGCATGGGACAAAATGAAAATTTTGTTTCCTAACAATAATAATGGTAGCAGAATAGTTGTAACAACTAGGCTGTCAAATTTAGCACATCAGTTGAGCAACTCTTATAGCCTAGAAATGAGGTTTTTGGAATTCAGCGAAAGTTGGGATTTGTTTTGTGGAATTGTGTTTCAAGGAGGTGATTATCCTTCTGAGGCGGTGGAAATTGGAAGGAAGATTATTGTAAATTGTAGAGGACTTCCTTTATCAACTGTTGTGGTTGCGGGTTTCTTGGCAAAGTCGGAGTACAAAAGAGAATATTGGGAATATATAGAGGAAAACTTGAGTTTATTTGTGAATTCGGATAGTGATGAACAATACCTCAAGATAATACAATTGAGCTACAACCAATTGCCAGCTTATCTGAAGCCGTGTTTTCTTTATATGGTAGTGTTCAAAGAAGACAATGAAATTCCTATCTTCAAACTTGTTGCGTTATGGGTTGCGGAGGGATTTTTAAAACCAATAAGTGGGAAAGACTTGGAAGAGGTCGCGGTGGAGTATTTGAACGATCTAATTGATAGAAATCTTATTTTGTTGGTGGAAAGACATGGAAGTTGTGTTAAGATTCATGATCTGTTGAGGGACTTATGCTTGAGACAAGCTAAAACAGAGAAGTTTCATAACGTTGTAACACATCATACGGATTACATCCCAGACAACCAGCGCCGTATCATTGTTCGAGAAGACATGTTGAAGGAAAAAGCTATTGGTATCTTGCGATCCATGCCACTTACCCGTTCTCTAATATGCCATGGTTCCCATATTAGTATGCCACACTATTATAAATTGTTGAGGATATATGAAGCCTCTATACCATCGATTGATGAAGATTACTATTTTCTAGAAGATAAGCTTCATCTTGTTAATATGAGGTACTTATCTGCCCAAAGCATTACTCGTCATTCCAAATTAATCTCTTCATTGCACCTCCTTTGGAGTCTGCAAACATTAATCCTTGATTGCGGTTTTAATGAACCACTAGAGATTTGGAATATGCCTCAACTCAGGCACGTAGTGGTAAGTGCGCGTATGTACCTATCAGATCCTCCCGTTTGCAATGGACAAGACGGCATAGTGTTGGAGAATCTACATACCCTCATGCGAGTAAGAAACTTCAAATGTAGCGAAGAGGTGGTTAAGAGGATTCCCAATGTTAGGGTATTGCATTTGGAATATAATGATGATGAAGAGGAAAGTTGTCTCAATAATCTTGATCGCCTAGACAAACTAGAGGTCTTCTACTGCAAGTCTCTTTGGAGCCAAGATCAAGATGAGACCAACTTTATACAGAAACTCACCTTCCCAAGCTCACTAATGGAGATAACCCTGGAGTTTTCCAAGCATGTCCAGTTGGAAGATTTGTTGGAGAAGATAGGTTTTTTGCCCCTTCTTCTTTCCCTCATTCTCTTTGGTGGAGTTTTTAGGACTCACGTGTGGGAAACAGTTGAAGGTCATTTCCCCAACTTAAAGTTCTTGAAACTTAGTGGTTGCGATGGTCTCGAAATCTGGAATTCAGAAAGCTCCCACTTTCCGCGCCTCGAGCATCTTGTTCTTCATAATGTAGAGTTGAAGGAGACCCCTTCAGGTATTGGAGAAATACCGACACTACAATCAATTCAGCTGCGGGATTGCCCCAACTCCGCCGTCATTTCTTGCAAAGAAGTGCAACAGGAACAAGAGGAGTTAAATGGGGAAAAAGCAACCTTTCAAGTTTCAGTTTCGCCGTGTTCCGCATTGCGACACTTGGAAAGCCCCAATTTTAAACTCAACCTATGGTGATTAAATTTCTGTTGGGGTATATTTTCAAACTCATTCATCTATAATCATATGCAACTAAAGTTTTTCGAAAAATAAATTGTTTATTCTTTCACGATGATTAAATTTTTGTTCTTGTTATTCATATGTTAGGTGGATTACAAAGGACTAGCTTTCAAGTTTCAGTTTGGCTCCATTCCGAGGATAACGAGGTATTGCATATTCTTTCACCTCTAACTTGACTTGTGCATGGTGTCTCACTGCAGCAAATCTGCCGCCATTTCTTGCAAAAGGATACAAAAGGAGCCATTTGGTTTCTAGTTCAGCTTTTGGAAAACGAGGGACTGCACGACTTAGCATGTACAAAGACTTTAGTGTCGAACTTCTATACTCCCTTATATGTCGGAGTGCAAAGGATAAGTACTTTTGTTATTTATTTTCATATGTAATTAATGTAATTAAACTCTCATACTCGTAATACGAGGCACGCAAAAGGAGAACCTGCTCCGCTCGTGAGAAGAATAAGAGAAATGAGATGAGAAGATTTTTGTTGTTCTTCATTAGAACTCATAATTGTATTTGATGTTTCGGCAAACGAAAGCATGTTTTCTGAGAACTTGTCTGAATTTTCACCTTACCTTTAGGGAGTACTGATGCTTGTATGCGTGTTGCTCTGTTTGTTCTTCTCTCCCTTTTTCTTTTATGTGAAGCAATGAAGATATTCTACTTGAAAATGCAAGTGACAGAAGTGAAACGAAAAAATTGTGTTGAAAGAAAAAACAGTTGTTCCAGTGGCAGAATTCAGTTTTCCTTGATGTTTCCCAATTTGAACATTTGCTCATGCAAATTTATATATATTATATAAATGGAGGTAATGTGATTTGCTTATAGGCCCATTTGTAAGAGCTTATCAGTAGCTTAATTCAACTTATTCTAAAAAAATAAGCGTTTATGCATGCGTTTGGGAGAACTTATGAAAATAGATTATCGTAAAAAATAAGATGTTTTTGGCTTATTTTTATAAGTTGATAGGAATAACTTATGAAAATAAATTAAAAACAGCTTATGAGAAATATATCCTCGTATCAAATTCCACTGACAACAATTTTTTTATCTAATTTAATATAAGTGCTTACGTTATAAGCGCTTATCTCGTAAGCACTTATGTTATAAACACTTATTTAAGTTATTTTCCCAAACAGGGCCTTAATCATGTTAGGTTATTCTAACATTTATGATGTGCTTGTTCTTTTGGTTAATTTGTTGAAGGGATAGAGAGCTGGTAGGGTGGTTTTTGGAGTCGGAAATTAAATAAATAATAGTAGATAAATAGGACAAAAAGAGATATTAATCGACTCCGTTGATTACTTGGAATACCGGTGACAATTCCAACAATAACTCAAGATCTATTGATTCGACACACGAATGCCGAAAATTGATCTTCGTTAATCCATTGATCTAACACATGAATGGCTAAAATAACAACATCCAAACATCGATGCAGATCGACTTGGGAAAGAAGGACGCACCGTTCAAATTATCCAATATCCCAAAACCATCCTATTACAATCCATAAGACAAATATATAAAATCCAATATAAAATATAATAAATATAAACAAGCCCCATTCTAAAAGCTTAAATATTCTCTTATTATTCTCTGTGTTGGATAAAATTCGCCCTCGAAGTCTCGTTGTTCAAATATTGCCCCCCTTTGAAAGGGGGCGCGCCACTCTTTGAAGCCCAACAAAACCAGCCCAAAATAACATCCAGCCCACCAAGATAGAACACAATTTGAAGTCCAATTAAATATCCCAATATGGGCCCAATTGTACGAATTCCTATTCCATAACCTGACCTGGTTCTCGGCGGTGCTTGATCTCGTCAGATATATTCAATTCCAGTTGTGGAATCTGATATAATAAAGACTCGTTTGAAGGTGCATATTATATTTCTTTCTTTTTTTCAGCTCTTCCTCATACCTTTTCATCAATAATATTTGCATTTTGCTGCATTTTGGTTGCTGCAACTTAAGAGAAATAGTTCAATCATGACAGCCTATGCAGCTCTTGTTTCTATTATGCATTTCATCAACCAGATCGAGAATCATCATCGCTCTGTTTGTTCTTCTCTTCCTTTTTTCTTTTATTTGAAGCAAATAAGATATTTTGTTGCATGTGCAAGTGAAAGAAGAGAAAATGAAAACAAGTGTTGAAGGAGAAGCAGTTGTTGCTATATATGACAGAACGTAGTTTTCCTTCTTGTTTCTCAATTTGAACAATTTGGCATGCAATTTATGTATATATTGCACAGGGGTGATAATACTTGCAAATTTGTTTTAAGTGTGTCTACGTGTAGATGACGTGTCTAAAATAAAAATACTGCGGAGAAACAACAGTGAGAACATAATTTTTCTTTCAAATACGATGATAATTCCAAGCTATCGGTTATATATTTTTGTTTATAATTGAATCTTGATTTGTTTTGAATTCAAATGGTAGCTTTTTTTTTTTTTTTTTTTTACAACAATGAATTTCATTAGTAATAAAAATATAAAATTAGAAAAATTAGTAAACTGAACCGTAACCGGTTGTTCTAAATCAGAATTTTTTAAGTGGTGGTTTCGAATCGGAGTTGAAATACAATATTTTAATTTGTTTTTTAACGGATTGAAATTGGATCAAAATTGACAAATTGGTGAAATGGATTAAAATCAGACTATTTCACAAAATAACGGACTAAGCTTAGACTAGGTCGAAATAACGGACTAAAAGTGATGGTTTTTCCCCCCTTAAAGTGACCTAGGTTCAATTCCTAAACAAAATATGTAATACTTTTTCGAAATATTTTCTAGTTGTAACATAAAATAATATATATATCACAAATGCACATCATCATTTCATGCTTTCAATTAATTCTTGTATGCAAAAATTAAGGTTTCTTTATTTCTTTTATTTTTCCCCAAGATTTCAAATTAAAATCTGTTAAGTGGGAGGTCTTTTTATTATCTTTTTTCAGGGAACGTGACGTGTAGAAAGTGGGAGATTATCTGTATTGTGTGTAGAAAGTGGGAGATTGTGTAGTAATTATTTTTTTTTTGGGAAAAAAGATAAGTCCTGTGGGAAGGACCGAAAATGAATACAAGACAAGTCGGGTGAGACGGAGTAATTAATTTTCGATGTCTTTTCCAAATTTGAATATTGTGTAATCCAAATATATAAAAAGAAGGTGGGTTTTCAAGTCAGGCAGTGTGATTTTGCTTTGTGCAAATATATTGGCCATGGCTGATTATTGAATGTATGGGCAGTTAAGTCTGGGTGAAGTTTTTTATTCTATGAAATGGCCTTCTCGAGCGTTTACAATGATATAATTATTACTATTCATGGTATCTAAATTATCATCCACACTTGATTTTGTTTTAGTTTGGGGATGATACTGAGATGGGCGGAACAGTTAAACAGTTAAACGAATAAAATTTTTACACCAAAATATTTAGATATCAGAATTTATTTGTTATTTTTAATTATTTCTATTAATTAAAGGGTAGTGGGCTGTATAAAGGTTAATTGTATCACATAATTGAGGTGGGCCGAACTGAAAATTATTGTGGCTGGGCTCATTTTTATTTTTATTTTACATGCATATTTGTGGGTCGGCTTTATAACTTAAATAGAAGTTGGGTTGGGTTCATAAAAAATATACCCTCCATCCCAAATATATATTTTGCTTTCCTTTTTCGTCTGTATTAATTTTATATGTCTATTAGCAACTTTTTTTATCTAACTAAATTTTTCATCAACTTTAATAGATCTAATTAATATGATAATATAGAAAAAGATAATTTTATCCAACTTTTATAATAATAAACACAATTATGACATTGACTTTTTAGTAATTTATTTTAATTTACACAAATTTCAATATCAAAATTTATCTAATTTTCATATTATTAAATTTTTTCTTAATCTATCTGAAAAAACAAATTGACATATAAAATAGGGACAGATGGACTAATGTAAAAGGCTTCGGATTCCCCTGGAATTTTAAGGAATATATCAATTTCAATATTACAAGCCTAATATTTCCTGACCCAAAGCACATCATTCAGTGATTTCATGCTTTCAATTAATTCTTGTACGTATAAAATTGAGGTTTAATTAGAACGTGCGTGACAAAAATTAAGGTTTCTTTATTTCTTTTAAGTTTCTCCAAGTTTTCAAATTATAATCTTTTCAATTTCTGCAGCACTTCTACTGTTGCAATATACGCATTGAGTGAGATGCCTCTTCCTTATCGCTTTTGCACAGCACATGCATTATGATAATGCTGTCTGGCATTATCACAATATAATATTCTAAATTCCAAACTTTAAAGAAATAATTCAAGTGAGACATCAATGGGGCCCTATGCGATTAATGGATTTATGTGGTCGAAAGTTTTCTGCTTTACTAATTTGTAATCCTTTTTCACTAATTTGTTGAAGCAAGAGTTTTTGCAACTTGAGAGAAATACTTCAAATCATGGCGGCCTATGCAGCTATCCTCAATGTTATGCAAATCATCAGCCAACTCGAGAATCATCCTCGCCCGCCTATTTCTCTGGACAAGGTACAAGCTGATTCTCTCACTAATAACGTTAGGTTTTTGCAGGAGTTCCTCGAAGGCTATAAGCCTACTGGGAAATATGAAGAAGATGGCGTGGAGAGTCGGATTCTTGATGCAGCTCATGCAGCTGAAGATGTGATCGAATCACATATAGTTGATTGCATTGAAGCTGGATCCACTAGTCATGTCAAAACTCGATTTTTCGTGTGTGATTTTCGAAATTTTTTGCGTTTCACCCCCTCGAAATCCACAAGTCATGCCGATGAGGTGGAATTCGGTCAACGCCTTCAGAAAGTGATTGAAGATATGGATCTGATCAAGAAGGAAGTGATGGAGACTAAAGAGAAGATGGCGGACCAACAGAGGAGCTCCACATCTTCTTCGAGGGGGCACAAGCAGAACATCACCATGCAGAGGAACTTGACATCTTCTTTCACTGAAAAGAAGCAGAGCACTACCATGGTGGGCTTTCGTGATGCTTTGGACGAACTCTTGGATAAGCTCACTAGAGGAGGAGACGACCGCCAAATTATACCGATCACAGGTATGGGAGGGATTGGTAAGACCACTCTGGCTCAAAGTGTTTATGAGCATCCGGTTATTAGGGAGTGTTTTAGAATTCATGCTTGGGTTACGATTTCTCAAGAGTATGATGCCTGAAAACATCGTTAATGAAATTATTTCTCAAATAAACAAAGATAAGGGAAATCCAAGTGAAGTGGATGTAAAACAAACAAGGAGAAGATTTACACAAATACCTATTTGGTCGGAGGTATTTGATTGTTTTGGATGATATGTGGAGTATTGAGGCATGGGACAAAATGAAAATTTTGTTTCCTAACAATAATAATGGTAGCAGAATAGTTGTAACAACTAGGTCTGTCAAATTTAGCACATCAGTTGAGCAACTCTTATAGCCTAGAAATGAGGTTTTTGGAATTCAAATAAAGTTGGGATTTGTTTTGTGGAATTGTGTTTCAAGGAGGTGATTATCCTTCCGAGGCGGTGGAAATTGGAAGGAAGATTATTGTAAATTGTAGAGGACTTCCTTTATCAACTGTTGTGGTTGCGGGTTTCTTGGCAAAGTCGGAGTACAAAAGAGAATATTGGGAATATATAGAGGAAAACTTGAGTTTATTTGTAAATTCGGATAGTGATGAACAATACCTCAAGATATTACAATTAAGCTACAACCAATTGCCAGTTCATTTGAAGCCGTGTTTTCTTTATATGGGAGTTTTCAAAGAAGACAGTGAAATTTCTATCTTCAAGCTTGTCGTGTTATGGATTGCGGAGGGATTTTTAAAGCCAATAAGTGGGAAAGACTTGGAAGAGATTGCGATGGAATATTTGAACGATCTAATTGATAGAAATCTTGTTTTCATGGTGGAAAGACATGGAAGTTGTGTTAAGATTCATGATCTGTTGAGGGACTTATGCTTGAGACAAGCTAAAGCAGAGAAGTTTTATAAAGTTGTAACACATCATACAGATTACATCCCGGACAACCAGCGCCGTATCATTGTTCGAGAAAACATGCTGAAGGAAAAAGCTATTAATATCTTGCGGTCCATCCCACTTACCCGTTCTCTTATATGCTATGGTTTGAAAATGCATATGCCACACTATCATAATCTGTTGAGGATATGTGACGCTGATGCACAATTGAAGATTGATGATAAGCTTCATCTATTTAATTTGAGGTACCTCTCTGGCCATAGCTATACTTTTCATTCCAAATTTATCTCTTCATTGCATTTTCTTTGGAGTCTGCAAACATTAATCCTTAAATGCGATGATAATTATGATGTTAATGAACCACTTGAGATTTGGAATATGCCTCAACTCAGGCACGTAGTGGTAAGTGAGTGTATGTACCTATCAGATCCTCCCGTTCGCAATGGACAAGACGGCATAGTGTTGGAGAATCTACATACCCTCGTGCGAGTAAGAAACTTCAAATGTAGCGAAGAGGTGGTTAAGAGGATTCCCAATGTTAGGGTATTGCGTTTGGAATATAATGATGATGAAGTGGAAAGTTGTCTCAATAACATTGATCGCCTAGACAAACTAAAGGCGTTCTCCTGCAAGTCTGTTCATGGCCAAGATCTATATCGGACTGACTTTTTTCAGAAACTCACCTTCCCAAGTTCACTGGTGGAGATAACCCTGGATTTTTCCAAGCATGTCCATTTGGAAGATTTGTTGGAGAAGATAGGTTTGTTGCCCCTTCTTCTTTCCCTCATTCTCTTTGGTGGAGTTTTCAGGACTCACGTGTGGGAAACAGTTGAAGGTCATTTCCTCAACTTAAAGTTCTTGAAACTTAGTAGTTGTGATGGTCTCGAAATCTGGAATTCAGAAAGCTCCCACTTTCCGCGCCTCGAGCATCTTGTTCTTGATAATGTAAAGTTGAAAGAGATTCCTTCAGGTATTGGAGAAATATTGACACTTCAATCAATTCAGCTGCGGGATTGCAGCAACTCCGCCGTCATTTCTTGCAAAGAAGTGCAACAGGAACAAGAGGAGTTAAATGGGGAAAAAGCAACCTTTCAAGTTTCAGTTTCGCCGTTTTACGCATTGCGACACTTGGAAAGCCCCAATTTTAAATTCAGCCTACGGTGATTAAATTTCTGTTACGGTATATTTTCAAACTCATTCATCTATAATCATATGCAATTAAAGTTTCTCAAGGAATAAATTGTTTATTCTTTCACGATGATTAAATTTATGTTCTTTTTCTTCATATGTTAGGTGGATTACAAAGGACTGCAGGACTGAATGTCAGCAAGCTTTCAAGTTTCAGTTTGGTTCCATTCCATATGGTATATTTCTATTATGGTATATTTTCAAACTCATTTATATATAATCATATGCAATTAAAGTTTTCCCATAAATGTATTGCATATTCTTTCACCTCTAACTTGACTTGTGCATGGTGTCTCACTGCAGCAAATCTGCCCATTTCTTGCAAAAGGATACAAAAGGAGCCATTTGGATTCTAGTTCAGCTTTTGGAAAACGAGGGACTGCACGACTTGGCATGCACAAAGACTTTAGTGTTGCACTTCTATACTCCCTTATATGTCGGAGTGCATTGGATAAGTACTTTTGTTATTTATTTTCCTATGTAATTAATGTTCTCTTGAGAAATTGTTAAATTCAGTTGTTGTTTGAAAAGAATATTATGTAATAATAAATATTTCTATAAATCAAATGAGAATCTTACCATATTTGGTATTTTGACACACAAATGCAGATACAATTAAATCAAATAATATGTCGAATCTGCAATTTATATACTTGCTTGGGCTACAATTTCTCAAGAATATGTTGCTGGAAATATCCTTGAAGAAATTCTCGCTCAAGCAAAGAAAGATAAGGAAAATCCAACTGAAACGAATGAAAAAAAAAATAGGAGATCCAGAAAATCCAACTGGGACAAAGGAAAAACAAATAGGAGATGAGTTATATAAATGCTTATTTGGTCGAAAGTATTTGATTGTGATAGATGATATGTGGAACATTGAAGCATGGGACCAGATAAATCGTTTCTTTCCTAATAATAGGAATGGTAGCCGAGTTGTCGTGACAACTGGGCTCTCATACTTGGCATGTTGGTTGAGCGACTCTTGTTGCCTAGACATGAGGTTTTTAAATTTCGACGAAAGTTGGGACTTGTTTTCTAAGATTGTGTTTCCGAAAGATGACTATCCTTCTGAGATGGTGGAAATTGGAAAGGCGATTGTAGAAAATTGTAGAGGACTTCCTTTTATCAAATGTTGTGGTTGGGGGTTTCTTGGCAAAGTTAGAGTAGAAAAGAGAACTTTGGGAACATATAGAGAAAAAATTGAGTTCATTTGTCAATTCTGACGATGATGAAAATTGTCTCAAGATATTACAATTGAGCTACAACCAATTGCCCGTTCATTTGAAACCATGTTTTCTTTATATGGGAGTGTTCGAAGAAGATAAGGAAATTCGTATCTCCAATCTCATCAAGTTATGGATTGCGGAGGGATTTGTAAAACCAATATGTGGCAAAGACTTGAAAGAGGTTGCAGAAGAGTATTTGGACAATCTTGTTGCTAGAAATCTTATTTTTATCGTGGAAAGTAATAGAAAATGTCTCAAGATACATGATCTACTGAGGGATTTGTGCTTGAGGCAAGCTCGAGCAGAGAGGTTTTATCCAGCCATAACACGATATGATGTTAGCGTTCCACTCAACCAGCGTCGTTCCGTTATTTCTGAAACCTTGTTAGTGGAAGAAGTTTGTGACCCTGCCTTGCAATCTATGTCCCTTCCACGTCCATTGCCCCATATTAACTTGTTGAGGATATCTTCAGATGCACTAATCATTGATGATGATTTCTATTCTCGAGAAAATAAGTTTCTGCTAGTTAATTTGAGACTCCTTTACGCACGATGCCCGTCGGATTCCAAATTTGCTAGCTCATTGCACCTCCTTTGGAATCTACAAACATTAACCATCGCAGTTGATGGTGGTGAAGGCTTTATTGCACCCGCTGAGATTTGGAATATGCATCAACTGAGGCACGTAGAGGTAGGATGCTACCTGTACCTCCGAGATCCTCCCATTTGCGATGAGCAAGATGACATTGTGATGGAGAATCTACACACGCTCAAGCTAGTAAGAAACTTCAAATTTAGTGAAGAGGTGGTTAAGAGAATCCCGAATGTCAAGAAATTGCGTGTGAAATATTTAGATGGTGAGGTGGAGGAAAGTTGTCTTGACAATCTTGATGGTCTCCACAAACTCGAGTTCTTCAACTGCATTTCTTATCAGTATCCAAAGCTAGATAGACCCGGCTCTCTCCAGAAACTCTCCTTCCGCATTCGCTTAAGAAGTTGGCCCTGAATGCCAGCCATGTCCACTGGGAAGACATGTTGGAGAAGATAGGTTCGCTACCCCTTCTTCAGAAGCTCAAGATCAGTAATGGCATTTTTATAACGCACAAGTGGGAAACAATCGAAGGCCAATTCCCCAGCGTAAAATTCCTTAAAATGAATTATTGTGATTTGTGATGGTCTGGAATACTGGAATTCAGAATGCTCCCACTTTCCGCGCCTTGAACACCTTGTTCTTTGGGGATTAAATGTGTTAAATGAGTTCCCTTCAGGTGTTGGAGAAATACCAACGCTACAATTAATTGAGCTACAGTATTGCTCCGAAGCTGCAGTCATTTCTTGCAAAAGCATACAAGTGGAAAATCAGGAGTTATATGGGGAAGAAGAAGGCCTTCGGGTTCGAGTTCGAGTTCGAGTCCGACCCCTGGAATATAAGGGACTGCAAAACTTGGCAAGCCGCAACTTTGAAGTCCTCAAATGAATGTCAGCTTGCACAAGAAACGGTATGTTTGTTATTCTTTATTTCAAACTCATTTAATCGTATCGAATTAATGTTTTTTGAGAAAGTAAATAATATTGGCATTTTGGTACATAAATTTTGCTAATACAAGATTCAAATGTAGCGCGGCAAATGGCAGTCTTTCTATTATCTTGGCATTGCAAATTATACAAAAATTCAATTTCTTGCTATTATATCATTCTAAGTAAATGATATTACTATTAGAGGTCGAATTTTACAGGACAAATCAAGTTATTCATTCAACTGTTTTCGCTTTGACAGAATGTAGTTTTCATTGTTATTTCCTAATTTGTACATTTTTCTCGTGCAAATTTGGAGCTAGAGGTGGAATTCTAAGAATATTACAGCCTTTTTTTATTTATGTTAATTTGTTGAAGGGACAAAGCTTGTAGAATGTGGTTCTTAATTAGTGTTGTTCTTGAAGTCTGGGACAAGGTGTACAGTTAAACTGTATCTATATATATTATCTAATTCAGGTATTCCAAGTTTATGCAACAGACAGTAAATGATATTCGTTACTATTAAACAACCTATATCAACAAACTACCCCAAAATGAAGAATAATTTATATATTGATAAAGTCTGATTATAAAAGAGAACATTGGGAACATATAGAGGAAAAATTGAACACATTTGTAAATTATGAGAATGATGAACATTGCTTCAAAATACTACAATTGAGTTACAACCAATTGTTGGTTTATTTGAAGCCGTGTTTTTTTTATATGGGAATGTTCAAAGAAGATAGTAGCATTCATATATCCAACCTTGTCAAGTTATGGGTTGCAAAGGGGTTTCTAAAACCAATAAATGGGAAGGACATGGAAGAGCTTGCGAAAAAAGTTTTTGAAGGATCTCGTTGATAGAAATCTTATTTCTATAGTGAAAAATAGAAGAAAATGTGTCAAGATTCATGATTTATTGAGGGGCTTATGCTTGAGGCAAACTGAAGCAGAGAGGTTTTATAATTTCGTAACACATCATACCGATAACATCCTAGACAATGAGCGTCGTATCATTGTTCTTGAAGACAAGTTTGAGGAAGAAGCTCTTGATGTCTTGCGATCCATGTCACTTATCCGTTCTCTGATATGTTGTGGTTCCAAAACTAGTATGCCATCCTATCATAGATTGTTGAGGATATGTGAAGCTCGTAAACCGTCGACATTGATAAAAATAAGTTTCATCTAGTTAATTTGAGGTTCCTCTTTGCCGAAAGCATTACTTGTCATTCCAAATTAAACTCTTCTTTGCATTTCCTGTGGAGTCTTGCAAACATATTAGTACTACAAATGCTGCTACTAGATAGGTATTTTGTAGCGCGGATTAATACATAGTACATTTTACAGTGTCTTACTCTTAGTGTCATAACATAAAGTCTTCAAAATGCTTCTTTCTGATTACTTCGTCTGTTTGTTATATATCATCGAGCATCATCCTCGCCCTCCTATTTCTCTCGACAAGAAACAAGTCGATCGAATCTCTCTCACTGAAAATGTCACCTTCTTGCAAGATTTCCTCGAAGGGTATCCTGTTGCTGGCAATAATGAACGAGATGCTCCAGAGAGTCGGATTTTAGATGCAGCTAATGCAATTGAAGATGTGATTCGAATCACATATAGTGGATCGCATTCATGCTGGATCCACAAGTGAAACCAGTTAGGAGAAATTCGGTCTACTCCTTCAGAAAGTGATATGGAGACTAAAGTAAAGACGAGAGATCCAACATCAGCCCCAGAGGAAGTCAGCATCTTCTTCCAGCGGGCAAAACCAGAAGACTGCCATGCTGGGCTTTGGTGATGCCTTGCACAAACTCTTCGATAAGGTTACTAGAGGAGGACGAGACTGCAAAACCGGAAGGCAGAAGAAAAGTAACATGGTGGGCTTTGATCATGCCTTCCTCGAACTCTTGCTAGAAATGTTTATAAACATCTGCTTATTAAGGAGTTTTTTTGTATTCGTTCTTAGGTCACAATTTCTCAAGACTATGATGCAGAAAAGTCCTTATGAACTTTTATCTCGAGCAAACCAATATTGAGATTTTTCTGTTCGAGTGAATGAAAAAGGAACAGGAGATGATTGTTGTAAATACTTATTTGTTCGAGAGTATTTTATTGTGTTGGATGATATGTGGAGAACTTAGGCTTGGAACAGGTTGAGATTCTACATTCCTGATAATAACAATAGTAGCCGAATAGTTTGAACAACTAGGATATCAAACTTGGCGCATAGCTTCATCCCTTTTTTCTTCTTCGTCCGCTTTTGATTTTTTTCAATTCCACTTACCTCACTCGGATCTCTTCCTCAAATCCCGGTAACACTGTGACCCTCAAAGAAGTCCAATATTGCATCTTCAAGATCCTCAACTGAGTACTTGATGTAATTCTCACTCTCAATGTGACTTGTGAATCTCCCAATGAATGACCTATATGCTGGGATGACTTTCTCTAATATCGAGATCCTTAGCTCCTCGCGGAGCTGGGGATCCGGTATCAACCATCTTGCTTGAGTTCTATGCACCTCTTCAAACATAGAATTGAAAGTGTTAAGCCTTTCTCTAAGAGCACTTTCATGTAAATCTCCATCTCTCAAGCAGTACAACACTCTCACCCAGGTCGCCCGGTGGTAGTCCGTTGCAAAAATCCGGAGTTTCCTCTTCGTCTTTCTTAAATATTCATCCCCAATCATTTCCCTCAACTCCGGTGACCCTTCGATCTTCTGCACAATGTAATGCACATTATTCATCATGAACAAATGAGCTAAGGAAGTATCCTTGTAGAGCTTAGAAATCACATCCAACTTGAACTGCAGAATCACAATTGTCCAGATCAAGTGAAGTGCCACTATAGAAGCTTGACCTTCAAACTCGGAGAAATCCATATCAGGAACATTTGGATCACTCGAATATTTGGGACCGGTGGATGGCTTCGACACAATCTCAATCAATGTTTGTGTATAATTCGGAAACAAACAAATGTAATTCATCACATATCTAGCCAAGGGATGAATACTCCCACCGGGAACTGGCTTGGAAGACGTATGAAGAACCAAGCTCTCGAATTCCGATAATATCCCTCTAACTGCCTCAGCTAACCTAGACAATATCTCAACAGCATGCACCCTAATAGACTCACTCGATCTTGACTCGAATACGGACTCGATATCAGGCCATAAATCAGACAAGGCTTCATGCATATCCAAACTGTGGAACAATTTCTCCGACGACTGTTTGCTAATGCTAATTGCTTCAGCGAAATTGAATAATTGAATAGCAGGACCTTTTATAGTTTCCATAAAACAAGCCTCATTAGTAGAAGTTCCCAAACCCTGGAAAATCTGCTCGCAGAGGCGCCTCTCGCTGGGGAAGAGCTCGCGAATGCAAATCCTCGCCGCTTGTATCCATCCCGGAATCTTCTTGCCAAGCGTCACCCACTCCAATTTCTGAAAATCGCTAACACTCAGTTTCTCAACGTTCAGTCTCTCCAAGATCAAGTCAACTACAGACTTCCTCACACTCGCGTAGACCCGAACACACTCGATCATGTATCCGGCGGCGATCATCCGCTCGGCGATGCAGCGGAGGTGGTAAACGGCGTCGTCTGGGATAAGATCTACTTCCCGTGTGCTGCTGGTTGACGTGTAGCAGCTGCTGTTGCTATCCAACTTCTTCTCGAAGCTTCTGTAGTCCTTAAGTTCGAAGTCGGGGTGAGTCAACTCGGCCTCGATAGGCGAGGTGTAGGAGAGTAGGATGGTGCGGAACTCGTCCTCGAGACGAGCCATGGCGATCTCGAGAGCGGAGGAAGACGGTGAGTCGGATAGAGTGGCGTCGGACATGGATTTCTGCAACTCGTCAACGGCGTCGAGGTAACGGCCGATTTCGTGGCGGTCGCCGCTGCAGATCATCTTGTCGCGCGTCTCTTCCGAGGCAGAGGAGTCCCATCGTAGGATGATCTTCTCGGCAGCGGAGGCGGTTTCCGGCGGCTCCGTGGACATTTGAATAGTAGAGTGTTTTTTTTTTTTTATGAGGTGATGATTGATTTTGACGGTGGTAATGCTGAAGAAAGGGAGAGAGAGGACTGGTTTGAATTTTTCTATCCTAGATCAGGTGGTTAAAAGTGAAGACACATGTAATATTTTAAAAATAAAAAATTATTAAAAAATACAACTTCTATTCTAAATCACAAGATCTTGTAGACTTGGTCTAGGATAGAAAAATTCGACTGGGCTCTGCTTCCTGACCGCCTCCGTCTCTTTACTTTTTTTTTTTCTTTACTGTGAAACAGGTGCTGTAAGCATTTGTTACTTTTTTTTTTTTTTATAACGATGCCGCTAGTTTTGATGCACACAACCTTTTTGTTGTGCAATATCATGCAAACTACACAAGAGAGTTAAATCACTTTAAGGTGACAAACACACATAATATTTTTAGTGGGATTTGAACTCATTACCTTTCAATCCCGGACCAACTACCTTTACTGCTATTCTTTTTTCTTTTTACGCGGGCCACAAGTAAATAGCTCGATGTGACATCTCAACCTCCAAAGGGTTTTAAGTAGAGGCTTTGGCAACAGTAGCCAAATAGTAGAAATCGAAAAATAATTATAGCTTTCGATTAAAACAAAACACAAATATAGTCATTTTGTCCTTATACGGCGCTGGGCCGATGAAAGGGCCGATGGAGGCATCGGCCCTCAGTGAAGAAAGCAAAAAAAAAAAAAAAAAAAAAGGAAGAAGGGAATCGGCCCTCAGTTTAAAAAAAAAATTTGAAGATTGAAGGAGGGTATCGACCCCTTCAGTGAAGAAAGAAAAAAATGGAAGAAGGACATAAGCCCTCAATTATTAAAATATATATATATATATATATGAAGGAGGGCATCGGCCCCTTCAATGAAGAAAGAAAAAAATTGAAGAAGGGCATAAGCCCTAAGTTAAAAAAAAAAATTGAAAAAGAGCATTGGCCCTCAGTTAAAAAAAATTAAAAAAAAAATGAAGGAGTTCATGGAGGGCCTATGGACTCCCCCATCGGCCCCCCCATCGGCCCCCCCATCGGCTCTCCCATCGGCCCTCAGCTGATGGAGGGCCTATGGACTCCCTCATCGGCCCCCTATCGGCCCTCCCATCGGCCCTCCGCCGGATAAAAACAAAATGACTATTTTTGTGTTTTGTTTTAGTAGTGGGCTACATTTGTATTATTTTTTTCGTTTTAGCTAACAGTGAGTATTTCCACTTTTAAGTATCTCCTATTATTTCACTTAAACAAAAAGAGGGACTATTATTTCACTTAAACAATGATAAAGAGGGAAATAAACAAATAATTATAATAAAAAAAATTTGATTATATGAAGAAAGAAAACAATTATCATTGTGTGTCATGTGTTATTTTACTCCTAACACTGTCCCACAATTATAAATTATGCAGGTCATTTAACCCCTCATTTTTATAAGTAATTTTGATTTGATGTGAGACAACATCATGACTGATATTTTAGGACGGGGGTTTCAACCCGTGTAAAAGATGCATGAGGAAGTAGGAATGGCAATGGACCGGATTTGGACCGGATCCTCCTTGGTTCAAATTCAGATCCGAAATTTTTTACATCGATTCAAATCCGGTCCAGATTCATTGGATCTCAAAAATTGAGATCCAGATCCAGATTCATTGGATCCACAGGGTCTCGGGTCTAGACCCGGATCCATAAGTTTTTTAATTAAAATTAAAAAAATTCTAAATTAATTAAAAATTAATTAAGTTAATTAATTCTTCGATGACATGATAATCTATAAGAGCATTACTATTATTAAAAAGTCAAAATACTCATGATATTATAAAAATATTACAATTATCTATAAAAACCACGATCTTCTCTCTAGAAAAAACCTCCAAATTCATGGATTGTGAGTACTCAATCTCCTCCCTCTTTTCTATTTATTAGATTACTAATAAAGTATTTCAAGCTCAACAAATAATGTAATGTGATATTTTAAGTAGAATAATATAAATATAATATTTTAGACATGATAATAAAATAATATTTTAATTAAAAAAATGGCGGATCTGGACCGGATCCGGATCTCAAATCGTAAAGTCCAGATCCAGATCCATAATTTCTAAAATGGATCCAAATCCGATTCAGATCCAATGAGTCTAATTTTTTAAGATCCATGGATCTGGATCCACGGATCTGGATCGGGTCCAAGATCCATTGCCATCCCTATGAGGAAGTGATCGTTTTTGTAGAAAGGGTAATAGCAACTAGAGGAATTGATGAGGCAATTGATTTAGGCCCGCTCAGAAATTTTGTAGCTGTGTGTAAAGCAGATAAAATAGTGGAATAGACTAGAATATATAATAGTATTATTTTAAGTTTAAAAAAAAAAGTGGACTAATGAAGTCGGACAATCGAAAAAGAAAAATCGGACTAATGAAGTAGGACATAGTAATATTATTTTCTTATAGATATCATGAAGAAACAGTTTGGTGTGATAGTAGCATTTTGTTTTGTTTTTTTTATTCATGAAACCCGCAGCCGCTACCTTCGGTGTGATAGTATCATATTGTTATATTGAGTACATCTAGTGTTCGAGTCCTAATTTCGAGTGTCGGTATATGAAGTTTATATACTGAGTGTGAAAAGAAGAATTTAACGGTAGTCAATGAAGTCTTTCTTTGTCGTTTTCTATGGGGCCTATGCATTCTCATTGAAGTTGTCAAAAGTTGTCTGCTTTTCCAGAAAGGTTTTGTGCAACTTGAGAAAAATAATTGAAGTGAGAGATCATTCAGCACATGCATTCTTGATTTACCTGGCTGAAAAGTTTTATGATCATAAGTTATTAGATTCCTTTTTCCCCCAATTTGTTTTGAGAAGGGTTTTTGCAACTTGAGAGAAATAGTTCAATCATGGCGGCCTATGCAGCTCTCGTTTCTGTTATGCATATCATCGAGCAGATCGAGCATCATCCTTTCCCTCCTATTTCTCTCGACAAGAAACAAGTCGAAGCTCTCACTAAAAATATTATGAATCTGCAAGAGTTCCTCGAAGGCTACGCCCCTACTGAAGATAAAGGAGATGGCTTGGAGAGTCGGATTCTCGATGCAGCTAATGCAGCTGAAGATGTGATCGAATCGCATGTCGTGGATAGCATTCTTGCTGGTTCAAAAAGTCATTGCGATCACGTGGGATTCCAAGAAGGCCTTCAAAAAGTAATTGAAAATATTGATTTGGTCAAGAATGAAGTGATCGAGATTAAAAAAAAGATGGGAGTCCAACATCAAACACAGAGAAAGTCAACATCTTCTTTTAGTGGGAAGAAGCACAATACTACCATGGTTGGCTTTGATAGTGCTTTGCTCGAGATCTTGGATAAGCTCACTGGAGGACGGCTCGACCGCAAAATCATCCCGATTGTAGGTATGGGGGGTATGGGTAAGACGACTCTTGCTAGAAATGTCTACGCACATCCGCTTATTAATGAGCATTTTGATATTCTTGCTTGGGCTACAATTTCTCAAGAGTATGATGCTCTATCTATTCTTTTAGAAATTCTCTCTCAAGCAAACAAAGATAAAGGAACTTCAAGTGAAATGAATGAAATACAAATTGGAGGTGATTTGTACAAATACTTATTTGGTCGAAGGTATTTGATTGTGATGGATGATATGTGGAATATTGAAGCATGGGACAAGATACAATTCTTCTTTCCTGATAATAACAATGATAGCCGAATAGTTGTAACAACTAGGATATCAGACTTGGCACGTAGGTTAGGCAACTCTTATGGTCTACAAATGAAATTTTTAGAATCGGATGAAAGTTGGAATTTGTTTTCCAAAACTGTGTCACCAAGAGGTGGCTATCCTCTTGATATGGTGGAAATTGGAAAGAAGATTGTAACAAAATGCAGAGGACTTCCGTTATCAATTGTTGTGGTTGGGGGATTCTTGGCGAAGTCGGAATACAAAAGAGAACATTGGGAGTATATAGAGGAAAACCTTAGTTCATTTGTGAATTCGGATAATGATGAACTTTGCCTCAAGATATTGCTATTGAGCTACAATCAATTACCTGTACATCTGAAGCCGTGTTTTCTTTATATGGGATTGCTCAAAGAAGATAGTGAAATTCGTATTTCCATGCTTGTCAAGTTATGGGTTGCGGAGGGATTTTTAAAACCCATAAGTAGCAAAGTATTGGAAGAGGCTGCAGCAGAGTATTTGGACGATCTTGTTGAAAGAAATCTTATTTTGGTCGTGAAAAATAGAAGAAAATGTGTAAAGATTCACGATCTTTTGAGAGACCTTTGTTGGAAACAAGCTGAAGCGGAGAGGTTTTACAGTGTTGTAACACAACGAAGTGTTACTATCCCACACGACCAACGTCGTTTCGTTGTTTGTGAAGATACGTTAGAGGAAGAAGCTCGTGATGCCTTGCTAGGTTTGTCCTCTGCACGCTCCGTAATGTGCTATGCTAATGCAAGGACTGTTTATCCATGGATTCATCATAGATTGTTGAGGATATCTGGAACTTATTTTGATGCATTAATCGCTCCTAGTTACTTTTGTTTTGAAAAAAATGAGCTTCAGCCAGTTAATTTGAGGTACCTCGTTGCCCTTTCATTTTTTCTGGAATCCAAATTTGCTACTTCATTACACCTCCTTTGGAGCCTGCAAACATTTATCATTCATTCCGATTCCCTTGAAGCTTTTAACATGCCGGCTGAAATTTGGAATATGCCTCAACTCAGACATGTGGTGGTACATCGCCACATGTATCTTCCAGATCCTCCCGTTTGCAACGAACAAGATCGGATTGTGTTGGAGAATCTACAAACTCTCAAGCTGGTACGAAGCTTCAAATGTAGCGAAGAGGTAGTTAAGAGAATCCCCAATATCAAGAAATTGGGTTTGGTCTATGAAGGCGATGATAAATTCGAGGAAAGTTGTCTCGAGAATCTCGATCGCCTCCACAAACTCAGGTCTTTCTACTGCTTCTCTAGTCCGGGTTGTGGGCCAGATGAGATTCTACATAGAATCTCCTTCCCGCATTCGCTTACGAAGTTGGCCTTGTATGCCACACTTGTTGATTGGGAAGACATGTTGGAGAAGATAGGTTCGCTGCCCCTTCTTAGGAAGCTCGAGCTCAAGAGTGGCTATTTCAGAACGCGCAAGTGGGAGACAATTGAAGGTCAATTCCCCAGCTTAAAATTCTTGAAAATCGATCAATGTTACGGTCTTAAATACTGGAATTCAGAATGCTCCCACTTTCCGCGCCTTGAGCATCTTGTTCTTCAAGGATTGCATTCTTTAAAGGAGATCTCTTCCGGTATTGGAGAAATACCAACACTAGAATCAATTGAGCTGATTTGTTGCAGCAAATCTGCCGCCATTTCTTGCAAACAAATACTAGAGGAACAAGAGGAGTTACACGGAGAAGAAGAAGTAACCCTTCGAGTTCGAGTTGAAGTTGATGGGCAATTATACAAGAGACTGAAGAACTTGGCAAGCCGCAACTTCGTAGTTGATAAATGGATGTAAGGGTGCATGTAGAACTACTTCCGTTATTCATTATTTTCTAACTCATTTATATAAGTTTATAATCATGTATAATTGATGTTTCTTGAGAAATAATTCTGTTATTGATTGCAACGTATTATATATCACAGCCAGCTTTGTTTTGTTGTTCGTGACACCTTTTGTTATAAAATAATGCAATCTGCCGACACAAAACCCGTGAAATGAAAATTGAAAAATTACAACTTGAACAAAAATAAAATTGAACCACAGCCGAGTCGAGAAAAATTATCTATCCGCAAGAGAAATACGTCCCGGTAATGCTCATGGTTACAACGTAATCTCCCCAAAGATAAAACGGCTTCAAATCCGGCGTAGCAGCACAGCAAAACGAACGGACTCTGACAAACTAAACGAAAGGCGAGGACGAGAGCTTCAAACTAAAGAACTAATGCAATATATAAATAAGTATGATTGGGTTGGTGTATGAAATACTTCTACATCATCCTATTTATAGGCAAACTCCACCATGTAGGGATTAATGTTCATAAACCTAGAAGTGGGAGTTACAAGATCATGGCTTATCATGGTCATGAAAGCTATCATTATAATTTGGAGGTTACACACCTCTTTATTGTCCCACCATGGACGTGAGTGAAGGTGAGGAGTTGAGTGGAAATATGAATCAATCATTTTCTACTCGTGGGCTGCAAATATCTAGTAGTAATTTGTGGTAAAACTAGGCCCAAACAATAAGTTCACTTCAATCACTTTCTACTTTGAGCGCTTAACTTCGAGCAACTATTTCTCACTCACCGAAAATTAGAATTGAGAAATGAAATATACTACGATCGTCTACTCGAAACGTAGTTCGATGCTGTATATTTTATTTCGATAAACTATCAATATTTGGTGCTCAAATTTACAGTCAAAGTTGCTAACTGTGTAACTAACTTTCTGCATTAATAGCAGATTAGACAACACCTTTTTAGTCCAAAAAGTTTGTGATGCCTTGCTACCTATGTCCCTTGCTCGTTCGTTCAATGATACGCGATTTATCTTGGAAAATCCATTCATCACATCATAGATTGTTGAGGATATGTAGCACTTGGTATAACAAGGATGATGATTATTGTTTTCAAGAAAATAAGTTTCAGTTCGTTAATTTGAGGTGCATTATAGCCAATGCCTATCCTGGAAATCCAGATTTGCTACTTCATTGCACCTCTTTTGGAGTCTGCAAACATTAATCATCGAATCCGGTTTCAATAGTGGTCTGAGGAATATGCATCAACTCAGG
This sequence comes from Lavandula angustifolia, assembly GCA_028984105.1. Taxonomy (NCBI): domain Eukaryota; kingdom Viridiplantae; phylum Streptophyta; class Magnoliopsida; order Lamiales; family Lamiaceae; genus Lavandula; species Lavandula angustifolia. Next base: position 13,545,748 of record CM054814.1, read on the forward strand.
CACGTAGTTGTAGATGGCTACCTGCTCCTCCCAGATCCTCAAATTTTCAATGGGGAAGATAATATTGTGTTGTGGAATTTACAGAGGCTCACGCTAGTAAGAAGATAATATTCCAAAAATTGTCAAAATAAAATAAGTGGCAATAATAACTATAAGCATGTCAAAGAAGCTTTTTTTTTTCTAATTCCTATGATGCAATGGGAGCTTATGACAAAAACAAATCAATTTAGATAGCCCTTTGTGGCTTCGGTGGCGACTAGATCAACGTCTTATTGCTTCAAGAGAAACTGCCGTCGAAGTTCACTATGAATCTTTAGGGATGGGATGTGGGGCTACCGTCCCATTAGTATATCCTATTTTTTTTGGGGATACGTAAGTTAAGAAAGTGATGTTTTGTAGTGTATATTATTTGAATTTTGGATTATTAAGTATGTCCATACATTCTTTACTTTTCTTAGAAATATGACATTCTTGTGGAACGTCCCAATAAAGAATACATGACGTTACTAATGAAACGGAGCAATAGTATAATTTAGAGGTGGAATTTTACCGGACCAAATCAACTTATTTATTCAACGGTTTTAACCAACTCTTCTTATTAGCCACAAATTTCATAAATCCATTTAAAGAAGAATTCACCTCTATAAAAACCTCATTCTTCCATCTATAATCAAATTTTATTCTGCTGAAAGTAATTAGAGTTATTTAATTTTTTTTTTCCCATTCATCTTCTTTGTAACAGTCGTATATCCGGTGGTTCCCCCTCCCACGCACATAATCCCATCACCTATATATATTTTCGGTTGTTACAAAAGAAAATTCACACACACACACACACGTAATTTTTAATTTTACCATTTTTTATTTTTATTTTTTTTCCGTAATTATGGGGTTTCTCCATAAACTTTGGGACGAAACGCTGGCCGGACCGGCGCCGGACGCGGGCCTCGGCAAGCTGCGCAAATACAACTCTTTCTCCGCCAGCAGATCCACCGCGGCGCCGTGCGGCGACGACCGCCCGGTCGCGATCACGCGGAGCATCACCGTCGTGCGACGCGATGCTCAGCGCAACCTCAATTTCGCCGCCGGATCGCCGACGACGCCTACATCTCCCGCCAGTTCGACTCCGACCTCGCCGTTATCACGTAAGCATTGCGATCCTTCTCGATTGAATTGCCCTTGAGTTTATTAAACCCTAAATCACTCGAGAAAGGTTCGAAAAATAGGATTCGCTGATCTATACGCATAGAAATTCGAAATTAGGAAATTTTTCTAGGGTTGATTACAGAAAGAAAATCACCAATACAATAATTTACACGGAGAATTTCGAAGCGGTTGTAATAATTAGCTCGCATTTTGATTTGTAGTAAAATCGACATCTCCAATTATACCCAGCGACCGTGCCGAAGCAACCAAGGCTTGTTTTTGAAACAATTTGGATTTTCGCGGGGCGACATTCTAATTTTGTGTTTTATTTTGGGTGCTTTTAGCAAATTCCCCAGGAGGGAATGTTAAGAAATGGATCAGGAAAAAAAAACCGGCATCAGGGGCGTTGCAGAGCTCGGAGCCCGCCGAGAGTAAGAATTTTAATGATTGGTTTGTTCTCTCATTTATTTACAACTAAGCCCTTTACCTTTTCTTTTATTTCTTATTAGTCCTTCATGTTTACATAAATATCAGCATATTTCCACACTAATGTGACCTTTGTTCTTCTTTTTTGTCTTCTAATGTAGCCGTGTTCGATTTTGGTTTTATAATTTTAGAAAGTATTCGATTTTGATCTTCTGATAAAAATTGTTGAACAAAAAAAAGATGTGTGAACTACACCTTTTGTCGAAGGACTAAAATTGGACATTTTGTAAAGTTATTGGATAAAAAACGAACACTTCTAAAAATTACATGACCTAAAAAAAAGTAAAATGAGTTCGGTGTTGGTCCTACAATCCGCATCTCTCCGTTTCTTAGGCCTGACTTATAAAAGTATTCGTTTTTTGTTCTATAACTTTCCAAAGTGTCCAATGTCAGTTCTTCGACGAAGAGTATAGTTCACGCGCCCTTTTCCATTCACCAATTTTCATCGACTAAAATCATACACTTTATAAAGTTCAATCACCAAAATCGAACACGACTACATTAGAGGATAAAAAACAAATAGTGATCACATTAAAGGACCAAAATCAATATTTTCTCACCATTCCTTAAGTAATTTATATAAATTCATTTTATATGTATATATAATTTATCTTTTTTATTTTTGCAGGATTTTGATTGTGAATTCTCTGGATCGCTGAGTATATTTCGAAGAGAAAGTGGGGGATTTGTTAAAAGGTATATGTATGTAAATAAGTTTACCCTTAATGGGTTGTAGGTAAAAACTAACCAAGGTGATATAAAAAATGGAGAAAAATCATCTATTTAGGATCTGCAAGTAGTGTTTCAAGGAAGTTTAAAGAGAGGAAAGTCCAAGACTCCTGCATCCTTCCATTCTTTGTGAAGTAATTTTTTTAGGATTTTATTTTATTTTTTGTTGAAAATTAAATCCTAGATTTATTTGTATACGAATATTGGAGGCATTTGATTCATGGGGTTTTTTGGTTTTTGGTTTTCTCTTCAGAATTTATTAGTTGAGAGGTTTGTAAATTTGTTGCTTTTCTAACTTTAAAGCCTTCTCATGAAGCAGTATACATGAAAGATCAGTTTGTTTCTTATTTGCTCTAATCTTCTCCTATTTCTTGGATATTGTTTATATGTTTTTTAATTTTGCCACTCAGTTTACTGGTTAACTATATGCTCCCTCCATCCCATTAAAGCTTCTACTTTTCTCGATTAGGCTGTTCGAATATAAGTATTTTTTTTTAGGGTTATTAGTGAAATAAGGCACGAAATATAGCCGATTTGCATATTTAACACGAACTTTTAATTGTGCCGAATTAATGTATAAACTTTCATTTTTTTGCAATTTAAGACATGGTCGGATTCACAATTTTTTTTCGGCCGGAGTGCTTGAGTTGGATGTCTATGTGTACTACGTCGTTTTGTACCTCAAAAAAATTGGCAGATTAAAGCATAAACTTTGTAAAAGTTTCAATTTAAGGCATATCTCATTTAAATAATCACAATTTAAAGCATAAAACTTTGATCAAAATAGCAAAACAACTAAGCTACCAAATCTTTCACTAGAAATTATCTAAAAAGACACTTATTCAGTCCAATCAAATAAAGAGGAACATAAAATCCAAATAAATATTGGAATTTATTTAAAATTTAATTTGAGTTCTTCTTTGAAATTTATGTCCTTTAAACGATTCTTTTTTGGATTTTATGTTCCTCTTTAATTGATTTCTTCTTCAATAACTCCATATCTTATCTTCTTTGCTTGTTTTCTGCTAAAAAAGATGTATGAAATTACTTGTTTAGTAGATGTTTTTGAGTTAAATAAATTTCTCTAATTATTTTATTTAGATTTTATATTCCTCTTTATTTGATTGGACTAGATAAGTGTATTTTTAGATAATTTTTATTCGGTAGGGTAGCTAAGTTGTTTTGCTATTTTGGTCATAGTTTGTTAACTTTGCTATGTTATGCACTATGTCGGTTAATGTTTAATCTCTGGTAGTACATGCTTGTGTTCTTTTTGTTTTTTTGTACTATTTTGGTCACATCTTTATTGGTCTCGTAATTGTTTTTTGGAATTTTTTTTAGAATTCAATTCAAATAATTGAAGGTTTATTATGGAATAATCTAGCGAAACAAGCAAAGTTTATGCTTTAAATTGTGATTATTTAAATGTGATATGCCTTAAATTGAAACTTTTACAAAGTTTATGCTTTAATCTGCCAATTTTTTTAGGTACAAAACGACGTAGTTTCATATAGTACACGTAGACGTCCAACTCAGCAATCCGGCGGCCGGAAAGAATTGAAAATCCGACTATGTCTTAAATTGCAAAAAAAATGAAAGTTTATGCATTAATTCGGCCCAGTTAAAAGTTCGTGTTAAATATGCAAATCGGCTATATTTCGTGCCTTATTTCACTAATAACCTTTTTTTTATAAAATTGCAATATTAACTTTACATTCAAAAATAAGGTAGACTCCTCATTACTCACTGTCCACACCACATTTTTATACACTCTATCTCTAAAAGTTTCTTTCTCACACGATTATGCTCAGCTCTGCTCCAAAAACTTTAAATTATTTCTTTTATTACAACATTAAAAAAATCGGGAAAAAAATCAATTACCTCAACTGTGCCTTCATAAAACTTGGATGATTTTTTATTCCTTCCATCAGGCATCCTCGAAAACTATGTTAATTAATAATTAATAAAGTTTCTTAATCTCCTTGTCCCAAAAAAAACAAAAAAGTAACGCTTTTAATGGGATGGATAGAGTAATTTTGAAGTATATGTCGCAGTAATCCATAATCAGTATATGAAATTAAATCAAGTCATGATAAGACTTTTTCTGTGTCACCCTTTCGGAAAATGACGTATGACTTAAGTTTCACGCGTCGTTTTCCGAAAGGTGTATATTATGAGAGAAAGAAACCGTTCCAGTTCTAAGGGAGTGTTATCACAATGTGTTAAAACAAACTCTGCAACTGCATTTAGTTCTAGTGAAGTACAAGCACCAATTTTAAGAAATAATGTTTCTTAAATCCTAACTACCAAAATCACATGAATATTCCACAACTGGAACTGTTAAAGTCGTTAAAATATACAAAGGTAGAATATTATGACACTATAATATAACTAAACCTCCATAGATGAAGTAGGAAACCAAGAGCACATAGAGCATATAGATAGCATCAATACCATATGGTAGGTGACTCCAATCTCAGTCCTTTCAGTTATACTAATGCCATAGAAGCCAATGCGAGCGAATTTACAGTCTGTCGAAAAGAATTACCTGGGCTTGGACTCATTTCCCTTGCTCCTAAATGTCGATAATGAGAAAAACGATCTTGGAGCTGCAAAATTGAAGTAAAGTGTAAGCAACCAAAGTGAAAGCTTATTTATGGTGTGTATTCAGAATTTGTGAAATTGGTGGATTCTTGAAAGGTAGCAGTGATCAAATTGAGATGAACATCCTTACTAGCTAGCATATGAATATATATGCAGTATGTGTGCGTTTGTGCGCGTGCATGATAGGTAAAGGGAATAATTAGGCCGATTAATATGGACTAAAAATTGAGGTTAAAGCAGATGGTGTTGATTGTTGAGTAACTTCTTTTGGAGTTCGCGAATTTGGAACGAAAAAACATGATGTTGCATACTTCACCTTTGATTGAGGTTCCGGAAACATGATCCTCTCTTAGTCGAAAGTTGGCTGGAGGTGCTGGGATCGAACTTTGTGAAGAGTGTACTGTGAGAAGAAAAGGAATAAACCACATCAATGGATTGAAGCCTTGAAAAATTTAACACCTTGCCTTAATATTAGATGCAGAATATGCAAACGACATGAAAAGGATGAAAAATAATGGAACTGTTGAGAGTGAGCTAAAATGTAATAACTGCTTAACTTGCACAAATTCTAAATGGTAACATTAGAAAATGACTTATAAAGATAGAATTAAAAGGGAATAATGGTAAATAAATTGCTGGTAAGCATGAAGGGAAAGATAGAAAGAGATGCTACCTGATTCTTTGAAAAACTCGCTGTCATTGAAACTATCATCAGAAGGTTGAGCTTGAGAGAATCCCATTCTTGACTTCCTGAGATCTTCTGAGGAGCGATAGGCAGGATCTCGTCCATCTTCCGTGTCATCATCTCCTTCGGATGTGGTAGCAGAGATCCAGTCAGCCAACTCTGATCCACGAGTCTTCCTTCCAAATTTCAGTAACCTTTTAAACCCTCTAGTCATATCCTTGCGCGACGAATTATTGGATGAATGGGTTACTACCATAGGCTTCTGGCATGATCCCCATTTCTTCCTCATCCTAGCAGCATCAGCCTCCATTGGATTTAAAGAATGTGAATTCCATGAAGGACTTCCTATTGGAGAATCAACCAAAGCATCAATATCAGATGACTCAAGGGGATACGAAAATGTATTTGGTGCACGCGAATTCCATGGCATATGGCTTCCATTTTCCCAATTTTGCATAGAGTCAACCGGGAGGAAGCACGAAGGAATTTCTCTCGGCATATGTGAACCCAAAGCTTGGTCCAAAGCAGAAAAGGTAGGAGTTTCATCACCATTTTCAGAGCCAGAATTTTCAAATTTATCAGGCTCCAGCCCTAGTGTTGGCTCCCTATCGTCTGAAACATTATCACCGTCAGAGTTCAAGGTTTTGAAATCTTCCTCTCTTTCATCTTCAACAGTATTCTTGAATTCATCAGGCTCAGAGGCAATTTCATCGTTTTCATCTACATCATTTACGGATTCGGACTCCACAACAACCCTCTGCCTTGCAATGCTTGTTCGAACAGCACGACTACCCTTTCTAAGAAAAGGCTTGGTTCCACTGCTTTTCAAGATTTCCTCATCAAATTTTATCGGGATCGGAGCAACCCCATCTGAGTCCAGAGAAACATCCTTGCACTCACTTGGATTTGCTGAGCTTTTCCTTAATGCATGCAATCGGCGTGACTTATCCTCCTTAACAATATGCGTTTCTTCACTTGTGGTTTTGCTACGAGCATAGTTTCTTACCTGGGAACGAGTTGTTTTGCTGCCTCCAGAAGAAGGTTTAGTGTTTTCTTTTCTGAGGTCAGAAAAGTTGGGGACGGATTGGGCAAGAGGATTTTCAGTTTGCATTCTTTGCTTTACAGAACTGGTGGTAGTTTTAGCAGCAGGTCTTGCAAGAGGGATAGCTGAGGGGCGTGGAGTAGTAGATGAGAAACTTCTGTTGCTAGATGAGAGCTTCTTAGTTGGGTGATTCTTCTCTTGGAAATACAGAGCATCATCATCAAACTCGCTATCCCCAAAATCTAGATACTGCTGTCAAAGCAAAACTTTTACACGGTTGGTTAAAAATCCACAAAAGACTAACACTAGTAAATCCTATACACACAAATTGAAGTATGGTACATTCATTAGTTCCATAATAGTAGAATAACGGTAAAGGTACCTGCTCCCTGTTCAAAATTGACCTGCTACTGTAAGATCCAAGTCTCTCAGAACGACGCTTAGCACTGGAAGATCCAGATAATTTGGCCTTCATCTCGGATTTATTCTTCTCAAGGCTATCCTGCATAGACTTCAATTGGGCTTCTTTATCTGCTCTGTTGGAACTCCAATCTTCCTTCAGTTTTGCATCCCTCTTTTGAATATACCGGAGGTAAAGTTTCCCTCGAGAACCCTCTGAAACACTGAGCTCAGAAAAACTCTTCTTCAAAGCATCACCATACTTCTGACTATCAATTGTTTCAGTGGAAGATGCAGCACTTAACTTGGTTTTGTTCTTCGAATTTCCAGTTGTCTCATTTGACTTATAACTATCAGAAAACTGAGGAGATATGTCTGTTATTGGTTTTGAATGATGAAAACTACTTGGTAACTGTGGTGAATCATCTAAGTCTCCTTTACGGGCAGAGTTGTATTGATCTCCAGGGGCTCGCTGCTTGTGTTCTGCAAAGAGCTTTTCGAGCTCATTTGCTTTCAGCTTTAGCTCATCATTGCGGTCCTGATTACCCTTTGACTGCCTTCCCCTTTGAAACTGCTCCGGAGTTGGTGAAGCAAAAGAATCAAACTCTTCCTGAGCCTCTGTTGTAATTTTACCAGAAAATCGTGTCCTGCTGTTTCCGTTGGGCAGAACTTTTGCCTTCTTAGTTAGTTCTGCTGATGAGACTTTGCGATTGAACTTCATCCTCCGAGATCCAGAATCTTCAATTGCTTCATGTTTCTCCACTACTTCAGTTTCCCTAGTAGAAAACTCTTGCTGAGCAGAAGAAGAATCATCTTCAATCTCTGTATGGCGAACAGCAAAAGACTCCACTGATCTTGAACCAGAAAAACCTTCAGAAGCCCATGACTCTTCCACAGTCTTCCAGGTAGACTCCAAACTTGATTGTGCAACAGACTTATCCCTTTTCTGAAAATCTTCTACTGGTCTTGTGATATGAACCTGTGCAGCACCTTCGCTTGCAATAGGCCTACTTTGTGCCAACGAAGAACCTTGAACCTTGTCTCCAGCAATCTCTGACCGGATCTCACTAAGATCTTCACCATTTTGAGAATCCCTGAACTTCGTCTGATCCTCAAACGCAACATTAGTCCTGCTCTCGCCACCAGACGAAGCTTTAGACTTCTCTTTTGATGTTTCTTGATTGTCTGACTTGTGAATAAAAGACCTAGGCTTGGCCTTGTAAAGCCCTTGATCTTTGAAACCATCACTTCCACCAGGGTTCAGATAAGAATTCGACTTAGCAGACCCTTCTGACTTATCAGTATCATCTTTCAATGTGCTGTCACTATCCCTACTGAGACTAGGATTAACATTGGACTCGGGCTTAACCACCGCAGAACTCTTAGTTGGATCATTATTCAGATCCAAAACTTTATTCTCCAGGGAGAATGTTGCCGAGGATGAAGTACCTAACGGGCTCTCGCTATCTCTCTTTTCGGCACTTAAGTCGATGCTCAAATCACCACTAACTCCACTCCACCTTCTTAGGACTGCCTTCTCTGCGGCTGCTCCCATTGTTGACACGTCAGATGACAGCCTCCTTAGCTCAACAGACTTTACAACAGGCTTTCCCCCCGAACTCTCCTTCTGTTTGTTCTCAAACAAGTTTATCCTATCCTGGACACTGAGTCGCCTTCTATGTTGACCTTTTGGCTCAGGAGCTGGGGTCTCGTCTTCCTTATCATTGTCTCCAGTGGCATTATCCTGCTTAATTTCACTGTCCCTCTCTACACTGGATTCCCTACTGAAAGTGCGATGCGAGGGGAAGGTCATGGCTGGGAGATTGGGCTGCTGATGTGTGATAGGTTCTTGAAGTGGTGTGCCTGAATTACATGAGGAACGGATAGCCTGGTCTTCTTCTGGCCTGGATTTCCATTGATCGAGGAGGTTTTGCCGCCTCTTACACAGAGATATGAACTTGCTACAAGCTTCGCTGCAAAAGTAAAACGAAGTTCAGAAACAAAGAATTTCCATTATTTATCAGCAAAAAGTAAGGGTAAAGAACTAGAGAAGAGAATCATCACAGGCCTCCACTTTTCAAATTCCCCTATTTTAGTTGTTGAGTCCAACCCTTATCGTTGGTTGTAGAAAATCACAAGGTCAGGTATTTCAGATGGTTAGCTGCAGGTCACCAGTGAAAAACTAACGAATTTAATTATATCCTGTACTTTTTTCTTACGTAATATTCTATCATATCTTAACAAGTGTAATTTTACAAATACTAGGATATCATTATAATATGCATGATTTTCTATTGTAAAATGAAACACAAGATTGAAAGTTTTGAAAGAAAGAGAAGATTTTATATGAATAGCTGGTATTACAATACATTTATTAGAATCTTGGGTTATTTGTAGAGATAGATTCCTAACACTCAACTGCATAATGAAAAAATGTGAATAAGAAAGTAACTTTCAGGAAATCAAACATTTGGTGCATGCCGAGTAGAAAGGATAAAAGCACATATTTAAAACCGTAGTTGCACATAACCATTTCTAAAGAATCCAAAAACTATGACTTCACTTTGGAACTGTGCTGCTGGTCTTTTACTTTATAACTTTCTTCTGGCTCACTTGAGCATGCAAACAATAGGAAGGGAGAAGCGTGTATTGATAACATGTAGAGCCATTTTATGGAATAAATCAAAGAATGTCAAAGAATACTTACTTGAGGCGATGAGCACCAAATCTATCAGCGAAGATTTGAAGTTCTGAAACAGTGTCGACAGTAAAACCAGCAGCAGCAGCACGAGCACAGGCATTAGTTAGGTCCAGCTGCGCAGCTTCAAGCCTTACATCGATAGCTCTGAGAAGCTCCTTCCTGTGTTTATAAGAACCAAAAGCATAGCAAACAATGCCTTTGAAGTTATGTTTGGAAAGTAATAGCTAAGTAACATCATGATGCTTATTAATAAAGATAAGTCTGATGATGGAAAGTGAATAAGATGATTGCAGATAATTAAAAAAAATGAGGGGGAAAAATACTTTGTCGCATCCTCTGCAGCAGTCAATCCAGATCCACCTCCACCTGGAGCAAGTTATAAATAATAAGCGAAGCATACAGAAAGTGGTTACTCCAAAAGTAAAGTATAAATTCTTCTGCTATTAAGCACCTCAAAGCTTATGTCAAACAAATATGTTGAGCACTATCGAGGAAAAATGAATAAGTTACAGCTGAATGTACTATGCACTTATCCGATTAATTCAAGTAACAGAAAAGTGGACAAAGTTTACACAAAAATCTATTAATATGCTTCAATTGATTATGTACTAGATCAAATCACACACGCCAAGGTATGGCCTAACTTCTCTATAGTTGGCATACCGTGCTACCAAAATAAAGACAGAGAAAATCGACAGAGACAGGTAACTGGAATTCGTACCGGAAAGCTGATCTTCTATTCCCTGAAATAGGTGAGAAAATAATTTAGCATTGGGTAACACCAGTTGGAAAATAAGATAACAATTAACAAGCAATAAATACCTGCGAATAAATTCTTCGTGCTGCTTCCAACTGTGACATCTCGGTATCAAAGGTATTCACCACTTCCAGAACTTCAGGAGTGCTAACAAATCGTACAAACCTGAAAACAAAATTTATAAATACAAAAAGATTCAGATGTATACTAGTCCTAGTTGTTCAACATAGTTTGAAGCAGTACCTGTCCATAGTTCCCTTGGTAAACCACGTCTCAGCATTTTTATGCCGTCCAGGGTCAAGCCTAATAGACTGTGTGGTAGAGGAAGCTTGTTCCTCAACAACCTTTAAATGTGTAACAAATGGCTTAAGGAGACCTGAAGCAAGTTTCTCCGTACTCCCCCTCCGGAAACAAACAATTCGCATCTGGTCCAAAAAGAGCTCAAGATTAAGCAACTAGCCTTGCACTAGAACTCTTAATAAACTCATGAGAAAGATGTAATGAGCAGTCAAATGCTCACCGTGAGTGCTTTGGCGAAAGCTGGAATTCAGCGTAATCTAGAGGGGCGTCTGACTTCATCTTATCCGCGCTATGAAATGATATTATCTTCTAACTCTTATGTAAACTTCCATTCCCTTAAAGCTTAAACCAATGAACATCGGCATACGACAATTCTCTGCATCTGCTACTTCCTGCATTTCACATACAAAGTTTATATTAAAATTCCTTAGTTACAACTGAGCTACTTCAAATATATCGGATTCAATTATATCAAATATTTAAATTAAGGCGTACAAAGAAAGCATCTACGAATCAAACCATCAATAGAATGATGATTCCCAGAAAGTAATATTATCACTGAATACTAGCTCGAAATCGAACTGTACAGACCACACAAAATCTACGCAATGCACTTCAATTGAGCTACATCAACACTAACGAATCAATCGCAGAATTAGCACAAAATCGATATTATCACAGATCTGATTATACCCAAACAAAATTGACATTATCACGCGTCAACTTCAGCTAGGCATCATCGCAATTCATCACCAGCTCAATCCAAAGCAATGCAGTAACATCTGAACACTTACCAAACAACTACTAATCACCTAAACACGGAATAGTTGAGCAATCGAAAACTGACCTCAACAATGCCGGTGCGGAGATCTTTGATACTCAAACCCAATAATCGGATTCAAGTTCAACCATCAATAAATCAAATAGTGCTAGAATTCAAGGATTTTTCCTACAAGTTGGAGATTTGGACTCGCTTTACTCTTTAGTACACTACAACAGGAGTATTATGTACAGAACATATACACACTCCGTTGATTCGTTCTTCCTGAGCTTCCAGAACGAAGATATGTATAGATACAGGAGACAGTACGTATAGAGAGAGAAAGTGGGGGAGCGGAGGTGTGCAGGATGGAGAATGGAGTGGTGCTTTCCTGCTGTTATTTTTGTGCTTTCAGACAAATAGTGAATCCTCTCTCTCTCTCTCTCTCCTCTCTCACTCTCTCTCTTCTTTCTTAGTATGTTTCGTTTTCACTTTTGGTCTGTTGTAATGTTTGAAATCGTCAGTGAGAGAGGGATGAAAAGACAAAAGACTTATGGTGGAGATATATGGATGTTTCGTTTTCTCGGTTGATGGCCTGTGAATTTACGGATATGCCCATGTGGTATTAGCCTTATGACTTCGGAGTCCAGTGAGTCTCAATTTCCTCTTGTGGTAACACAAATCAATCCACCTAATTTTGGGATTTTTGGGCTTGTCTCGTCTTAATTAATAATTTAATATGCATTAGTATTTGTATAGTCTATGTTTGCATGTGACATGTTAAATTATTAATGAATGGAAGTGTAATCATGTCCGGGTCGGACATAAGAAAATATCGATTTTGATTCTCTAATGTGAATTTTATTCGATTTTTGTCTTTTAGTGTGTCTGATTTTAATCATGTAATTTTATAAATAATTTGATTTTGGTCCTATAATTTAGGGTTTAAGGGACAGGTTGGAAATATTATCTTTTCAATTTTGCAGAATCTCGTATTTTTTATACTCTCTCCGTCCCACCAAAATTACAACATTGGGTTTCGGCACGTATTTTAAAATAGTGAGTGTAAATGTATAAAGTAGTAGTGCAAAGTTAAAAAATAATGGGTCCACTTGTTTAAGTTAATGTGGTCCACTTATTTTCTTTCTATTTTAGGTAATGTTGCAAGATTAGTGAAACAGTTCGAAAAAGAAATATTGTAAGATTGGTGGGACGGAGTGACTGTATAATTTAAAGAATCTACAAATGAATCATTTGTAGATCTTGAAATCCAAATGTTCACATGCATTTGATATTATGATTATTGGGCCTACTTTTTTCAAAAGATAAAATCTTAAAATTTAAAAATAAAAGTGTAGCTTATAATTGAATTCTAAGGTGGCCCATCAATTGATGGTCGGTGCGTGGTGTTTTTGACTGAAATAGGTCATCTCTTTCACACAAAGGGAGATGCCAATATTTGATCCAATCATTTTATTTAAGTGGTATTTATATACCATATATATAAAGTATAATTCTTGTTACTTATATTATGAATTTATGGAGATAATTAAACACTAATGGTCGACAAGAAGGATGGATCAAGATTTAGAATTGGAGGGAGGTGAGATAACAAATCTGAAATTCCGAGTCACAAATGTATAATTTTGAAAGGAGATAGAAATTTAAAAAAAATATATATAGTTAAAGATTTAAAATATATATATATACAATTTGAAGTGTGTTGCCTTCCATGCACACCCCTTTACATCGCGCCAACAAATTAATATTTACCTGATAATATTAAATAAACTACTACTCCTTCTGTCTCATTCATCTTGTCTTATTTTTATTTTTTTATTGTTTTATTTATTTTGTCTCATTCCAAAAAATACAACAAATTTACACACAATTATCAATTTTTCTTTTGTGGAACCCACTTATTTGCACGTGACTTTCAACTCTCCTCAATAATTGTATTAAAAAAAAGTGAGACAAATTCAATGGGACAGCGGGAATATATTTTCTCATCATAAAAAATTAAATTGAGAAGTATAATGCAATAGAGAATTTCCAAAATATTATCGCTATACCTAATGGGCCTAACTAGCCTAAGTAAATATTATCTTGCCAGTTTGGGCTTTTCATTTCATGCCCATATAGTTTAGTGCTTGTTTGCTTGGTTGGATTCTTAATTAATGAAAAATCTGACCCTATTGGCTATCGATTCACTTTGGCACATTATTTTGTTTTGTCCGATTTTAGTGTGTCTTGCTAATTTGTCAATTTTAATCCAGTTTCAGTATGTTTAAGCGCTCTGTCGATTGTAGGGATGTTCACATTTTGGTTAAACCGGCATAACCGAATGGGTTCAGTTCGATTTTCGGCCAATAAACTTTGTTGAGTTCGGTTTAATGAATCGAACCGATAATCAAGACTTCTTATAAAAATTAAAAGATAATGAAATTAATATTAAATCTAACAACAAAGAGTAAAAAAGGACTGAAATCGAATAAAAATTGGAAAAAACTGGTTGGTTAGGTTTTTCGGCTTAACACACCTAATTACAAAACAGAATGAACTTGGAATAAAAATTGAGAAATTAGCAAAATGGACTAAAATCAAACTCTTTTACAAAATAACGGACCAAAATTAAACTAAGCCGACATAAGGAACCAAAATGAATATATAGTCAATATATAATACACCAAAAATGATTTTTTTCCCGCTTAATTACTCACATACCGATCATTTAAAAAACAATTTTGTATAATTAATTTTTCTCTCTTATCTCATGATTTTCGTGTAACTTTAAAAATATTAAAGACATACTTGCATGCCATTTGGATCCATCACTAGCATCTAGTATTTGTTGACTTGTGCATGTTGTGTTCTTCATGAAGACTTCTTATGCTAATTCAATAACATTTTAAATAATTTAGTCAAACAAATTTTCAATTCACACATATATTAAATGTACAAAAGTCAAATTCAAATTACACAAACACATTTTAAATCGATCTCGACAAATTTTCTCCAATAATAATATAATTATCGATTTCACCCCATAAAAAAAATCCCAAAGCCGGCTTACAGCATCACTTATTAAGCTTTCTTACCAATTTAATAGTCCTTCCGTCTCATTATTTATTTCACATTTGTTACATTTGTTTGTCCTATTATTTATGTCTCATTCCAGAAATCAACATAAATTAGTGGTCCACAATCATCTAAATAAGTGATCCCACCACTTTATACATTTCCATCACTATCTTATACCTTTCCACAACCCGCCTTAATCTCCGTACCTAGTTCCTATGGGACATAAATAATGGGACGGAGGGAGTATTTGTTAGTCCAACATATGGCAAAATCAATTCCAAACATAGTACTTCCAACTTCAAGAATCACACAAAAATAAAAAGATTTGCTAGCAGAATCTTTGAGATTATTCCACTACTTTCACATGCTCCAACTTTCTTGATCGAAACACTCTTCTTTACTCCAATCAATTGCAAAAAAAATCTCTAAAAACCATGGATGATCATTCATTTGAGCTTGATAATCCAACGGCCAACACTCAAGGAAGGCTAACACACACTACTCCTACAAGCTCCAACAAACCTTCTCCCTCATCTTCAACCTCAACCTCCTTCATCTTCCCTCACTCCAGAGGTGCGTCCCGGAGTGGGCCCCACCCCACTCCGGCCAATGACAAGTCATGGAAAGATGATCTCTCGTGGCAGTTTGAGCCGTCCGGATGGCATGAGAATCGCGGTTTTGGCTCAGCATTCACTCCTTTCACGACTCCTTCATCGCGTGGCGGTAGGCTTTTCAAGAGACCGGAAAATGATTATTATGGTTATGATATGGAGAGGCTTGAGCTGCAGAGCTATGCTGCAAGGCTTCATACAAGTCCAATTATTCCAATTATTAAAGAAGGGAGTTTGAAAAATAATAGCCGTTTGATTGACAAATATGAGGTTAGCATTGGCAACCAGATTCAAGATCGTGATGATGATGATTATATGGAGGGAAAATTTCATCAAATTAGTCATAATCATTTGGAGTCTTCTAAGTATAGTCATCATGATGATCATTCTTCCATGCATGGAGATTTGAATCTCTTCCCATCATATGAGGAAGAAGAAGAGGAAGAAGAAGATGAAGCCGTGTTGGCAAGATCAGTCGGGCTGTTTGGTTTGTTCAAATACGCGGAGATTCTTGATTTTGTGCTTATGTTGTTTGGATGCTTGGGAGCTCTCATCAATGGAGGCTCTCTTCCTCTCTACTCTTTGCTCTTCGGAAAATTCGTCAACAAACTTGCTCTTGGAGAGGAGGATAAGGAAAAGATGATGGAGGAAGTTGAGACGGTATGAATTTCCTACCTTTATTCTCTTAAGCCTAATTGAAATATAAATCTTGATATTTTTTAGGATTATGGTAAAATAAAGCACGAACCATAACTCATTTGCAGTTTTAACACGATCTTTAGATCTTGGCGAATTAATGCACAAACTTTCTAATTTTTTTCAAATGAAGGCATGTCCTGATCTCAAATTGCCGAAAATGTTAGAACGACATCGTTTTGTTGAGTTGGACGTCTAGCTGGATGAACTTGAGTTGAGTTGTGATTTTTGGGTGAAATTATGAATAAATTAATGAACTACGCTTCAATTTGAGATTATTTGGGGTCTTAATTCCCTCTAGGAATTGTAGTTGTTTTTGGAGAAGTATGTTAGCAAAAGAGTCAGATAATGACATGTCATCTAAAGTTTCAATGTATCTGATGTGTCAAGCAAAACAATGTTGTTGTCGGAAAAAAAATTGGAAACCAAAGTATGTCTTTAATTGCAAAAATTAAAAAACTCTTACATTAATTCGTCAAGGATTGAAATTCATGTTAAAATTGCAAATGAGCAATAATTTATATTTTATTTCACCAATAACTCCTTTTTTATTTCATTTTCTCAAAATAGTTTTGATTTTCAGATATGTGTTTACATGGCTGGATTAGCAGCAGTTGTTTTGGTGGGAGCTTACTTAGGTAGTAGCATCACACTCCCTTCTCTTTTTCCTTCTCTTTTTCCTTCTCTTTATCGCGCTTCAAAGAGCGGATTTTATACGAAAAACCCGATTCTATAACTAAAAAACTTGATGATTTTTACTGCAGAGATTGCTTGCTGGAGATTAATTGGTGAGAGATCAGCTCATAGGATAAGAACAGAGTACTTAAGAGGTGTTTTAAGACAAGATTTGGGATTTTTCGACACACAACTAACCACGGGCGATATAATGCATGGGATCTCTAGTGATGTCGCACAAATCCAAGAAGTTATGTCTGAGAAGGTTAACCATTTCAACGTAGTTTGAATTACAAATCAAGAAAATGCTCTGTTTTTTCTCAATGGATTAGGCTAACATATGTTTCTATGTAGATGGCACATTTTGTTCATCATATATTCACCTTCATTTGTGGCTATGTGGTTGGATTCAAGACTTCGTGGAAGGTTTCCCTCGCCGTGTTTGCAGTCACGCCGTTAACCATGTTTTGTGGGATCGCGTATAAGGCCATATACGGAGGGCTAACAGCCAAAGAAGAGGTAGAAACTCTTTAGCTTTAACGTAATTAGACTTCGATGAAGTAATATTCGATAAAGTAATAACCTCGCTTAGATTATAATTTCTTCCAGTCCCGACTTCGGCCAGTATATTAAAGTAATAATTTCGCTAGATGCATTAAGTAATAAAAGAAATTAAATCATTAAGGCCCAATAAAAGTATAAAGTAATAATTACTTTTTAAAAAAATATATATTACAATATTACAATATTACAATTGTACAATAACCATTAATTAAGGTAACTATTATTTGAAATGTCTTTTTTATGACACAATTGGAACACCTATACTATCATCTGGTTTAGGATCATAACATTATTAATGTTCATAACTAACTGAATAATTTATTCATCCATTGGTTGTTCAATAGCTGCATCATTCTCGCTATGATAGTTTAAAAAATCTTCAACATTCATAGAATTTTGGTACCGTAAATTACATATGACACCATTTACTGTTTGGAGATATTTATTTAATTTAAGGTCCCTTGTTTCGGGAACATCATTTATTTAACGTGCATAACTAATTTATTAAAGAATTAAGTTTAATACACATATTTAACTTGTTTTACATCGAAAACTCCTATCTAAAGTAATAAATTATTAGTTTATTAATAAATAAATAATTTTTTTATTTAGCGATAATTAAATAACCTCACTAAACAAATTTTTCTTCTGGTCCCAACATCATTATTTAAAGAGGTTTAACTGTACATGGTTTTTGGTTTGATGATTTGATTCTTCAACTTGTTATTTTCAATGTGTGAAGGGCTCTTATAGAAAAGCAGGAAGCATAGCAGAGCAGGCCATAACCTCAATCAGAACCGTGATTTCTTTTGCAGCAGAGGAAATCTTGGCTGCAAAATATAGTAATCTTCTAGAAAGTTCCGTTTCTTTAGGGTCGAAAATCGGGTTTGCAAAGGGTGGAGGAATGGGAGTCATCTACTTAGTCACATACTCCACTTGGGCTTTGGCTTTCTGGTACGGCTCCATTTTAGTTGCAGATGGGGAACTCTCTGGTGGTGATGCTATAGCTTGCTTCTTCGGTGTGAACGTAGCCGGAAGGTGTCGATTTTCGCCTTTTTTCTTCCCTTCATTAAATTGCTAAAAAGATCATATTGACATGCTTCTTCTCTTGTAGAAGTCTAGCATTGGCACTATCATACTTTGCACAGTTCTCACAAGGGACTGTGGCTGCTGGGAGAGTGTTTGGGATAGTGGACCGGGTTCCGTATATCGATCCGTATAGTCTCGAGGGGAGGAAGGTTTCGAGTGTGCGTGGGAAGTTCGAGTTTAGAGAGGTTTATTTCGCGTATCCATCGCGTCCCACCATTCCGATTCTTCGAGATTTTAGTCTAGTAGTTCCATCTTGCAAGACTCTTGCATTAGTAGGTGCAAGTGGTGGCGGGAAGTCTACTCTTTTTGCTCTTATAGAGAGATTGTATGATCCACAAGGTAAGTTTTTCTTCTAATTTATATCTAGGTAAATTGGCATAAATAATCCCAAAAAAAATTGAATTTTGGTTGAATTGGTCCTTAATACTATTTTCTTGATAAAATTTGTCCCCAATAGATTAGAATTAGCAAAATTGGTCATTCTCTTAATTTTATCGTCAGTCAACGATTAATCAATAATTTTTTTGAAAATAAAAATACTAAAATATTATAAGAGCAATTTCAAAATATTTTTTTAGAGAAATTTAGCCATACTTATAAAATTTGAAACTAATTTCATCAAAAAAAAATGATGAAATTAACATAATCATCAATTCCATCAAATTCTAAATTTTTGGAGATCAATTTTGCAAGAAAATTAATAAATTGGAGCCAACTTGACCAAAGTTCAATATTTTTTTGATTTGACCAAAGTTCAAAATTCCATGGATTATTTCGGCCGATTTGCGTCATATCTTTCACACATTTTGTATAGCTAAATATTCAAGTGAAAAAAAAAAATAGGGTTGATCACTTTGGATGGCTATGATTTGAGGACATTGCAAGTGAAATGGCTGAGAGATCAGATAGGCATGGTTGGGCAAGAGCCAATCTTATTTGCAACTACCATTCTTGAAAATGTGATGATGGGGAAGGCGAAATCAACGAAAGAAGAGGCGGTTGCAGCTTGTGTTGCAGCCAATGCTCACACATTCATCATAGATCTACCACAAGGGTATGAGACTGAAGTTGGAGAGCGCGGGACTCAGCTTTCGGGTGGGGAGAAACAACGGATAGCACTAGCTCGAGCGATGATTAAAGATCCGAGAATCTTGCTTTTGGATGAGGCTACTAGTGCTTTAGATGCTGAGTCTGAAGCTGTGGTTCAGAAGGCTATAGAGAAGATATCAAAAGGGAGAACTACTATGGTTATAGCTCATAGGATGGCTACGGTGAGAAACGCGGATAAAATCGTCGTTTTGGACCGTGGAACGGTTGTTGAGAGTGGTAAGCATAAGTATCTAATGGAGAAAGGAGGGAAATATTTTGAGCTTGTGAAGCTTGCTTCACAAGGGCTAATAGAAACGGACCGGAGTTATAAGATTCGGACGAAGAATGTTGGTTTTTCGGAGTTTGATGAGTCGATAATTGATGCATCGAGGACTAACGACTTCTATTACGTGGAGAAATCCGACGAAAATAAATCAAGAAAATATAGCATTAGGGATGTTTGGGAGTTGCAAAAGCCAGAGGCTGGTGTTTTGATTCTAGGGTTTGCGTTAAGCATGTTTGGGGGGGCGATTTTATCGGTTTTCCCGTTCGTTTTAGGCGAAGCGCTTAAAGTGTACTTCACTGATATTGTAAGGCTAAAGAAGGAAGTTGGGAAACTCTGCTTAGTGATAGTTGGCCTTGGTTTTGGCTGCACTGTCACCATGATAGGCCAGCAGGGCTTATGTGGCATCGCGGGTACAATGCTGACTAGGCGCGTCCGTAATTCGTTGTTCCGGTCCATACTAAGACAAGAGCCTAGCTGGTTTGATGCAAATGAGAATTCTTCAGGTGTTCTTGTCTCAAAATTGTCTATGGATTGTGTCTGCTTCAGATCGGTTCTTGGCGATCGGATTTCCGTCTTGCTAATGGGATTGAGCTCGGCTGCAGTCGGATTAGGCGTATCGGCTTACCTCCAATGGCGATTAGCCCTAATAGCTCTAGCCGTAACGCCTTTCACACTCGGAGCGAGCTACATCAACTTGATCATCAACATTGGTCCGAAATCGGACAATGCTTCGTATGAAAAGGCAAGCACTATCGCGGCTGGGGCCGTATCGGGTATACGAACCGTGGCTACATTCGGGGCTCAAGAGGGAATCGTGGAGGCATTTCATCGCGCTTTGGAGGAGCCCCGACGGAGCTCTGTGAATCGGGCGAAGATTCTCGGATCGGTGTTAGGGTTGTCTCAAGGAGCTATGTATGGAGCTTATACTTTAACTCTTTACCTAGGAGCCTATTTTGTTAAATTAGGGTTTACAAATTTTGGAGTGGTGTACAAGATTTTCTTGATTCTCGTTCTTAGTTCTTTCTCCGTCGGACAAATCGCTGGCTTGGCTCCGGATACTTCCACGGCTCAAACCGCCATACCGGGTGTCTTCGACGTGTTGAACCGGAGGCCTAATATAAGCAATGAAGGGAGGAAAGGGAGGAAGATTGAGTTTGGGAAGGGAGTAGAGATTGAGTTCAAGAAAGTTACATTTGTGTATCCTTCTAGGCCAGGTGTAATTGTTTTGGACAAATTTAGCCTCAGGGTTAGAAGTGGGAAGACCGTGGCTCTTGTGGGAGGGAGCGGATCGGGTAAATCGACAATCGTCTGGATGATACAGAGATTCTACGATCCTGTAAAAGGGAGGGTTTTGATGGGAGGAGTTGATTTGAGAGAGTTTGATTTGGAGTGGCTGAGGAGGCAGATAGCTCTAGTTGGGCAAGAGCCATCTTTGTTTTCGGGTAGTATACGCGAAAACATCGAATTTGGGTATCCGAATACGACCCGATCTGAGATTGAGGAGGCTGCAAAAGAAGCTTACATTCATAGCTTCATCTCTAGCCTACCTCAAGGCTATGAAACTGAGGTAAAAAAATTCTTTTCGCAAACGCTTTTGCGTCTGAATATGTGAAAAGTGCAAAAAACTATCCGTATTTAGATGAAATTGCGTAAAATTATCATTTTCACTTTTTTTTCACCGAAAAAATGTGTTCTTAAATAATATTGCAATGAGAAGACCTCATGTGTTTGAAATTTTGTTATACAAAAAAGGGCAAAAACGTATTTTTTCACTGGGTATTTTTTTCATGCGATATTATTTCTGAACACGGTGTATTTCATATAGAAAAATTACTATTTGCCCCGTTTGTATGACAAAATTTCAAACATGAAGGTATTTCGTGCAATATTTTTTAAGAATACGGGGTATTGCGTGCAAAAAAAAATGAAGACATAATAGTTTTACGCAATTTTATTTGAATGCGGGGTCATTTTTTGCACTTTTTACGTGCGGATAGAGTCGTTAACCGATTCCTCCGCAGGTAGGGCAGAACGGTGTGCAGCTATCCGGAGGGCAGAAGCAGAGGATCGCGATAGCACGAGCAATACTCAAGAAAGCGCGTGTACTACTACTCGACGAAGCAAGCAGTGCACTCGACTTGGAGTCGGAAAAACACGTACAAAATGCAATCAAGAAGGCCTCAAGGCGAGCCACCACGGTCGTGGTGGCTCACCGCCTCTCCACCATCAGAGAAGCCGATTTCATCGCTGTCATACGCGATGGCTCCGTCGCTGAGTACGGAGATCATGACACACTAATTAGGGCTAACAAAGATGGCATCTATGCTAACTTGGTTAGAACAGAAACTGAAGCCATGGCATTTGCTTGATGTTATTACAGTATGAGCATATATAGCTTCTCATCACATGTTGATCTTAAAATAGGGCAAAATAGTCATTATTTATAGGAAAACAAAAAACAAAAAAAAAAAAAGAAACTTACCTTTTCTCCTTCCAATTGATGATCACTTTAGCTTGTATGAATTTTCATATGGATGAGGGAAGAAGATGGAGAGCTAGAGCACACGCCGGATTTTACAAAAACGCGACGAAAAATCGGGCACGTGCCCTGCTTCTCCATCTTCATTCAACCACATTCCTTCTCCTTCTGCATATTTTGATTCATCCATCAAAAAGTTGTCTAGTTAGCATAATTTGAGCTCAGCTAGGTCTATTTATACTATTGCCTTAATCTTATCTTCAGACAAGAACAATCTAAGATGTACAAGAAACATTATAATAACATTATCTAATGCTAAAAAGCAAACAACTTCTAATTGAGTAAATCTTCAATACGTGTGTATATATATATATATAGGGAGTGGATCATGTGAGAACCTGCATTTAACGTGAGAACTGCGAACTATGCATAATTCTTATATATTTTATGCATAATCGTTATATATTTCATGCAAAAAAATATAATTTTACATTATATATATTTTTATATAGAAGGACAAAAGTATATGCATAAAATATATAACGATTATGCATAAATTATATAAGAATTATACATGGTTCGCAGTTCTCACGTTAAGTGTGGATTCTCACCATATATATATATACACACATGAATCACCAAGCATTATTCCACCACTTCAATCTTGAACAAATCTTTACATTGGTTGGTGGAGTAGATGAATCATGGGAAAGTTTGCTAAACTTTAAGCTTTAATTTTCTTACATTTGTTTCGGTAAGGTAAGTTGGGCTACCAATGGGAGGAATGAAATTGATGAGAGAGAATGATTTGTACCAGCTTGTCTTAGTCTGGCCACCCACCACCAAAATGGACTATATACATCTGACTGTATATTTCTGTGCTGTGATGGAACCATAAAGTGCAAGAAAGTTGTTTAAATTGGCTTATCAAATCAGATCCTTTTTTCAAGAAATGCAATGAGTTGGGTGAAGATGATAGTTTCACCAAAAGGGTAGGGCGGACGCAAGATTACGAGAGAGAGAGAATGGCGAAAATTTCAAAAAAAAAAATCAAATCTTAAACGATAAAAATCGGCTTTCGATACGATTTGGAAGCACCAGCGCCTTCCTTGTACAACATATGGGTACTATTGTCGTTATTCGTGAGTGAAATCAACATATTTTGACCTAAAAGCATCGTTTTTACATGTAGAGTTCTATACAGTACTCCCTTCGTCTTATTATTTCCGTCTTTTTTTTTTCGGCACGGAAACAAAAAAACTTAATTTATGTGCTTATTTTATGAGTTTTAATAGTATTAAGAAATGTTCACGGTTTTGTCGAATGATTGATGGGAATGTATTAGAATTCATCCAAATTCTATTACGGTATAGTTGAGGCAATTGATTTATTTTTTATTTTTGTTTTTTCATGTTGTAATTGAAGGAATAATTTAAATTTTCCAAAAAGCTAAGAAACATAATTTTATTAGCGGAACGAAATTCTGTGATAGGGACAGTGGCGGATCCCCCCCCCCCCCAACTCGTGTCGAAACACGATTTTTTATATGTAATTTTTAAGAAATTTCGTATTTCGCTCACCCGAATGTACACTTTATCCTTTTCTATCGAATTTTTAAGTTTCGTCCTCCCTCCCTTGTAATCCACGGATCCGCTCGGATAGGGATACTTTTGAAAATAGAGAATAAGAATGAGGAGTGGGTAGTTAGTAATCAGTAACTCCCTATTTTAGGATTAGGTGTTTGAATTTTTTCCATTTTTAGAAACAAGACATAAATAATGGCACAACCCGATTAGAAAAACAAAACAGAAATAATGGGATGGATTGAGTAATATTTAAAACAAAGTAAATAACAAAGATCTATTGCATTTATTGTAAGAACTAGGCTCTTCAATATCAAACAACCCTATTCTAGTTCAAATTGACAACTGATCAAATATTTCCACCATCATGCCAAAAACATGCAATCAAACATGACCTTCTATAGTGCACCTAACCTAGCAGTCACTAGAGCGACGGATTCAGAATTACGAAAGAAGGAGAGAGCGCCGTCAAATTTGAAATCTAGGTAGAGATGACCGAAGTGTGCAAAACACAAAAAAATTAAAAATTACACATAAAAATCAGGTTTCGCCGTGATTTACGGCAGATAGCTAGGGGACCCGGCGATGTACTCGGTCAACGATCCCGACGAGGAGCGGATCCCGAGAATCGGGAATCGCAACACGCCCCCCGGAGGATCAAAGGTGCATGAGGAGGCAGAAAAAAAGACTCTAAGATGGCAAAGCTCCGGATTGGTGAGTATTACATCTGTTGCACTGAAGTTGAAGGTGTAGACTCCTGCATGATTAGTTGTGGTTGATTTGACCACTCTTTGTATCAAAAACCCACAAACAAATTCAACTTGTGCTTGAGGGATTACTGCATAAGTCCTAGCACTGGCTATGGAGGAGTTTGTGCATGTGACTATTCCTGCAAGGACAAAACTTATATCCACTGTTTGAGCAGGAGATTGTGGGAGTTTTAGAGAGAGAAGAGCAATGAGGAGAAGTGATTGAAATTTCATTTTTGGTGGATTGGTTTGTTGGAGTGGTTCATCATTTTTTTCATGTAGATTTATATAGGGGAAAAAGGGTTCATAGTCTTGGTCAAATTTCATTTATATTGAGTTGAGTTAATTTCTATATTAACTTATGTAGGGACTGCTATTTATTCATGTAGCTTTAAATTTCTTGCACTTTGTTATGTGTTTAGGGCAATGCTAGTATTAGTACTAATCCAGAAAAAAACGAAACCGACGGTTCTGATGCGGTTCCGAACCGGAACCAACTACTAAGGTTTCATATTGCGGTTCTGGTTCCAAGTTTTTGGAACCGCGTAACTGCCGGTTCTACAGTTCGAAATCAAAACCAACCGTTTCAAAATTTAAATTTTTAATAAATGAACGGCTTAGATCGCGTCATGTGACCGATCCGCGCCCTAGGCAAACCAGCTGTTCGAATCGAAACTATGGAGGGAATGGTTTCGACTCGAACAGAAATCATGGGTATATGTTTTACGGTTTGGTTCCGAATCCACCTATTCGAGAACTGGAACCGACGGGGAATCAGAACCGGTCGGCTCTAGCTAGTACGTATGTTGTAAGTACCACCTATTGTGGTCCCTTACTTCTTGTATTCTTTTTGGGTCAAATCTTGCTAGAATTCACTCAAATTTCTTTTCTTTTACGAGAAACCCGCACGCACCAATTAAAGTGTGCACCGGGTAAATCTCGTGCTTGAATACCTTACAAATGTAAATTACGCTAGACTGATTAACCAAATGTGACAAACTCAAACTTAACGGCATTAATGTGATTCAAACCATGATACTTGACCTCAAAAACTTACATATGCCAAAAGAAACATCAACATTTCAAGAAAATTCAATGAAAATCGAACCCAAAAAAAAACTGTCTGGTCAACATAAATGAAATTTGGTAACCATATGTACATGAAATGTGAAGACTTTCAAAGGCAAAAATAAATGTCATACTAATATTTACAAAACCAAAGAGGGCTAAACAAGTTGAGGGGAGTGAAACTGCAGGTTTATTATATGTTGCTCTTTGAGTTAAGAATAATTACTAGACCGGTAAAATTAGTAGTGCAAATGTACACTTTCACCATACCTCCATGCTATGCTTTGTACCAAAATTTCTTCATTCATCTTCTTCCCTCTCTAGCATCGTCGTGTTCGCCATCCTTCGGATGGATTCGTCGAGTTAAAAACAAGAATGTTGGCTTTGCTTTCGTCTTTTTTTTTTTTTTCCTTTTTGTGTATGCGTCAAGGGAAGAGCATGTTTCCGTGGGTAACCCAATGCACGAAAGTGTCGGAGAATCCGGTGAGATCGGATGAGCTGCTGGCGGAGCCATCTCCGAGTTCACCGCTGGCTAGTTCCTTACCCTAGATGGTTAAAAGTATTCGGTTATTGGGGAAAAATCAATATACTTCTAATGTCGAATCAGGATCAACTAGGACAGAACTAAAGCATTGGGTCGAACTCTTCTTTGGTGTCAAGGAGGGTATATGCAAAATGAAGCTAATGTTCAAATCTAACACATACTATATATGTCCCGTTATTAACTTCCTATTTCTTTTGAGTATGGTTATTAAGAAACTTGACTTTTATGTGCAAAGTAGTGGGGTCCACTTTTAACTGGACGGTTCAAAAGTGAATACAAGACATTAATAGCGGGGACGGTAACAGTATTTTTTAAGGTTTGAATCAAATTTGTGGATTGAGCAATGAGAAGGGAACTGACCTTTAAGCTTGATCCAGATTGATAAGATGAGCTTGCTTCGAGTTTAATCTCACCCGAAGACGTGCCAATGTTTGGAGACCCGATTAGCAACGATCTGAAACGAGAAAAAAGAAATGTTTAGCGACAAGAATATGCAGTTTTCATGGATGATGTTCACTTAAGATTATTTCATGACTTCCTACACGGTAGAGTGGATTACGGAACGAAAAGAAAAGATTACCTTTCGTATGTTTCCTCTTCAACGGAGTTTCCGGATGAAGACAGCCAATCAACATCAAGAAAGTTTGAGCAGTTAAACGAAGCTCCACGCTCGACAAAATAAGTACTTTCGTTTTCAAGAATCTGCTCTTGGTGTCCGTCGGGGAAGAGCTGTTTACGCGACATTGAAGGAGTATACCTAGAGAATGAAGCCAGAACCAGGCTGATACAAGTTAGACTTCCAATCAAGGGAGCAATCGGGTTGAAAGCTAAAAACCATACCGGGAAAAAGATATCGCAGTTTCACAAGTCGAAAATTCTGGAGTTGATTCTGAAAGGCCAATGTTAAGGCCTTGAATCCCCAGCCTTTCAGAATTATCCATCTGAAGGGCCTTCTCAGCAGCGATGACCGACTCACTATCGCAAAGAATGTTACCGTCGGAAAATGATCGTTTGATTATTGACCTGCAAGTTCGTTTTTCACTGCATCAGCAACACAGCCAAAATAACAGAGTATGTGGAATTCTTCTATTTAAGTTTATAACTCTGTAGTTGGATTGTAAGACTAGAACTCTTCGTTATACGTATGAATAAAGTGTAGGGTATGGATATTTTCGCCTAATTACCTAGCGCGTTCCTCTGCAAAATCAGAACCTCTCCTTCCCACATCACAGTGCTGATCAGAATCCAGCTCCCATAGGGCTGGTTTACCTTGTTGTGGTTGAAAATGGCCCAAGAACCTGCTCATGAACAATTAAGAATAATATAAAACATTAAACTTAATTTACATTCAAAAATGTGTTAAATAGAGGAACATAATTAGATTAATAAAAGGGTCAGCTTAATGAAATACTCTCTCCGTCCCTTTTTTATATGTCTATTCCATTTTTCATACATATTAAGAAGAGATTTAATTGAGTTAAAAGTCTCATTTTTCCTCTAATAACAAGATAAAATATTGATATAGAAATTCGAGCAAATTATTAGGTGTTGATCACAACGAATTACATTGGTATCCAGGCAAGTATTTCACTTGAAATTGTTCTACAAAAAACTATGCATATTAAAGGTAGTATAAAACATTTTGTAGGCACAAAAGATATACTAATAGGCATATAAAAAGGGGGCATCCTAAAAAGGGAACGGGGCATATCAAAAAGGGACGGAGGGAGTATATTTTGTGAACTTTTTATTAGCTTACACATTAATCGCGTCTTGTTTCTCCGCATCCATGTATGCATTACTGTAATATCGTTGAAGCGTTCTCAAAAACTCTTGGGACTGTGTTGCTGCCTTCCACTGACCTCTTCTCTCAGAGAAGATCTGTTCGATGTAGCAAAAAACAAGCAATCAAACATAAGAAAAGCCTTAAAATACAAAATTATACTCCCTCCGTCCCGCTTGACTTGTCTTGTTTCTTAAAATGAAAAATAACACAAACTCCCACTTTTTCTTTGTGGTCCCTACCTCTCTACACACAACCAACCACTCTTCTTAAACTCCGTGCCGAAAATAAACAAGACAAGTCAGACCGGACGGAGGGAGTACTTGGTAGCAAGTCATATTCTCATAATCAGTTTTAAGTTTTAAGAGTAATTCCAAATGCTTTTACTCATCACAGCTAAAACCTACCTTATTATGTGCTGCAGATCCGCCATACTGTAGCGCGAGGGTGTCGCCCATAGCTTCATAAATCTTCATCAAATCATCTGCCAATATGGAGTCTAAGCTAATGCTAGGGCAGTCGATATACCCTAATGCATGCAACTGGTGACCAAGAGCGACGAGCCCGAACACGTATTGAGCAACATTTGTCCGGTCCAAACAATCTATGCAATTTGTCCGTAATACCCCTTTCTGAAACAATGGAGGCTTTGCGATATGACACCCGTTCGCATCACCGTCATCAATGCTATCTTCGGCAATCACAACGGGAGCATCCTTGTGCTCGTTGTAAGGGACCTCATCAGGGCAGTCACTGTTGCAGTTATTACTGCATGGGAGTTGGCTGTAGAAGAATCAACACGGCATCAGAATCATGTAATAGAAAAGGATATATATGACCCGAACTGAGTCGTTACAGAAAAGTAAAAATTTGAAATATATGAAGCACTTGATCCAAGAGTTTAGTTATTAAAACTAAAGGCAAAACTATGTAACACAATTTGCAAAAGTACTTGATCCAAGAATTTGGTTATTAAAACTAAAGGGCGAAACTATGTAACAGAATTTGCAAAAGTGCTGGTTCATCACAAGACATAATAGTCTTCATCAATTAAATTAAGGTGAATACAGTTTAATGCAACTTTCAGACTGAAGAATAATAGCCTAATAAGTAATAACAAAAATGCAAACAGTGATTTTTTTTTTTAAATGCTTCGAACGATAAGTGATTACAATAGTTGATATAGCAAAGATTCAACTGTACTCCTAACCTTGAAAATGGGGGTAATTCACAGTAGAAGAAGCCGGTTAACTCCAATGCATTAGCTGCTACTTTCACCAAATACGCCAACACACTCGCTGCTTTGCTGTAGAGCCGACAGATAAATGTTAAAGCAACAGAACTGGGGAACAAGAAAATAGAGAAAAGAAAAAAAAAAGGAAAGGAGGAATATTGCAGTTATACTTTCTAGCATATTTACTCAAATCCCAGTGAAGGAACTTCAAGCGGTTTTCAGGTGCAAGATCTTTGTTAATAACTTCAATAGCAAGAGCAAACTCCGCACGCAGGATGGATTCTCGGGGCTTCTTCTCACGAGTCTGGCCATTGAGAAATGGAATACGAATAGGATTATGAAACAGTATTTATGAGCAGTATCAGCCCAATAGTCAATGCACAAGTATACCTTAATCAAATTTAAGATAATAATAGGATTCCCATATCTCTTAGCTAGATTCTCAAAGTGAAGCTTGGTGGCCTGATATGTATCGTCCTTCTTCGATACTGCATACAGATATTGAATCAGAAAGGGGTGAGTTTTAAGGACTTATAGCAGATTAGAGAGTTGACAAGCATACATATGATATCGGGTTTGATATTCAGTCGTGAAGTCTCCTGTGACCAAAACAGGGGAATCGAACCGCGGTTTTGCACAACAGAAGATATTTGTTTGGGTCTTCCTTCCACCACATTCTCAAGTACTATCTGTTCGGTCTCAACATCATTTGCTACACGACCCTTTTCATTAACCCCGCGTTTTAAGTATCTGCATCACAACCATGAGGAGTCAATACATTCATGCAATGTAAAGAAACTTTTCTCCTACAATTTTGGTATAAAATTCTAAAGTTGCTGAAAATAGGTCTTTTAAACGATTAACGAATAACTGGATCTGAAGAAATGTTAAGCAACAAAGCCTTTGATTTCATACATGCCGTAAAAAATGGATTGCAGGAGATAAATGGACAGATCAAAAACATGTTCATATTGACAATTATTCAACAACAGAAAGAGACAAAGCCAAATCAATAAGTTGAAATTTCCAAGGACCTGGTGCCAGCATAGTGACGGGATCGTCTAGCAATAAGAATCAGACTGAAGTCATGGCCAGATACTGAAAGTTTAACCTGTTATTAAAAACAAAAATCAGAGAAGTCCTTATAATCACATATGAAGAAGAAACCTAAATATAAGATATGATCAAGGCGTGATAAAACATATATTTCACAGGAGATAGGATACTGACACATATATATATTCCAACACTCTGGAATATTACAACAAACGTATGAAACAGAGTTGGTAAGCTAATCTCAAACAAGTTCCAAAAAAGAAAAGCACTAAACGGGAAAAAGAATAACCTACAAAAAACGCAAACATAAATCACCTGTTTAAAGAATCCATAAACCAGTGCAACTGTCCAAACTGAGTTCTTCAGCTGATTACGAATTCCACGTGTTAAGAACTCATTCCAAACAAACATTGTCTCGTACAAGACTAATCCGGTTTCATGCTTGCTCAGATTCCTTTGAAGACTCAGCATAACATGGTAGGAGTAGCTAAAAAAGAAGTCCTTTGTAAGATCCACATTGCGTAGGAGCTTCTTGTATCTATTTATCAACAAAACAAAGGAAGAATTCAACAAAAAGTCCAATTGAAAAGAGTTACAAAAGAACAGTACTAAATAACATAAAAACTAAAGCAAAAGATGTCCCCCTGAAACTTGACGACACCTCGCCTCATTCAACATGTAAAATTAACATCATGACACCAATGTAGTTTGCTCCTGCATATTCACTGGGAGAGACTGACAACAGTCACTAATAGCATTTTGACTACAGTGGATAAAGTAAGAGTTGTGCTTAATATCTCTAGGAGGAGGAATGTATTGCAATTGCAAGATCCCCTTTGTCGCAGTAGCGTATCGATAACTAATTCTATATGAGTAACAATCAATTAAACATTGAATAGCTTAGAGAACAACTAAATTAACGGAAAATAATCAGGATACAGAATATAAAAGCATATTCAATCTTATAGTTCTGTCCTTTCATAACACTAAGACTTTTACATGTAGAATTGGCAAAAGACCTGTTCTCATTCTTAGAATACGACATATTTGATTGCACGGAAGAATGTGGTAGTGGAATCATCTCGCTCTTGGCAATAGAATATACGGCATGACCACAAATCGTTCCAATCTTCTTTCTTTTAGTGATAAGAATCATGTAATAGGGCCCCAAGAATTTTACGATTCCTGTTAGGCAAGAAAATTTTACACTTTTTAGCTTCATTAACATAATCTACTTGTTGACACAGATAATCTAAAGTAAGTTATACCAACAATCCCATAGCATATGGTGACAAATTTGAGTCCGCCAGTAGACTTGTTTCCATCATCAATTCTTTGCAGGAGCTCCAATTGTTCATCTTCAGTGTATATGGTGGGATCTTCAATGACACAAAGCTCGGACTGCTCTGACCTACTGATCTTCAAGACTTTCCAGTACTTTTTCCCTCTTTCCAATCCAAACATATAAAAGTTCTAGAGCATCAAGAAAAACATCAGTGGGCGGATTGTATACGTAGAGAACAAACTATCAAATATGAAGTTGTGTAGCTAGATAATCACTTTAATTGAGAATAATATATGTTAGAGACCGAGTCCTATATCTTCAAACTAGCAACTCCAAATCAATTATCTAACGAATATGTGTTGAACTGAGTCAGAAAGACCTTCAATCACACAATCTACCCAATCTCAAGTTACCTCACTTTCTCTCAACAAAATGCAATTTATATTTTACCCTCGGGCCATCCTCATCTCATATAACAAATCCAATCAGTAAAGGATCTCAACTGAGTCCAATTCGAGGAAAAATTTGCAAAATCAAAAGATAACAAAGTTTATAAACAAGAATGGAACAAGAAAAGGAAATTCTCCAAGATTGAATCCTAACAAATCTGAAAATTTACACAGATGTTAAGCATACTACACTAGCTTAGCTCCTCTTCTTCCTAAAAAACGAACAACTTGACAGTAAAATCGAAAAAATACCACGGCGATCTTCATAACACATCCGAACTCCACCAATCAAAATCAAGCACAGATAAAAATAGAACAGAAAACAATAATTTACTATCAAATAAACCAAATAGCAACAACAAGATCAAGAATTTATACCGAGCGAGTTTCGTAAAGCGTGAATTTCTGAAACTGAAACTTCTCATCGCTTCTCTCACTAACGGAATCCTCCGGCACATTGATTTGAGCCTTCCATCTCTCCTCCGAAACCATACTTCCCATTCCCGAGCCTCAAGCTCGGGATTCTTAAATTCAATTACTGCATACAAATTCTCCGACTGCAAGCACCAAGTCAACTACTCCATAAACCCCTAACTTCCGCAAATTACTCAACTCATATCATCAGAATCAAAAGCGCAAACTATCACCACAATGAGACTTGTAAACAAGTAAAAATCGGAAAAACCCCGAGAATTTTCGAAAACAACAGAAATTAAGGGAGCAATACTGCAAGAGGAGAAGGATTAGATCGAAAGAAGGAGATTTTGTTCATAGATCGCGAGAGAAGATTGAGAAGCAAAGCTCCGGCGACTGCGTCCACAAAAAATTTGCGTGTAGAGAGAATAAAGAATATAATAATAATTTTATTTTCTATAGCTGGATGTAATTATTGAGTGTTCGTTTTAGAAGTAGACGATATTTACAGCATATTTTTTTCAAAAAAATAAATCGAAATTAATATCATGTTTTGTGATCCAACAATTAATACTACCATGTTTTTTATGTCAATAAATTATTCATATTATAAGAAACATAATTATTACATGAGTTCATGAATGTGTTTTTCTTCTCCTTTTTTAAATAATTACTATGTTTGCTTCCTTCCACTAAGACTAAATATCGATTTTGATCATGTATTATGATTTATTTTCGAGTTTGTCCCGTATTCTGATTTATTTTATTCTTGGTCCTTATAATTTGAAAATATAGATCAAATATAGAGTGTATTTCATGTATAAATCAAATAGAGAGTACAAATTTCCAATTTAATGTGCTACCGGTAACTCGGGTTATAAACAACTTTAAACATCGAAAATACATTAGTCGACATAATAAGACACGTGAAGTCCGTAACACTATTTCAAGAGGACCAAAAATAGACAATTTTCGAATTAGATGATCAGAAATGGAAAAGGGCAAGAATACATGATTTTAAAAATCGAAATGCATTTATTCCACCAGTTACAAATTCGAATTATCTTAAATATAAATATTTATTCAGTAGTTTTCAAGAGAACCAAAAATAGACGATTTTCAAATGAAATGATCAAAAATGGAAAACAGCCACAATACATGACCTAAATCGAAATGCACCTATTCCACTAATTACAAATTTGGACTAGATTAAATTTAAACATTTACTCAAAAAAATTTAAATGCTAATTAATTAGCTACACCATATATAGAAAAATTTAGAAAATTCAAACACGACTAGTAAAAAATGACGTTTCAAAATCGAGTAATTTAAGGTAATTCGTATAATCCAAAATATTTATTACCATATATGTGAAATAAAATATTAACTTTCTTTTTATAATTTATTTTTTTCCTAGTGTTAATTTTTCACGTGCACGCAAATTGTTGAGATGACAGCTTTGCCACGTGGACGGGCATCGTCGATAAGTACGTGCATTCACGCTCAAATGATTGGGCCAAGAATAAGTTCCTTATGATTTGTTTCTTTTTTAGTCAAACAAAATGGCCCCTCAACTATCCATAAATTCGGAAACACCCCTATATTTTAGAAAATGACATTTATTGGCGAATTTAATGTTTGAACAAAAATTGTTACTGTCTCCGTCCCGCCCGACTTGTCTTGTATTCTTTTTCGGGTCATCCCGCCCAACTTGTTTTATTTTCTAAAAAGAAAAATAATTACTACACATTGAAATCAAACAAGACAAGTCGTTCGGATGGAGAGAGTATATGGCAATGAATATAAACACATTATTTTTGGTTTATTTGAGTTCTAAATAAATTGCCAACGGCTTCATCCAATTTGGTAAACTTGAATTGATAATTTTTAAATCAAAATAGCAAATCGTTATGCATTGACTAAATTAATCGAAAATCTCGATTTGATTCTTTTTTTATATATATAGAAATCTCGATAAGTATCGGAATTTTCATATATTTCTCGAATGAGAAGTCCATGATGACTTTTACCTTGCTTGTATGCTTTCTTTCTCTATTTATTCGTCACAAAAGATTCAAAATCGTAAAAATGAATTGGAATTAGATTTGTCAATTTTGAAAAAAAAAATGAATATTTTAATAAAGTTGACTATATTGTAAATATTATTATCAAATTGATTATTTTTATGGGTTTTATCCAAAGTGACTATTTTTCAACATGCAAACTAATTAGTTTGTATGGATTTCAGATATATTTGAAAATTCCAGAAACCACTAAATCATCCCATAGATTTCGGCAACTATAATATTATAATTCTATTAAAAAAAACTACATGCTACAAAATACGAATGAACCTACAATAGTCATAGCCAACGAACCCTATTTTAATTAAGAAACCCCACATATAAATAAAGTTAATAGTTACAATCAGTTCCATCAAAATTTCATTATAAAATTTATTGGTAGTGGTTATATTTACATTGAAATTATGTGTGTGCATCAATTTACTAACACGTTATCCAACGTAAATAGGTTTATTATTATAATTTATATAGTCGACACTACACACACTAGAACGTGTAATTATGTGTGAGAGAATGAATAATTGAGGAGCGAGAGTCTGTATATAATATACATCAACGATCATATCAATTTAGAAACTTCTCTTGGTAGGAAACTTGAATTTATTATTTATGATATAATTAATTATTGCGTTGCTTAAATAACAAGATTTTCTCCAAAGACGTCGCGGTCCATCACTCGAGCATTGGACAACTGTGGAATTTGACTTGCACACAGTGGCATAGCTAGACTTTCGAGTAAGTGGAGGCCAACTATTAACATAGAGTATTATATATTATATATTAAAGAAAATATGCGAATCGCACCATTATTTAAAAAAATAAACATATTTTGTAAAACATAAACATTATAATATTTTAAATTTTTATACATTTTAACTAAAAAGAAAAGATATAAAGAAAATGAAGTGAGACGGAAAAAGGGAAAGAGAGTTTATAAACGTACGCCATATAACTCATAAGTTTTAGAACCGGATTGGCTTGTATGTACCATTTTCGTGTATCCTAGTGTGTACCACACCACAAGACATTGACATGTGGCATTTTCCATGAAAAAATGTGGGCCATATTTAACAAATATCAATACCCTTGTGATGTGGTACACACAAGTGTATACAAAAGTGGTACACATAAACTATTGTAGTTTTAGACATTTTAGCTAAAAATGAAAAGAAAAATAAAAAGGGAAAGAAAGAAACAAAAATAAAAGAAGTAGAGAAAATAAAAAAAACAGAATTGAGCTTTATAGAATGGAAATTGAACATTTGACCTCCTACATGATATTATAGCTCTTAACCACTCAGCCAAAAAATCATATTCTAATTTGCGTAGTTAATAAATTTCTTAGTCCAGTGGGGACAGTGGCCCCCACTGCCTACCCCCTCCCTACGACACTACTTGCACAACTTATTTTTTATATATATACATAAGCAGTGGTTCCCGTGTGAACAACCCTTATCGTGTGAACACTGCACTTTAAAGACAAATGTATTGCACTTTCAAGGTAAATATATTGCACTTTACGTACTGCATTTAAAGACAAATGTACTGCACTTTAAAATGCAGTATATTTGCCTTTAAAGTGCATTACATTTATATTTAAAGTGCATTGTTCACACATTTACTCGATAACAAGTTGTTCACATTTGAACCTCCTCCTATATACATATACATATTATATTGCAAGACACAAACATTCTTGGATGAATTATTATATTTCATTTTTTTTATTATTATATTATTGAACCTTTATCAAAATCTAACCACATAATTCAAAGCTTGTGACGCTCCCCAATTTGATATATGTTTTTTTTTAATGTATTGAATGATATGTTCAATGGAAAAAGACACTATCATTTATGCAAAAAAGAGGAAAAAATGTAATGATGCTAATTGTGGGCGTGTAAAATGTGTTGGGGTCCTAAATAATGACAATGTATTAAAAAATGGTGATTGTTTTTATTTATAATGGTTACTTGGGATCTTTAGATATCTAAAAGTTGTTGCAATGAAAAGGCTAAAAAATAACATTGTTTATTATTTTCTATGTAATATGTAACATTATACCTCTTTAGCTTCTCGTAATACCTCTTGAAATTGAGTGATCGGGGCCGGATTCAGAAATATAATTACAAACGAGAAGAGTCGAAATTCAAAACTTCAAAAGAGAATGAGAACAAAATGTCGAATTGCGGAAGGAGAAGAAGCAAAATGTTTTTTTTTTCAAACATGTATAACAACTTTCGACGTAATTTGGGAACAGGCAGTGCACGCCCCCCTATATCCGCCAATTAGGGATTTCATGCATGGCTATTCACACTAGTTTAAAACCGGGCATAAAAGTGGGCTTACTATAATTCTAGATAGGTAGAAAAAACCCAAAGAAAATATTTGGGTTAGTCTTAACGGGTCGGGTTCTCGGGCTCCAGATCCGGCCCATTTATAGTTATACCCAACACTTACATCACAGCTCTCTTTACATCATTATTGTGCAAGCCGCGACCTAGAAGGATCGACTCACTGAGTTCGATCGCGCGAGTCCACTCAGGCAATGTATACCAGGAGAGCTGCCCTCATCACGCTCAGTTATCTGAGGCGAGAAACCAAGGTATGTAGAAGAGATATCGCCGATTATCGGTTCTCCATAGAAAGCCCTAATTTTGTTAGGAGATACAGAGCTGCCACTGAATCAGCTGATGTTTACAATAATTTGGATGGGTTTATCGGCGAGAATCAATCGGGCTACGTGAATTATAGTCGAAATGATCAGTTTTATGGTGGGGATTTAGGTGGGATTGATCAAAACCAAAACCCTAGTAGGGTTTATGGGCAAATTGGTACGGAAAGAATTGACTTTTCCAATACATTTAGGGGTGGTAATGGTGTGAATGAGTCCGGTTATAACTCTGCGAGTTTTGATAGCCGGATTTATCATCGGAAAATGGACGGCGATGAGTTGAACCGGATTCGTGATCGGAATTCTGGTGGTCATCTCGGAAATGGCACAGGTCAGATGAATGCTAGCTCTAATGGTTTTGGTAATGGAGGAAGGTTGGATACGCAGCCGCAAAATCGAGGCGGAGCTGGTTTTTATGGCGGAAATGAGAATATTCCGGCGAATAATATCCGCAGTACTGGATTTCACCCCCAAAATGATGCTAGGCTTTCTTATTCTAATGAAGTGAACTATCAGAGGAGTTTGAGTGAGTCTCATAATGCAGTACGAATGGATTCTCAGCTGTCGACTGGTGTGGCCTTGAATGCAGGATCATTTGAAGTTTCTAAGGAGTGTCAACTGGCGGGCAAACTGGAAATTCTCGATCAATTTACCCGCGAAGGAAAACTAAAGGAAGCCGTTGAGTTTCTCGGACAGCTAGAGAAGCAGAGCATCCAAGTTGATCTGCCTCGGTACATGGCATTGGTGAAAGCATGTGGCGAGAACGAGGCTTTATCCGAAGCCAAATCTCTCCACGAACGTCTTGTAAATTCGAGTTTTCCTCTTGAAGTCCGGAGTCACAATCAGATCCTTGAGATGTATTGCAAATGTGGTTCAATGAGAGATGCATTTGCAGTGTTTGATAAAATGCCAACGCGTAACATGACTTCTTGGGATATCATGATATCTTGGCTTGCTAAGAATGGGCATGGCGAATCTTCCCTTGAATTGTTTGCTGAATTCAAGGAAAAATCCGGGCTAAGGCCGGATGGGGAGATTTTTCGTGGGGTGTTTTCCGCTTGTGGTGTTTTGTGTGATACTATTGAAGGAATGCTGCATTTCGAATCTATGGTGAAAGATTACGGAATCGTCCCTTCTATGGGGGATTATGTTAGTGTAGTAGACATGCTTGGAATTGCAGGGTGCTTAGATGAAGCTCTAGAATTCATTCAAAAGATGCCGGTTGAGCCATCGGTTGAAATTTGGGAAACCTTGATGAAGTGTAGTAGATTGCACGGAAATGTAGCGATTGGGGATCGATGTGCTGAGCTTGTCGAGCTTCTTGATCCCTTACATCTCAACGAGCAATCAAGGGCCGGCCTTATTCCATTTAACGCCTCCGATCTTGATAAGGAGAAGGAGAGGAAGAGGAATATTGAAGGTAGCATTGAACCTAGGCATAGAGTCCGCGAATATAGAGCAGGGGATCGATCCCATCCCGATATTGAGAAGCTATACGAAGTGCTGTGGAGGTTGAAGCAGCAGATGAGCGAAGCTGGATACATAGCGGAGATGAAATGCGTGCTCCATGATGTTGATCCGGAGACGAAAGAGGAAGCTCTCATGGCTCATAGCGAGAGGCTTGCGGTTGTGCAAGGTTTCTTGACTTCCCCTGCCCGTGCTTCTGTTCGTGTGATAAAGAACCTTCGTGTTTGCACCGATTGCCATAATGTGTTCAAGATTATCTCTAAGATAGTTGGGAGGGAGATTATTGCAAGGGATAGCAAGAGGTTCCATCATTTTAGAGATGGATCGTGTAGTTGCAATGATTATTGGTGAGTTTTCATAACTTGCTAAACTAAAGTTAGCTTTTGTTACCCTCTTGATATCTATGAGATTTTTAATTTACTCCAATATTGATTGTTCTTATTTAGTTGTTCTACACCACTTCAAATTGAGACATCATTTGTGTTGTGATTATGGATGCAGATTGTCTTAACTCTTTATTTCTTGTCCTAATTGCATGAAATTGGTTTCTTGAATAATTTGCTGGAGATTCTCATTGTCATTACATCATTACTTATCAAAGTTATAGCTTCTTGAGGTTCTCTCTCTCTCTCTTTCTCTCTCTGAGATGATATCTATGAGATTTAATTTACTCCAAACTCTTGAGCCATGATAGAGTAGTGAAAATTCTTTGGTTTCTTGGCTGGGTTATTGAAATTGTTCTTGTTTTATGCCACTTCAAAGTGAGAGATCATTTTTGTTGTGAATTGTGATTATGTATGCAGATTTACTAAACACTTCATTTCTTGTCCTAATTGCATGAAATTGGCTTCTTGAGTAGTTTCTGCACTTTCTCATCGTCATTACATCATTAATTATAAAAGAAATACACCCTCCGTGTCTCGTTTTCCTTTTTGGGTTGTCATACTTGACTTGTCCCGTTTCCTTAAAAGGAAAATAATTACTACACAAACTCTTTCTCTTTCTTTGTGGGGCCATCTACACACAACAAATGACTCATCTAAATTTTTCGTGCCGAAAAATAAACAAGACAAGTCAAACGGGACATAAGGAGTAGAATTCTTTGGTTTCTTGGATGTTTTATTGATTTGTTCTTGTTTTACGCCACTTCAAATTGAGACATCATTAAACTAAACACTTCATTTCTTGTCCTAAATGCATGAAATTGTTTCATGAATAGTTGCTGCAGTTTCTGATTATCATTACAATTACATCATAAACTATCATAAAAATAGCTTCTTGAGGCTGTCTCTCTCTCCTCTTCCACTCCACATCTGATCAGCCATTTGTCTGCTGGCCCTCTCCGTGAGATGATATGAATCCCAAAACACATACTTGCTTGGATCTTCACACACTCTAAATTCCTTCACTATCCTCTTCCCTCCACAGCTGAACACCGCGTTCAACCGCCCCGTCCCACAGCACGCCGCCTTCCCTTCCTCAAACCCTACAAAATCCCATATCGTGTTTCAATCTCGTATCCCATTAAATACGAGGATCATACGAGTATTTTACGTACCGTATTTGAGGGGTTGAGTCATCTTTTGAGCAAGGCTGCCTCTGAAGTCATAGAGGAAATACTTGAAACCATGCAAATGCTTTTCCATTTTCTTTAGCCTAATTTTCAGCTGTTTATTATGAAGTTTTGCTAAATTTGAAGCTTCTTCCAAGCATCCACCATCTGTTTCTGGGTTGAGAATTCTTAAGCCTGGGAAACACCCAAGCTCTCCCAAATTCAGGAACATAAATTTTCTGCCTCCTCTTTTGTGTATTTCCTGCATAATTATATAATTTTCTTTATTAATAAATGGGTAGAGAAATCATTTCGTTGAAGAATAGAAAATAATTCTATAAATATGGAGGGTGAAAAGGGATTTTTTTTTTTTTCAAAATAAAGTAAATTCGGGATTATACATAATTTAGTTCATGAACTTACTTTGACGACGCTCGACAAATTTCCGAGGACCATGTGGACGTATTGTGAGTGTGAGTAAGATTCCAAGAGAGTAGAATTTAAGAGGAAAGGGCTGATATAGTCATTTGTGCCAATGCTGAAAAAATAGACTGCATTTGATGAGATTTTTGCTGCTTCAGCATGGCCTAATTTGTGGCTGAGTTCAGCAACTTCACTCTTGTAGTATTTTAGCTGTGTTTTGAGATCAATCACCTGAAAAGGGAAGGGGGGGGAATCCATGATTTAGTACTAGGGAAAAAGTACTAGGGAAAAAGCAAGTTTCAACATTAATTTAGAAATTGCAAATTTATACTTCCTCCGTCCCATAAATCTTGTCTTGTTTGTTTTCGGCATGGAGTTGTAGGAGAGTTGTTAGTTGTGTGTAATGGTGGATCCTTCAAATTGTGGATAAATTATAGCCACACAATCTTGACATTTTAGGAAACATGATAAAATCTATGGAACACCCCGATAAGGAAAATAAGACAAGATCTATGGGATTGAGGGAGTAATAAAAATATATTCCTACAATAGTCCACGTGTTCCCTACATCCGTTAACGGCCTAAGCCACAACCCTACCTCCAAATTGAATTGTGTTCTTCAACCGAATTTACTCTCTCCGTCCTATTAGTAATGTATCTTATTTCCAAAATGGGTTTCTCATTAGTAATGTCTTTTTTTTTCTAAAAATAACAAAGAATTTGTGGCCACAAAATAAACTATTCAAAAGTCAAACAACATACACCACACAATCTCTGTGCTCAAAAGAAACAAGATACTACAAATGGGATGGAGGGAGTATTTCTAAAAAACTTATCATTTTGTTCCCAAAATTATACTCCCTCCGTCTCGCTTGATTTGTCTCATCTTTCTGTTTGAACTGTATCAGTTGACTTGTCACATTTCCTTAAAAAAAATTAATACCCATATTTTCATTTTTTTTATCTTATTTATCTACGTATAACCAATCACTTATCTTAATTTCTATTTAGAAATATACTAGACAAATCAAATGAAACGGAGAGAGTAAATTGATAAATCATATTTCCGGAATTGCAGATTTTGCCTTTGAATCATGGCATCACTAGGGATGGAGAGAGTAAATTGATAAATCGTATTTCCGGAATGGCAAATTGGCAAAAATAGTCCTCAAACTTCGCGATTTTGCGATTTTCGTCCTCGAACTATTTTTTTTTTGTTTTCTTGTCCCTAAACTCGTTGTTTTTGCGATTTAGGTCCTGACGTCAAATTTTCCGTCAATTTAAACGGCAATATATTTTTTATTGTTTTTTTTTAAATAAAAGGGCAGAATCGGAATTTTTTTTTCAGAGGACCAAAATAGCAAACGAAAATTAATTTAGGACCTATTCAAAGATGAATATACGAAAAATATACGAAAAATATGCGAAAAATAAAGTAAAAATATACGAAAAAAATATATGAAAAATATACGAAAAATATACGAAAAAAATGATACGAAAAATAGTTAAAAAAGGCGAAAAATATACGAAAATACGAAAAATATACAAAAAAAATGATACGAAAAATAGTTAAAAAATGCGAAAATATACGAAAAATACAAAATATACAAAAAATATACGAAAAAAATGATGAATAGTACAAAAATATACGAAAAAATAATTTAGGACCTATTCAAAAATATATGAAAAAAAAATGATGAATAGTAAAAAAAATATACGAAAAATGATGAATAGTAAAAATTATGAAAAAATATACGAAAAATATATGAAAAAATATATGAAAAATATAGTAAAAAATGATGAATAGTAAAAAAATATGAAAAATATACGAAAAATGTGAATAGTAAAAAAAAATATACAAAAAGTGATGACATTAGTGGAAGGACATTAACGGATATACGAAAAATATACGAAAACATGATGACATTAGTGGAAGGACATTATGAATAGTACCACTATATAGAAAATATATATATATATATATATATATATCTATGTACAATAGTATATAGCATACATGATTCGGGGAGCTTGGACAGGCTACCCCTAGCCGGTCTAAGCTCCAAGTGACTACTCGTAGGGGGCGGGTGGGTTCTACTAAAACCCTTACATCTTAACCCTAGGGGGCAGGGATGTAACGCGCCCCCTGGGTTATCCGTGTCACTTTTCGTATATCCGTTAATGTCCTTCCACTAATGTCATAATTTTTCGTATATTTTTCGTATATTTTTTTTACTATTCATCATTTTTTTCGTATATTTTTCGTATATTTTTCATATTTTTTTTACTATTTCTCGTATCATTTTTTTCGTATATTTTTCGTATTTTTTTCGTAAATTTTTTGTATATTTTTTGTATATTTTTCATATATTTTTCATATTTTTCGTATATTCATCTTTGAATAGGTCCTAAATTATTTTTTCGTATATTATTTTACTATTCATCATTTTTTCGTATATTTTTTGCATTTTTTTACTATTTTTCGTATCATTTTTTTCGTATATTTTTCATAATTTTTTCATATATTTTTCATATATTTTTCGTATATTTTTCGTATATTTTTCGTATATTCATCTTTGAATAGGTCCTAAATTAATTTTCGTTTGCTATTTTGGTCCTCAAAAAAAAATTCGATTTTGCCCTTTTATTTAAAAAAAATAAAATAAAAATAAATTACCGTTTAAATTGACGGAAAATTTGACGTCAGGACCAAAATCGCAAAAACAACGAGTTCAGGGACAAGAAAACAAAAAAAAATAGTTCGAGGACGAAAATCGCAAAATCGCGAAGTTTGAGGACTATTTTTGCCAATTTGCCTTCCGGAATTGCAGATTTTGCCTTTGAATCATGGCATCACTAGGGATGGATGTGACTGTTGGATAAGGACGAGAATATGACTGACATTACAATGACAAATTTCAGAAACTTGGGTGGGCCGATATTGGATCTATTGGTGGGCCATAGGCATGT
Source organism: Lavandula angustifolia (assembly GCA_028984105.1). Taxonomy (NCBI): domain Eukaryota; kingdom Viridiplantae; phylum Streptophyta; class Magnoliopsida; order Lamiales; family Lamiaceae; genus Lavandula; species Lavandula angustifolia. The sequence continues at coordinate 13,589,263 of CM054814.1, forward strand.
GGATTTCTGAGATAGTTTGTCGTTATTGGGCCTGCCCCTTTCCTACTTAGCACTACACTAATTTATTTATGGGCCCATCTCCACTCTCTCTCTCTCTAGAATAAAAGTTTGGCAAACTTTCACTTTCCCCCTCCCATATTCATCTACAAGCTACTCAATGTTGTGTAACAAAAAATGTTGGCTAAAGTGGTGATGGGATCTACTATTCAAATTTTTCGTGTTTAATTTATGTCCACTAATAAATAATAGGTATTTGAGTTAAAAAAGAATACGTATCATCATCTTATTAGCGAACAGGAAAATTAGACACGGAAAAATTGGACAGTTGATTCGCTCCTGACAAAATGAAATTGAGATGGGAATCAACCTAACCTAGTTACCAAGAACATTTCAGTTAATTGAGAGTAGATTTCATTATTTTATTAACGGTAGAAAAATTAAATATGGAAAAATTGGACAATTAATTCGCTCTCGACAAAATAAAATTAAGGTGGAAATCAACCTAACCTAGTTACCAAGGATATATCTAGGAACTCTTTTGGCATATAATATAGGCTTCCATCTTGAACTTCTTACATCTACTAATGATTATGTCCCCTTACAAACTTAGTTAAAACATCATATCTATTTTTCATAAAAATATCTATAATAGTAAAAAAATATTTCCCTAATTAGATACAAAATATAGTTTATGACATCATATTTGAGCTGCAGAAATAATCAAGAATAATTCATATAAAGATACCTATAATATCTTATCGTGGGGACTATAGTCTGTACAGCCATCCATAATTCATTCACTTTAATCTTGTCACGCTTCAATCAAAAATTCAAGACGTGTCAACGTTTGATTTTTATTAAGTCTTTTTATATGTAGGGACGGATCTAAAATAGCAATTTAGTGAGGATCGAAACTCGATTTTTATGTGTAAATTTGAAAAAAAAAATTCATTCAATCCCTTGAAATTCTTTATCTGGTTATTTATTATCAAAATTAAAGATTTTACCATTCCTCGTAAATTTGGATCCGCCCCGAACCTCTACCCGCCCATCCCAAAAATCCGCCTTGACTTGCAAAACAATAAAAGAAATTTACCTGCCCTTCAAAAGTCTCCGATAGAGCCCCAGCTCCACCAGATGCAAAATTTACCCCATGGTAATTTTGCAGACGGTAATTTCTTGGCTGTAGATGTGGAGGAATCAATGGCAGCTTTGCATATTCAGCTATCACCTTGCACAAAATAGAATAATATAAATTACGAATTACCCTCGTCACACTTGTTTTAAGTAGTCACTCAAAAATAATTAAATAATTATTTTATTAATTTTGATGTATTTATTCCATTTTTAACCTTGCATGAATTTGTGGAGCAAACTCACCGATGAAGTCGGAGATTAAGCGGCCGTCGGAAAATCTTCCGGTGGGGTAGGGAAAGAAGGACTCGCCGTAGGGCGGGAAATTGGCTTGGTCGAGAGTGGTGGTGTTGATGTAGTTGTTGTTTCCCGGGTCGAAAAGGGAGTCGCCGAAGATGAAGAGGGCAGGCGCCGCCCGCCACGGCGGCGCTTTCTTGTAGCCTCCGTGGCTGAGGATGAGTGGGAAAGAGATTAAAATGAGAAAGAAAGGGAGTTTGGCCATATGGGAATGGGAGTGTAGGATTTGAGTTTCTTTTAGTTTTCTTGGAAGGTGTAAATGTTATTTATATATAGTTTTTTGACAATTTTAAAGGGGATTATTATTTGATTATTAGATAATTTAAAAACTAATTTATTTGTAAGTCGAAGTAGTTTAGATCGCGAATCTTGTATCATTTTCACGTGGAATGAGTTCTATATATTGTGACAATTACTTATTAGTTGACTTTTTAGATTCTCGACATGTTAAGTGAGATATACTTAATTTATACTATCTTCGTCCCGTTATTACTATCTCATTTTCTCGAAATGAACGTCCAATTATCTTTGTCTCACTTCTTAATTTGAAAAATAACTATCATCATCTCTCATACTTTATCATCTTTTCTCTCCTACTTTCTTTTACTTTCTCTCGTTTATTTTACCATCTACTCTCACACATCTTCTTTCTCCTACTTTATTATCTACTCATCTCTCATACTTTATCATCTACTCTCTTATTTTCCATGCCGAAAAGAAGTGAGATAGAAATAGTGGGACGGAAGTAATATAATCTAATACTCTAATTTTCTATAAGATTATGAAATTTACACGCCTTGATATATAATAAATATTGTAAATGATATGTATTTTAAAGAGGTACATGGAACTTTTACAAAATTGAATTTTGACTTTTGCGTTATGTTTTAAAGACTTTTTAGTGTGAAATCATATACTCCTTACGTCCCAATATTAATGTTCGGTATACCATTTTCGGGCGTCCCAAATATAATGTCCAGTATACCATTTTTGACAAAAATTAGTAAAAGTAAGTTTACTTAAAAACACACTTAACTATCTAATTAAATAAAAAAATAGATTAAATCTAAAATAATTAAATAATCTTTTATCACTCCTAACTTATTTCTCTCTCTCTCATTTCGACACTTTCTAACCCTATCTCTTAAAAAATTCTTTCCCTTGCGCCGCTCGTTCATAGTTCTTGTTCTACCATTTCAAATCAATTTCTGCGGAAATTTCAAATATTTGCTATGAAATCGGAGCCGTGGGTTGGTTTGACAGCCAATGACTTCTACCATAAGCCTCCAATTGTTGAAGACAGTTGGATCTCGGTGAAGAAAAGATGCGACCGGTCGGACGGCGTCCAAACCTCCGCGAGGCGGTTGGATCCGAAGCCCTCGTCCGTAAATTGGTTGAGTCGCCTCTTCACCCGAAGGATCCGCTTCAATATGGGCTTAATGGCGGGCGCCACCGCCGCGATGATGAAATCAGGAACAAATTCGTGCTAGCTTAAGCCCACTCCCGTCGTCTTCGCGAGCGAGATCTAGTTTGCTTTTGGTTCTGTCATTTGGTAAACGTTTGGTAAACGATGAGTAGAGTTCTGTAGAAATGAGTGAATATGGTCCTAACATGATGACTTTATGGTCACACTAATTGCATATTTTCTAAGATATCAATGACTTCATTTCTAAGATATCAATGACTTCAATTGAAGAATGAGATATGTTATTTTTTCCTTGCATGTGGGGCTGACTGCCAATTGTTGTTGAATAATTATGAATATAGGACATAGTAATTGTGAATATAGAACATTATTCACTGACTGTGTGGTTGGTTGCCAATTACTTTGGGTTTGTAAGAATATATGCTAGAATTTATATTAACAAAAAAATAACATTCTCAAAATAAAAGATGAACTAAAAATTAAGAGTAGGAGTGATTTTAATTGAAGTGAGAGAAAGATTAAGAAAATGATTACAAGTGAGGACCACCACAATAACATCATTAACAACTTTCCTTAAAAACCGCGTCAGAAAGCAACTGGACATTAATATTGGGATGGAGGGAGTATATATAAAGATTGTTGATTCAATTTATATTTTTATACCACGTTTTATGGCGGCATCAATTTTGTGAAAAAAAAACTCGTATAAAATCAAATTATTATATTTCGGGTTTAGGTTAAATTGGTCGTATACAATTTAGCTTAGTGCATTTTTTTTTCGTTCGGCTGCGAACGAAATTATTTCTTCAATACATGAAAAAAAATCTCAATTATATCTTAATAAAATTTGGATGAATTCTCATTCATTTCCATCATTTATTCATTGAAAATTGTATCAATTTCTTAATACAATTAAAACTCATACAATGAAAATCTAAATAATGTTTCTCAATCTCCATACCGAAAAAGAACCTGGCAGTAATAGCATAACAGAGAGAGTACGTGACATAAATAATGAATTACATCACATCTTTATAATATTTATTAGACAGCAATAGACTGTGGTAATAAACTGATGAAATGAAGTGTCATTTGTATATTAGTACAATGATTTATATGATTCTTAATTTTTATTTTATTTTTTACAAAAAGAGGTGCTCCTAAATCAATAATCTAGCAATATATTAGCTCTTCACGTACGCCAGCCTTCATATTCTCTCGTAATCGAGCTTATCCGACTGCAACGTTTACAACCATTCTCATTAGGTGTAAAATCGATAGATTATAAGTTCGAATTAATATAATTATTATCTATGAGTTTGTCTATTAATGGAGATTAATTTTTAATCGAAATTAAAGAATATATTTGTTTTGAATTATTACCTGGATTAGCATTTCAGTAGGTAACCAAGCTGGAGCAGTTGGTATTCCAACCCATGCAATCTGCATTAATCCAATTTAACCAATTTACATAATATAATCAAATTATACCTCATATATATACTCACACTACTCTCTCTCTCTCTCTCTCTCCCTCTCTCTCTCCCCCCCCCCCCCCCTCTATCTCATGCAAAAAACATATACTTACAAGTGCATATTCACCGGTCTCAAATATGCGCAAGTCCAGCACCTAGCTAATACAAAATTAATTATTAATGAGGATATATAATTATGCAGTTATTAAGTTTTTTAATAATTAAATACTACCTCACCCCTGTCTTCATATATGTAGTCCAGCCCTTTGTAGTAAGGCGGATGCCCCACAGACAAATACTGATCATAAGAATAATACCACAAAATAGAATTTAATCAATTTAAATACAAACAAATTAAATTAAATCATTTATCAATTCATGATTCCTTGCTAAAAGAAAATTTAATATTTCACACACATTTACACTATTGAGGTATTTTTCCTTGTCCACTCTCACGATCTGGCCCTTCTTCACTGACAAAATCAACAAACACAACACATTTAGTTAGAGAGAGAAAGAGAGAAGAGCGAGAGAGTTGAATTGTGTTTATATAAACTGACTGGAGTAAACTGGTTTCTTGGGCCTGGCAGGAGCAGCTGGAGGTTTTTTTCTCTTCTTTGCTCTCGGCAACTTTCTTGTCATCCTCCGCGGATTGTACGGCTCTGATCACCACCACCTGCGGTTTAATCGCCGGCGTCTTAATATGTCGGAAGACGGCGGCGCCGGCAAAGGAGCCATGCGAGAACCCTGCAGCGAATGCCATGGAAAATTTATTTCTCTCACTAGCTGTTAGTGACTTGTATTAAAGATATGATAAGGTTTGCTGTCCACGTACATGATTATTGGTTTTATTTATTTCATATTTCATATTTTATTTATTATTCTTTCATTTGCTCTTGGGCTTATTATACTAGCTAGGCCCAAATCAAAAAATATGGGCCGAGCAGACACCTCAAAGGCCCAATCTAATTTTTGATTTTGTATAAATATCTTGTAATTGAACTTATTTAACTATTAATTGAATTTCACTTTTCTCGGCTAAAAATCTTCTTTCCCACAATTAGAATCTCACTACATATCCCATACGATACGGACATGTTACATTATATTTTCTAAAAATCTTCGAATACAACGATTAGACACAATGTTTGGAGTGTAAAATCAATTAATTGTGTCAAATGAGGCACGGTAATTGGAGCGTCATGTCGCGTCGGAGTATTTGACAGTATACGTTGATGTTTTATAAAATGTCCTTGCAACATAATATCCCACTAATTAAATGGTGCCATGTATGTTTGTGGAATTTCTTTTCATTATTATTATTAAATTAAATATTAATATCAACTAAAATTAGATTTACTTAAATCAAAATAAACTTCACAAATATTGTGAATGTGACTCTTGTGGGAGAAAAGAACCTCACCGACTTCTCTCACCGTTGTTCATATTCATGGTACCATCATTCAAGAGAGCAAGGAATTCATGGAACAGATTCAGAATTTAGAATTGAAGAGGGAAATCTAGTATATTTTGAAAAATATAAAAGAATATCATATCCACGCACCCTCTAGATCCGAACCTACGCAACAACAGTTGTACGATGGATTTGGAGAAAGAAAACCAGATAGTATTATATCAGTGGACTAGAAAGAAGGCCTTGAAAGAAGCACCCCATCTATGAAAATGTGTATACACCAGCTGGAAACAGAACACACATAGGTATGATATTAATGCTTAGTAAATCATCCATACAGACATAAAGAGTCAAAAGTCATAAATCACAATCGATTTTCGATGTCTCAAGTTCGAATTTCACCTAAGTTACCTACGCACTGCACATTAAGCTGACTCTAATCCAACACCATCCATGGCTTTCAATGTGGGTTAAGAATTTTGCTGTTCTTCATCCCCAGCAACAAAACACACCTACAAAAAAGCAAGTGAAAGAGATGAATACAAGAAATAGTGCATTCTCATCCATGATTAAATAGACTAGTAACATGCAAAGGCGAAAAAATCACTAACTTTAGCCTTATTTACAGAAAAGCCAGCACATATGCGCTTAGCAACTTCAGTAGATACTGTCCATCATGGCCGGAACATCGTCAAAAGACCAAAGTTCCATCGCATTCCCACCTTCCTGAGCTGCATCTCCGTTGAGGAAAGCATCGAGCGAAGCATCCCAATTGCAATTGCTGTCAAGATACGGCATCTGAAAGAGCTTCATCTGGGAGTCGAATGATGCATTCTCATCACTTGGCACAAGAGTCTCCGGATTTGTCTTAGCTTGTTCATCCTCGACAACAGATGAAAGCACGGATGATATTTCCGGAGTTTTCACGCAGTTTTCGCCCCAACCAAAGTCCGAGCAATTAAAAGAATTGCTCTCTTGATTAGAGCTCAAGTAAACATTCGCGTTTTCACTAGCACTTGGTGGTGTTAAACTGCTCTCGTCATAGCCAAACGGCTTAGTTTGTGGCTTCTCTTCAACGGCAGATAGCGAATCACAGTGGTTGTCGTTCAGCATGTTCATGAAACCAAGACTTGAATTTGCATTGGACCGAAGTGACTCCGATCTCTCCTTAACAACCTCTTGACACGGATTTGCTTTAACATTATCTTCAAGGAAATTCACCTTAGCTTTCTTGCCCCGGATTCTCCGAGCCTCGGCATCATAAGCTCTAGCAGCTTCCTCAGCGGTGTTGAAAGTACCGAGCCACACACGAACTCCTTTCCTCGGGTCACGGATCTCAGCTGCCCACTTTCCCCACGGGCGCTGTCGGATCCCTCTGTACTGATTTTTCCTCTTTCTTTTCGAGGACTTCTCAGCCTCCTCGCCGGATTCAGCATAGTCTGTTGAAGGCATACCTTAAGAAAAAGAAACAAGACTACATACATCAAAGAGGGAACAACATTGAGAAGACAAAATTGGCAGCACAGATGCAGTAGTGGCAAATTAAAAGAAGGCATAATCAAAGTTCACATTTTTCCTATTTTCACACAAATATTAGATCCAAAGGTTTTCTGTACTCCCTCCGTCTCGTTCATTTTGTCTTGTTTTCTTCTTCGGGTTGTCTCGTTCATCTGGTCTCAATCCCAAAAATGGCAACTTCTCTACACACAATTAACTACTCTCTTTTAATGGAACCCACCACTTCACCCACAAGTCCACAACTAACAACTCTACTTAATACGTGCCGTAAAGAAAGGAGACAAGATTAATGGGACGGTGGGAGTAAATACTAAAAGAAAATCATAGGCTTTGTCAAGTAACAGAACTGCCTGAAGAGCTAGATCCACAAAGATTCCATGACTACCTGTTATCTTGTAGCTAACTTCTATGCTAGTTTATACTTTCTGTTTAACTTAGAAATGAAAATGATTGGAAACTTTCCAATCATTTGTTCCTATCAATTCTTAAATCCATTATTCAAAAAGATGGATGATTTGAGCATAGAAACACTTCTAACTTCTCCGGCAACATATAGTGTAGTTGGTATTCCCACTTCTACCGGCAACAGCCTAGTTGGTATTGGCTATAGTAAATCTATAACACAAATCCAAATCCCAAAAGACCCAAAACATGCAACATCTCCTTCAGAAATATGAATATATGAAGAACATATGATACTAATTCTATAATAACAATTAGAATAATCAAAATTAAAACAAACAAGAATACAAACCGAACCTTGGTTCCCCAAAAAATGTTCAAAGTGGAATGTAAATTTAATTAATAAAAAACAAATTTATGGTGAAAGAAGAAATCAAAGTCCCTTGGGATGACATAGAGGTGAAGGTGGGTGATCCGAAACCGAAAGGTTATGAATTCAAATCCTACTAGACACGCTATATGAATCTGTCACCCTATCACGGTGGTTTAACTCTATTGGACACGAGCGATGTTTACCTTGTGCCCCTCATAAAAATAAAAAAACAAAAATGAAGAAATCAAAATCATAACTTCATTCAAGAGATTGCAACTAGCCAATTAAATCACCTCCCACAAAAATCAATTAAGCCATCAAATACACCATATAATCAAACAAGTACAACTAAAACCACAAGAAGAATCAGTGAATCACCATTACCTTTAGAAACAGAACTTTTCGAAGCGGATAAGGCGAGCGGCTTTTTCAAATCGATTTCATCTTCTTCGTCAGAGTGATCCTTAAATTCCTGAAAATCAGCCTCGAAGTCATCCTCCAGATGGACGAACGGCGCAGATCTCAGCGGCTTCGAGCGGTAGCTCCCCCGATTCTTCTTCTTGTTCAGGTTGGCGGCGGCGCATCCCCACAACAAATCCGCCGTCAGCCGGCTCGACGACCGGCTAGCCGGCGCCACGAAATCGGGTATTATGGCTCCACCACACATTCGGACTAATTTCTGCTATGATTGCTCCGCGAATTTCTCGATGTTCTGAATGAAAGAAATTGATTTTTGGGAAATGAGAGAAAATATTTGAGGATTTTGAGTGGGTTTATGAGAAAGGCAGCTTTTTTATATGCAGAGGTTAGCAAAAAGAGGAAGGTGCGAAATTGTGAGGAACGAGGTGGCGTAATTTTCATATGACTAATTTGCCCCCAATGGAGGAATTTAATTACGTAAAGAGACATGTGAGGTATTATTATTTGTCGTATGACCTGAAACATACTCACTCAGTCCCGTTATTTGTGGCTCAATTGATTTCGACACGAAAATTAAGAGAGTAAATGATAAAGTATGAGAGAGGGAGTAAATGATAAAGTATGAGAGAGAAGATGAGTAAGATAACGAGAGTATGAGAAAAATGATGATAAAGTAGGAGAGAGAATGTAATAAAGTAGGAGAGAGAAGATGATTGAGTAGAATATATGATAGTAATTTTTTTTACCAAATTAGAAAAGTGACCACAAATAACGGGACACCCCTTTCGAGAAAGTGAGCCACAAATAACGGGACAGAGGGAGTACTAGATTTTCCCTCCGTCTCACTAATAATGTCTCGTTCATTTTCGACACGTAAATTACGAAATTTTATTTTATTAATTTTAATTGTATTAAAAAATTGACATAATTTTTGAGTAATGGTTAATTGGAATGAATGAAAATTCATCCAAATTCTATTATGGCAAAATTGAGGTCAAAATTTTATTTAAGTATTTATTTTATTAATTTTAATTGTATTAAAAATTTGACATAATTTTTTAATAATGGTTGATTGGAAATGAAAATTCATCCAAATTCTATTATGGTAAAATTGAGGTCATTGGTTTTTTCCTGTTAATTTAAAGTTTCCAAAAGATTAAGAAAAATAATTCATGAGTTTCGATCGAAACAAAATCGTGACAGAGTTTTGGAGATAGAGTACGATATGAGGTGGATAATGAATAAAAAATGACCGCTTCATTTTAAGATTAAGAATTAATTTTTTCAATTAATTTTTTTTAATTTTAGAAATATAATAGTAATAACATAATAATCTAATTTAAAAGTATAACAGTGATAATGGGCTAACGAAATACTATTATTTATATAGGGATAAAAATCGGACTCAATCATATTACTATAAATAAATGAAACGGACATAGGCTGATGATAAATACTAAATCAAAATTTCCACGAATTAATATTATTTTGGATATTTTACCGTTTTGGGAGGGTAATTATGTCTTCTAACTTCAATTATATTTCAAGTATTTTATTTGTTGTGTTCTGACAACGAAAAAAATATTACAGGAGAGACAGACGCTGTCTTTCATTGACAGGAAACAAATGCTGGAATCTTTTAATCATACTTTATGATTATTATACAATTACTCCCTCCGTCCCATTCCACTTGTCTTGTTTCTTTTGGGCACGGAGATTAAGAAGAGTGGGTGGTTGTGTGTAGATGAGTGTGTGATTGTGTGTAAAGAGGTAGGCCCCACAAAGAAAAATTGGTAGGTTGTGTAATGATTAGGCTTCCTTTTTTGGAAACTAGACAAGTCGAGCGGGACAGCCCAAAAAGGAAAAAAAGACAAGTCGAATGGGACGGAGGGAGTATTTGATATATAGCTTAAGAAAAATTACACCTTTGGACTAAGTTGAATAGCAAGCCAATTTTTACTCGGATATATATACTCCCTCCGTTCCATAAAAAATATCTTGATTTCTTTTTTAAAACATCTCATAAAAAGTACTCCCTCCGTCCCAATTTAAATGTCCCCTTGCCTTTTTGCACGGGGATTAAGGAGAGTTGGTGGATGTGAGTAGAGATTTAAAAAGGTGTGGGTCCTACAAAAAATTTGTGTGTTAAAATTTGTCAAAAAGGAAAAGTGAACATTTAAATTGGGACACCCAAAAATGGTATAAGAGACATTTAAATTGGGACGGAGGGAGTATTATATTTCTAAAGGTATTGATTGTGTAGCCTAAAATTAATAAGTTAAAAATCAAATAATATACACCACATAATATAAGTTTCTTAATCTCCCTACCCCGTAAAAAGGAGACATTTTCTATGGGACGGAGAGAGTATTTAATAAACTCTATAATGTGAATAAGATTTGAAGTTGCTATTTAAAATTCACTTTATCTCGTCCGACTTGGCTTCTATTTTTGTTTTTTCGATACGGAGATAAGTAATTGGTTATGATTGGTTCTACAAAGAAAAATGGAACTATATCCTCCATTCCATATAAAGTGTTCGGTTTCTAAGAAAAATAAATAATGTATGAACCAAAATTAACAACTCAAAAGTCAAACAATATACACTATACAATATAAGTTTTTAATTTATGTATCCCATAAAAAGAGGACACTTTTTATTAGACGGATAGAGTAATAATTATTTTTTCTTTCTATAAAGATGACAAATCGAATAAGACAACTTAAAAATGAAGATAAGACAGACGGAACGAAGGAATTATTGACTTGCCTATTTATCTATTCCAGAAAGTCCTGGAGAAAAGGTTTAGTCATACAATGTATAATTGACTCGTCTAATTAATCACTTTTTTACCTCATTGTTTTCCTGGTCAGCTTTTTCACCCTCCCGTTCAGCATACCGCACGTGTAAGAATTCACTAGGAATATGTGGAAAATTATCACCACAAATCTAATCAAACAATAATGGCCTAATTGATTGAATGAATTATATAAAATGATTGAGTTTAATCATTTTAAGGGGCTTCTGGATTGCAACTTGTAATCAAATTTGAATTAAAAATTTTTTTCTCATATTCTGATTGAATTATGGATAAAATTTACAGAATTATTATGTTTTCAAATATTATAATTCCAAATTTTATGTAATTTACAAATATTTCTTATGTCTCGTTATTACTATCATGTTTCTTTTGGACACGGAAATTAAGAAAAAAATACTTAAATAGTTATTTCATTCATTCTTAGTGTATTAAGAAGTTAATACAATTTTCGAATAATAATTGATAAGAAAGAATGAGAATTCATCCGAATTCTATTAAGTTATAAACTTACCAATTGATTTATTTTTTTCATGATGTAATTGAAAAATAATCTAAAGTTTTAAAAACTTAAAAAACATAATTTCTAAATTCGAAACAGAATGAAATCATGTCTCACTTAACTTTAGAATTATGAGTTAATTTTTTGTATTTAAGAAATATAATATAATATTGAGACAACCTTATTAAGAAAGCAAAATAGTAATACCGGAAAGGAGGGAATAGTATTTATTTATACATATTATGTTAGCAAGATAATAAGATTTCACAAGTTAAAAATCCAAAACATTATCTTGAAAGCTCTCCATCATTAGTGGTTAAGTTCTCTTAAATTCCACATCCTTAGCAAAGTAAATGGTAGAGATATATGGCTAAATACTTAACTTGGATGATTAAACGGGAATACAACATTAAAGGAATAATTAAATACAAAAGGATAAACATCTAATCCGGATTAGAATAGTAATTAACCTTAAACTAATTGTAAGAAGTGCATGCACTAGAGCCACGTCACCATAGACAAAGTCGCCGTCGGTGGGACCAGTCCAAAAGTCGGTGTAGTCAAAAAACGACAACAAGCTTAAAATAAGATACTGCACGGGGGCCCACACGGGATAATAAATTCCCTACACAACCCTAAGAAACCATATAATTACACATCAAGTAACTAATTCACCTAATATATCAAATTAGCCCCCGCAAACTCCTATTTTTGGAGCATTTTCACTACAATTCTTACCCGATTACGTTCCGCTCCCACGAGTATTACATATCTTGTCTTTTACCCCCTTTATGGGGGAAAAGTACAGTTCCTCTAAATAAAATGGAGTACAAATGTAATAACCTAAAAGATACGGGGTAATAAAGAATTAATGATAACTCAAGAATATCCATTTCCAGATTTGCTCTTTTTCTTGTAAGTTGAAATACTGCATTGTGGGCATATGTATTCCAATCCATCTGTCTTTGCATAATCCTGTTTCAACAAATTAACCACTATTCTCAGCAATGTGAAGAAGCAAATAAAACCCGTAAAAGTTTCGATATCACACAATTTGTACCCTTATATGACGATTATAATGATTTTGCAATTATCACAATTAATTCATCTGAAGAGTGCAATACAATTTGAGATATAGAAACATTTCCGAATACAAATGCAATCTTTCGATTAATCGAGGAACCGAAACGTACCTTGAATGCACCCAAACCGGGCCGTCGGTCGCAGCCAAAATGCGCCCACTCGCCACACAAACCACAGTTAACCCAATCTCCGGGTGCGCTACTGGTGAAGGTGAAAAAAGATCGAGCATAAGTGATAAACTCGAGGCTCGTAATCTAAGTGCGCAATTTAGGGTTTAGTGTTTAAGAGAAGGAACCTGTGGCATAACAAGCAGCATTCTCCATCAACATCATCGTGAGCCAATTCGTATTCTAAAAGGTAAGTTTCGTAGTGTCTTTTGAGTGTATTTCCGACACCCTGGTTAAGAAACGTACGAAAGATTCAAATTTTTTCATTTTTCGTTGTGTATTTCGGTAGGAGAATTGATGTAAGAAGCATCAAAGAAACAAGATTTAGAGTTGAAGGGCTTACGGTCATTCGGTTAGTCACCGTGTGATTTCGCATCTTCGAGAAAACTTGTCCTTTCCAATTTATGCCATTTCCAACGTGGAAACCGCCTCTCGTAACAACCTAATCAAGATCCAAGTTTTAGGCATCAAATTGTGCTATTAGTCGACGGGCGGATATAAAATTTAGAACTGAGGAGAGAAATTTGCAATTTCGGAGGTGTAAATTTGCATTTTCGAGGAAAGCAAAATAGCAAATTTTTAAAAAATATATAAAGAAATTTCGAATGTTTTGAAGAAATCTTACCTCCCGGTATAAGTTGAAGAGATCGAGCCGCTTTGCATTTAGCACGGCATCCGGGAACTCGGCTATGCCGCCTTGAGGGATAAGACGATTATGCCCTCGAAGGATGAGGAATTGCATTACATCCTTGAGAAACTCCTCCTTCACATAAATAGAACGAAAACAGTAAACAAAAGGGAGTACGAACGAGGGGGAAAACACGAAAGAGAGGAATTTTACCTCCGAACACACGTGCAACGGGCTCCTCCCACAACCGTGCTTCTTTAGAGGGAGAGGGTTTAAAGATATGACCTGCTTCGCTTGATACGAACTAGAAGTAGATTTCCGATGGGCGGTTGGATTCGTCCCACCGCTATGTTTCGTTGGAGGAACGGGTAAATTCGCCTTCACCGGCCCTCCATCGTGCGAATCCGCAACCAAAACTCTCGAAAAACGAAGTATCTTTTGGTGACGAACGTGAGGGATCGGCCTTAGCGCAGCTATCTTAATCCTTTGTCTAGAAGTCGTAATTGGCGTGCTAATCCCATTCGATAATCCGAGCTCCTCGTCCTCGTTATCTTCCTTCTTAATGTTGGTCCGGTCTCGTGCACCTAAACCGTTTACGGACCTCTTTCGACTGGGAGGAGGTGGCCTTAGCCACGACGGAGGGCTGCTGAGTTTGAGATTATTCGAAAAACCATTCTTTGTCTGATGTGAACAGAAAAAGAGGAGTCTCTCTGCATCTTCTCTCTCGAATGAAGCTACTGCTAATCCTTGGATGCTGGCAATCCCAAGGGCTACTAAATTACGGTACGAAACATCGGGTGCTAGTTGCCTCAAAACCTGAAAATCGAAGCCCGGAAGCAGTTAGAAGAAATTCGAAGCCTTTTCGGGCATACTATCGAATTATACAATTGGATGGTGGCAAAAATAGAATTTGGACCCTCAAGAAACTAATCAGAGTACAACTAATAGAGGGTCGATCTAGGATTAAGATTTACGGGGGCGAAATATGCAATTATGGAAGAGGGGGGCGGGGAGGGGGTAATCTGCTACTCCCTCCGACCCAAAATTCTTGTCCACTTTCTTTTCGGCGCGGTTTTTGAGAAGAGTTGTTAGTTGTATGTAAAGTAATGTAGAGTTGTGGGTCCCACACAAAAGTTGAATGTAATAATTTGCTAAAAAATAAAGTGGATAAAAATTTTGGGACAACCTGAAATATATAGTGGACAAGAATTTTGGGCGGAGGGAGTATTTAGAAGGCAAAATAATAAATTTTCAAAAATTACAAGGAAAATCCAAGATTAATTCAGGATTATGAACGATTTAGAGGAGGCGGCCCCCACCCGCCTCCCCTGGGATTGCATCGAGTTGGTGATATATCACAAAAATGTGGTAAAATGCATATATAACGGCAAAAGAGTACGAAAAGTAAAAATTGTTCGACAAGAGGGAGAAAATAGTACCTGCGAAGCCCACGACGGGACCTTCATACAGACTTCAAATACTGCTGCTCCACACGCTACCGAGACCGACCTTCGAGGTTCAGATGCGGGTGGTTTGTTTTCGTCGGAGTTTGGCAGAGCATGGGTCAGTTCACTATTGTCAATCAATTCACTCTTGATATGATTTTCCAACAGCTGCAAGAATATGTATAGTATATAAGGGAAAATCCATTAACCTACTAAATAACCCCAACCGCCATATTTTTATTACAAGTTATAATTCATTACCAAATCATCGAAACACGTCTGAGCGCTTCCCGATACCAGAAGAGAAATGTGAGCTGAACTACTCGTAGACAAGTCACACCTCATCGTCACAACGCCCCGCGAAAATGTGGCCGCTTGGAGGGGTGGAGGAAGAGCGCTGGAAAAAAAATACCGTCCTATCAGAACACATATTCGAATATGAAATCATTGATAAATTCTTCATTTAGAAAGCATACGATACGTATAGGCGTCGGAATAATAACACATGATGAATAGAGTAAGACTAACAACTGCAAGTCTTTTGCATAAGAATTGCAAGACAAACTTACCTAGCTCGATTGTGAAGTTTGCTCCCTCGCATCTGAGTTTTCACAGCAAGAAACGGTACGAAATGAGTACTCAAACATGTTACCATTAAAAGAACGAAATAGGTAATTAAGGATCACGGCAAAAATTTAGTTTTTTCTATCTATTTTTAGAAACGTTTTGAAGAAGAAGTTAAGGTTACTTACTTCGATACTGAGGAGGGCATTCAAACCATCCTCCAAAGAACCCAACAAGCAAGCATCCTAAAAAATATAGTAATCATGAGGTTGGATTATTCCAAACAACGAATTAAATGATACGTATTAGTTTTAATTTTAGTGTACAATCATTACCAAGGAAGAAGCAACTCCACAAACAAGAAATCTCATGTTGACATCATCGTCATATATCTTTATCGCAGGAAGGGAGCCGGAAGTGCTTTCTTCATCTTCCACATCATCCTCAATTTTAGGAATGTCGACGGTGATTTTCGGGGGCTCGCCAAAAAGGTTAGGACCCGACCCATCATCGACTTTTTGTTCATCGGGGAGGACAGACTTGTTTCGGAGACAGTGAAGCCTAAAGGAGGCATCGGCTAGTTGAAATGCATCCCAAGCATGGCACGACGAGCTATAGTAGATAAAGAAAAGGCGGGTCAAGATTGCAGCAATTTTGATACGTATAGGGAGGCAGAAAATAGATGGAGGGTATGAAGCTTCGCCATCGTACCATAATCCAAAACATATGAAACTACCACAAGGAATAAATTAAATAAAATAAAAAAATTATCAAAGCTCAAGAGTTTCTAAAACAATCAAGCACGACAGCTACTAAATTTATTTCGTCGTCACACAAGTAAGTGAAATTAGCAGCCTTCTAGTAATACATATGAGAAAAGGGCAAAGTAGAGAAAGCGGTTTGTTTAGTTGTGTTGTTTTCAAGTAGGCGCAAGAAATATAGAGTATATGAAGACTATGCTTCAAAGAAAATACACCAGAAGAGGTGGAGTAAAAAAAAAGTTCATCAAGTAAGACGGTGAATAGTCAAGTTTAATTAAATACTCAATCAGTCCCACTAGAGATGACACATTTTCCTTACCGGGACGTTCCAGTGCACATGAAACATTTCCTAAAATGACAAAAATTGTGCCAACCACATTTAACTACTAAAAAGTCAAACAATCTACACCACTTTCTTGATTCCCACACCTAAAGAAACGTGTCGTTTATAGTGGGACGGAGGGAGAATTATATAATAAATTAATAATTGTCTAATTAATCATACTTAAAATACTCATGCGAGTATGAAATAAAGCAAAATTTGTAGGCAATAACTACAATTACCTTTGTACTACAGAGAATAATGCATTACGAAAATGACTGGCTTCATAGCACGAAAACGACTTCTTCCAGTATATTACATAAGGAACCCCCTGTAGAGATGAAGATGGAGAGGGCGAAGGAAAATCATCAATAGATAATATCATAGGCTTCCGCATACATGCTACTTTTTCTTTTCGTATCATAAGTTGAAAAATGACTTAGAGAATCGTTTCCAGATCTTCTCGTTACTTACCTTAGAATGAAGAGACTTGGCCAATTCTTCACCATTTGGAACTTCCAAGTAAACCTTCGATAAAAGTTCTTTTCCAATCAGACTTAACATGAGTAGAGATAATATAACGAACAACTGACTATGCAAAGCAAATTATAATAGAAAAAATCGATGAGGTAAGAGGAGCAATAAACTAGAGATTTCAGAATTGTTTTCCATACTAATGGCTGAATAATAAAATTTCGATCATCCAAAACTTTTTACTCAAGGCGATAAAGAATGCAACACGAAAGTCCTCGTCAACTTTGTACGAACAACAAGATAATTCGTTATCCTTAACCTTGTTTATACTATGAGGGAAATAATCTAGTTTCGACATACTCATAACCAATAAAATGAAAATACTACAATAATCATTTAAATCCGTCATAATATCTACAATTAATTATCTCACATCATAAAGTTAGCACATAGAACCCGAATGCTATACTGAATAACCGACTCTGCAACAAACTAGAGATTTCATAATTGTTTTACATACTAATGATTTTAATACAAATATAAGCTGACATTTTTTACTATCCAAAACTCTTTTCTCAATGCGATAAAGAACGCAAAATAAAATTCCTCGATTTTATAAGAACTACAAGAAATTCGTTATCTTTAACGGTTTAACCTTGTTTACATTCTGATCGAAATAAATCAAGTTTCTACATAGTCATAATCAATAAAAAGAAAAATACTAAAATAATCATTTAACATCAGTTATAATATCTACGATTAATTATATCACGCCACAAGGTTAGCATATAGAAGCAGAATGTGGAACAGAGCATTTAGCAGGTAGAAACAGCCCGGATGCTAAAAGCTAAAATAAACGATGGATAACGACAAGTTAGTGAAGAAAGAAACGACATACAGTTGTAGGCAATACGGAGCTAAAAAGCCCAGAAACAGATTCCGGAGAGGAGAATTCTACCCCTCCCCAAGAGATCGATCCAACTTCTTCATTCGCAAACTGTTTCCCTTGCAAGTACACAATATTCGGCTGCCACGAACTCAAGACTTTGCGGAATTCATCCGGTGTTGGATTCTTCAATGTTTGGACCTAAATTTGCATATATTATACAACACAAATTAGTAGAATTGCAACAAAAAAAAATCCTTCACGCAATAAAAATTCTCGACTATGCACCTCTAAACGCCCTGCAGATCGAATTTCTGGGAAGGGGAACCTTCTCTTCTCCTCTAAAACATCCGGATTTCGTTTAATCTCAGCAGGCTCCGAACACAAGACGGCGAGGAGATTGCAAGTGTGTTTCAAAGCTCCTTGGGTATGGAACATATCCAAATTACTGTCTTACTCCCGGAGAGAAGTAAAACTTAAAATGAGAATATTTTTCTAAAATTCCACTTCTCCACTTCAAAACCACATTCAAGCATCACCAGATTCACAACTTATTTCTGAAAATCGATGAGAAAAATCAAGGCATGATCCGCAAAATTAACTGGCATTACAAGGCAAAACCCAAAAAAAGAAAATTACTTTCTGCTACAATTCAAACTAAAGAAACAACACAAGAAATAAAATAAAAAATACATGGAGTTCAATTCTCAAAACTAAAGCAAAATACACAAAATCAGCAGAAAGACTATCACGAACGAGAAAACGCAGAAGTTTAATCAAGTAAACTAACCGGCCCAGATGAAGAAATCGAGCAACTCCAACAACCCAGATGATGAAATCAACAAAGATCGCCGCTTTACAACAAAACAAATCTCCTATCGTACAAAGAGGTGAGCAAAAAGGAAACCCTAATGCCCCTGCCTTTTTAATTCAACGCCAACCCACAAAAATCAAACTAAAAAAGAATAGAAAAAAAAGAAGAAAAATCGTGTGTTTCAAGATTCTTTATCGAATTGATCTTACGAATGCGTAATTGAGAGATTGACTATCCCTATCCACCGCTAAATCAATCATTACCATCCAAAACAAGGGGAAATCTTTAATATAATGTGGAAAAGGACTACATTTTTCTTAACGATTTGGATTTGTGCGATATTATTAGGATGTTGTGTTGGCTTTAATGCAGTAACCAACATTCACTTGCAATATGTATTTTTGCATTATCAAATAGAACTACATTTCGATTCTGTCAGCCAACCAATTGCAAGTATGTTTGTGTTCAACACTGTTTTATTATATTTTTTGCATATGTTTTAGGAAATGATGATGTTATACTAACAAAATTCAAAATTTAAAAGGCGAATTGGAATAGTTTTTTTCTGGGTGATTGGAGGATAGTTCTTTCATCATTTTCCTTCACTTTGATGTTCTTTCTCTCTCTCTCTCTCTCCATCTCTTTTTTTTTTTTTTTTAATAGTTATTTTAGTATTTTTATTATTTTTTAATTTCGATATTAGGTTCGAATTCATTCAAATATCATTAAATATGAGTCTATCATATATTATCTCCGTAACGCTATTACTGTCTCACTTTTTCGAAATAAACGTCTCATTATTTCTATCTAAATTTGTAATTTAGAAAAATAACTACCAACTCTCACCTGCTTTATCATTTTTTCTCTCATACTTTACCATCTTCTCTCTTCTACTTTATTATCTACTTATGTATCATACTTTGTCATCTACTCTCTTAATTTTTGTACCGAAAAGAAGTGAGACAAAAATAGCGGGATAGTATAATTTACTTTAACATCTTTTGTATGCTATATAAGCTAAAATTTCCTTCGTGAAAAAAGGCTAACTAACTTCATACTAAAATGACATGATTGATTCTAGTATAATTTATTTTTTAATAAATAAATTTATACTTCCTCCGTCTCATTCAATTTATTTTGTTTCTTTTCGGCAGAGATTGAGAAGAATGGTTGATTCTGTGTACATAGATGACTCTTATTAAAAAAAATGAAAGTTTATGTAGTAATTATTTTACATTTTAAGAAACATGACTAGTAAAGCAAAGACAAAAAATAATAATAATAAATAAATAAATAAATAAAAATTATCACAAAAGCTCATTTCATATATCATAAATTGCTATTTCCACAAACCCAATTTAAATTGGACCATGAAGTAGTTTTTTCATGTGAATAATACAAATATTATCCAACGATATGGAGAAAATATTTAGAATTACTTTTGTACTATTGGGATCTATAATGTGGATTGAAAATTTTAGTGGGCATATAAAAATAGAAGCCGATAAATTACATGAAAGCCGATAAATAACTCATTCAAGATGGTAGTGGAAATAATAATAATAATAATAATAATAATAATAATAAATTACTTTATAATAATGACTATAAATTGCAAAAAGTATCGATTTACATAAATATTACTCCCTCCGTACCATTAAGCTCGGCTCACTTCTTTTCAGCACGATCATTAAGGAGAATTAAATTTTTTGTATAAGTGAGTGAGTCCCACAAAATATTAGTGGATAATTGTATGCAAGTAATTTACCATTTTTGAGTGATATAAGATTAATCGGACATGTAAGTGAGACAAAATAAATGGGACGGAGAGTGAAGAGAAATATCCTATACTATACATGAAAGTTATTTGGAAAGTTCCCTAGTAAATCATTATTGTTACTCCCTCCGTTTTAATTATCTTGTCTAATTTGCTATTTTGAGTCGTCCTAAATATATTGTTCAATTTCTATTTTTAGCAAATTATTATATGTAACTTTCTTGTGGGACAAACAACTTTACACCACTCTACACACAACTAATTGTTATATTAAAAAACGGCGTTACAATCAAACTGGACAAGATAATTGGGACTAATGGATTTTTATTTATTTT
Organism: Lavandula angustifolia; assembly: GCA_028984105.1. Classification (NCBI taxonomy): domain Eukaryota; kingdom Viridiplantae; phylum Streptophyta; class Magnoliopsida; order Lamiales; family Lamiaceae; genus Lavandula; species Lavandula angustifolia. Next base: position 13,610,299 of record CM054814.1, read on the forward strand.
TATAATAATAAAGGTGCCGATAGATACAATGAATTAAACTAACAATAGTATATCATATCTTCTAATTAGATAATCCCAGAATATTGAAAATATTGTTCTTTACTTTTCAAGAAATCAGAGAATAATTGATTTGTTCTCCCTCCATCATATGCCCACTACTTTACCATATATATTCCTAATGCGCGATCACCATATATATTAATTAGGATGACAATTTTGCGGGTCGGAATTGGGTAGTATAGTACTCGGATCCGCCCGACATTTTGGACTTAGGGACCCAGATCCGAACCTAGACCTGTACGGGTTCGAAAATTTGTAACCAACTTTGAATCTGTACGGGGTGGGTTTACCTAGTCCCAGACCCATTAGTGTTATTTGAATTGCTAATTTTAAATTGTGTTATTTTTTAATTATTATTTTTATTAGTGGAAGTCTTTTTGTTTGAATTTTCTTATTATGGTTGTCATGTATTATTACCTCTATAAGTTAAATTCAAGAATAAGAAAATTCAAATAACATAAAATAAAAATTTAAGAAAAAAAATTTAAAAATCGAGTATGAAACGGGACTGATTGGGATGGGGCGGGTAGAGAAATTGGATCCGAACCCGCCCTAGACCCACCCAGGTTAGGTCCAAACCCGCCCCGTGCTTCTACGGGTCTGGGTATTATCCACCCTATCACGAGGCGGGTCCGGTAATAATTGTCATCTCTAGTATTAATGTTATTATTGTATAAATATTCGTATGCCAAGTAGTAATAAATTAATAATACGTTATGTGACACGTGATTTAAATAGGAAACAATTAAATTCCAAATTAAGTAACGGATCTTGGGAATAAATTTTAAATACAATACATCGGAAACTCGAGATTACACTTGGGATTGCACTCTCTCTCCCTCCCCTATATATACATTAAGAATTTCAAGATTAAACCCATTCACTAGCCTCCATTTGTATCTTCTTCTCTCTCTCTTTTTTTTTTCTGCAATTATGGCGAAGAATTTCAACAATCTTTTCTTGATGAGGTTAGCACTAATTTCTCATACAATGTAATCCCTTTATTCATTCTTCTTTCTTTGCTTGTTTATCTTTGATTTTTTGTGTGTATGAGAGAGAGAGAGAGAGAGAGAGAGAGAGATTAGTATATGTACGTTACATATGTTCCTTTGCTAGACATGATTCAGATCAATTTAGTCTATAAAGAGAATTTCCATTCATTAATTATATAGTCTACTTTGTGTGTGAAATCTGTTCTAGATATATGCACGTATATCTCTATTGGATTTGGATAATTTATTTTAGTATTTATATTCCTTTTTCTGTATTTTTTTACGAATATGATAGATTATTATTTTTGGATAGGGGAAAAAGCAATATTATTAGTAAATAATGATGCACGAAATATTATTAGTTTATTTTTTTTTTTGCCCTTTTTCTATAATAAAATTTCGAACTCAAGCGTACTTTTTACAAAATAAATATTTTGTTATGTATTTCGTGTCATATATATTGAACACATTATTTTTTTCATGCAATATTGTTTAAAAACACGATATTTATGTCCATTAACTTGCAGCAGGAGAACATACTCAGCCACGGTGGAGAACCTAAAACTCCGGCGGACTGCTCCGATCATGAGAAAGGTGGCGGCTGAATCATCTCAGACCAACACGACTCCAAAAGAAGAAGTTTTTTGGATGAGAGACCCGGAGACCGGAAACTGGAAACCGGAGAATCACTTCGGAGAAGTCGACGTTGCTGAACTCAGACGCAAACTCCTCCCCAAGAGGCACTAATGAAACGCTCGAGTCTATCGGAATCAAGATTTTGAATCCGAAACCGCCACGTCATATCAACAGTTCAAAATTATTTGAACTTATCGAAACATCATATATGAGTTTCGTACTTATTCCAATTTTAAAAACTTTTTTTACTTTAGTTATTTCCTTTTATAAATTAATAAATAATTACTTATTTAAGCTTATTCAAATATTGTATAGTTTCATACGAGTCCTCCTACTAAACTGCCTCTAGGTTATATTACTCAATATATCATTACTTTAGTTATTTCCTTTTTGAAATTAAAAATTATATTTATACTGGGCTATGATCACTTCAACCTCTCAGTATTACTTTCCTAGCCTTATTAATGGCCCATATTTATTCTATATACAGTGATTATTTAATAATATTATTATGATTTAGTAGTATCAAAGGTGTATCGAGTTTACACGAATTAGAATATACCTACAAAAGAGGCTTTGGCAACAGTAGCCAAATAGTAGAAATCGAAAAACAATTATAGCCTTCGACTAAAACAAAACACAAATATAGTCATTTTGTCCTTATCGGCCCTGAAGAAAAAAATCTAAAACCTCAAATGAAGAAAGAAAAAAAAAAATTTGAAGGAGGGCATCGGCCCTCAGTGAAGAAAAAAAAAAACAAAAAATTGAAGGAGGGCATCGGCCCTCAGTGAAGAAAGAAAGAAATTAAAAATTGAAGGAGGGCATCGGCCCTCAGTGAAGAAAGAAAAAAAAACACTTAAGGAGGGCATCGGCCCTCAGTGAAGAAAGAAAAAAAACACCGAAGGAGGGCATCGGCCCTCAGTGAAGAAAGAAAAAAAAACAAAAAACTGAAGGAGGGCATCGGCCCTCAGTGAAGAAAAAAAGAAAATAAAAATTGAAGGAGGGCATCGACCCTCAGTGAAGAAAGAAAAAAAAACACTTGAGGAGGGCATCGGCCCTCAGTGAAGAAAGAAAAAAAAACACCGAAGGAGGGCATCGGCCCTCAGTGAAGAAAGAAAAAAAAATTGAAGGAGGGCATCGGCCCTCAGTGAAGAAAAAAAAAAAATTGAAGGAGGGCATCGGCCCTCGGTGAAAGAAAGAAAAAAACACTTAAGGAGGGCATCGGCCCTCTAAGAAGAAAGAAAAAAACACTGAAGGAGGGCATCGTCCCTCAATGAAGAAAGAAAAAAAAATTGAAGGAGGGCGTCGGCCCTCAGTGAAGAAAGAAAAAAAAATTGAAGGAGGGCATCGGCCCTCCATCGGCCCTCGAGGGAGTGTTCGAATATTTTTCTCACGGCCAATGAAGGGCCAATGGACTCCCCCATCGGCCCTCCGCCGGATAAAGACAAAATGACTACTTTTGTGTTTTGTTTAAGTTTCAGACTATATTTGTATTTTTTTTTTCATTTTGGCTATCATTGGGTATTCCCACCCTACAAAATATGCAATTAGACTTAATTGGACTCATAATTTAAGGCCCACGAAAACTTGGTCATAGATGGTCTGATCAGATAGCTCGACGGGTCGATTAAACTTGTGTCACAAAAATTCGAGGATTTTAAAAAGTCCGTCCACTAATATAAATAAAATTTTATTGAAATTGAAATCGATGGTAGCACTAGCACGTATTAGCTAATTTTCGAAGGTTACGTATTCAATTCACTATCTATGCTTAAATATGATCATATACTTATATTTTAGCAACAAATACGTCTAATCAAAACTCTCAACGATATATTTCAAGAAAAATTACCAAAAAAAATCGAGGATTTTAAAAAGTCCGTCCACTAATTTATAAATATAATTTTATTGAAATTGAAATCGATGGTAGCACTAGCACGTATTAACTAATGTTCGAAGGTTACATACTCAATTCACTATCTATACTTGAATGTGACTGTATACTTTTGTTTTAGCAACAAATACGTCTAACCAAAACTCTTAACGATAAATTTCAAGAAAAATTACCAAAAGTAGAGTTGGAAATATAAGTAATTAAGTTCTTAACTTTAAAAATAACAATTTATTACTCCATCTGTCCCGCTATTTGTGGTCACGTTCTTTTCGGCACGAGGATTAAGAAAGTAGATGATAAAGTATGAGAGAGAGAATAGATGATAAAGTATGATAGAGAAGATGAGTAAGATAATGGGAGTGTATGAGAGAAATGATGATAAAGTAGGAAAGAGAAGATGATATAGTAGAAGATATGATAATAATTTTTTACTAAATTAGGAAAGTGACCACAAATAACGGGACACCCCTTTCGGGAAAGTGAGCCATATATAGCGGAACAGGGGACTATTAGTTAGATTAGATCCAATGTAGTGATTATTAGGACTAATTCATGCATTTAATAAACGTGCCATAATTGCAGAACAGCTATCAGATAGCTAAACAAATTGCTAGCCTATTGCCAACTATAACTAAGAAACTTCCAAGAAGCTAATTTTCTCCACTAATCCACTTTATATTTTATTTCCTTCCAAATAAAGCATATTTGACTAATTAATTATTCCCTCAGCCCCAATTTACGTGGCTATTTATTTTTCACACATATTAAGAAAAAAAAAATGATATGAAAAATTTATTTTTCCCATAATGGCATGATAAGTTTGGTATTGGAATTTTAGTAAATTAAAATATATTACTAAAAAGTTAATGACATAATTGTATTTACTATTATAAAAGTTGAATAATAATTTTTTAATATTATTATATTAATTAGGCCTATTAAAATTAGATAAAATTTAGATAGGTACAAAAAAAATTATTAATTAATAAGCATATAAATTTGGAATAGATGAAAATGAAAGTATGTAAATAATTTGGGGCTGAGGGAATATTAGTTAGAATTACTTTATATTTTGTAAAGTTGTTTGAGTTTGCAATCTTAAGTTTAAAACTATTTTATAAAGTATCGGATCCATATATTTATATCCTTTTTATATAAGGAAAATCCATATATTATGTGCGTTATATTTAATTACTGCAAAGACATTACATTAGTAATAAGTATGTATCATAATTATTTTGGTTGTTGGTACAAAATACATATCCAATGCTAGATTTTGAAAATCTGTTGAGCTATTTTTCAACGATCTGATAAAATTATATTTTCACACGCCGAAAATTATAATTTAAATTTTCATTTCAATAATTCTAGATTTGTCTATGTTACGAGTCTACTGGTTTGGTATTAGCAATATCGTATAGTCATAGAACTTTAAATTAAATATACGAAAAAAATACGATATACGAAGAAACACGTACATATAATATTATCGAAACATCTCACTATCTTAAAAGATAAGGCTAAGCATGAGTACTTGGTCAAAAGGAGAGCAATCATACTTTTATGAAAGTCCCCCCTATCAAGATACTAATATTTTAAATATTATGAATTTGTCTCGTATTTCTTTTAAAATCGTCTCAGCGAACTTATCTTAATTATAAATAAAGAAGTGGATCCCACATCTTTATCAATTCAAATCAGTGCTCTAGAATATTAACCAATTGTATGAATCTCACATTTTTATCATATAAATCATTCTAAAATATTATATTAGAATATTATTTTGCCAATTTTCACAAGAAATGGATATTATTTTGTTGCCGTGATAAAACAAACTAAGATAAGACAATTGCCAATTGTCGTTGAAAAAAGTATTAATAGAACCACTGCGGTGCCTCCACGTGGAGGTCTATGATAGGCCCGTTAGGCTCATGATTTTTCCTAACACTTGAATATTAAATTGGAAGAAATGCATATGTACAGCCCAGCAGGCACAATTCATTCAGTCGCTTTCTTCCCAATCAAAATTCCTACCATTATTATAAACATGCAGACTCTGATGACGAAGAATCATTGCGAATTAATTAATTAAATTGACGCCCATTATGATTAATCTTGTTTACTCAACTCCGATTTGCATCTATTTGAGGGATCAATAAATTAGGGCAGACATTCGCTGTTTATCTTGAATGAGAAGGGAAAGCTTCCTACCCCAAGATTCCGCGTTTTTCGGAGTCGATTGTGTGACAGAGAGGTGTGAATTGGATTTACACTGATTTTTTTAATCCAGTGATTGCGTGTTTCTCCGAATTTTCGCTCGGGTTTTGTCTGTATAAAGGTTCGATTTTTTTTTTTTCAATTGCTCACTTGTTCTTGCTATTTTTTATCTGAGAGATTGGGATTCGATTCTATTTTAGCTGTATCGAGTTTGGGTTTAGTGGGTCAGTATTCTAATTTGGGATTTAGGGTTACTACTTCTGTATATGTTTGAATTTTTGTGATTTGATCAAGGATGAAGGGTGGAGAAAAGTTCAATTTAGGGATTTGAGTTTTGTTTTTGATTGAGTAGGGTTAAGCTAAGATTTAGTGGATTTGCTAAAACTCAAGTGGAGAATCAAGTTTGATCCAGCTGTTGCAGTAATTTAATTCAAGCTTCTGTGCTAATTGAAGATCTTAGCTTTACATTTAGAGAATCTATAGGGTTGAGATTTAATTTGCCGGAAGCTGGAGTAGCTTATTTGATAAAGCTATCCGGCTGTATCGAAGTTCCTTACTTACTCCGATAAATCTTGCTTGAGTTGGGAAAGAAATGAGAAGATCACAATGAGAGGGAAGGGAGGCCGATGGACGATTCCGATAGGACAATTTCCGATCTACTAGGCCTACTCAAATCTTGGATGCCATTGCGATCCGAGCCTGCTCACGTATCGAGAGATTTCTGGATGCCCGACGAGAGTTGCAGGGTATGCTATGAGTGTGACTCGCAGTTCACTTTATTTAACCGTAGGCATCACTGTCGTCTCTGTGGTCGAATCTTCTGTGCCAAGTGTACTTCGAATTGGCTTCCTACGGAGCTTAGTGTAGAGGATTGGGATAAGATTAGGGTTTGCAATTACTGCTTCAAGCAGAGGGAGAAAGGGCAATGGGAGAAAGAGTTGACTGTGGCAGTTGACAATGTGCTCGAGGTGGACTTCTTGGACGCCAGCTGTACTTCCCCATCAGCGACGAGTTTCCTTAGCACAAGGTCGAGTGGCACTTGTGGTAGTAATAGTACTACGTTTGTGTCACTATCACAGTCTGCTGCACTTAGTCCAATGCAATCACCGTCTACCGAGGAAGATTCGGATGCACAAAATGTTGGAGGAGAAAAGAGTAATGATACGGAAGTGGACGTAGAGGAGAAAGATGAATTCGGTTATTTTCAAAACAGGTTATTTCTAATCTTCCTTTTAATTATGCGAAGGAAATACCTTTTTTTTTTTTTTTTGGGTTTTCAGATAATGTGTTTATTTTAGAGCAATTGAAGAAGTCCAGCTTGAACATAAGAGGCAGTTAACTTGAGATTTTATATCTTATAAACATAATTTTAATGTTTGTATAATTTGAGTTTAAAGTTCTATGATGTTTGAAGTGCTAGATTTGAACTTGAATTTAATGGTTTTCTGATTTGTGAATTGCTATATTTGAATTTAGACTAGGCTCTGCTATTTCTCTCATTTTGACTGCCGATTATCTTTTAGAGCAATCGAAGAAGTCCAGCTTGAACATAAGAGGCAGTGAACTTGAGATTTCATATTTGATAAACATAATTTTAATGGTTGAAGTATATTTGTATTGTATAATTTGAGTTTAAAGGTTATGTGATGTTTGAATTGCTATACTTGAATTTAGACGAGGCACTGCTATTTCTCGAATTTTGACTGCCAAAGTATCTATGAAGTGCTTTAAGATGATTAATACTATCTCTGATTAGATATGATTTCTTATTATTCTCTTTGAAGATTAAGGGTTGTAATCACTAGCTAATAGAAACACATTTCTTTGTAATAGGAGTGATGATGATGAAGAAGAATTTGGAATATCCCAGTTAGGTCCCACATCTAGTGACTTTTCCCAGGTTAATGGCTACTACGATGCTGTCGAATTCGACGATGCCAGCAGTGATTACAAATCGCGTAAAGTCCACCCGGACGGAGACGCTGTCGATTCAAAAAGTCCTAGCTGCTCGCCATTACAGAACAGCCATCATTCCCAAAATTCCGAAGAATCACAGCAGATCACAGGGGAAGACGTCGAAAACGACATTGGTGAAGAATACGAGGCACCTTCTTCTTTATACGTAGCGGAAGATGTCAATTCCGAGCCAGTTGACTTTGAAAACAATGGAGCTCTGTGGCTCCCTCCCGAGCCTGAAGACGAAGAAGACGAAAGGGAATCGCTTATGCTCGAGGATGATGGTGACGAGGATGCTGCCGGAGAATGGGGATATTTGAACAATTCGAGCAGCTCGGGAACCGGGGACTTTCGTAGCAGGGAGAAGTCGAACGAGGAGCATAACAGAGCCATGAAGAGTGTGGTCGAAGGTCACTTTCGAGCTTTGGTAGCTCAACTCTTGCAGGTGGATAATCTTCTTTCGGAGGAGGAGAACGACAAAGAGAGTTGGTTAGAAATCATTATTTCCTTGTCGTGGGAGGCTGCTATGTTGTTGAAACCGGATATGAGCAAGGGCGGGCAAATGGACCCAGGGAGTTACGTCAAAGTGAAATGTTTAGCTTCCGGACTTCGAAGCCAGAGGTAACTTTTTATGTACTTTTGAGATGCAATCCGTCATTGTTTAAGGCCTTAAAATTGGTTATGATTCTTAATGCAATTCAGCTATGAACCAAAAAACAATTGATTCCAATGAACCAGTACCTGTTTCTGATTGATAATTCATAAAAAAGTCTCAAAAACCACGAATTGATCTTGGCCACTGATTCTTACGCATCGGCCGAAGATTCCCGATTCAGATACTTGTGATTTGAGTCCCGTGTTCCGGGAGCCAGATTTTTTTTTCCCCTTAACTCAACATAATCTTCCAAATCATTATTGATTAAGGCTGGATTTTATTTATATCTCTTACAAATTTTATATATATTTATGAATTTGGTTTAACTTTTTACATGATGTCGCCTTTCTGGCGACTGAGTTATTGTTTATAAGGAAGTAGGTATATTGGTTGGCATATAAATTTTTAATAGCTGCTACTTTAATCGCTAATTACTTTTGCCTTGGCTAGTGGCTGATCAATTGGTCCGCATGGATTCGTTACGTTTCTCAATAGTATAGAAAGATGTACCAGTTCCCAAATTAGACTTTTAAAACATTGCAATTCAGTATTGCTAAATTATACCGATTTCTTTCGATTTTATCTTTTCTACAAGCATGTTTCTTCTGAATCATTATTTTGTCTAACGATGAGAGTTTTACCTAAACAGTCAGGTGGTTAAAGGAGTTGTTTGCAAGAAAAACGTGGCTCATCGACGGATGACATCAAGAATCGAAAAGCCTCGCTTGCTGATCCTGGGAGGGGCGCTCGAGTACCAGCGTGTTTCTAACGCACTTTCAAGCTTCGACACGTTGTTGCAACAGGAAATGGATCATCTGAAGATGGCGGTTGCAAAGATAAGTGTGCACAACCCTAATATTCTCTTGGTCGAGAAATCCGTCTCGCGCTATGCACAAGAGTACCTTCTCGCGAAAGAAATATCGCTCGTTCTGAATATAAAGAAGCCACTCTTGGAGCGAATAGCCCGTTGCACCGGCGCCCAAATTGTTCCTTCGATCGATCATCTATCATCGGAGAAGGTGGGATATTGTGATAGGTTCCATGTAATGAGATTTACTGAAGAGCATGGCACTGCTGGTGATGTTGGGAAGAAGCTTGTGAAGACTTTGATGTATTTCGAAGGCTGCCCAAAGCCACAAGGATGCACGGTACGTGTGTGACAACTTGCCTTATTTTTTAGCATTCAATAATTTGTAAATTTTTGTATTCCAATATATCTTATAGAACAGTTCTAAATCTCGAAGTCATTAATTCATTATAGTAGTTTGAGTTTTAATATCTAGGATATAACATATTTATATACTCCCTCAGTCCCGCTACTAATGTCTTGTTTATTTCCGGCATGAGAATTAAGGAGTTTTCTTTTTGTGTTTAATTGTGTGTGTCCCACTTGATTAATTTGAATGTTAAATTAGTTTTTATTACTAATTACAGTGGTTGCACAGAGTTCGAGTTTTGTAGAGTGTGTGTGAGAGAGAGAGAGATATATAGAAGATAGAGGTGATTTGGTGGGGTTGATTAAGTTTAGTGTGGCCCACAAGAAATTATGATTAGTGTTAATAAACTTTCTATTCTCGGAAACGAGACATCAATAGCGGGACACCAAAATCGGGAATACAAGACATTAGTAGAGGGACGGAGGGAGTATTAATTACATTAATGTTATTGTATCATGAAATTGTAATATTTTTTTCGTGCATAGCACGGGTGCTACCCTTGTACTTCTTTCTTGTTTATTGGTCGAAAACCTTTCGAATTACGGAAAATCTCACCGTATGGAGTCTGTGATTTTGATTTCTTCAGATATTACTTCGAGGTGCGAGTGGGGACGAGTTGAAGAAAGTGAAGCATGTAATCCAATATGGAGTTTTTGCAGCTTATCACTTGGCTTTAGAGACATCCTTTCTTGCTGATGAAGGCGCCTCTTTGCCGGCACTTCCTCTCAACTCTCCAATAGCAATGCCTCTTCCGGATAAGCAATCATTGCTCGAGAAGTCCATCTCAACCGTACCCGGTTTATCCTTCCAATCTAGTGACAATACCCCTTCAGATCTGATCAAGGAAACGATTGCATCGGTTCAAGAGTATCAATACTCCAACACATATAACGGTCCGACTTCTTCGAGCTCTCAGCATGTTCAGTCTCTTATATCGTCTTCCTCGAATCAACCTTCTCCCCGTCATGCATCGGAAGAAAGAGCTATTCTAGACTTGGGCCTTTCTTCCGAGGCAAAACCTAGTTATTTCGAAGATTCAAAAGCTAAATTCGCAGAAAGTGATGGCTTTAGTATAGATGCTAGGAGAAACGTTTCGAATCTAACATCTTTGCAAACGGATGGTCTGAGAAGTCCCGTTGAAGAACGTGTACAACAAGAAGTTGCGCCTTCTCCTTCGGACAATCAAAGCATCTTAGTCTCCTTGTCGTCAAGATGCGTATGGAAGGGTACTGTCTGCGAAAGATCCCAATTGTTGCGGATCAAATATTACGGTAGCTTCGACAAACCGTTGGGTCGTTTTCTTCGAGATCATTTATTCGATCAGAGTGTTGTATGCCGCTCGTGTGAGATGCCGGCCCAGGCTCATGTCCACTGCTATACTCATCGGCAGGGCACTTTGACGATTTCAGTGAAGCAACTACCGGCAATTATTTTACCGGGTGAACGGGATGGGAAGATTTGGATGTGGCACCGTTGCTTGAGATGTCCGCGGGCTAACGGATATCCGCCCGCAACTAGGAGAGTTTTGATGTCGGATGCTGCATGGGGATTGTCATTTGGAAAATTCTTGGAGCTAAGCTTTTCTAATCATGCAGCTGCAAGTAGAGTGGCTAGCTGTGGCCATTCTCTTCACAGAGACTGTCTTCGGTTTTACGGGTAAAATCCATCTTATACATTATTATCACAAGTCACAACTTCACCTTCATGAGCTCAAAAAGATTATATCTTTTTTAGGAATCAAGCCTACTTGGTCATTCAAAACTTGATTTTCTTGAAATTGGGTTGATGCAGATTTGGGCAAATGGTTGCTTGCTTTCGTTATGCATCGATTGATGTTCTTTCGGTCTATCTGCCTCCTGCTAAACTTGATTTCAACTACAAAAATCAGGAGTGGATAGGAAAGGAAATGAATGAGGTGAAAAATGGACTCTTTTTCTTTTCTTAAATTCCTTCTTGATCTCTTCACATCATCATATTTAGAATGCCACTTTGTTTACTTTGTGTAATAGGTGGTTGGGCGAGCCGAGCTTTTGTTTTCCGAAGTGCTGAATACTCTTCGTCTTCTGGCGGAAAGAAAATATAGCGTTGGTATGGCGAACAGTGGCATGAAAGTTCCCGAATCGAGACACTTGATAACGGTTCTAGAAGGCCTTTTGCAGAAGGAGAAGTCGATTTTCGAGGTATGGGATGGGATTTTTTTCGAATCTTGAGGTTCATTTCAATGAAATTTGTGTGGGATTTATAGTTGTATTATATGTATGTGATTGCAGGAAAGGCTGCAGAACATGTTGAAGAAGGAGGCAGAAATAGGCCAACCTCTCATCGATATTCTTGAGCTCAATCGCCTCCGTAGAGAGCTAATCTTCCAGTCTTATGCGTGGGACCGCCGCCTTATATACGCAGCTAGTCTTGATTCAAATGACAAACAAGATAAACTAGAGGTTGCTTCTGTGGAGTCCATTCAGAAACCTCTCGGTGAAACTGAAAGAGTTCTTGATGTAAATATCCAATTAAGTAAACCTACCGTTGATGATGAGAAGCCTAAAGAGAATCTTGATGTGATTCTTCAAGAAAGTGAGTTATCTTCTAATACGGATCGTGGGAATCCGAATCCACTCGAAATTAGGTCTACCGATGAATCTAATTTGGAAAATCGAGCTTTCTTAGATGGGCAAAGTCCTATATCTCTACATGATACTCTTGATGCTGCTTGGACGGGCAAGAATCATCCGGATGTGGAGGTCTCGAAGAACTTTAGTTTCTCGGGTTCAGGTGAAACGGATGCCTCATCGGATGTGAGAGTATTCGACAAGTTGGGGATGGAAGATGAGAGAGAGGACACTCACACACCTTTTGTGTCTCCTTCCAAAAGCTATGGTGAAGTGGAAGACAATGAAAGTTGGTTCACATCACCTTTCCCCATCTACTACCAAACATCGAACAAGAACGGCTCAGAGCCGGACCTAAAGTTGGATATGCTGAATGGATATAGTCCAGTATACATCTCCTCGTTTCAAGATCCCGAACTCGAAGGTGGGGCCCGGTTGCTTCTACCGACGGGAGTCAACGACGTGGTTATACCAGTGTACGATGATGAGCCGACGAGTCTCATATCGTACGCGCTCGCTTCTCCTCATTACTTAGCCCAGCTCTCCGACGAGCCCGTTGCGGATCCTATGCCGCACACGCACTCGTTCGACGCCGGCTCCTTCCCGTCATTCTCATCTTTGGACGAAGTGATAGAGTCGTATAGGAGTCTCGGGTCCGGAGACGAAGGCATGTTGACGACCTTCCGTAGCTCCTTGAATATGGACCCGGTTTACTACACGAAAGCTTTGCACGCGAGGGTGAGTTTCACGGATGATGGGTATCTCGGGAAGGTGAAATACACTGTTACATGCTACTATGCTAAGCGGTTCGAAGCGTTGAGGATGATTTCTTGTCCGTCAGAGGTGGATTTTGTGAGATCACTTAGCCGGTGCAAGAAATGGGGAGCGCAAGGCGGTAAGAGCAATGTGTTCTTCGCTAAGACTTTGGATGATCGATTCATCATCAAGCAAGTTACGAAGACTGAGCTCGAATCCTTCATCAAGTTTGCTCCGGCTTACTTCAATTATCTCTCGGAGTCTATCGGCACAAGAAGCCCAACATGCTTGGCGAAGATTCTAGGAATCTATCAGGTATGCAAATCCAAATAACTCAATCTTATTACCTGAAGTTAATATATACTCCCTCCGTTCCATTTATCTTGTCTCATTTCTTTTCGGAGTAATTGTTAAAGTGAGTTGTTAGTTGTGCGTAGATTAGTGGGTCCCACAGATGCACAAGATGAATGGAATAATCTGAAAAGCAAACGAGACGAGCGAGTATTTGCTATGCTTTCTCTAGGACTAGCCAACAAGAGTGAGTTGTTAGTTCTGCATAAATTAGTGGGTCCCACAGATGTAGAAGATGAATGAGACAATCTGTAAACGAAAACGAGACAAGAGCGAGTATTTGTTATGCTTTCTTTAGTACAAAGCTTATACCACTATGTTCAAGTTCGTAACTTTTCTGCTTCTTCTGTATTAAAGGTATCATCTAAGCATTTCAAAGGCGGGAAGGAGACGAAGATGGACGTGCTCGTAATGGAAAACTTACTCTTCGGAAGAAACATCACGCGGTTATACGATCTCAAAGGATCATCAAGATCACGATACAATCCAGATTCTTCCGGAAGCAACAAAGTCTTGCTAGACCAAAACCTAATCGAAGCAATGCCGACTTCCCCCATATTCGTCGGAAACAAAGCCAAGAGAGTACTCGAACGAGCCGTATGGAACGACACCGCTTTTCTTGCAGTAAGCTCTTATCATCTCCCCTTCTTATTACCACCTCAGTCCCATTATTAATGTCTTGTATTCTTTTTCGGACCGTTCCATTAAAACTGACTTGTTTCTAAAATTAATCAGTTCTAGTGGACCCCCAACTACTTTACACATAAAAGTCAAGTTTCTTAATAATCGTGCCTAAAATTCTTCTGATGTTCATAGTCAATAGATGTGATGGATTACTCTCTACTAGTCGGAGTCGATGAGGAGAAGAACGAGCTCGTGCTCGGGATCATCGACTTCATGAGACAGTATACGTGGGACAAGCACCTCGAGACGTGGGTGAAAGCTTCCGGAATACTAGGAGGGCCAAAGAACGCCTCACCGACCGTGATCTCTCCGTTGCAGTACAAGAGAAGGTTCCGGAAGGCGATGACTACGTACTTCTTGATGGTCCCGGATCAATGGTCGCCGCCGATGATCATCAAGAGCCGGTCCCAGACGGAGATGTGTGAAGAGAACTCAGTTACAGAAGGCACATAGTTGTAAGACTTCCCTCTGCTTGTTGAAATCTTTGCTTGCTTGTATATTTTGAAGCTCAAAATCTGGGGTTCTTTTGGTCATATTCTTTCTTTGTATAATATACTCGTATTCTTTTGTATGGGAGTTGGTTATGAATTTGGTTTAGTGGTAGAATTCGTTATTATTTTGTAGGGAATTTATATATATTAAAAATGGAAGTTCCCTTGTATACATTCTTTTTGTGCTGCCCTGTTTTCTTTCTCACCCATGGATTTTGAAGAATTTGAAGTTGTAAATTGGTTGGAATATATCAGTTTCTTCTTTCTGTATTTGACTCTTTTCTTTAAGGTATTTTTGTATTTGACTTTACAGTTAGGGGTGTTCAACGGTTGGTTCGGTCGAAGAATCAAACCAGCTAATCGCTACTCAAAATAAAATTTATTTCCACTATTCTTGTCTTAAGTGTATTAAAGTGATTGGAAATATGTTAAAATGTTGGACTCGATTAAATTGATTGTAGTCTACAAATTATTTTCATTATCGAACAAAGGCAAGAAAAGAAACTTAGACAAGAACAACGAGACGGAGGAGTGTAATATTACCTACTAATTAGGGGTGGCAAAATGAGCCCGGCCCGATGGGCCGGCCCGGGGTACCCGGGCCCGGAGTTGGGTTGGGCTTTGAAAATAGAAGCCCGAAATGAATCGGGCCTAAAAAAGCCCGCCCGATGAAAAGCCCGGGCTTACCGGGCTCGGGCCTAAAAAAGCCCGGGGTTTCGGGCCTAAAAAAGCCCGCCCGAAATTAATTGTTAATTATATTTTTTTTATTTGTTTTGTTTGTTTTTATTTGTTTTGATTTTTGAATGATTAATTTCTACCCAACTTATTTATTCTATCTTGTTGTAGGTCAAAAATCAAGACTAAAAAGAAAGAATTTTGGTAGAAAAAGAGGAATTCGAACGTCTCAAGTCTTTCATAGTTTGAGCTTTCGATCATAGACCAATCTATTAACTTGTTTTGTTAATTGTTATCAAATATCAACTCACCAAAAGACTCATATTTTGCACTTAAAGTTGTTTTTAATTTATTTTTGTTGGTTTTAACTTTCAACTTTCGAATTTCGATTATATTTAAAAAAAAAAAAACTCGGGTTAAGCCCGCCCGCTCGAAAGCCCGGGGCTGGGCCGGGCTTAAGATTTCTGGGCCCGAATGATTTTCGGGCGGGCCCGACCCGACCCGGTAAATAGCTAAAAGCCCGGTGGGCGGGCCTGGGCCGGCCCGGCCCGCTACTTTGCCACCCCTACTACTAATCTACTAACATACTACTCCCTCCGTCTCATTGATAATGACCTTTTTTTTTTTTCGGATTGTTCCATTTAAAATGACCAATTTCCAAAAAAAGAAAAAAAAATTACATTCTCTCATACTTTATCACTGTCACTATCTCACTCATCTTCTCTCTCTTACTTTATCACATTTTCTTAAGAAAGCCAATGAACATTATCAATGGGACGAGAGAGTATTAATCATATTGAAAATGGATATACGGGCCCAGCTCCAAGCCCAATACATAAAGCCCGAATCCGGTTTCTATTCTGGGCAGTCCATTTTTTATTTTATTTTATTTTTAATTTACTTTTCCATTTTCTTGCTTGAAAAGAAATAAAAAGCTCAGTAGCAGAAATATAGAAGAAAAAATTGCTCGAGATTTTGTCAAAAATCTGAAGGAATTTTGTTCTGCTCAGCTCTCGCGCTTCATTACTGGTGGGTGCTTAGCTTGTCTGATTTGGATCGGTTTCGATTTTGCTGCTCAATGTGAAATCGCGAAAAATCCACAGATTGATAGTTATTATTAAGAGCATAATTGTGCTTGGTTCGTCGAGATTTAGCTGACGATTTATCTGTCGCAGGAGATTTCGAGTTTCTGGTTGTAAGAGATTGAAAGATGTTCCTCACAAGGTGAGTGATGATGAGACTGTAGGGTTTCTGTCAGGTTTCTGTTGCTTAATTTATTTATTTTCAAATTTTAGGACCGAGTATGATAGAGGAGTCAATACATTCTCTCCTGAAGGCCGGCTGTTCCAAGTGGAATACGCCATTGAGGCGATTAAGGTTATAATTTATGCTGATTTGAATGCCAGAAATGGTGGTTTTGTTAATAAATTTCTCTGCTTGTTCATGTTTTTGAGTAATTAGGTCGTTTTTCTGTTCTATTTTAGTTGGGTTCAACTGCAATTGGTGTAAAGACTAAGGAGGGAGTGGTTCTTGCTGTTGAGAAGCGGATTACTTCGCCGCTTTTGGTATGTTTATCATCCTTTTGTTTGGGCGTTTTCTGTTTCTTAAGCTTGTATTGATCTTATACTATTCTATCTTTTCATGAATTATTTTGATACGAATAAGTGCCGCTTAAAATATTTTCAATGAATGTGTGCATTACATATTATCTATCTAATTTTAAGCATTGAGGTCGAGTAGTATGAAGAATTGGAGAGATTTTCATGAAAGTAAAGTTGTGCTCTCTTGTTAGTTCACAATCTTAATGTAATGGAATTTTGTTACTTAAGTTTCCTCCATTTTACTTGCTATGACACGATTATTCACACTGTTGCTAGAGCACATTAAATCGTTTTTATCAATATGAGGCTTATGATGCTCAATGATCTACATTGGTATTTTATTATCACATTTAACTGCACGCAGGAGCCTAGCAGTGTGGAGAAGATTATGGAAATTGATGCACATATCGGATGTGCCATGAGTGGATTAATTGCTGATGCTCGCACACTGGTTGAACATGCCCGAGTTGAAACTCAGGTAACTAAAAGCTAGCAGTCCTTGTCATCTGTTATGGTCGATCCTCATTTGGTTCCATAATCTGTTCACACGAGTTTCTGCAGAATCACAGGTTCTCATATGGTGAACCCATGACTGTTGAATCCACTACTCAAGCTCTATGCGATCTTGCTCTTCGATTTGGTGAAGGGGATGAAGAATCAATGGTTAGCCTCTTTCGGCTTTTACACATATTTCTTCTACTGTTTAGAAACTTGTTGCCATCTGTTACTCAAGGAAAGCTTTTCCTATTTATGTTGTTTCAGTTTCTTCATTGTTTTACTCAATATGATTAATCTCAATCCAAAATTCATTGTTCTTCACCTGGCTTCATGCAGTCGAGACCTTTTGGCGTTTCTCTTTTGATTGCTGGTCATGATGAGAATGGCCCCAGCTTGTAAGTATTTCTATAGATTTTTAGTAAAAGTTATCTAGTAATTGCCTCATTCATGCTACTAGAGATGACATATTCTATATAATGGACTTTCTGTTTCACTAACATTATGTCTGTGATAAAAGACACCACCAAGCTTTCTAAATGCTGAAACTCCCCGAAATGAGGTTGTGCTATTCAGTACTTGCTAATCGGTGATGGATATAATTGCAAATCAAAGTCTAATCAAGATCAAACTTAGTTGGAAACTATAAGCAATACATATGGTTTTTTCCTTGCTGATTCTTCTGCTAGAACTTACACGGATTGCATTTACACAGGTACTATACTGACCCCTCTGGAACTTTCTGGCAATGCAATGCAAAAGCCATCGGGTCAGGTTCGGAAGGTGCGGACAGCTCTTTGCAAGAGCAGTATAACAAGGTATCCGGTTCTTCTTTTCAATGTCTAAGCACTGTGTGTAATCTAGGAAAAACTCAAGATTATTTGTTGGATTTGTTATTCGTGGAAAGTGTAACCACTCGTCATTACCCTATGGCTCCAGATCTTCCGTTATATGATTCGTTGTTCTATCCTTGCAGGATCTGACCTTGAAAGAAGCTGAAACCATTGCACTTTCCATTCTGAAGCAAGTCATGGAGGAGAAGGTAAATTACTTACCATTGATATAATTTCATTTGCTGATTTCGTTTTCAAGTTTCTCTCTCGATGCAACGATCCTTAACTGCCATGACATTTGGTCTTTAGGTGACAGCCAACAATGTGGATATTGCTAAGGTATCTCCAAACTACCATCTTTACTCCCCTGCTGAAGTTGAAGAAGTTATCAGTCGCCTATGATGAGGGATTGGTTTGTTTTGAGTTTTCATCTTTCGTTCGATCGGCTTTGTTCCCATGCTCTAAACTCATTTTATACTGCCTACTCTTGGCTTTCACCAGCATCAAATTCAACTAGGGAATTGCTGTTTAAGCATTGTTAGACTTCTTATTTGCTAAATGAAGAAACCTTCACCTTCAGTGCTTCTGTTTTATGGCTTTGTGATTCTGTGCAAATAGTTTGCCTCCCATGTCTTCATAGAATGCAATTATGCTTGCACGACTCTCTCTCTCTCTCTCTCTCTCTCTCTCACTAAAACTAGAGTGAATGTACACACGATGATTTGTAGCTAATATGTTCTCTGGGTACAATTAAGAGAAATGAAGGTGAACAACTACTTCCTCCGTTTCACTATTCTTGTCTTAGTATTTTTTGTGGTGGTGGTGTATTAAAGTAGATGGAAGTGTGTTCAAGTGGTGGAATCTACTGTTTACATTAATTATGATCCATAAGTTTTTTTTTTTCCTTTTTTCGCTGAAGACAAGAATAGTAAGACAGTCGAAAAAGAAAACGAAGACAACATTAACTAGTATTTGCACACAATTTGAGGAACTTACAACTTTACACATAACTAACAATTCTCCTTATCAACCGTACAAAAAAGAAACAAGATAAAATCTATGGGACGGAGGGAGTAATGGCAAATAACACACTTTAAAGAAAGAAAAATCAAAAGAATATAAGCAGGAAGCAAGTTGGAGTTTAATTTATTTCTTATTACTTTAGCAAAAGAGCAGCCTCAAACATGATTAGTTCATGAACCTATGTTCTCTAACATGTGGCGTAAACACTTGAGCCACGAAACCATTTAGGTCCAGAAATTGGACAGAAAGAACTCAAACATGTAGCAAGATTGAGGATTCTGTACACTAACAAACTCGAAAATCGTCCAACTCGAAGCTGACTCAAAACCATCAAACCTGCTGTGTTGACTCAGTTGCGGTACTCATCCATGAACGCTTGGTGAAACTCGGTGAGCCGGGTAACAATGGCCGGTATCCGGTCCTCTTGCGGTAGTATCGTGCACCTGAAATGCCACGTGCCCGAAACCTACAATGAGCATCACGGTCTCATTAGTCGAAGATCGAATCATTCTATCATTCTATGTTTGCTTTATTTAGACGTTATTGTACTTACCTGTCCGAATCCAGAGCCGGGAACAACGACTACTCCGGTGGCATTGAGGAGTTTACGAGCGTAGAATGCATCCGGGGCTGTGTTTACTGATTTTGCAGCTTCTATTGCTTTGTTTGGTAAGTGGATGCGAGGGAAGAGATACATGGCTCCTTCGGCCCGATTGCAGGTTACTCCTTCGAGACCGTTCAGTGCATCTTCAAGAGTCTGAAGGTCAAGCATAAAGTAAGAGAAATATGAAATATAGCTCAAGAAATTGAATAAAAATTTCAAGTCCCTTAAGCTAGAGGACAACTTTTAAGTCATTGTGATGCTTATTTTCACCCGTTTTAATCCGTAGGAGGAAGTTCGATTCACTTCTCTTTCAGGATTTTGACCAGGGGCGGATCCATAATTTAGGGGCATTTGAAATTTTGGCATGCAAATCTACAATTTTAAGAAACGAGACAAAATTCGCAACATTTTGTTTGGGGGTGGGGGTGGGGGTGGGGGTGGGGGGGCTTTTTCGGGATGAAAATCTAGAATTTTACGAAACGAGACAAAATCTCAATTTTTTTGGACCCAGGAGGGTTGACGAAGTATCAAAATATCCAAAAATATAACGAAAATTCCAAAAATATACATAAATTTTTCAAAAAAATACACCGAAAACTCGATTTAAGTACACAATTTGGGGGAGGGGCGCAGCGTAATCAAACGACTCTTAAAACTAGAGTAAAAGGCTAACCTTGGCCCGTCTAGCTAGGGAAGACAGGATTGCATCTCTCTCAGCGGTGTAAGACTCATACGACTCATCTCCCACCTGCACGTATCCGATAAGAACTTCCAAAAATGAGGCACAGCAAAAGCGAATAAAATCGAACATAGATAGGAAAGAGATACTAACCTTTGGGGGGTTCATGACAAGGCTGGCAAGAATCTGACCAGATATGTTAGAGCAGAGATTGACTGAAGCTACTTTGTATATTTGCTCCCTTATTTCAGGAGCAAAGCCAGTGACTTCCATATAGCCTCCTCTCTTTCCACATTCGCCATAGTAACCTAGGATCGATAAAAAGATATAAAAACGTCTACTTTAGAAAGCTCGATAAACGTGATCAGTCTTGATCATCACTATACCTTTCGACACGGATTGGAAGGATACTAAAGAAATGTCGGTCTCCCCATATCCCATAGAACGTGCGACTTTCTTGAACGAGTGAAACTTCTTGTCGGGCACGTAAATATTTTCTTGATACACCTGCATAGGCATGAAAAATCGGCCAATCAGACGTGTTGAACTTATGACGCAAAGTAGTGTAAGAATTGAAAAGTAAAGTCACCTCATCTGCCAGAAGAACAATGCCTTCCTTCTTGCAGAACTCCACGATTTCTCGTTGGTTGCTCTCGGCCAAAACCTATAGAGTATTCCAACCATGAGGGGCAGAGGCGGATCCACAATTTTTTATTTTGGGGGGCGAAATTTAGATTTTATAATTTTGGAGGTGCAAATTTTTAGGGGGTAAAACAGTAATTACACAAAAAACTTATAGTAAATTTACAGTTTCCAATTGTTACCTGCCCGGTAGGATTCCCGGGATTTATGACTGCTAGAGCCCGGACATGAATACCCTTTGATCTCGCAGTTTCCAATTGCTTCTTAAGGTCGGAAACTTCCAAACCCCATCCCGTTGCTTCGTCGAGATAATAAGGAACCTAGACGGAAAAATAGTACATGAGTTATGACTCTATAGTACCGGTTTTCGTATCATCCTTCGATTAGAATTTAAAAAAACAAAAAAGACTAAAAACGTACAAGAGTGCCTCCATGGAGGGCGATTGAAGCGGAATAAAGAGGGTATTGCGGAATAGGACAGAGGATTCCATCACTTTTCGATCTTATTAGAAGCTGCATCATCATATGAACCTGAAAAAAACGAACAGAGATGTGTTGGGAAATCGATAGAATTGTTAAAATTCCACAAGAATTGTGAAGACTAAATGAGGGGTTATGTATACCGCAGGGCTTGCACCATCTGTCATGAAGATGTCATTTGGATCGGCTGGGAATCCATCGCGAGCTTCGATGCCCGCACATATTGCATCACGTAGTCCTTTAATACCCTTAACGAACAAGATAAAAACTTTGATATATCAGCGAATAAGACAAGAATTATTCTTATTAACAAGAGATGAAAAATGTGTCTAGTATTACCTGGCTGTGACTATAAGCTCCAGTGGCTCTTCCAGGAATTTGGTCGAGAATCTGAAATGCACGTTCTATGGAATCGGCACTAGAGATCCACAATAAGGATTTATTAGTACATAGTAAATTTAAATTGGATAAGGATATGAATAATCTGCATTTCACATTCATGAATAATGGATGAATACCGTTCATAGTAAAATCATATCGAATCCAAAACAATCAAGAAGCTTTCAAGATGAAAGACACCATATTTTACAAAATCATAACTCGTCCTACGTAATAGATGAAAATTTGTAACAAATTATTGATCTATAAAACGTATACAGCAAAGGCTTTTTTAAATAATAATCTCTCTTACACAATCATTTCTTCCAACTAATATCAAGTATTAAGACTTTTATAAGGGACTGATTTCTTTCTTCAACAACAAAAGAAGTTAATCGATACTAAGATCCGAAACCACATGGCAGTAAGGAGCAAATGCTGAAATCAGCAAAATGTGGGAGTAACATTTGTAGCAGCACAAGTTCAAACTTCCAAGGATTTCATTAGGTGTAAGGTATTTTGTTGTATTTACCTAAATAGCCCCTGCGTTTCAGATTTATCCAAAATAGCAGGATGGTCACATAAAGCAAGGACCTGAAATTAGAAACGAGGAGTTAAGAGTCGTAAAAAAAGTTTTGAAAGTTCGCTGCACCACTATACTAAACACACCTCTCTGAAAAAGGTGATTGGCTGCTGGCCAAGGGATTGAGGGTTTCCAATGTTGCAGTATATTATCTGCCCAAAACAAGGAGCACGGCGAAGACAAGCATAATTATGATTAGCAATAACTTTCAGAGAGTTTCCTCAATGTAATATGATAGTATAGTATTACTAAATATACTAGAAGAGAAAAATGAAAACAAGCATTATAATGATTATCAAAAGAAGCAGAATCATGCTAACCAAGTCTATCTTCTCAAAGTAAGATAGCTACCTCGTCGAAAGGATGCAAATCTGGGTTGACCTTCAAATCTTCTTGTAATTTCTGTCAAAAGGAAATTTGTAAGACTACAAACAAGCTCAAAGTTAACAAACAAAAAAAGACTATGATGATAGTAACCTGAGCAAGGTTGACGATTTCACCACGGACTGCATATTCGCACTCCAAAACCTGGTAAAGTTCAGATTATTAAAACACGAATCCTTTCTCCCCTTTCTTTACAACAAACATAATCTAAAGAGCAATAAAAGTCTGAAACTAAGCAATTCCGTATCAAGAATAGAGGAGCAAATCCATTGGCATAGAGTATCAGCTAGAACAAATTCACATTCTCTACGCACATTATAAGTAAATCATCCATCTAGCAACAGAACAGGCCTAACCAATCATAGATAAATATATTGTTTTTAGCCACACCAGAATGCTCAAGAGACTAGCTCAAGATATTAAAAAAAACAAAAAAAAAACAGTTAAACCTCTTTACAGTAATAACATGGGACCGAAAAAAATATTCGTTTAACGGAGTTATTAATTTATCTAATATCATGTTAGTCTATTAATTCAAATCGGGACCGGAAGAAATTATTATCCAAGCGAGGTTATTACTCTTAACAAATTTTACTTTATAGAGGTTTAATGTAAAGCACCAACAGTAGAAAACAAAGCTTGGACCTAGTGATCAACTGAATTCACTGAACCTCACAGAAAATGCAAATCAATTCTAGCAAATTCAAAATCAAAATAAGAACCAACACAAAGATCCAAACATACAAAACCAAATGATAATCACTCCCAAAATAAATAAATAAAACATCCAAAAAAACAGTCAATCCGAATGCAAATAAGCAAATAACCAGATCATGAATTAAGAAAAGAAAAAACCAATAGCACCAGATTAAACAATAAATCGAATCACCTTAGGATTGATCGAATCAATCTTAACGGGAGTGGAAGAGTAATCAGAAGCCATCGATTCAGAAGGATTAGCGGCAGTGCTCAAAAAACGCAAGAGAAACGACGAATGCGGCTGAAAGCGGCGCGAGTGAGATGAAGATGGAGATGGATTGCGTGAGACAGTGGGATGCTGCAAACAGGCGGCGAAGATTTTCCTGTGGGCTAACAAATTTTTGGACTTTTCGGCTGCGAATTTCTGCATCTTGGACTTAACGCCGTGAGTCGGTTAAATACAATGGGGGTTTTCCTCAGCTGCTACAAGATGTAATTTTTTTGCATAAAGAAAACGGAATTCTTTGAAGTGGTTTCGGAAATTTCTTGCTGACCAATCTTTATACCGAAGTACTTGAATATCTCAAGATCTGTGCGGAATTTGGGCCCCGCAATGAGTCGGATTCCTCGGTCTCCTAATATTGAAGTGGTAAAAAAGGTAAAAAGTTCAAAACCTTGTTTTTGTCGCTAGTGGTGTAAGTGATTTCGTTCCGAACCGCGAAATTGATCGGACTGAATCGAATCAAATCAAAAAATGTGGTTCGATTCAGTTTCGCGGTTTAGTTCGCTTTAATTTTTTTTGAACCGTTTATATTCGGTTCAGTTTGCGGTTTCAAGAATTTTTGAACGGTTCGAACCGAACCGAACCAATATCCTATTTTTTATTTTTTTATTTAATATTTGTCTTTTTTATATGAGAATATTGTTGGATTTAGATATTAGATTTAAGTTAAGATCAATTATATTCTATACAAATAAAGAGAAATGAGTAACAACTCTATACTTATGAGTTCGAAATGAGTGACATCCTATAAACACCTCCCCCCTTCTTTAATATTGTTTTAAAAAATAATAAAGGGGTCCAAACTTAAATATATTAGAGTATTATTTTAAGTTAAAAAAAAAGGAAAGGTTTTTTGGGTAATGAAGATGGAGCACCTCGAAAAAAAAAAAGTGGTTAAGTTGGAGGGAACGGTATTATTCTTGCATTATTTAGGATTTAAAAAATAAATAAAAATTAAAAAAAGGTGAACCGATGAACTGAACCAAACCATTTATAAGCGGTTCGGTTCGGTTCCGATATTGAAAAACCCATCAAACCGAACCAAACCAAATCATTTCTATGTATTTAGTTCGGCTCCTAAAATATATAAAAAATCGAACCGAACCGAACCGAACCGTTACACCCCTACTTGTCGCCTTGGATGTGTAGGGATTTTATTACATAAGGTTTTTATGGTTATTTCATTTTTTTTTATTATTTTTTTTTCGTTTTCCATTCTTTTATTTGTTTAATTTGATCCGTTTTTCGTGTTTTTTTTTTTCATTCTCTAATTTTTTATTTTCTCTATTTTTTCATTTTTTATTTTTTATTTTTCAATTTTCACAATTTTATTTTTTATGTTTAGACAATCAAGGGTAAAACTAAGAAGGTATCTAATTATTGTCCCCTTTGAATGAAATAGCGGTGAAGATAGGTGGCTCGGGACTAATAGGTTATGTGTTTAAATTCCACTGGTAACGCTATGTGTGTGCCAGAAGCTGATGTTTACCATGTGCGCACCAAATGTTGCGCATGCGGGTTCCTCGTCATAAAAAAAAAAGGTATCAAATTATATTATGAAAGAAGTATAAAATCAAATATCAAGATAATAATGATTCTGAATCCAAAAATTAAAACTAAGATGTACTAGAACGAATCAACCAAGATCAAGACCTCGAAGAATGATTCTAAATCCGAACCGATTATAGGATGTGGACTAAACACCCGGTAGTATTAATTAAAGTTTATTATTTTATATAATATTAATAAAAATAATATTAATTAATTTTAAATAATATTTTTAGAATTTGATTGATTTATAAAATTTAAGTTATATTAATAAAGAAATGATGAATTTTATCTAATTATTAAAAATAAGTATCATTATTTATTTTCAAATAATTGGTTAAAAAGCCAAATAAATAAAATTCATTATTTTTTAACTTTTGTTGTTGTTTCATGAAAACATCGCCAAATCTTTTGAATACAATAAGAAAATTCAATGAATTTTAACTTCTAAGAAAAAAAAGCAATACGAGAATCATATTTTATAAAATTGTATTAGTATATTAGTAATTTTAAATAATTACTAATCAATAATAATGATTAGATCATATTTTTTATAAGAGTTTTATAAAATTATTACCTCATCATTTTATTAAAATTGATGATTTTTTACATCAAGTTCTCTAAATTATTAAGTTATGAAAATTTCACATAATAATTAGGAGAATAGAATTTTCAGATAGTGTAGTATTTCACCAAAAAGTATGAACACTTTGATATTTGAATGTGTATATCGTGTTTGACAATCTGAATCACTAATATATTTTAGGATTGTCAACCTAATTATAAAAAATAATGCATAATAAATATATTTTATATATATACTTACTATATATTGTGATTACCATATAAACCCTAAAAGTTATGAGCCCATCTTGTACTCTATAAATAAAGGTCTCCACCCTCATAATAATACACATTTATTTTCCGTCTTCTCTATTATTCTCTCGTTCCATATAACATCCAGCAAATTCGTTCAAGTGACAATCTAGCGGATTATTTTACAAATGCATTCAAGGGGAGTGTTGTAAATATATTATATATATATACTTACCATATATTATGATGACCATGTAAACCCTAAAAACCCATGAGCCCATCTTGTATTCTATAAATAGAGGTATCCACCATCATAACAATACACATTTATTTTCCGTTTTCTCTATTATTCTCTCGTTTCATATAGTTTATAACAACTATACATTTGTTTGTAGTATATTTATAAAATATGTCTTTGCGCCCAAGAAGTTTCTGAAACATTATCGAGTCTTGTGTTTGTATCGTATTGTGGTAATGGGCTTTGATCTTAGCCATAATGTTGGGCTTCATGGCCCGGCCCGATTAAGTAATATATTTGAATAGGTAGGCCCCAACAATAAGAATATATTTTAGGATCATCGACCTAATTATAAAAAATATATAAAAAGTAATTTATTTTACATTTGTTTGTACTATATTTATAATATATGTATTAGCTTAAGAATTTTTTAAAAATTATTGCGTCTTGTGTTTGTATGGTATTTTTTGTCAATACAATCTAGGAGTATTACATTAATGTTTAATACTTTTACAATTAAACCTTGATAAAGTAATAACATTGGGACCGAGAAAAAATATTCATTTAACGAGATTATTACTTTATTGAACATTATTTTAGTGCATTGACCCATATCGGAATCAGAAGAAATTATTATCTTAGCGAGATTATTATTTTATCGAATATTACTTTATCGAGGTTTAACTGTATTATAATTATAATTTACTCAAACGGGCCAATGAGCATAATGGGCTTTAATTCTAGCCCAGATTGATGGGCTTCGTGGCCCGGCCTGATTAAGTAAATTAAGGCCGAGAGGGCAGATCAAAATAGGAGCCGCTCAAGCTCTCTTCAAAAATTCTCACGTCAGAAAATTATCTACGAGCGGCGGCAATTTTTAATTTTCTAAGGTTAGTTCTACGAATTTCTGCTACTTCCAAGTTTTTATTAGGGCTTTTGCTCTAGATTCTTTCTTGTGTGCAATGCTTGCTAGCTTGTGTTGCCGCATGCTTGTTTGGTGAACAAATTTAGAGCCGAGTTATGTTGAAATGATTATGAAGTTTCAATTAATGTTTCTATCGCGTGTTGAGAGTTCGAACTAGGTCATTTGCTGGATTATGTTGTTGCTCTGGTTTAATTTTCGGGAAAAAAATTGGGTATCTCTTGGTTGGTGGTCTTTTATTTGATTGTGCGCATTATATAAGGGTGATTAAAGGTACATAGATGGATGAAATTATAATTTACGATGACTTTGTTCTTAATAGTGGTGTTGTTACTGTTGAAGATTTTAGTTTAGCTAATCATAATTTTATGGATGGTTTAGGACTGTGTATTGGAGAGACTGAATGGTATCTATTGGTTTGGGAGCATTGGCATTGAGAAAGCACAAATCCCACAGTTTATCTCAGGGCGGCATGATGGCTGACGAAGGTAAAAGCTCTTATAATAATGTTGGTAAAAAGAGGAAAATGGGTAGGAAAGGAAGCAAGAAAGATAGTGGAGTTCATCGAAACGATTCAAACAAGAAACAGTTTGGTGGTGAGCAAGGTCCAACTGGAAATTCTCGGAAGTTTGCACAGGACAACTCATACTCGGCATCTCAGGCTTCATTTGTCAGGTTATTTTTCTTGTTTAGGGATTTAGTTTTGTATATCTTTCATCATTGTTAACGTGCTCCGTCTAAATCTATGTATCGTTAAATGTTTTGATTTCAGAAAGCAGGTTGACCCAGAGACAGTAAAGTACTTCTCGGAGATTGCAAATGTGATAGAAGGTAATGAGGTAGACTTGGAGGAGCGGTCTGTGATATGCGGTACTGCATTGGAAGAAGCCAGAGGCAAAGAACTAGAACTCGCAACTGATTATATACTTAGCCACACTATGCAAACTCTTCTTGAGAGCTGCTCCGTGGACCGTCTTTGTGCTTTTCTCCGAAGTTCTGCAAACGACTTTTCGCAAATTTGTACGGATAGGTCTGGTTCCCATGTAGCAGAAACGGCCCTCAAGTCTTTGGCAAGGCACCTTGAGGATGGCGAGAATCACTCTCTCATTGAAGAGACATTATCTACGCTGTGCCAGGTATTGCTTCTGAATCGTAATGTTCCCGACATAATTCCAAGGACAATATTGTAACATGTGCTTGCTTCAATACCTTGATTCTTGGAGTCGCTTTGCTTTCTTGCAACTTATGGAAGATGCATTTCCTGGTTTAGTTTAAAACTAATGGATAGCATTTGTTGCATTCATATCAAATTTTTAAATTGTTCATTGTTGGCAATACCTGTTTATATGATGTGCAATTGTTAAGGATCTCATCTTTTGCTGAGACTTCTTTGTCATTGAAAGGTAATTACCATAAACTCGGGTTTTATAGCACAAAGCCATCTTTTGTTGGGACTATTGTTCATGTGAAGTAATAGTTGTCTTGCAACTAATGCGAGATGCATTTCCTCATGCACTTGAGAACTATTGGTACATTTGTAGCGGTCATAATGTTTCTTCTCTATCTCTTTTCTTATCAGGAAATTGTGGCAAATCCTATTGATATAATGTGCAATTGTTATGGATCTCATGTGTTGCGGAGACTTCTTTGCCTTTGTAAAGGAGTTCCCATGGATTCGTTGGAGTTTCATGGCACAAACCCATCTGCTGTGCTGGCGGAACGTTTGAATTTGAGATCGTCTCAGGTGGATGCTCATAAATCACAACAGGACCAACCATTTCCTGATCAATTTAAACTTCTCATAACGGAGATGCTAGATCCTTCGAGGACAGACATAGCGATCCTACAAGCTAACCAATACAGTAGTTTGGTTCTACAGGCATGTTTTTGCTATCAATTTTATCTTATTACATAGAATTGGTGTCAGCATGTTAATGGTTTGTAGACTTTCTCGTGCATTACTTTGTTCAGTATACACCACCGCTGTGACTCATGCTATCATGAGTGATTTTCAGCCACTAGTTTTCGCTGGTAATTTTTTTTAAACCTCTGATGACAGAGAATTTTTAAATTGCAGACTGCATTGAAATTATCAGCTGGACAAGAGGAGGATCTGCTTCATTTAATTCCCGTTCTCCTTGGATGCCCCACCGACAATGCATCTGAAGGGGACATCATAGAAGTTAAGACAGCGAAAAAAGTTCGACGTTTAGTTGAAGAAAATGCATACAGTCATTTGATGGAGGTATGAACTTAAAACAAAATTTTTTAGTCCCTCTTTTTCGTCAGCTGCAGAATATTTGCCCAACTCTTATGGTTCGTGAGATATTATCGTCTCCTTGATTTTCCTTTTCTGCTGTGTTCTGGAATGTGTTCATTGTAATATATTCTGTCATTGCAACAGTTTAATAAACCAGGTGATCAAACAAAGTTGAAAATATTGCAAAGTACATAGCGATTAAGACTCAAAAGGAAAAAATTGTGATATGATATCGCTTTATCTTGATGAAGTTGTTGTTCTGTGGGGTTTTCAGTCATTTGTAGCTCATTGACATGGTAGTTAATATTTTCGGGACATTTCTTTCTGCTTTGTACTAACAACCTCTCCTAAAAAAAATATTTCCCCATTTTCGCAGGTCATCTTGGCAGTGGCTCCTGATACCATTTATAACGAGATTCTCACAAAAGTATTCAAGGGTTCTTTGTTTAGGATGTCGTCGCATCCCTCTGCAAACTTTGTCATACAAGCATTGGTCTCTCATACAAGAAATCAAGAGCATGTATGTCGATTGACTGTTATTTTTATTTCCGTGCATTGTTTCAGTGTTCTAGTTGCTTTATAATCTAATTTCAGCATAAGAGATTTGATTGAGAATTACTAGTATAATCTAATTTCATACTTTTGTATCCAGATAAAGTTGATATTTGAGGAACTGGGTCCTAAGTTTAGAGATCTCTTCGAGTTGGGAAAGGCTGGAGTTGTTGCAGCTCTTGTAGCTGCCAGTCACAGGCTTCAGATCAATCAGCGTGAGGTATGCTTGTATAAAAATATGCACATATACAAACATAATCTATTAGGCACTCTAGTTGTTCCTTTTGTAGTATTTTTAACTTAGTGGGTGTTTGGAACAACTTTTTGTAAGCTGCTTCAACTTTAAGCTGGTGTGGAGGTGTTTGGGACTCCCAGCTTAAAACTGAGATTCTCTAAAATTGGGTTGAAAATAGAGAATCTGCTGAAGCTGCTCCACCCCAGCTTTCAGCTTATAGCTTATGCGTTTTTCGGACCAAACTACCCCTAATAATTTTATCTAATTCCAGAACTATCCCTAACCCTAATACTTTGTGAGGATACATTTTTATCACATCCGCCGTATCTCTTCTGTTCTCTCTCTCAATTCTTCATAAAATTTATGGAGGAATTTTTATGTATTTTGTTTGTATGATTAATTTATACAAATAAATAACATTTAACATATAATTATATACTATATTTATTATGAAACAATTTTATAATATATATAATATTTAGATTAATTTAGTATTTTATAGTATTAGATTGAAATTGTAAGCAAAAAATAAATATTGAATAACAATTATTTCTTAATTTTATTATTTATTATAAATAATAATTAGTAATACTAAGGGCAAAACAGATATTTCTTTTAAAAAGTAATAATAAGCTACTTCTATCATCATTATTCCCAAACACTATTTTTCCTACTTTCAGCAGCTTTCAACACTTATTTCCAAACACTAACTGATTTTCAAATAAGCTGCTTTCAGCAGCTTTCAGCCCTTATCAATAAGTTTCAGCTACTCCAAACACCCCCTTAATATCAGCAAAAATTAAGTTTTTCACATGGGTCTAAACTTATGTTTAGGGGAATAATATTTTTCTTAGTTTAGTTTAAGGCCCCTCCTTACTCGTACGTTTGTTCATCGTAGGCACATACGTCTTGCTCTTCTTATTATGTGTTAACTTGGTTTCTATTGTTCTTTTTTTTTTTCCTTTTTTCTGGCAGTGTTGTCAAGTCCTTGCAGAAGCTGTTTGTTTGAAAGATGAGTCTTCTGCATGTATTGTTCCACGGCTGTTATTTCTCGACAGTTACCTCTATTCTGAAGACAAAACCAACTGGAGTTGGCCCAGTGGTACTAGAATGCATGTTCTTGGCTCTTTGATTTTGCAGTCAATTTTCAGATACCCAAGTGTAAGTGGCTTTTCTCTAAAAAATATATCCCCATTATTATGCTCAGATATAACAGCAATGAAGTTTGACAGTTCAAACAAGCCTACGGAACTACTTCTGTAACTTCTTATTGAGATCAAACTTAATAATGTTACTAATAACTAGCACAACCCAGATTAATGAATTAAGAAAGAAATAAGCTTACCTAGTTCTACTTGCTTATTTTCTCGTCATTTTAATGATCTGCTTTTTTAGATTTTTTTTTTAAATTTTTTAAAATTATACCGCTATGGTTATAAAAGTTAACGCCTTTCGTTGTCTTTTGTATGACAGGAATTCATAAAAACATATATCACCAGCATCATATCTTTAGAGGATAAACATGTTCTTGAAGCATCAAAAGATCCAGCTGGGGCCCGTGTTATTGAAGCGTTTCTTGTTTCGAGTATCTCAGCCAAGCAAAAGTACAAGATAGTTGTCAAGTATGATGAGAGTCTGCCTACTCTTTTTTCTTATCCTATATCTCTCCTGTTTATGGTCTTATTAATGATGACTATCTTGCTTGATAATAGGTTTCGAGGACATTTTGGAGAGCTCTCCGTGCTTCCATCTGGTGCGTTTACCATTGAAAAGTGTTTCAACGCGAGCAACATATCTATGAAGGAAGCAATTGTATCAGAAATATTACCTTTCCAAGCAGAGCTGTCTAAGAGTAGACAGGGTCCATATCTCTTAAAGAAACTTGATGTTGAGGGGTAAATAATTTGTTACTTTTCTAGATTCAACTTTTCCTTGGTATATAGCCTCAAGGATGTATCTTGATTCTTGAATGTTTCTTATAATTGGGTTCGCGATATTTCATCTTGATTACCCTCCGACCTGCTATAATTTTTCCCCCCTTCCTCCACTCACTGCATGTATCCTTGTCTTATCCTTTCCTTTGTTTTTTGATTTTACACCCTCGAACTTCATAGACAAGTTACATATCTTCTACTTTGCTGATACTAGCTAACCTTATTTTATTGCTTTGCTTATAGATTCGCACGGCGACCAGATCAATGGAGATCAAGGGAAACTTCTAAACAATCTGCAATCAAAGAATTCTATGAAGAATTTGGACCAAAGGACGTAAAACATTCACGTAGTGATAATTTTCTTTCAGATTCTCATAAAAAAACTCAGGCAGAAAAGTTCAAGGATGTAAGGAAACAGATAGATGATCATATCTCTTCTGGATTTCCTTCCAAATCTGGGATCCCTTTTCTGGCTCACCAGGGTTCAAGTAAATCGAAGAAATTTGGGAATCAGAAATCAAAGGCTCCGGGTTTCCACAAAGACGACGATGATTTCTCCAGAAGCAAAAGGCATAAAACATCAAAAGATAGCAGCTCCGTAGAGAATATTAAGCATGGAGAAACTCTCTCTACTGAGAAGTCATCAACTTCTATGAGTGGGAAGAAACGGCGCAGTAAAGATGGATTGTCGAAATCTTCGGACAAGAAGTTGAAGACTGGTCATTAACTGAAACCTACTCTCTATTGTCTTTTTACTGACATAGATAGTTTTCACAATCTCTTTTTTCTTGTTTGCATTTCTACTCGTTTTGTTATAACGGATGGCACCTTGAATCAATGGAATCAGATCTTGTATTCACATGTCTAGACTAGGAATTACATAGAACAGCAAAACACAACTACAGCAAAATTTTGTTGATTCTAGTTGCTACTACAGAGTGAATACTTTCCTAGAAAAAGAAGAACTCTAATCTGCTGAAGATGAGCATTTTTCGCCACCTTACCGAGGCTTGGACCTGGTACAAGAACAACATATCTTTGTGAAACTTCTTATGCAGGAAACGGCGACTAACTTTCAGGAGTTAGAAGTTTACTTATTCTGCGTTGGATTCGATCTGCTTGGAGGTACTCTTCTGAAGCTTGACTTCTCCTTCTTGTATGGACTCTTCTCTTTTACATTCAAAACCACTGAAGATTCTGAAGAAACGGCCGAAAGGGATCTCCCTGCTTCAGCAACTTGTACGTTGGAATGTAGAATCAACACCAATGCAAGAATCAAAGAGGCCATCACACTCAGGTTGGACTTCATAACTGATGCTCTATAATTTGTTTCAGTTGATAAGATTTGAATATCAATAGATTCTTTTTCAATGATTTGTGATTGAGATTTGGGATTGACTGAGATTTATATATATGTTTGTTTGGCGGCAAGATCTCATTGGAATCCTATGCATGTTGGATCATGTGATGTTTCTTTGACTATCATGTTACAAGTCTGACTCCCAGATTAGTTGCTACGGTTTTCAGTGAGGTCATGTGACTGGGCACGTGATCATATATTAATCCTGTCTTGAGCTGCCAAACTTGTTATTCTAATACTACTTTTGCTGATTGTCAGAATTTTTATATGATTTGATTTGGAAAAACAGCTTCCTATTTGTTCCAATCTGTTTGTTGCTTGTTATTAAAGTAATCAAGAGTGCAGATCTTTCCTACTTTGCTCTATCGCTAGTTTCCCACTGTATATGTAACGGATGACGAAGTTTTGCCCTCTTGCTTTTGACAGATATGCACATGAATTTAAATTATATGCAACTTGTAGTGTTTTGAAATTGAGTGACATTTATGCAGATAATATATACTTTGGTCATACAATACTCCCCCTCCCGCTGTTGGGGGGGTTCTTTTTCCTCCCTTTTTATTTTCCCCCCTCCCCCCCCCCCCCCCCCCTTTCCCCCCCCCCCTCTCCCCCCCGCGGGCGCGCCCGCTCCTTCCCTCTCCGCCCCCCCCCCCTCTTCCCCCCCCCCCCCCCCCCCCCCCCCCCCCCCCCCCCCCCCCCCCCCCCCCCCCCCCCCCCCCCCCCCCCCCCCCCCCCCCCCCCCCCCCCCCCCCCCCCCCCCCCCCCCCTTCCCCTTTTTTCCCCGCGGCGGCGGCGGGCGCGCCCCCCCCCCCCCCCCCCCCCCCCCCCCCCCCCCCCCCCCCCCCCCCCCCCCCCCCCCCCCCCCCCCCCCCCCCCCCCCCCCCCCCCCCCCCCCCCCCCCCCCCCCCCCCCCCCCCCCCCCCCCCCCCCCCCCCCCCCCCCATTCTTTCTTATCTTCTCCCTTTTTTTTTTTCTCCCCCCCCCCCCTTTCCCCCCCCCCCCCCCTCCCCCCCCCCCCCCCCCCCCCCCCCCCCCCCCCCCCCCCCCCCCCCCCCCTCTCTCTCATGTGCAAACTTAGGTAGATTGGTATGAGATATTATTGGTGAATATAATTGGGCATGCATGTGCAAACTTAGGTAGGGTTGGTTGAGGCTAAGTCCAAAAGGGAAGCTATGGTTGAAAAATATGTTTACAATAGATTGTTAATAGTTGGTTTAGTTTCAATTTTTAAAGAAATCTTGATAATTTGCATTTGTGGAAAAAGAGTTACTCCGTCCGACCCACTCCCGTTGTTCAGTATTCCTTCTGAGGATGTTCCACTCCAATTGTCCACTTTTTTTAAAGTAAAATATTACTCTAACAAATCTAGTGAATCCAACTAATTTATTACTCCTTTCCATCTTCGTGTTGAAAAGAAATTGGATAATTATAATGGGACGGAGGAAGTATATTTGAGTTATCATTGTTGACTACTTCAAGTTCATACATGAGAATTCTCAAAATTTTCTTTGTAGTTTGTACTATTGGATCTAAAATTTGTTAAATATACTCCCTCCGTTCTATTGAAGTAGTCTAATATATTTTTTCGGGTTGCCTCATTAAAGTTCTTTAATTCCTTTTTTTGACAAATTATTAGATACATTTTATTTAAGGGACCTATAATTTGACATAACTGCACAACTGAAAACTCTCATTAAAAATCGCATCGAAGCGGAGGGAGTAATACATTATGGATAATAATGATATATAATGATGTCTATAAACACTATAACTTACTCATTTTACCATGATGGGTTCTCTCTTATGTACCTCTTTACTTGGTGACATAGCAAGAGACCAAAAAAAGAGATTTCTTGCATATTTCTAGGCCCAATTTCAGACAAAATTTAATGAATGTTTATTTGGTGCAATTCATAGACCACATAATTTGCTTGCAGTTGGCCCAACATGGCTTCCTATAAACACATTTATGCTCTCTTTTCGACTTCATATTACTCTTCAATGAGAGGGAAAGTGAACATTTCCTTCCTCAAAGATAGAAGTTAAACTACGAGTACGAGCTTTTTAACTGCAACAACTTAAGTATACGTTATCAGAGCTTATATACAATAATAAGCAAAGATTAAATCTTCATCAAGAATCAATTAACTCTAACAAGACCACCAAATAGCTAAATAGAACATCAATTTAAATCCATCAAACAACTCTACCCTCTTCCTCCTTGTTCAAGATCAAGATTTCTTGGACTAGAAGGATTAGTATTAGTCCTATTTCCACTCAATAGCCTCCTCAACGACCTTAACCTTGTTAAGACCGGGGATTTGAGCTCGTTTTCCTCACTGATCCGTCTAGGGATATCGATGAAGGCTACCCCATCGGGCCTACTACTCGTAGAGGCCATCGATGAATTCGACCTCTCTCGATGGCCCTCCTCCACACAAGGGCCAAAGGTGCTAACTTGAGTCTCATTCCCCCAAAACAATACATTGGTGGGAAGATTTGGCACCTCAATTGAAGCTACATTTGGACCTGGATTCTCCACTATTGGATCTTGAAGTTCATTCTCCGATGTGGGATTGGCCAAAGGGTTTCTACAAAGTGGGCAAGTGGAGTTGGATTTAAACCACATGTCAATGCAATCAACATGAAACCCATGATTGCATTTAGGCAAAAGTCTTGCCTTCTCACCCTCACAAACCTCGGACAGACAAACAGAGCATTCCAATCCATCTTTGAAGTCTTTGGGATCAAATGCTATGATGGGTATGGTTTTGAGGACTGCAGGGTCCAACCCACGGCGGAGGTCTTGGCAGCGGCGTGCGGTGGTGGTTGTGGTGGTGGTGGTGTCGTCTTGGCGGCGGTACCAGAACCGTCTGGCGTAGAGGTGGAGGCAGAATATTAAGACTACGATGAAGAAGAAGGCGACTATAAACGCCACCATTATCTTCCCTGCAAACTCTAACATCCCTGTTTCTCCGAGTTTGACATTTTCTTGAACTGCGTCTCCCATTTTCAAATTAAAGATTGAATTTTGTGATAAACTAACTCAAGAAATTGGGAATTACTAACTGGGTTTCTTCAATTTCACAAATCTAGAGAAGGAAATTAAGAAAAAAATGTGATCTTGGACAGCTGAGCTAAGAATTTAGAGCAAAATTGGAATTTGTACCCAACTAATTCAAGAATTTGAGAATTAAAAACTGAAATTCAAAATCCAAAAGGGTTTCTTCAATTTCACAAATCTAGAAAAGGGAACCAAAAAAAAAATGTAATCTTTATAGCAAAACTAGAATAAAATTTGCAGTGAAGCTTGGGATTCTTTATATATCTTCTGATTCTTGAAAAGTCCGATAGAATCTTGAGGTTTTAAGCAATACCCATTAAAAAAATAACAAGAGGAAAAAGGGAGGAAAGGGAAGAATACGAGGGTCAAGTTTGAATTTTCAATAGTCAAAATGTTGGAATATGTTAAAAGAAAGAAGTTAAACATTAGGTGCTTCAGAAGTGGATAGAAAGAAATCAAGAGAGAGAGAGATCAGTCAGCGCAGCCATGAGAGAGAAAATTGAGTCAATACATGGCGGCGTTCTTAATTGTGGTAAGAGACCGAATTACAATTTGAAGTCAATATTCATAACTATATTTGATTAAATAAATACTATTTTCATTCCGTTATTTCTGACATACTTTCTTGAAATAAATGTTTCCGTTATTTCTGGCATATTATAACTATTATCTCTCTCATATTTTATCATCTTATCTATTTTACTTTTTCTGACTTTATTATCTTCTCTCACTCATCTTCTCTCTCTTACTTTATCATCTACCTATATCTCATTTTTTATTATTTATTTTCTTAATTTTCGTGCCCAAATGAAGTGTGCCAGAAATAGCGGGACGAAAATAATAATAAAAAAATACCTCGTAACGGTCAGGGCGGATCCGGTCTAATAAAATACCTTGGACTGGGCATGAGAGCCCAAAAACTTGGGACCCTATGGATGAAGACATGGTCTCTGGATTAATATTTTTAACTTATATTTTTAAAAAAAAAGTAAAATTACTATTAATAAGAAAGGATTTTTTTTTTATATCAAGGTTGGAGCCCACCCCAATCCATAAAGTGAGTCCGCCCCTGATAGCAGTAAAGGTGAATAACTCAAAATCGATAAATCATGAGTTCAGATTCCACTGAAAAAAAATCTAAAATTACTATTAATAAAAAATAAATTTTTTTATCAGGGCTGAAACCCACCCCCAACCCATAAAGTTGATCCGCCCCTAATAGCGTTAAGATGGTAGGCCGGAATCGATAAATCATGGATTCACATCCCACTAAAAATGCTAGGCAAATGTAAAGATGTCAAAATTATGAAAATTTCATTACGATTTTGATACAATTATTACAATAAGGCAAATGAAAAGATGTCAAAATTAAGAAAATTTCATTACGATTTTGATACAATTATAACAAGGAAGAATATTTATAGACTATAATAGGCAAATGAAAAGATGTTAAATAGGAAAATTTCATTACGATTTTGATACAATTATAACAAGGAAGATTATTCATAGACTATAGAAATGTGACATTCAAAAAAATTTATTTAGAGCATATAATCTTTTCAACGTAGAGGATCGGCCAGTTCTTGAGGTGGGAATCAATTTTACTCTCCATCTCTCTCCTCCTCCCTTCTTTATCTGCAATAGATTTGTCGATGTCCATTTTCACTTCCTCAACCTGCAAAAATTCAATCTAAATAGTATGAAATTATGTGTTATAATTGAGATTATGATTCAAGAACAATTGGATAAAAATTACCGACTTACCGGAATGGAATTAGGCACCGGAAGCTTGGAGCCGTGCACGGCGGCGCGGTTCGCCGCTTTGCCGACCATCCACCGCCGTTGGAACGCGGCTGCTCCGCCGCGCTTACTGCATAAAGTTTTGGTGATTTGTGGCGTTGTCAACATTTACACTCCTTTCGATCCTCTGAAAAATGTAGAAAATTTAGTGAGAGATTGGTTGCATTTTGAGAGAGAAATAAATACGTGAGATTTCACTCGCCGGCGCTGGAGACATCTGGAATGCATGCGAAGGTGCTACGTGTCATTCGCTGCGAATTTTTCTGCATATTTAGAGGTTGGGATTATTTTTAAATACTATACTATTGATTACTTATTTTCCTTTTCCTAAAATTCAATTTTGAGAATAGAAAACAAATTAAAATGGTAAAAAGCCTCCTAATTGAAAATCCAAAATATTACTTACTCTAGATCATTTAGGACATGTGAATATGTGATAAACTTTACTTAAGATCCAAAGTTATTATTTTATCGAAGTTTAATTTTATAAGAAAATAAACATATTGTGTCGGACAATCTGAGACGATACTTCATAATATTAATATCCTTGATTCTATGTATAAATGACTCGAATTTTCGTTTACTAAAAATCTTTTTCAAGAATAAAAAAAGTAAAAAATCATTTTAAATCAAACCCAAATGTAAGGGTCTGTTTGAATTGGGCCAGCCCATATAGTTTGGGCCTGCAGGTGAGAATCCGGTAGCAGGTCCCTTTCTACCGACGATCTTCTTCTCCGATCAAATCAACAAATAATTTATCAATGATTCAGAATTAGTTGTGGCTTCTGCACTTTCCTTCCCTCTCACTCCTCCCTCCATACCAGACACGCCTTTATTCTCTCTCTCTCTCTCTCTCTCTCTCTCTCTCTCTCTCTCTCTTCATCCATTACTCACACAAAACACTCTCACCATAACTGAAGAGATCCACGACGTACGCACTAAGTGTGTGAACTAAGTGCTGTTATTCACTCGCATTTTTTCAATTCCGCGTCCACTGTGACAAATTGTGTGGAATGATGGAAAGGGAACTGTCGGACGAGGAGGAGGATCGCGAGAATCTGATTTCTCAGAATGCGAGGCCAAACGACGTCGTGAAGTCCCCAGATCACCGCAACCACCGCTCCACTTTCCAAATCGAGGACGATTTCAGGAATAAAGTCTTCTTCGCCGCTCGGAGATTCAATAAGAGGTTAATTCTCGCGATTTTTCTCCCTTTGGTGATTTTGATAGTGTATCTTACCACCGATTTGAAGAATGTGTTTCGGATGAGTGTTCCGTCGATTAGAGATATTGGGGGTAACGGTCCTTTGGCTAATCGAATGCGTGAGTCGGAGTTGCGTGCTTTGTATTTGCTTAAGCAGCAGGAAATTGAGCTTGTTAAGATGTGGAATTATACTATATTGGTGGATAGATCAAATTCTAGCATGGTAAATAATAGTAATTCGGTTAATTTGGATTCTGTTAATGATAATGGAGCGTTGGAAAACTTAAAATCTCGAGTTTTTAGCCAACTTTCGATGAATAAGCAAATTCAAGGGGTTCTATTGTCATCCCATGAGAGTGAGGGTTCTGTGGATTTGACTGCAAATTACTCGGATCCGAGTTTTTCCGATTGGAATAGGTGCAAGAAGGTAGATCAGAGATTGTCTGAGAGGAGGACAATAGAGTGGAATCCTAAATCAAACAAGTACTTGTTTGCTCTATGTGTTTCAGGCCAAATGTCGAATCATTTGATTTGTCTTGAAAAACACATGTTTTTCGCGGCTTTGCTGAATCGTATTTTAGTCATCCCTAGTTCAAAAGTCGATTATGAGTTTCATAGGGTGTTGGATATTGATCATATCAATAAGTGCTTAGGGAGGAAAGTTGTGGTGACATTTGAGGAGTTTGCGGAGAGTAAGAAGAACCATGTGCATATAGACAAGTTCATGTGTTATTTCTCGTTGCCACAGCCGTGTTTTATGGATGATGAGCGTGTGAAGAAGTTGAAGGGGTCGGGTGTGTCTCTGAATAAGGTTGAGACTGTGTGGGATGAGGATGTTAAGAAGCCAAAACCAAAGACTGTTAAAGAAGTTTTAGCGAAGTTCTCTTCAGATAGTGATGTTATTGCAATTGGAGATGTTTTCTTTGCTGATGTGGAGAGAGAGTGGGTGATGCAGCCAGGGGGTCCAATTCAACATAAATGCAAGACTTTGATTGAGCCAAGTAGGCTTATTTTGCTCACTGCTCAGCGTTTTATACAAACATTCTTGGGGAAGGACTTTGTAGCTCTTCATTTCCGGCGCCATGGCTTCTTGAAATTCTGGTATTTTTAGTTTTTTTTCCCCCCATCTTTTAAGGCCTTGCTGCATGTGATTATGTGATTCCATGATACATATTAACACATTTTTCTTAATGGTTTTTCAGCAATGCCAAACAACCGAGCTGCTTTTATCCCGTTCCACAATCTGCAGAGTGCATCAATCGAATAGTTGAAAGGGCGAATACTCCAGTTATATATCTTTCTACAGATGCTGCAGAAAGTGAAACCGGTTTACTTCAATCACTCACTGTCTTGAATGGCAAGACTGTGCCACTTGTTCGGAGACCAGCTCGTAATTCAGCTGAAAAATGGGATGCCTTGTTATACAGACATGGACTTGAGGGAGATCTTCAGGTGGACTTACTTTCATGTCGATTCTTTAAGCTTATATTGTTCCAAAACTAAATTCTATCGCTGCTCAATGAACTCGGCACTTGATCTTGACATTATACATAACAAGAACTCATGCTAGATACATAGAAATAGTTACATAGCCTCTTTTTGGTGCATTTGCAATATAGAATAACCTTTTACGGAATAACCTATCGTTCCATTAGTAACTTCTATACCTGTTTGGTCAAGGCCCGTGAAAGGTTTCATAAGAATTAACAAAGTAGGCTCTTAATCTTGACTTTATATATAGCAAGAATGCTTCTTGGATACATAGAAATAGTCATATAGCCTCTTTTTGGTATATTTCAATTTATATAATCTTTTATGAAAATACCCATATGCATTTTTAGGAGTTTGGTCTTGAGCAAATCTTGGGAGTGAAAATCTTGAGCCGTTTACAACTGAATAAACTAATCAAATGATGGAGATTTTCATTTTTGAAGGTTGAAGCAATGCTAGATAAGACTATTTGTGCTCTGTCTTCTGTATTCATTGGGTCTTCTGGCTCCACTTTCACCGATGATATTCTTCGCCTCCGTAAGGACTGGGGATCTGCATCACAGTGCGACGAGTACTTGTGCAAGGGCGAACTACCAAACTTCATCGCAGAAGATGAGTGAACTACAATCCTTGTACATTCTTCTCTCCTTATGAAGATTTTGCTCTGCTTTTTCTTCAAGTTGAGTCACACTCTACCTGCTTAAACTGCTCAATTTCTCCTCTTTTTTTCGTGGAATTCGATGAGTATGCTGCCATGGACAACATGCTAATAGCATCAACCTGGGATTTTCAGACATGTTTGGACATGTGAATCACTGCTGTAGATTTGATCTTACTTGATTTATCTTGATCCTTATATGTAATAAGAGGTTTAGCCCAGAATGGTTCTTGTTTTTTGTTCGGTGTAATTCCTTGAGAAACTTAGCTTAGTTGTGGCAGTTTGTTGTATGAAGTGCTTGTGAGTCTATAGCTTAGTTTAATGTACATCACAGATGAATTGCTCTTAGAGCCAATTTTTGAATTTCTTTATATGTTACTTCTTCCGTCCCGTTTGACTTGTCTCGTTTTCCTTTTCGGGCTGTTCCGTTTGATTTGTCCCGTTTTTTAAAATGAAAAATAATTACTATACATGAACTCCCAGTCATCTATACACAGTCAAATCACTCATCTTAATTTTCGTGCAGAAAAGAAATGAGATAAGTTAAACGGGATGGAGAGAGTACTATCGCTATTCATATTAATTTGGCCTTTTAATAAATATACCTCAAGGATTAGGGAGAAGTATGTTGTCATGAGCTTTTTTCTGTTAGCAGATATTTCTACAATGTAGGCTTGGGTTGAAATTGTTGTTGCGTGTTAAACCATCAGAGATCTTCTTCAAATCTATTCCTAAGGAGATAAATAGAGTGGATATTGTGTACCTATCAAGGTAATGTAATTTCATCATGTGTATGTTAAACCATCTGGGATCTTCTTCAAATCTCCCCGTTCTTAATGGGTCTTGTTCCGAGCCTACCCTCATGGAGAGCATCGCAGGTCCACAAATCCTTGAAACTTCATTGAATTGCGAAAATAGTGTATGGTGATAGATACAGCTTATTTTTATTTTTTAAATGTAATGACTATTTTACCCCTAATATGCATAAAACTGAAAAGTTGCTTCTTATTGTATGCTTTTAATTTTACTTTAAAATTTCGATCTCATCCTATTTATAAATATTATATTATTAAATATCTTAATATCATATTAATATAAATATTATATAGTAATATCATATATTAAATACATATATTAATATTAAAATATCTTCACATTTTTTCATCCTATTTATAAATATTAAATTATTAAATATTTCAGTATCATATTAATATAAAAATTGGAACAATAATTGGAATCATAATTTTTATATTTTACCGGTACAAATTATAGGGTAAAATTGGAATAATAAATTTTTTAAGAGGATAAAAGAGTTTACCCAAAATTTTAATTAAGCGTCTTATATTTTATACATTAAAAGTTGCTAGATACATAATTGTCCATCCAAATTCTCTATCTCTTCATCCCATGTGTTAGAGAAGAATCTCGCTATTTTGGAATTTTCTTTTATAAACTTATCATTAGCCTAAACTTTATCGATTAAAAAATGAGATAGATAAGCTAGTGCAAACACCCCTAATAAGAGTCCGGCATATATCTCTATTGATATTCTGTGATAGTTTTTGCAATCTTGAATGTAAGCCCTTACTTTTAATTGAAGAATAGCACTCTGTTTCTTGTACTCTGGTCCGCTGCTAGAAAAGTATAGATTTCACTGTCAATGAATTCAAGCTTACGAAGTATTTCATTGTTATTTGATTATGCAATGATCTTTCTGTCAATAAACACGAACTCATTACCGTTTGTATGGCTCAGCCATGCTTGTTCGGTTGTTCCTTTGACAATGAGCAGGGCGACCATCCTCTTCATCTCTCTCTATCTGTTTCACTGCTTCAAATCTTCAAGATATATATAACGTTTCACTTATTCAACAAAAGAACCCTAGGTCGAGAGAAGAATGCTCTTTCGCTCCCAAGTTGAAATCTTTACACAACAAATAACCAAATAAAAACAGCAAGGAGTTCTCACCATGCCACAGACGGCCAATGACAAAGTGACACGCAGGCCACAAGACAAATAAATAAGTAAATAATACACCACTAGTGAAATAACAAAGTAATAAATATTACCAGACTAGAAGAAGTTACTTCAAAGGTGGGACCCTCCAACCGTACGGAGCTTCTTGGCCCTCCATCCATGTACACCGAACTCGAGCATGGAAATGTAGTTCTTCTTCGTTCTCCAACTTCCGACGGTATCTCGTTTCAACTCTCCTAATCCATCAAAATAGCCTAATCTTCGCAGAACACTTTAAAGTTAGGACCCTCAAATCTCAGCAGAGCTTCTTCCTCCCCATTCTTCACATATACTACAACACGGACGGATACTTCCCCTTGTACCTCC
The DNA here is from genome assembly GCA_028984105.1 of Lavandula angustifolia. NCBI lineage: Eukaryota > Viridiplantae > Streptophyta > Magnoliopsida > Lamiales > Lamiaceae > Lavandula > Lavandula angustifolia. The sequence goes on from CM054814.1 coordinate 13,654,601, forward strand.
ACTTGTTGTTCTAGTATCTTTTCCGCAGACATCAAGACCGACTCACTGCATTTTCTCACCAAAATCCATTGCAGCGTTGATATATCTCCAATGTCTGATGGGATCTCCTTCAACTCTCCTAAATCAGAAAGACTAATTTGCTTGAGGAGTGGAAAGTGGGAGCTCTCTAATGTCCACTGCTCCAGACCATGACACTCTTTCAATGTCAATAACTGTAGTTTGTGGAATTGTCCATCAACTGTTTCCCAATTGCCAGTTCGAAACAACCCACCAGTCAGATGGAGCGATCGAAGAATAGGTAGTGAAACAGTTCTAGTGATGGCAATAAAGTTGAATACAAGGTGTTGAATAAAGTCCAAACTGGCAATAAAGTCCCATTTTTAAGTGCACACTACTGTTTAAGGTAGTTCTAGTGATTTCAGTGAATCAGAATACAAGGTGTTGAATAAAGTCCAAAATGATACTTTGGCATAGCGAGAGAAGGATACAGAAATATTACTCCCTTTGTCCCACTAATCAAGTCCCATTTTATTTGGACACGGATACAGAAGTGGATGGAAAAGAAATATATGTGTTGTAAAAGTATAAGGTGGTGGGACTCATTTGTTTAGAGTGATTGTAGTTCACTCATTTCTTTCTATTTTTGGAATTAGACTTGTTTAATGGGACATCCTGAAATAGAAAATAGGTCTTCTTTAGTGGGACCAAAGCAGTACATTAATCGTCAATTCTGCTTTTTCGGTTGCCCTTGGCTAGATGTGATGGACACTTATTAATATTTATTTTAAGAGAAACTAGATCGTAAGATGGAACTTAGTGCAATCGGTTGGAAACAAAGTATATGCGTATAAAAATGAACAAATTATCGTAGATCGAAGATGCATATGAAGAGCAGAGAAGATATGCTTCTCTTTTATCCTTGATCTAAAAAGGGCAGGATAATTGTCCAAGGAAGAGTCAATCGTAAACAAGTTCTGAATGATTTACCTATAATTTTTACATATATGTATACAAAGACATTTCAAAGGCTTCTTAGAAAACATCTTCAATAAAACTTAAACATAGATATCCACCTTAATAACAAGAACATCATAAACAGCAATAATCAAAGAATCAAATTTCTAATGCCACAAAAAATCTTTCTAAAAGAAGAACAGTCAACGAAAACATAGTCTTACAAACCAAAATATTTATGCTCATCATTTTTCATTTTCTTTGATTTCATATCCTCATCACTACGACGTACTAATAGACTCAGTTTCTCCAACTGATATTGAAGAAGGCATGCGTGTAGGGAGAGCATTTAAGTAACCAAGCAAGTGATTTGCCTTTAGCATAGCTTTTTTTAATATGTTTTTGTTAGTCGTAAAATGCCTAGATACATTAGGTTACAATGAAGACAATAGAGGAAAAGCCTGATGTTACATATAATGATTTTGGAGGATGTAAGGAGAAGATAGAAAATATGAGAGAGGTATGCTATACTTGTATGATGATGCTGAAATTTCTATCTACTTGCCTTAACTTATAGTTTAATCTGCTCGTATTATTACTCCTCGCATTGCTCTGACAACTATTGAATACTTCGCATATGAATGTGGCAAGCATGTTGAATATCTGTCATATTGACAGATATGGCAAATAGAACTGAGGCGAATTGATAAGCAATCTTTTTCAACTAACAACATCATGTTGAAACAAAAGGTTATGTGAAGTGAATTGATTTTGTTCACCTTTAGCCTTTAGTTTCATATAAGATTATTAAAGTCCGTAACAAGTCTTATTATGTTCGCGATGATTAGATTTTTCAGCCATCGGAAGAACTCGAAAAGTTTATCCAACACAAGGATGGAGATAGTGGCTTGAATAAGTGTGCAATATCAAAGATTTGCGAGAAGCTCTATCTGAACTCTGCAGATGTGAAGAAATACAGAGATTCAGTTTAGTCATAAGTTTAATTAGTTTCTTCTGTTGCTTTTCAGTTTCAGTTTTACAGTTCAAATATAACGTTTCCGTTGAGAGAAAAATCAAAAGAGTGAATGATGAATTAGATACGATGAATGGTGATATTTCTGCTGCAGGTTAGACAGAGAGAAAAATAGATGGGCAATTTGGGCATTGAAAAATAGATGACATTAGTACATAATCCCTGATAGGACTGGAAAATACCAACTAAGATGCATATCGTAGATACGAAACCAGACTATATGTACATCACTTTAAAGTTGCGACCCTCCAACCCCTGAAGAGCTTCTCGATTCTCTATTCCTGCTCGAACTTCAACATGGAAGGATAGTTGTTCTTCCCCTTGTAATTCCTCTTGTTCTTCTACTATCTCTTTCGCAGACATCACGGCTGATATGTTGCAGAAATCCATATGAATTGCTCGTAGCGTTGGTATTTCTCCAATCTCCTTTGAGATCTCCTTCAACCCAAATAAAACATCAAGATCGATTTCCTTAAGGAGTGGAAAGTGGGACTACCAAAGAATCCCAATGTCAAGAACTCGAGTTTGCTGAATTGGCCTTCAACTGTTTTAAATTCACCTGTTCTGAAGAATCCATGTCTCAATTCGAGCTTTTGGAGACGGGGTAGTGAACCTATCTTATCCAACACCTCTTCCAACTCAAACTTCTGGTTGAAAAACAGAGTCAATTTCTTGAGCTATTGAGGGAAGGTAAGTTTCTTAATCTTATCAAGATTATGTAGGCCGAAACTGAAGAATAGAAAGGATTCCAATTTGTGGAAACACTCGAGATAGTTGAGACAATAATCATCCCGATTTGACTTATCAAAATATTCTATAGCAAATTTCCTGATATTTGGAATTCTCCTAACCACCTCCTGGTTGAGCTTGAAATTCGTTACTCTCTTCAGTGTCAGTAGATTCTCCATCACGAAAACATTGTCGGTGGGAGGGTCTGGTAGTAGACACTCTCCGACTAATGTGACATTCCTAAGTTGATGCATATTCCAAATCTCAATTGGTACAGTAAACGATGGAGAAGTTAAGTTATCAATAATTAGTGAATGTAGATTCCAAAATAGATCGAGTGAGAGGAGGCCGAACTGGGACTCCTCAAATCCTCCAATAGAAAGGTACCTCGAGTTAACTAATTCAGACACATAGTTTTGGAAATTATCTACACCACCTGCTTCCAATAAACTCGACAACTTTAAATCGAGTGGCTCACCGTACTCATCATAATCACTACCACAATTAAATCTCTCTTTCTCAATTTCCCTCCAGGACAGATCTCTTAGAAGATCATGAATTTTGCACGATTTTATGTTTCCATTAGATCCCATCTCATGAACTAGAATGAGGTTCCTATCAACTAGGTCCTTCAGATTTTGATGCGCGATTTCTTCTAAACTTTTTCCACTTGTTGGTTGTAAAAATCCTTTCGAAATCCACAACTCGATGAGGTTTGAGACACGAATTATGTAGTCCTCAAATGCACCTATATGCAAAAAGCATGGCTTTAAATGCGCTGGCAAGTGGTTATAGCTCGTCTTTAATGTTCCCAAGCAATACTCATCATCTTCCGAATTCACTATTGAATTTATATTTCCCTCTATATACTCCCAGTATTCTCGTGTTTGTACGGATTTTGCCAAAAGGCCTCCTATAGTAACGATTGACAGAGGAAGTCCTCTACAATTTCTTACAATCTTCGTTCCAACATCTTCTAGTTCAAGCGGAAAACTTTCTTCACCAAACACACTTCTAGAGAATAGATCCCAGCTTACCACCTCATCTAGAAATTCCATAATAAAGCCATTGCTTAAGTGGGAAGCTAAGTTTGATTGCCTAGTGGTTACTATTACCCGACTCCCATCACTACAATTAGGGAAGTGAACTCTTATCTTTTCCAATACCTCAATACTCCACACATCATCGAGTACAATGAGATACCTTCTACCAAATAAATATTGATATAGTTTTACTCCCACTTCGCTCTCGCTCAAGTCGCTCGGTTCTCCTCTCGCTTGACCAAAAAGCATATTAAGAGCTTTTCGCGCATTATAATTTTGAGAAATTGAAGTCCAAGCACGAATATCAAAATGCTCCCTAACACTTGCATTTTCAAATAAATTTTGAGCAAGAGTTGTCTTACCAATTCCGCCCATACCAGTGATCGGGATGATTTGGAGACCGAGTTGACTCCGAATTAGTCTTTCCAGCACTTCAAGGAACACATCATCAAAGCCCACCATGGTGTTGTTCTTCTTGGTGGAAAAAGCTTCTGAAGAAGAGGATACAAATGAAGAACCAACACCTATAGACACATTTCTCCCGAGCTGAGGTCGATCTGCAGTTGTATTGGCCGCCATCGCCACTTCCTTGATCAGATCCATTTCTGTTATCACCAGCTTTAGATCTTGTTCCACGCCTTCTCCAGTAACCTCGCCAGCAATTTTGGATCGACTGTGGATTCGATCCTCAATTTTGGACTCAATTACATACTTAGCTTCATAAACTGCATCTGCAATTCGGATCTCCAATGGATCAGCTTCTTCGCTGTAGGAGAAATTGGAATTGTAGCCTTGAAGAAATTCCTGCAAGAAAGTCAGAATTTGAGTGAGAGATTGAACTTGTTGTTCGTCAATGGAGATCGGAGGGGAAGGATGGTTGTGAAGGTTGTGTATGATATTCTTAAGTGAAGTGAGAGCTGCATAAGCTGTAGCGGCCATGAATCTCTGTCTTAGAAGTATTTGTTGCAAAAACTGAGTTTTCTTTCTTTTGCTCTCTATCAGGAAGGAAAGTCAAGAAAACAGGATGGAGATGATGATGAGGATAGAGCTGATCAGTGATTATTTGTAAGAGAAATATAGGACGCGGAATGGAAGCATGTGAAACTGAGACTATATTTATTTATGAAAATAATGTACAATTAAAAGTGAGAGCTTCAATGGTACAGAAAAGATGGTAAGGCCCCATCCCAATAGAGATAGCTCACCCTCGCTCAATCACACTTTACTAAAGCAAGTTGCATGTAGTGGGAGGATGAGGATAAAGAATTTGTGGCCAAGGATGGAAGCTAATTAAAACTCCCTCCGTCCCATTTTTTTTTTGTCTGGTCCCTTTTCGGCATTAAGATTAAAAAAAATTATTTAGGTGTTTATTTTATGAGTTTTAATTATATTAATAAACGAGCACAACTTTCGAGTAATGGAGTATTATTCACAAGAGAGACTGCAACTAAACACGACATCATTTTCAAACTTATATTGTATTACTAGGTATAATAAAAATCGGTAGAATATTGAATTTGGAGGAAATTGACAATGTGAATATATTTCTGAAATCCGAGTGATAAGTACGGCGAATCTTGACCAGTGAGACCACAAAAGCTTGTGTGTACCACAAGAGTATTGACATGTGTTAAATATGACCCACTTGATTTAATGAGAAATGCCATATATCAATACCCTTGTGTACCCATCAAGGTAATCTAGTTGCAACCTGTGGTATGCTGTTGTTTCATGATTTATTAGACGGTGATCTATTTACTTTGATTCTGCTTCTACATGTTGACAGTTTGAATCCACGGCTTGTTCGTAGAAGAGTCCGGCATATAGCTTTCAGTTACCTCTATTCATATTCTGTGATAGTTTTTGCAATCTTGTGTATGAGTTCTTACTTTTATTTGAAGAATAGGAATCTGTTTATTGTAATCTGCCTTTGTGATTCCAAGGCATGAATTTCATAAGTGCAACATGTCCGTTTTGCTGCAAATATAGATGCGTGAACTCAATTAGCGGTTATCATGTCAAATAAAATGTGATTCCCTGCATGATTACCAGGGGATCAGTTATGCACAAGAAATACTTGTGTGGCTCAGCCATGCTGGTTCCTTTGACATAAGTTTTCATGGTATGTAAAAAGGATATAGACTTTTCCTTGTGTTCTGTTTCCTTTTAATTCAATATTTGTGTCTAAACCTTTCCTTTTAATATCTACATGAATATATAGGTTCTTCCTTTGCCTAATATCCCATTATTTTGGCTCTTGTTCCGCGCCTATTTGCACTGGAGAGGTCCACAAAACCTTAACTTCATTATTCGAATGGAGATACCTTTTCTTTCTTTATTTGCTTAGACCTTTTCTTCCCCTTCTCTTTCTCTTTTAGGGAAGTGAAAAGCTTCTGCAGTTAGTCATATGCCTCCTGCTCTCAGCTTCTTTTTGATCAGATAGCCAAAGACGAAGATAGTTCCACACAGCAAAACAGTGAAAAATCGACATTTTCTCCGTTGGTAAGTATCCTTTTCAACATACCACAGCATTCTGGAACAAAATATTATGTGAAGTGAACTAATTGTGTTGCCTTTAGTTTTGTATAAGATGTAAAAATAAAATCATAACAAGTCTTATTATGTCCGCACGATTAGGTTTTTCAGCCCTCTGAAGAACTAGAAAAGCTTATCCAAAACAAGGATGGAGATTTGTGAGAAACTCTAACTGAACTGTGAACTGTGCAGATGTGAAGAAATACACAGATTCAGTTTAATCATTATTTTAATTTAGTTTCTTCTGCTGCTTTCCAGTTTATTAAATTCAATTCATTCTTGAGATTTTCCTGCTAGTTGCCCTTCCTGGTTAGAATTTGAATCAAATCTGTATATGTTTCCATAGAGAGCAATAAAAATTGCCTATTGAGGCAATAAACTATGATCCGGGACCAAGAAAACTCAAATTGGGTTTGAAACAAAAAGTATAGTTTTGGCTATGATGGATTCAACTAACTATTATTAGGTTTGAAATATGCCTAAATGATTTTACAGTTCAAATATATGGTGAATGGTGATATTCATGCTGCAGGTTCGACACACGATTATATTCCCTCCATCTCATTATAAGTGTCCTATTTCTAGGATATTTTTCCATGTGGATTCTAATGCATTTAGGGAGAGAAATCTGATATTTCTGAATGCGAAAATCTAAAATGTTAGAAAATGAGACAAAATCACGGGTTTTGGTAGCTAGCGAAATTATTCATGTGTGTATAGCGACAACACAAATTTTCGTAAATTGAAGATGCATCTAAAGAGCAATATGCTTCTCTTTTCTTGTCAATCATAAATAAGTTGTGAATGATATGACATCAATTACACTTACTAACTCAAACACAAACCAAACTACTTATTCTAAATTTTCTTGATTTCTAATAGAAATTCAGCAGAAAATCTATAAGAAAAGAAATCAAACGCAATTGGTATACATCATTACATCAATCAAAGAGCTGCCCTGCCCAAAACCCTCCACCAATCATTATGCATATTTGATAATCTTGAGAATGTATGAGATAAGATGTAAAATATAGAAGAACTAACCATCATTTGGATCTGTACATGGAGTTGGATCTTTCTCCTTCCTCTTCTTTACCCTCCTTCTCTAGAGTCTTTGGAAACAACATTATCATGCCCCTTCAACATGGAGTTGGATCCTTCTCCTTCCTCTTCCTTACCCTCCTCTAGAGAGTCTTTGGCAACAACATTATCATGCCCCTTCAACATTGAGTTGGATCCTTCTCCTTCCTCTTCTTTACCCTCCTTCTCTAGAGAGTTTCCTCTTCCTTACCCTCCTTCTCTATAGAGTCTTTGGCAACAACATTATCATTGCCCCTTCAACATGGAGTCGGATCCTTCTCCTTCCTCTTCCTTGCCCTCCTTCTCTAGAGAGTCTTTGGCAACAACATTATCATGCCCCTTCAACATGGAGTTGGATGCATTTAATATGAGGATTTAGATTGGAAATCAGTATCACATACATAGTCTTAAACAAACAACTACAATACAACAGGATATCCAACAGCTCAGCCGTGTCTGTAATTAATTAATTAATGGTACCTGACTCGGTGAAGGAAGCAGAAGAAAATCAAAAACTTGCAAGGTGAAGTCAAGTATAGGGTAGAAGAGAGCAAGGGGAGTGCAAATGATCCGGTCATCATCAGTGCGACGGGCTTGGAACTTGACAAGTAAGAGTTGCATGGTGTTGTTGCCACGGTGAGGGCAGGAACCGGCGAGCCAGAAATTGCTAGTGTTGGGCACATGAAACAAGCCTTGAAACTGATACGCGGTGGAATAAACATCATCCATTTCTTGTCCGTCCCAAACAACTTCAAGTTTCTTTCCAAAGTTGGAAAGATCATAGGCATAAATAACATCGCATCCGGTAAATCCATTATCGTCGTGAACAAATGCGACGTTGTCGGCAACAACAACAATATCAGACCAATGATCGACTTGTTTGCCCACAAGATCAAGTTCACCGTTAGCAGGGTAGTAGCCATAAAGTTCACCACCGGGGCGCAAGTTGAGAAGCAGCCGTTTGTTGGCAGTGTCAGCATTCAGTCCGTAAGCGAATCTCTGATTAGGCTTTAGACGAGAAACAGGAAACCAGATTAACTCAAAGTAGTCAAGACCGTCCGCATGAAAGAAGGCGGACGAGGAACGATCCAAGGCGACCGTGTAATGATAAATCTTTCCATCAAGTGAATCGTATTCCACTAAGGACTTGCTCGGTAAAGGAGGAAGCGGTAAATGGTTCCACTTCTTGTCCTCCAAATCCAAAAAAAATGCGCATTCATCATCATCATCCTTGCCTTTCTCCGTCATCCCTACCACGTGCACCCTGGGACCCACAAGCAACATTCTACCTGAGTCCGTCCCACTCGTCAGCTCCGGATAGCAGTTCTTCTCTACTTTCCCTTCTTTCAGATCCACCTTATGGAATTCCTGCTCCACATAGAATTTACCCTCAGAATCGTGTCCTAACCCGTCTGGGGTCATTCCGCGAACCAGAATCGTCTCTCCTCTTTCTTCATCCATTCCTAGTTTCTAGGTTACCTGTCTTTTCGAAGACCAGAAGACAAACAGAAACAAGTACGATCAACGAGGTCGGAGGATTCGCCGCGACGGCTGGTATATGATGATGTTAGGATGAGGAAGAGGAGAAGTCGAGGACGGGAGCGGCGAGACTTGTGTGTATTAGGGTTTTAATTGCAGGACAGATAAAAAAATAAATAAAATAAAAATAAAAATATATTCATTATTACTTGGAATTAACATAAATTTATTGTTATGCCCTTCATTTTAAAGGCAACCTGACCGATCCTGTGAGTCTTTCCAACACTTAAGCGAACACATCATCGAAGCCCACCATGTCATTCTTTTTTCCGATGGAAAAATAAGTTATAATTTTAAAAAACTGATCATACTATGATCATAGTTCGAGGGCGGTTGGTCAAGTTGGCCCCATCGTCTAGTGGTTTAGAACATTTAACTTCGCTTTGTTTACTTTTGCTATTACTTTCACGTCCATATGGATTGGAGAGGTATATGAAGAGTAGAGATGATATGCTTCTATTTTTTCCTTGATCTAAAACGGGCAGGATAATTGACCAAGAGTCAAGTATAAACAAGTTGTGAATGATGAACCTAAATATGTAAATATATTTAAACACAACCATTTGAAGGGCTTCTTTGAAAACATCTTCGTCAAATATAAACTTGAAAACATATATATATCCACCAGAAGAACAAGAACATAAGAAACCAAACTGTTGTGCTCATCATTTTTCAGTTTCTTGATTTGATATAAAATCCAACAGAAAATAGAAAAAAGAAATCCAACCCAACTGGTATACATCATTACACCGATCAAAGTAACTGTCCCTCCCAAAAACCCTCTCAACCCATCATTACACACACTGGTCATATACACATGCATAAATAGTCTCAAGAATGAAAATGACCGAGAAGAACTGACCATCATTTGGATCTGGCTCTGCATTGGTGAAGCCAATGAGCAGCTACCACACTTAAAGAAAAAAGCAGACTTGATGATAAACTACAGTTGACACATTATTCAACAAAAGAAACCTAGCTAGGTCGAGAGAAGAAGGCTCTCTCACTCCCAAGTCGAAGTCTTTACACACAACAAATAACATGAAAGAGTTCCCTCCATGCCACAAACGGCCAATAACAAAGTGACACAAGGCCACAACACAAAAAAAGTAAATAACATACCAGGCTAGTGAAATAACACCGTAATAGACATTACCAGATTAGAACATGCAAATGTAGTTCTTCTTCGTTCTCCAACTTCCAACGGGATCTCCTTCAACTCTCGCAATCCATCAAGATAGCCTAATCTTTGCAGATCACATGAAAGTTGGGACCCTCAAACCTCAGAAGAGCTTCTTCCTCCCCCTTCTTCACATATACTTGAACACTGACGGATACTTCCCCTTGTACTTCCTCTTGTTCTTCTAATATCTTTTTCGCAGACATCAAGACCGATTCATTGCATTTTTTAAACAGAATCAATCGCAACGTTGATATATCTCCAATGTCTGATGGGATCTCCTTCAACTCTCCTAAATCATAAAGACAAATTTCCTCAAGAAGTGGAAAGTGGGAGCTCTCTAACGTCCACTTCTCCAGACAATGACACTCTTTCAATGTCAAGAACCCGAGTTTACGGAATTGGCCTTCAACTGTTTCCCAATTGCCTGTCCGAAACATCGCACCGATCAGATCGAGCAATCGAAGAAGAGGAAGTGAACCTATCTTTTCCAACAACTCTTCCAACTCAAAGTCATTGCTGAATTGAAGAACCAATTGCATCAGCGATTGTGGGAAGCTAAGCATCTTCAAACAACAATGAAATTGCAGATTGTGGAAGTCCCAATGCAACATTTCCAATTTGTGCAGAAACTCAAGATTGTTCAGAGAATAAGAATAATCCCCATTTGATTCAATTCCATTGTATTCTATAGCCAAATCTTTGATATTGGGAATTCTCTTAGTAATCTCTTGATTGAGCTTGAAATTCAATACCGTCCCAAGTGAGAATAGATTCTCCATGATGAAAACATTGTCGAGCAGAGGTCCAGGAGACACACATTCTTATTTACCATGAGAACCCTAAGACAAGGCATGTTCCAAATTTGAATTGGTGCTAAAGCATCATCATCGGATCCATAAACAAATAGTACTTGTAAATTCCAAAGGAGATTGAAAAAAGAGGTGAATTGGGACTCGCCCATAGCTCTACCATGAAGTTCCCCCAAGTTAACTAATTCAAGCACATTATTGTTTAAATTATCCTCAGCTTGTGCAACTCTCAGCAACCTTAAATTGGGAGGCATTTCATCCATCTCATGTGTACGGTAGCATATTAAGGAACGAGCATGGGGCATAGATTCTAAAGCCTTGAGAAATATTTCCTTTGAAGCTCTTCTATCAATAACGACGCGGTGCAGGCTATTTATTCCTAGAGGAATATGTTGGCTAACAACACCATAAAACCTTTCTTTCGTAGCTTCTCTTTGGCACAAGTACCTCAACAAATCATGAATTTTGCAATACTGTATATATCCATCAAATCCCCATCTATGAGCTATAATGAGATTCCTATCTACTAGGTCCTTAAAATATTCATAAGCAATTGTGTCCAAATTTTTTTCACTTGTTGGTTCTACAAAACCTTCCGAAACCCACCTAACCACGAGCATCGGGACACCAATTTCAAAGTCCTCCTTAAACACGCCCATAAGCAAAAAACATGGCTTTAGATGGACCGGCAAATGGTCATAGCTCATCTTCAATATTCCCAAACAATACTCATCATCCTCCAAACTCATTTTTGAATTTAAGTTTTCCTCTACATCCTCCCAATATTCACGTGTTAGTTCAGATTTTGCTAAAAAACCTCCAATTGTAACAATCGACAAAGGAAGTCCTCTGCACTTTCTTAAAATCTTCTTTCCAACATCTTCTAATTCAAGCAGAAAACTTCCTTCACCAAACACACTTCTACATAATAGATCCCAACCTCCTACCTCATCTAGAAAATTCATTGCAAAGCCATTGTCAAAGTGGGAAGCCAAGTTTGACTGCCTAGTTGTTACTATTATCCGACTCCCTTCCTTACAATTAGGGAAGAAACGTCGTATCCTATCCCATACCTCTATACCCCACATATCATCCAATATAATGAGATATTTCCTACCCATTAGATATTGGTATAGTTCCTTTCCCACTTCATTCTCACTTTCACCACTTGAATATCCTTTGGCTTGACTAAGAAGCTCTTTAAGTGCTTTATGTGCATTATAATCTTGAGAAATTGTAGTCCAAGCACATACAACAAAATGCTCCTTAACACATGCATTCTCAAATAGATTTCGAGCGAGAGTGGTCTTACCAATTCCACCCATGCCAGTGATAGGGATGATTTGGAGATCTCGTTTATCTCCTGTGAGGCTTTCCAACACTTCAGCAAACACATCATCAAAGCCCAACATGATATTATTTTTTCCAGCGGAAAGAGAAGTTGAAGAAGATGAACCAACATTCATCGAGACATTTCTCCGCAGCTGAGGTCTTGACTTGTCTATATGGATCGCCAACGTCTCTTTCTTGATCCCCTCTATTTCTTCAATCACGAGCTGTAGATCTTCATACAAATCATCTCCAGTTGTCTTGCCAGGAATTGTGGACCGACTGCGGATTCTATCCACAATTTCGGGTTCAATTACGTCTTCAGCCGCATAAGCTGCTTCTGCAATCCGGATCAACAAGGGATCAACCTCATCGCTGTAGGCGGAACTGGAATTATAGCCACGAAGAAATTCCAGCAAGGATGTGGCAAGTTCGGTGAGAGATCGGAGTTGTTGTTCGTTGATGGAAATGGGTGGTGAAGGATGATTCTGAAGGTTATGTATGAGATATTTTAGTGAAGTGAGAGCTGCATAAGCTGCCATGGATCTTGATTGAGCTTCGCAGTATTCGTTTCAAAGACTTTGAGGTTTTTTTCCTCTTGCTCTTCTCCATCAATCAATAAGCTTACATGAAGTTCTTGCAGAATGTATAAACTGGCATAAAATATTCCCCAATAGGAGAAATGTGTAAATTAGCATGACACTCTGGCCAAAGCAAGTTTGATTAAATATTGTCAAGATGGTTGTTGAACTATTCCTTCCTCCAATATGACATTGAAATGCATAGACTAATGCATAGATATTAGCATTAAGTATGGGTCTGATCAAAATATATATATTGCCAGTTGCCACTTTTATTAAACAATTTGTTTGTCTACAAAAGAACAAGCAATTAGCACGTGGGTCTTACTATCTTCCATAATATTATAATTTTTTAATAATAGGTTAGAGCCGATTATATGATTTTTCTATGTTCAATTAATATTTAATTTGTGTCAATTAATAGAGTGGTGACACTTTTATTTATTTAATAATTATATACTTTATTTAAGATTTATTAACGCTGCATATAATGACTAGTATATTTTAGGTTAAATAGACAAATGTCTATCATTTTATTGGTAGCAAGTTGAGAAATTATAGAATATATTAAATTATAAAAGATTCCCCAACACGAAAAATGTACTCCCTCCGTCCCATTCAACTTGTCCTTAAACTTTCCGGCACGGTTATTAAGGTGAAATGAGTTTTAGTAGTAAAGATGTGGATCCTACAATTTAAATAAAGTAATTTAGTAGTAAAGGTGTGGGTCCTACAATTTAAATAATGTGATTTAATAGTAAAGGTGTGGGTCCTGCAATTTAAATAATGAGATTTAGTTGTTAAGGTGTGAGTCCTACGATTTGAAAACTTTCCTTTTTGGGTTGAAGACAAGTTAAGTGGAACGGCCCGAAAAAGAAATAGAGACAAGTTGAATGGGACGGAGGGGAGGGAGTATAAATTAGCATGGCAATCACATGCTGGCCACGAGAACCATAGCTGTTCTCTGCCATAAACAATTAGCATCGTATCGAATTCCACGTGGGTAAATTGATATGGACGGTTTAAAAGCATGAATATCGATATTATGTTTTTGTAGTTACGTATGAAGCCAGAATGCCTGTGCTATTGTCGGGTATCAATATGCTGACATTTCAATGAAGGTTATAGAGTAGAGAGAGTTGTTGAGATTTGTAGAGAGAGTTGTTGAGATTTTTGGACAATTTGGTCAAAGAAGAAAGTTTCACTCACCATATAAATCAAAACTACACACAATAAAATATCATAAGAAAGAAGCATTGCTACTTGTATTTTTTGACCAGTTTTGTGCAGTTAAATGGTTGGATTTTTACATTTGCGTGTGTTATAAAATACGTATAAACGAAATACGAGAAAATAAATAAGAACACAATAATTTACGTTGTTCGGTCAATAAACCTAGGTCCACGGGCAGATGAAAGAAAATTCATTATAAAAGAGGAGAATACAAATTCAGGCCTCTAGCTAGAATATATTCCTAGACCGGCCTAAATACTAATTCTTAGATGTACATCCTAGATAATGAGGGAGTTTATTTATTTATAGGTGAAATTAATGAGAAATTTCATTAATTCTCCGATTGTGAGTTAAAACCGAATATCCTTATAAAGGATTTGAGTCATAACTATAACAACGTGTTGTCTCATGGTTGAAAGATGGCAGAGTCGAAATAAAGCAGAAAGAGGAGGGAGATTGAAGATGTAGCAGCATGATTGACGAAATATGAACAATTGAACCACTTTTGAAGATTTAATTGTTGTTGGGTCGGAGCTTGACGACTTTTGAGAATATTTAAATAGTTAATAGTGACTTGTAAAGGGAACTAAATTTAGTCCAACTTTTCTTTTGGCTATCGGTTGCTAAAAACTAGTTTCTTCGGATGTGGGAATCAAGGAAATGATGTTATATGGAGTAAGATTGTTTGACTTTTTAGTAGTTAATTATGGTCCACACAACTTTAACATTTTAGGAAACACGTCGTTTCTAGTGAGACGTCTGAATAAGGAAAACACATCGTTTCTAATAGGATAAAAGAGAGTATATTGTTGTACTCCCTCCTTTTCTTTTTAAATGGTCTTCTATACTTTTGAAATAAATGCAATTTATTTGAAGTTTTGATTTTTTATACCTTATATAACCTCAATTCATGAAGGTTTATGTGTTTTCATTATTGAATAGACTTTCAAAACTGTGAGGATCATCTATTTCACTTTTAGTGTCCTAATCCATATCCTACTAATGATCTAATGAAATATGTATTTGTAATTCGATAAAATTATTAATTAAAATAATTAACTCAATTTTAACATATATACAAAATTATTGAAAAAATACACATGTCACTTTATTGGTGGATATGTATTAGGACACCCAAAGTGTAATGATGATTCCTTTCCAATTTCATTTTATCACTCTCATTAATTAAAAATTAATTATGAGTAAATTGGGAATAATTTTTGTTTATTAATTACTGCACAAAAGCATAAAAACAAACATTTAATGAATAAGACGTAGTATATACATTCTGATTTTGACCTTTAGTTTTTAGTGCCAACACGTTGGCTCACGGTAGATGGTAAAAAAAATTGTGTTTTGTAATTCTCAAGTACCTACAAGGATGAAGACATGGTAATTAGTTAAGCATTTATGTTGGTAAATTTTCTCTCCCTTTTAGCTACAAGGATGAAGACTTTTGTGCAACATCTACAAACAACCAACAACTCTCATTAAATCCAGTGCCGGAAAGTTATGAGACAACATCTATGGGACGGAGGGAGTATTAAGTAAAAAAAATATACAATTTTTAAGTTCAAGACTGTAGAATTAGGTTAAGGCGATTCTGGTGCTATTACATATGAATGTGAAACAGAGTAAAAATTCTAATCTTATACATGAATTATTTTGTGAAGGAGAATAATAAAAAACTCAAAAGTTGTTGCTTTTCTCAATGCATGGCACATGCATTCTCGAGCACTGGAAAACGATTAAACAACAGTCTTTTGCTCTTTAACGTTATTTTCACGCTCGTACTTTATTTATTCATAGCTGGCCGGATTATCAAATATAGTCCACACTTTATCCGATACTCTTCGCCCCCACCATAAACGCATTAGTAAAGTGAGAAGAAGAAAAGGAGAGAGTGGGTTTCTAAACATTAACTTTTGAATTCTTGAGTATTGAATTTTAAGTAATACAGAATTTCATTTTTTATTTTTTGAATAAATGTAATTGGATTGTATAATTTATTACATGTAATCTGATATTTTTATGTATATAATATGTAATTATTTTAAATAAGATAAATTGGTTAATAATTTGAAAAAGAAGGTTACAAGTGTATATATATTATTTTGATAGGAAATTAATTCTACAAAAAATTACAAAAATATAGCTTCAAGTTATCATTATATTACAAATAAATAATAAATTGAAAAAATAAAAAAAGTAAAAAGTATTATATATTATTTTGATAAGAAACTAATTCTAAAAAAATAGCTTTAGTTTATCATTATTTTATAAATAAGTAAAACAAAAAGTTTCAATAGAAGCCTAATAAATATTTCCATTTTTTTAAATTTGCATATAAAAAAATTTACAAAATATTAAAAATGCACTTGTTGCAAAAAAAATCGGAAGAAAGTTAAATTGTGGAATATTTATCGGCTCGTATTCAGTTTAAAATTTTAAATTCGAGTCGAGCTTTATTGAGCTTGAGCCCAAGCTATTCAAATAAAGCTTGGTTTGTTAACAGCTCTAATGATATGCATGTCAATAAGCTTGTCTTATTATCAAATGTTTAGTGTTCAAATCTTAGTGATGTCTCTATTATTATTCAAACATGGGCGAATTTAGAGGGGGTCAAGAGGGTCGATCGACTCATTGGCCACTAGAAATTTTGCATAATAGAGTATACCATCATAATGTAGCAATAATTAGAACTAGAACAGCACTCGTGCTATGCACGAAAATGACTCAAAATGTATATTGTAGTTTAGAATACTAAATTAATGTATAAAAATAATTTAATTTGATGGTTTATATTAACTTTGAGAATCATGCTAATATGATTATTCAAAAATTAAGTAGAATATATACACATGATTACATATTATATTAATTATATTTATAAATGTCTTGTTGTTCTGATAAAAAGAATGTCACTTATTACCTTATAGACCGTCTGAAAAACCGTCTTATTAAATCCTTGACAGTTTTTTTAAATTACTTCAAAGGACTATCTAAAAACAAATTCTACCATGATGTGCAAAGAAAGATAATATCTTAGCCGAATTCAAGAATTAAAGTAACATCATGAAGTACATTGAGCTAAAAAAAGAACTCAAATTAAAAAAATCACCTTCACAATCAACTGAGCGCAAAGCTTTCCTGATAGAACCGCGCCTTCCATTGAAGCCAAGTACTTCTGCTTCGTATAATCACCTGCTAGATAGAAAATCCTTAGATGGGAGACTTTTGCAGGGGACGGCCAGGCTCGGTTTTGTATACGAACCTAGGAGATATAGGTTCGATTAAGCAGAAATTGGAAGTATTACTTTTGTTAAGATTAATTTCTTACCTCTGTAGGATACTTCAAGATTTTGGCTTTGCTCTGCACTGCGGAGATTTCGTCGGGGAATATCTTCTCAAGCTCCTTCATTGTGGCATCGTTGCTATGCGAGACCCAATCTTGTGCAGGCGCGAAAACCAGTTCCAACATGGACTTGTTTGGATCATAATATTCCTGAAGAAGAAATCGATACATAGTATGAAGAATTGGTAAAATATGAATTTGTACTTTCCCATTAATTCAATAATTGACAGCATCACAAGTTCCAATTTCAACAAATGCAAACAAGCTTACAAGATTTGCAGATTGCAGCAATCGCAAATCAAAGCTTCAACCTTTATTTGCTTACACCTTTTCTTTTCCTCTTAGGGAAGCGAAAAGCTTCTGCAGTTAGTTAGTGATGCCTCCTGTTCTCAGCTTCCCTCTGATCAGATAGACAAAAGCGAAGATAGTTCCACATTTAAAAACGATCGAGTAAAAAACTATTTCCTACTTGAAGGAACGAAAACTGAGAGTTTTCAAGTGTGTAATTAGGGGATTTGCTGGTTTGATAGTGAAAAGAATTTCAGTTGGAGACGTTGAGGGAAATTGCAAGAACGTGTTAGAGAGTCCATTATTTGTTCCACATCGACTTGGTGAAGATCTGTCTCTTCTATAAAAACTTAGATATCCCTTCCCCTACAAGATTGTGCCCAATTTATTATGATATCAGAGCAGACCCAAGCGATGTGATGTTGGTTTGTTTACTTTTAAGAGAAATGTGTCCCAATTTATCAGAACAATTAATAAGAAAAATAAACAACCGAGTATTCCACACCAAAAAAAAAAACACATTTTTCCACATAAATCTTAAATTTTACCCAAATTTTTAATTAATAAAAAAAATAAACAACCGAGTATTCCACACCAAAATAACACAGAAAAAAGTGAAAGAAAATCGTATATCAACGTTCAACAAATGCAAAACAAGCTTACAACATTCAACAAATCCAAGTATTTAACGACAATAAATTCAATAAAACCATTCGAATTCGAAGCCGAAGTTCAGTTCACTCCATCATCCAGAATTTGATTCAAAACTCAATCATCCATCTTTCCGTTCCCTACAAAACAAAATTTTAAAAACTGTAAGCAGTAATATTTAATATGAACGGTTAAAAAAGCATAGTACAAATACGTGAGTCGATCATAGCAGACTAGTTGAAGCTGACTTTAAAGTTGGGACCCGAAAAATTCTGCTGAGCTCGCTGTTCGTCTTGTTCTTTTTCCCAACGCAGCACCTCCATGTCACCGCCCCCACGGTACACCTCAAACACGTCGTCGCATAGCTTCGGCAGAATAACTTGAACATGGAATAGTTTTTCTGGCCCTTGTGATTCCTCTTGTTCCTTCAAAATCTTGTGCGCAGAAACCACAGCCGACATGCTGCATTCGGCCAACAAGATTTTTTGTAGTGTTGGTATATCTCCAATTTCCGACGGAATCTCCTCCAACTCATTTATTTGGGAAAGATAAATTTCCTCGATGCATGGAAAGGGGGAGCCCTCCGACGTCCAATGTCTTAGACCGTGACACCTGCATAATTGCAAGAACTTAAGTTTGAGAAATTTGTCTTCAACTATTTTCCATTCACCTGTTGCGAAGAGTCCACCGATAAGCACGAGCTTCTGAAGAAGGCATAGTGAACCTATCTTTTCCAACATCTCTTCCAGCTCAAATTCATCGCTGAAATTGAGACTTAATTTCTTAAGCGATTGTGGGGAGATAAGCTTCTTCAGAATATCATGATTTTTATGATAGAGGCTGGAGCATCGAAAGGATTCCAATTTGCCAAGACACGTAAGACAGTTGAGACAATAATCATCTGCAGTTGACTCGATTTGGGCATATAGTATAGCCAATCTCTTGATATTGGGGATTCTCTCAGCCACTTCTTGATTGAACTTGAAATTCAATACTGTCTTCAGTGTATGCAGATTCTCCATGACAACAAAGTTACCAGTCGGCGGATCTGTTAGATGCAATGCATAGGCCCCGACATGCCTAATACGTGGCAAGTTCCAAATTTCGATTGGTGAATCACCTCTTGTTTGAGAAAAAATCAGGAAATGTAGATTCCAAAAGAGATTGAAGGAAGAGGGAAATCGGGACATCTTATAAGCTCCGATACTAAGGTACGGCAAGTTAACCAACTCAAAAACATTTTCTAGGGCAGTCGAATTGAATTCATGTCCATACCCTTCAAATGTCCTCAACAACCTAAAATTGAGCGGCATTTGATCTACTGTACCCAAATGATAGTCAGATATAAAGGAACGAGCATATTGCACAGACTGTAAGGCCTCACTAAGGATCTCCTTTGAAGTGCTGCTATGGATAAAGATGCGGCGCACGCTATCTACGCCTTGAGGAATATGTTTCCCAACCACACAAAAAAATCTCTCTTTCATAGCTTCTCTCAAGCACATGTCCCTCACGAGATCATGAATTTTGCAAATCTTTATTTTCCCATTAGATCCCAATTTATGAACTAGAACCAGGTTTCTATCAACTAGGTCCTTCAAGTTTTCCTTTGCGGTTATTTCCAAACTTTTTCCCCCTATTGGTTCCAGAAATCCTTCGGAAACCCACAACTTCATAAGTTTCGAGACATTAATTTCTTGGTCCTCCTTAAACACACCCATATACAAAAAACATGGCTTTAGATGGGCAGGCAAATGATTATAGCTCATCTTCAAAATCCTCAAGCAATACTCATTACCCTCCGAGTTCACTATTGAACTCAAGTTCCCCTCTACATATTCCCAGTATTCTAGCGTGTGTTCATGTTTTGCCAAAAGACCCCCTATGGTAACAATTGACAAAGGAAGTCCCCTACAATTACTTACAATCTTCCTTCCTATATCTTTCAGTGCAAGAGGAAAATTTGCTCCCCCAAACACAGTTCTAGAGAATAGATTCCAGCAGCTATCTTCATCTAGAAGTTTCATGTTAAGGAAATGGTTAAAGTGGGTGGCTAAGTTAGATAGCCTAGTCGTAACTACTATCCGACTCTTAGTCCCATTATCAGGAAAGTAATGTCGTATCTTATTCCGTACCTCTAGACTCCACATATCATCCAATACAATAAGATACCTACTCCTACCCAATAAATATTGGTATAGTTCTTTTCCCAATTCATCCTCACTTTTTTCACTCGAATTTTCTTTTGCCTGATTAAGAAGCTCTTTAAGTGCTTGTTGTGCATTATAATCTTGAGAAATCGCAGTCCAAGCACGAAAATTAAAATGCTCCTTAATACTTGCATCCTCAAATAAAGTTCTAGCAAGAGTAGTCTTACCAATTCCCCCCATGCCCACAATAGGGAGGATTTGGAAACCGGATTTGCTTCCGGTGAGGCTATCGAACACCTTACGGAACACTTCATTAAAGCCCACCATATTCTTCCCACTGGAAAAAGATGTTGAAGAAGCACCAGCACCTTTTGAGACATTTTTCGGCAGCTGAGGTTGAACTGCAGTATTGTCTGTATGGATCGTCTTCCTGATCAGCTCCATTTTTTGTATCGCCTGCTGTAGATCTCGATACAAGTCATCTCCAGTAGGAGTAGTGGACTGACCACGTATCCGATCTACAATTTTTGATTCGATCACATCCTCAGCCTCGTAAGCTGCATCTGCAATTTGAGTCTCGAGGGGATCAGCTTCTTCAGTGTGGGCAAGATGAGAATTGTAGCCTCGAAGAAATTCCTGCAAGGAAGTGACATTTTCAGTGAGAGATTGAACTTCTTGTTTGTCGATGGAGATCGGAGGGGAAGGGTGATTTTCAAGGTTGGTATGATATGCTTGAGTGAAGTGAGAGCTGCATAGGCGGCCATGATTCTCTAACTAAGAACACTATTTGTTGCAAGAAAAAATAGCTTTTTTGTTTTTCTCTTGCTCTTCTCAATTACTATCAGAAACGGAAAGCCAAATTATATATGGGAGGATGAGGATGAATGATGATGGCGATGATTAATATAATTTAATTATAAGAGAAACTAGAACTGCATTAGCTGGCACGAGAAACTAGAACTGCATTAGCTGGCACGATTCCGACATGTTTTATTTTTTGAGAAGCTTAGACTATTTTTATGAAATATATAGTACAACGTTATCTTTACAAGATCAATTTAAAGCTAAAAAAATGGTTAGTCAACTTTCACAAACGATCTGCACCACGTTGCCATTATGATTGGCATATACAATTAGAATCACAGGCTGGTTAATTGTGTTGTTCACTATCAGTTATATAACTACCCAATTAATAAATGCGATCGAATCCTAGGTTATTCATTCAATGAATCAGAAACAAGGTGGTAAATAAAATCCAAAATAATACTCTGGTGTAGCGAAAGAAAGATATAGAAATACTACAACTGTTCACAACATTTATAGTCACCTCTGCTTGTTCGCCTGCCCTCCTCTACATGGACTCTTAAAGAAACGCAGTTATAGTGGAATAGAAAACCAAAAGAGCGAATAATGAACTAGATGTTCCACACATTATTCGATACTCTTCGCCCCACCATAAACGCATGAGTGTAGTGAGAAGAAAGAGGAGAGTGGGTTTGTAAACATTGACGGTTTTTGTAAACTAATGTTGTACTGTTTTAGTAATAAAAACTGGATCCTAGTTTGTTTATTCATATCTGGCCGGTATCATTTAGTTGAGAAACATTTATAAAAACATTGTGTATAAATTAGTATGGCTTGATCTTTCCGTCTTAAGTTTGATAAAATATTGTCTTATAATTAGTTGCCGAAATTCTGATACAATTCGGCTCAACTTCCATGATGTCTAAACATGCAATTTTTATATTTATACGTATACGG
The DNA here is from genome assembly GCA_028984105.1 of Lavandula angustifolia. Classification (NCBI taxonomy): domain Eukaryota; kingdom Viridiplantae; phylum Streptophyta; class Magnoliopsida; order Lamiales; family Lamiaceae; genus Lavandula; species Lavandula angustifolia. Next base: position 13,676,854 of record CM054814.1, read on the forward strand.
TTAGCATCAATGAGAAAAATGTATTCTATTCAAAGAAATTATGGTTGGCCATGATTAATTCACACATTATGTTCGGAATAGAGACAAAATGATTTTATAGTTCGATATCATATTTTAAATGCATAACGTTTATGCCGATAGAAAATCAAGAGCGAATGATGAATTATAGGTATTTTTCTCCTTTCAAAAGCAGAGATTTATGAAATATGTGCATTGGAGAAGACACAATATATCAACCAGCATAGATAGACATGATTTCTCAACAAAAGAGGAAGGACTACAATAGATTGGACCATTTCTTCTTACATAACTTAAAGCCAAAGTAGAATTTCTCGTTTAGGCATTTTAAAAAGCAGGTGGACCGGAATCACATTGCGCATGTAGAAAAAGTTTTTAGCCAATTTGGTCAAAGAAGAAAGTTTCAGCTCTTGCAGTATATATATATGTTAAAGTTCAATATTAGTAGAGCAACATCAATAGATAAGTTCAAGGAAAGGCGTGAATGAGAATTGGTATAATGCATGCAGTCAATCCCATCATCCAGCATTTGGTTCAAACTCGATCATCCATATACATATCTATCCACTCCTTACAAAACAAAAAAAATTAAAAACTATAACAAGTAATATATATTTAATAACAGTAGCTGACTTCGAAGTTGGGGCCCGACAATTTCTGCTGAGCTTCGTATTCCTTTCGTTCTTCTTGCGAAGAAAACACCTTACCACGAGGGGGTAGGTACGGATCAGACGACCTCCGCCTTATCATCTGCATAATAACTTGAACGTGGAATAGTTCTTCGATCCCTTGTGATTCCTCTTGTTCATCCAGAATCTTCTTCGCCGAAAACACTGCCGACGCCCCGCATCTATCCAACGTGATTTTTTTCAGCGTTGGTATATCTCCAATTTCTGATGGGATCTCCTCTAACTGAGATAATTCTGAAAGTTGAATTTCCTTGATACGTGGAAAGTGGGAGCTCTCCGAAGTCCACCGTCTTAGGTCACGACAACTTCGCAGTTCCAAGAACTCAAGTTTGAGGAATCGGTCTTCAACTGTTTCCCATTCGCCTGTTCGGAAGAATCCATGGCTCAATTTGAGCTTTTGAAGATCCGGTAATGAACCTATCTTTTCCAACATTTCTTCCAACTCAAAGTCATCTTTGAAATCGAGACTCAATTTCTTAAGCGACGGTGGGAAGGTAAGCTTCTTAGTGATATCATGATTTTCTAGAGAGCGGCCGTCGTATTGAAAGGATTCCAGCTGTTGCAGGCACTCAAGATAGTTGAGACAATAATCACCACTTGAGCTGACTTCAACAAAATATGATAAAGCCAGTTTCTTGATATTTGGAATTCTCTTAACCATCTCTTCATCGAGCTTGAAATTCCGTACGATCTTCAGAGTTTGTAGATTCTCCATGATCACAAGGTTGCCGGTAGGAGGGTCTGAGAGAAGTGTATGAAAACGGAAGTTGACATGCCTAAGATAAGGCATGTTCCAAATTTCAATTGGTGATATATTATCACGTATCTCAGAACGAACAATTAGGGAATGTAGATTCCAAAAGAGATTGAATGAAGAGGGGAATGGCGGGAACATCCCCATCACATAAGCTTGAATATGAAGGTGCCGCAAGTTAAACAACTCAAAAACATATTTCATTGTAGTAGTAGAACGGAATTGACCTCCACGCGCTTCAAATGTCCTCAACAACCTAAAATCGAGCGGCAAATGATCTATCTTATCAAATTGATATTCATATATAAAGGATCGAGCATGCTGCGTAGATTGTAAGGCTTTGACAATGATATCCATTGGAGCGCTTTTGTGAATAAACATGCGGCGCTTGCTATCTATGCCTTGCGAGATATGTTTTCCCATAACACAGAAAAACCTCTGTTTCTTAGCTTCTCTCAAGCACATGTCCCTCACCAGATCATGAATTTTGCACATCTTTATTTTCCCATTAGATCCCAACTTATGAACTAGAATGAGATTCCTATCAACTAGGTCCTTAAAATTTTCCTTTGCGACTATTTCCAAACTTTTCCCCCCTATTGGTTCCAGAAATCCTTCAGAAACCCACAACTTCATAAGTTTCGAGACACTAATTTCTTGGTCCTCCTCAAACACACCCATATACAAAAAACATGGCTTTAGATGAGCAGGCAAATGATTATAGCTCATCTTCAAAATCCTCAAGCAATACTCATTACCCTCCGAGTTCACTATTGAACTCAAGTTCCCCTCTATATATTCCCAGTATTCTAGTATGTGTTCATGTTTTGCCAAAAGACCCCCTATGGTAACAATTGACAAAGGAAGTCCCCTACAATTACTTACAATCTTCCTTCCTATATCTTTCAGTGCAAGAGAAAAACTTTCTCCCCCAAACACAATTCTTGAGAATAGATTCCAACTGCTATCCTCATCTAGAAGTTTCATGTTAAGGGCATCCTTGAAGTGGGAACTTAAGTTTGATTGTCTAGTTGTAACTATTATCCGACTCCCGGTCCCATTATCAGGAAAGTAATGCCGTATCTTACTCCATACTTGTAGGCTCCACATATCATCCAATACAATGAGATACCTACTCCTACCCAATAGATATTGGTATAGTTCTTTTCCCAATTCATCCTCACTTTTATCACTTGAATTTCCTTTTGCTTGACTAAGAAGCTCTTTAAGTGCTTGTTGTGCATTATAATCTTGAGAAATTGTAGTCCACGCACGAAAATTAAAATGCTCCTTAATACTTGCATCCTCAAATAAAGTTTTAGCAAGAGTAGTCTTACCAATTCCCCCCATGCCCGCAATCAGAGTGATTTGGAGATAGCTTTTGCTTACGATGAGGGTATCCAACACCTTACGGAACACATCGTCAAAGCCCACCATTGCATTGTTCTTCCCACTGGAAAAATATGATGGACAAGAACCAACACCTTTTGAGACATTTTTCGGCAGCTGAGGTCGAACCGCAGTATTGTCTGTATGGATCGTCTTCCTGATCAGCTCCATTTTTTGTATTGCCTGCTGTAGATCTTGATACAAGTCATCTCCAGTAGTAGTGGACTGACAACGTATCCGATCCACAATTTTTGATTCGATCACATCCTCAGCCTCGTAAGCTGCATCTGCAATTTGAGTCTCGAGGGTATCAGCTTCTTCAGTGTGGGCAAGATGAGAATTGTAGCCTCGAAGAAATTCCTGCAAGGAAGTGACATTTTCAGTGAGAGATTGAACTTGTTGTTTGTCGATGGAGATCGGAGGAGAAGGATGATTTTCAAGGTTGTGTATGATATGCTTGAGGGAAGTGAGAGCTGGATAGGCGGCCATGATTCTCTAACTAAGCACACTATTTGTTGCAAAAAGAATTTGTTTTTTTTTTTTTCTTTTGCTCTTCTTAATTACATCAGAAACGGAAAGCCAACTATATATAAGAAGATGAGGATGAATGATGATCGGGATGATTGGGCTGATAATTATAATTTATAAGAGAAACTAGAACTGCATTAGCTCGCACGATTCCGACTTGTATTATTTTTTTAGAAGCCTAGAATATATCTGTGAAATATTTAATACAACGTTATCTTTACAAGATCAATTTAAAGCTAAAAAAATGGTTAGTCAAATTTCACAAACGATCTGCACCACGATGCCATTATGATTGGCATAAACAATTAGCATCACAGGCTGGTTAATTAATTTTTTACTCTCAGTTGCATAATATAGCCAATTAGTAATTGCGATGGAATCCTAGGTTATTCATTCATAGGTTGCTGGTATCAACATATATTAATAAGCAAATTGTTTATTAATTAGTAATGCTGGATTTCCGAGGTATCAATTTACCAGACAGTTTCTATTAAATATTCTCTTATAATTTGTTTCTGGAATGCATATACGATAATTATTATACGTATGATTTAATAGCAAACTTTTCTGTTAGACTCTCACGCAACTGGTAATAATTGCAGAGTTTTAGCCTTCCATTTCAGTTGGTGCCCTTACACTTCATAAGGGAACTCGACATACTAAGTCGAGGTATGTTCCAAATTTCAATTGGTGCGGTAACATATTCATAATTATTATGAATATATTTTTATTTTATTTTTGCAGATTAAAAAAGATATTGAGTGAAAGGTGATTTGGGACGTATCATCACCACAAATTTCTACTTAAGAAATTATCTTAACCAAATGCAATCATTGCCTTCAACAACCTCAATTTGAATGGCATTATAACCTTAACGCCCTTACCATGATGAAATGTAATTGAAATAGCACCCGACATAGATTGTAAGGCTTCTAGAGATTTCCCAATTGTAATATGTTTATCAATAACGACGCAGGACAAGCTATTATCTCTTGAGGAATATGTAATCCAGATTTCTCAGCTTCTCTTATACACGGATCCCTCAACAAGTCATGACTTTTGCACCAACCAATAAGTACCATCTCACCAACTAGAAATAGATTCCTATCAACTAGGTCCATCAAGTCATCTTCACCAATTGTCTCCAAAAAATATTATCATTTGTTTGTTCTATAAAACCTTCCAAGACCCACACTTTCATGAGTGTCCGACACTTCAATTTCCATGTACAAAAAACATGGCTTTAGATGGATGGGTAAATGGTAGTAGCTCATCTTCAATATTCTCATGCAATACTCATCATCCTTCGAATTCACTATTAATTTAAGTTCCCCTCCATATGCTCCCAATATTCACATGTTTGTTCAGATTTTACAGAAAGACCTCATATGGCAACAATTAATAGAGGAAGTTTTCTATGTTCTTTTTGCAAAATTCTTTCCTATTTCTTCCAATTCAAGAGGTCTTCACCAATCACAGTTTTGTAGAATAGATTCCAGCTATTTAACATCATCGAGAAACTTCATATTAAAGTCATTGTTCAAGTGGGAAGCTAAGTTTAGTAGCCTAGTTGTAACTATTGACCGACTCTCATTCTTATAATCCGAAAACAAACATTTTATCTTATCTCATACCTCTATACTCCACATTTCATCCATTAGAATGAGATATATCCTACCCGATAGATGTTGGTATAATTCTAATCCCAAATCATCCATATTTTTTAACAACTCAAATTTCCTTATGCTTGACTAAGAAGCTCTTTAAGTACTTGTTGTGTATTATAATCTTGAGAAATTGTAGTTCAGGCACGATTATGAAAATACTCCGTAACACATGCATTCTGAAATATGTTTCGAGCAAGGGTGGCCTTACCAATTCCGCTCATCCTATAATGGGGGTGATTTGTTGATTTCCCACAAGGCTTTCCAAGACTTCATTTAACGCATCACCAAAGCCCACCATGGAACCAACAGCAGTCGAGACATTTCTCCACAGCTGAGATCGAACTGGAGTATTATCTGTTTTGATCGGCATCGTCTCTTTCTTGATCAACTCCATTTCTTAAATCACAAGCTGTAGATCTTGAATTCTTGATACAAGTCTTCTCTAGTAGCCTTGCCGGGATTTGTAGACTGACTATTTAATTGATCCACGATTTTGGATTCAATTACATCTTCGCCGTTGAAAGCTAAATATACAATTTGGTTCGCCAAGGCATCAGCTTCATCTCTGTAGCCGAAGCTGGAATTGTAGCCTCGAAAGAAATTCCTACAAGAAAGTAAAAACTTGAGTGAGAGATCAAACTTGTTGTTTGTTGGTTGGGATGGGAGGGAAAGGATGATTGTGAAGGTTATCTACCTAACTTCAAAGGGGATCTAACTATCAATTTATTAGAAAATTCATAACCATATGAAAGTTATCTACTCTTGCTATGATCCATTTCGCCGAATTGGAAACAGAGAAGACCGAGAATCCAATCTACATTGACTCAAAAACTGCAAACTTCTCACCAGTTTTAGTGAATGTATAGAGCAAAATAATGCATATAATTAACATTAAAATTTTAATTAGAGATAAACTTCTTAACTGATTTCAGTACAGGCAGTTTTATTCCACCATATACTAAATAAAGCGGTGATGGAGAAGAAACAATGCGACCCCTGCATAGACAGTCATCATTTGTCAACAAAGAAACAAACTCATGATTCAGACAACAGGAAGAACAAAAAGTAAGGACAAGGAGCAACTTAATTGTGTTAAATATCATGCTTTTTTTTTCAAAATATAAATACTCAAAAAGCAGCATTTTCCATAGATTGCACCATTTCTTCTTATATAACTTAAATCTAAACTGAAAATGCGGAAAAAAGGAAATATAGAAATATTTTCCCATTTCGATTAATTTTAATAAAGGTCAATCTGTTTCTAGCTAAGAAATGTAGCCCCAATTTCTCATTAAGGCATTTTCACAAGCAGGTGGACCGCAAACACATACTCCCTCCGTCCCACAAATAATGTCCCTTCTCTTTCCGGTACGGGATTTAAGGAGAGTAGCTGGTTGTGATTAAAGGTGGTGGAGCCATTAAAAAAGAGTGGTTGGTTACGTGTAATAATTTGCTATTTCGGAAAGGGGATATTATTATGGGATATCCCCGAAAGGAAAGAGGGACTTTATTTGTAGGATGGAGGGAGTATATAGCACCTAAAAACCGCAGCTAGCAAAAAAAATCAAGAAATAACCAGATCTATTGCTGATCGAGGAAAAAACAATTTCTTACTTGAAGGGACGGAAGTTGAGAGTTTTCAACTGTGTGATTAGGGGATTTGTTGGTTTGATAGTAAAAAGAATTTCAGTTGGAGACGTCGAGGGAAATGGCAAGAACGAGAGTGGCAGTTGCAGTGGAAGCTTTTTCATTTTTCCGCACAAATCTTAAAGTACCCGAATTTTCAATTAATAAGAAAAAATAAACAACTGAGTGTTCCACACAGAAACAAGTGAAAGAAAATAGTGAAGAAGCATGAGATTTACAAATATGACTATCTAAAATCATCATGGAAAAGCTAGAAGGGTCACTTGAAAGTTGGGACTCGTCGTTCTCTGCAGTTCTTCTCCCACCTTATTCTCGACTGAAACTCGTTGATGATAGTGTCCTTTCCTTCCTTTTCGCCGTCTCGCACGTTGATTCGTCGCAAGGCACATCCTCATGTATGCGTTTGCTTCCCTCCATCAGAGTAACTTCCACGTGGAAGGGTAGTTCTTCTGCCCCATGCAAGTCCTCTTGAGCCTCTACTATCTCTTTCAAACGCATCACGGCTGACATGTTGCATCTTACCAAGGAAATTTTTCGTAGATTTGGTATATCTCCAATTTCTGATGAGATCTCCTTCAAGTCTAGTAAACCAAAAAGGCGAATATCCTTAAGGAGTGGAAAGTCGGTGCTCTCCAATGTCCATTGTTCCAGACCACTGCACCAACTCAATAACAAGCTCTCGAGTTTGCGGAATTGGCCTTCAACTGTTACCCATTCACGTGTTCCGAAGAATCCACCGACCAGCTTGAGCTTATGAAGAAGAGGTAACGCACCTATCTTTTCCAGCATCTCTTCCCAGTTAGAGTTCTTGTTGAGGTGAAGATACAGTTTCTTGAGCGAATACGGGAAGGTAAGCCTCTTCACAAAATCATAAACTCCATCAACCTTAAAAATAAAACAGTCAAATGATTCCAGTTTGTACAGACACTCAACATAGTTGAGACAATAATAATCCTCATTTGGCTCTACTTCATCGTATTCTACAGACAATTTCTTGATATTTGGAATTCTCTTAACCACCTCTTGACTGAGCTTGAAATTGAATACTCCCTGCAGTGTTTGTAGATTCTCCATGATGACAATGTCGCCGACTGGAGGATCGGGGAGACATATACCCAGCTTAATATGCCTAAGATGAGACATGTTCCAAATTTCAGTTGGTGCAGTAATAACATATCCAAGAGTAGTCATACTTAGTGTATGCAGATTCCAAAAGAGATTGAGCGAAGAGGCGAACTTGGACATAACAATACTGCTAACAGAAACGAACCTCAAGTTAACTAATTCCAACACATATTCTTGGAGAAAATATGCATCATGTGCTTGCAGTGTCCTCAACAACCTAAAATTGAGCGGTGTTAATGGAATCTCATTGTTATCATTATAATGATATACAATTGAACGAGCTTGTTGCATAGATTGTAAGGTCTCCATAACTTTCTCCTTAGAAGTGCTTCGAATAGCGATGCGGCGCATGTTATTTATGCCTTGAGGAATATGTTAGCGAACAACACCATAAAACCTCTCTTTCTCAGCTTCTCTTATGCACAAATCCCTCAATAGATCATGAGCTTTGCAAGTCTTTATGTTTCCAGTCAACCCCAACTTACGAACTATAATGAGATTTCTATCGGACAGGTTCTTTAAGCTTTCCTTGGCAATTTTTTCCAAACTTTTTTCACTTGTTGGTTCTATAAAACCTTCCGAAACCCACAACTTGACGAGTGCTGAGACATGAATTTCACAGTCCTCCTCAAACATACCCAAGTACAGAAAACATGGCTTTAGATGGACAGGCAAATGGTTATAGCTCATCTTCAATATTCTTAAGCAATACTCTTCATCCTCCGAATGCACTAATGAATTTAAGTTTCCCTCTACATGCTCCCAATATTCCCATGTTTTCTCAGATTTTGTTAAAAGACCTCCTATGGTAACAATTGAGAGTGGTAATCCTCTACAAACTCTTGTAATATTCTTTCCAATATCTTCTTAGTTCTAGAGGAAAACTTTGCTCGCCAAACACAGTTTTGGAGAATAGATTCCAACTACTTACCTCATCTAGAAATTTCATATCAAACCTATTGTTGAAGTGGGAAGCTAAGTTTGATAGCCTAGTCGTTACTATTATTCGACTCCCCTCGTTCACAGGAAAGTAATGTCTTATGTTATGCCATACCTCTATATTCAACATACCATCTATTACAATGAGATATCTTCGGCCTATTAAACATTGATATAGTTCTAGACCAAATTCACTTTCACTCTCACTCCATGGTTAGCGTCATTTCGAACTCACCAAATGATTAGTCCTGTAACACAAGCTAAAAATAGGGATTACCACAATGATAAGCAGGGTCGAATCCACAGGAAACGGGAGAATTGTCCTAAATCTCCTAATAATCTGGTTTTAGTGTAGCCACCACGCTTTAAATTTGGGTTTGATTAAAACTAGGCAAGAAGTAAACAAGAATTTAATAAAAAGAAATGTATTAAGAGAGAGGACTCGACTCGGCAACCCGCACTAATCACTATCCCAATCCTTGACTCAAAGATTTATTTAACACCTCAAGTTAATCGGTTGGAATGTTGTGTTGAGCACTAACATATCCCTATCCTTATCCAATCATGTAGAAACAACCATGTAAAGCATAGAACCCATTTCACTTTCCTAACACAATCTAGCTAGGGCCGGTCCTGAGAAGAAAAGGGCCCGGGGCAAGCGATAAAAAATGGGTCCCCTCTCTATAAATTAATATTTGTATTTTCATCGTCTTCTATTTTAGTATATATCTTTAAAAAATAGTAATTGTCGCTTCACCTCCTTTTTTTGTGACATAGTCGTGTTCAAAACAATTTATTAAAAAAGAAAATTAGAGAATAAAAGAGAAATAAAGATGAATAATAACAGAAGCTTACAGATAGAATAAAGAATTGAGGTATCATTTACATTTTTATGACCTATTTAATTATTTTAAATTCTATATTACTATATTATAGTAGATATAGTACATTTTGTAATAGAATTCTGGACCAAATTAAATATATTAATTGGATCCTTTCTTTGCTGAAAAGAATAAATAAATATACTACTTCTTAAAAAAACTTATTTATTATTAAAAAAATAAAAAATAAATGGGCCCCAAAAAATTTGGGCCCTGGGCAACCTCCCCTGCTGACTCTACTTGAGGGCCGGCCCTGAATCTAGCATGTTGAGCAATTTCTAGATTAAGTGCTACGAAGCATTAAGAACATAGGACCTGATTTAGCAAATTACCGATGTTGAGCATACAAGTAACTTAGCTAACGATTCATTTCCATTCCATAGAACTACCAAATAACCCTAGGGTGATCAATCCTAGTTAATCGATAAATCTACTTAACCCGGAATAAATTGAAACTCAAGGAATCAAATTCAAGTACATTTAGGTCTCAATGGGAAATTAGATTAGTGCATTGTTGCCTCGTCAAATCGGGAAAATTAGCTACGTATATTTAAATCACAAGAGACAAGAGTGCTTAATAAAGAAATCATAAATGAACTCTTAACAACTACCATTAATGTGGGAATCAAGAACAACCAAGCAAAGAAAAGCATTAAAAGAGAAAGACATTAAAAGAGAAAAGCATTTATCACCATAGATTGCGAACTAAGTCAACGTTAATGAAATTACAAACATTAATCTTCTCCAAATGTTGTTGGCAGCCGAGAGCTTCAAGAGAGAAAAGGGAGTAAATGTTTTTGGTGGTAAAGTTGTTGTTTTCAAATTTGTTCTCCAAAAAGTATTCATATGCCCACCTCTCTCCACTACTCTATTTATACCTAGGGTAAAAAAGGTGTAGAGACAGTTACAAGTTGGGCCCTAATAAAACAATTGGGCCTAGGATAAAATTCTTAAAAACCACTTCAATCTTGAGCCCAATTAACTTGATCTTCAAATGTGGCTCAACTCTCCATATTTCATCATTTCGCTTCAATATCCGCAACCTTCCTTCCCGACTCGCATTGCTTTAATATCACCTCCATTCGTCTATGAGACGGCACAAAAGACGCACAAATCCATCCTTTTCACTGCACAAAATCCGGTGAAAATACAAGTAGCAACATACTTATCAAGATCCCCATACTTGCGTCATGCTTATGGAATGAGAAAATTAGAATCAAGTTGCTACTTGTCCAACCAAACCCCCAAATGACACATGAAGAACAAAGGCAGATACAAGAAGAACAAAAGCAGACACAAGAAGAACAAAGGCAGACACAAGAAGACACAAAGAAACGACTTAAAAGGAAATAAGAGGAGCAAACATGATCAAGAGCTGAGTTGGGACAGAAGCAAGTAGGTTTCACATGCTGCACAAACAAATTCCCTGTCCAAACAGAGTGGTAATTCAACTAAGTTCATCTCAACTTCAAGCAGCATATTTTAAAATTCAGCATATGGAACAATATTATCAATTTAGTCAAAATAGGCATGAATCAAGATTTGCTCACCGGTTCACTCTGCACTCCCCTACACTACTCCAGGTAAGCCACTCATCAACAAAAATAATTCACGCAATCACGATATCAAAGGATCAACTAACAAGTCAAGAAGGTCTTTCTTCAGGGTTGTAATGGGGCCAAGGGACGTATACATTGATGCTCAGGTGGGATCTAAAGGGGTCCTAGGCTCCATTTATCAGTTAAGTGCTATGCAAACTTGTGTTGGGTAAAATTCTTGACAAACAATTGGCACCAGAGAATAAAGACAACATGTTCAGAAAAGCATCCATATGCATATCAGAATCTTCAGATCAGTTTCAAGCAGGGGCCTTTTTATTCTCCAATTCTTTTTTTTTCTTTTTCTTTTTTTTTTCGGCCATGCCTAATGCAGACAGCACCCTTCACTGCTAATCAGCCACAATTCAAAATGTTCTCTTCTTGCACAAGTAGGGGCTGAACTCATTACTTCTCTATTCCTCATTTACCATTAATTACCACAACACAAGATGCACTTAGGGGCTAGAGAAAGTCCAAATTTGAGGCTTCGGTTGAATTTACTGACTGAGTCAAGAAAAAGGATAAAAGCTTCAAATTGGTTCACTAGGGCTTCTTTGCACGGTCAGGATTTCAAATTCAAGCTAAAAGGGGTGCATCCTAGTGCCTTCTATCATGCATTGCCTATGATCCAGTTATATTGTGATGTTGTGACAATTAAAGCTCTCAAAAAGAACAAGTAGAGGCTGATCTACTGTAGGCTCAAACCTGTCTATACGTAAGGGTTAAAATAACTCGATTCATGCCAATTTTTCATCCTAAATTTCATCCAACACGTTCCAAATTAGTACAGATAATGCATAAAGGCATATTGATTCACTTAGCTTCAAGGAAAGGATGGAAAAAACCATTTCGCATACATGCATATACCCCTCCCCACACTGGCAGTTTTGCTTGTCCTCAAGCAAACAGAGAAAAAGAGAGAGACAAGGGAGACACACAGACAGAAGAACACAGACAAGGCCCTCCTCACACTTAGGGCAGAAAGGAGGGCCAAACAGAGAAAGAGAAAGAAAAAGAAAAAACACAAGAAAAACACAAGAAAACACAAAGACACTGGGGGTTGGAGTGCGTTCACCGGGTAGTGTTGGGCGGCTCCGAAGGCCGCATGGCAGTGAGGCAAGCAAGGATGGCAGCAACATCAACTTGCAGGGACTGGAGGTGCGTCTTCAATTGGATGTGCTCTGCTCGCAGCAGTTGAAGATCATCATGGAGGTCAGCAATGGAGGCACCAAAAAGCATCAGACCAGGCGCTCTAAACTTGGGCTTCCCATCATCACCGAGGTACACCACCTTGGCCGCCAGCAGGGACTTCAAGGTGAACAAGGACGGCTCTCTGCAAGGGGTTAGCTTTGGGCCAAGATAAACAAAGTTGCGGAAAAAGAAAGTTCTCAACAGATGGTAAAGTTATTGTGACGTTCAGCATGCGTACGGATCAAATGCATAGAATTAGCAACCCAAAAAGTCTAAATCCAAGCGAACACCAGAATGTATGCACCACAAGATGTATAAGTCATTAGCACTAATTTTGTTGTGGCTCGTGGAGCGGCCAACCAAAGTATGCGACAGAAACAAATGACAAACACGTAAAAGTGGGCTTTGAACATATGAAAAATCAGATCTAGAGGCAGCAAAGGGTTCCGGATCAGCAGGGGCAAGCATTTTCCAAGCATTCTTAGACTTAACGTACTTGGGGTCTTTAGTAGGGTAACAACGAGATGCAGACAAATAGGCTTCAGAAACAGACTCTTCATCAGTTAAGATCTCTAACCGAATGTTCCAATCCAAAAGAGACATGACATATTCAACACCACCGAGACGAAATGTAATACACACAGAATGCACATCCTTAACTTTTGACAACTTGAAAGTAGAGAAAAACTCTAAGGCCAACTCCTCAAACATATCAAAATTATGCGGTCTAAGCAACCAACTCCACCCCACAGATTCAAAACATGCTAGAAAATCAGAGCGCAAGCCAATTGCATCAAGGAGAGTAGGGTCTAGGAAGATACCTGAGGTATACTCCTTACCATAACGGATGGCGGCATCGTGCGCTTGTTTATGATCGGAGAAGGTTGCCCACCGTTTGAGATCTGCCTTGGAACGAGCTCGAAGAACCACACTATTTGCAACCCGATCTTCCGGTTTGGCATCGGAGGCATCGGAATCGACGTAAGATGTATCTACTGAAGTGGTATCATTGGTGGACAAGAGCTCCAATTCGTTGGGCTGAAAATTATCGGTCTCCGACTCACTTTCAAATTGAGCATGACGTGAGAGAGCTTCGGTCCAGACGACATGCTCTGTGCTCGGAGAGAGCGAAGAAGAACTCGCCGCAGGGGAAGGTGGTTGAGCAGGCACCTTGCGGAGAATAGACCGCTTCTTGAAGGTCGGACGAGACTTCTTCTGCTTTCCGGCGAGAATTCGCACAATTGAGTCGCGTAGAGAGAGCGGAGCAACCTTGTGAGGAGGAGGATCCATCTGCTGAGTGGAGTGAGGGGATGAAGAACTCGGGCCGGAGTGTGGCAGTAGCGCTAAGGTAGCGCGAGTTTGTACAGTCGCCGAATTTCGGCGCAGAGAAGAAGAGGCAGTCGCGGACGTAGGGGTTTTCTTCAAGAGACAGGCAATAGTCAGCTTCCGGCGTTTTGAGAGTACTGGAGCAGGAAGTTGCTCAGTAGATCTGGGGGAAGACGTACTGTCGGCGGCAGCAGAGATAGTCGTCGGCGGAGAGTCGGCAGCAGAGAACTCTTCATTGGAAGAAGATCGCCCAGAATCAAGCAGAAGTTTTCGCTTGGAGACCATGGTGGAAAAATTTTAAGGAGGGAAAATAGTTACGGTGGTGAAAGTGGGGGAAGTTACTCGAACGGAGGAGATGAGTGAAATTGGGGGAAGGGAAATGTGAAATCGGAAAGGGGGCTAGGGTTTCTTTTGATTGGAGAAGAACAGTTCTCGTTTTTGCACTTGGGTCCCTCAAAATTTTAATTTCACAGCCAGACCCCGAGAAACTTCCGAAGGGACAAACAAGTCCTTCAAGTATTTTGGGCTACAAGTGTGTTGGGCCCCTTGATATGGGTGGGCTTCGAATTAAAGAGTGACAGGGCCCAATTGAATTTAACTTCTCCTAAAGCCCAAGAGAATGATCCACCCAAAATTATGATGCATTTGCATCCTTCCTCCAACACAATGCATTTTCATCCTTCCACTACAATTTTATCGTTCCAAAGCGAAGTTACATCCTGCAACTGCAAGCCATGATCCACCCTATTCTGCAATAATACAATAAAACACACCCAAGCACCAAAAGAAATGGGTTGCGAACAACAAAGAGGACAAAAATAACAAAGAGTATGAAAGAAATACAGATGGAAATAAATATAGACAAGATATACCGGTGGGGTGCCTCCCACGAGCGCCCTTGTTTAACGTCCTTGGCTAGACGGTCCCATGGCATCATGTGTAAATCGGAGGGATTAAGGCAACTTCACTCATTGTGTGCAGTTGGGAAGAGTCGAAGTACGCCTTCAATCGATGCCCGTTCACCTTGAACACTTTATCCGTAGAGGGACTGTGAGTCTCAATAACTCCACTGGGGCCGACTGAACGAACTGTGAATGGACCTATCTAGCGTGATCTCAATACTTTTTTTTTAGGTTTTAGAAAACAGAGAAAATATAGATTTGGAGACAATTGAAACTGGGACTAAATTTATGGAATCTTAAGCGAACCAAAACATCTTGAGTATACCACAATTATGTATTCTTGTGTGTACCACACCACAAAGGTATCGACATGTGGCTCTTTTCATTTAAAAAAGTGGGTCATATATGCCACATGCCAACACCCTTGTGATGTGGTACACACAAGGGTACATAATTGTGGTACATCTAAACCTTTGTGCGTCGGAACACATTTAAAAACTGAAATTGAACTTAGAGATGCTCAATCATACACAAATTAAAATCCATCCATCAACTCCCAAGATTCAAGAATGAACAAATTTGGGTCACCTATTCTTAAATATGATACAAATGTTTTCTAAACTGTCATCAATTACAGATTAATAGACTTATGGAGTGTAGTCCTCAGCATCTCCCGAGCCGGTCTGATCCGCACTGTCGTTTCCGAAAGTTCTCTTGCTCATGTTGGCACGCTGTGCCAATCGGACCAACGCTTGAACCACCTCCGACATCGGTGGCCTGAACTCCGGCTCCGGCTGATCATCAAACAACAAGTGTATATATATACATTCACAATCCTTCACAAATTCAATAGAGAGATAAGGGAGGGAGGAAGAGAGTGTAGTATATAGACCTGGACGCATAGAGCGATAACATCAGCGAAACGAGAGAGAGATTTGATCGGATAGAGGCCTTTGAGAGACGGATCGACCATCTTCGATAAAGCGTCGATATCATGGAGCTGGGGGAGTCGCCCATCGGACTAAAGATTGCTCTGTTCTTGACCTCGAGCTGCATAACAAAATATGTCGGTTTGAAGCTAGTAGAGATTTTTTTATCATTTCGCGGAAGGAGTTGGAATTACCTGTCGAAAGGAGTACGTCCGGTGAGAAGTTCTAACATCACCACACCGAAGCTGTAAACATCACTCTTGATGGTGTATTGGCCCGACATAGCTACCTCAGGTGCACTGTATCCGGATGCCTGCAATTGCTCGACGATAAAAAATTACGAAATCAAGACAGAGTGAAGCATGCATCAACTCAAGGGCGAATTCATAATTAGAGGAGCGAAATATCCTTTTTCGCGATGCAAAATTTTAGGAAAGGAGACAAAATCAAAGATTTGGATACGGAGAATTGCAAAATTTACAAAAATGTAAAGAAAAATTTTAAAAATCACGAAATCAAGAAAAAAGAGCCTCGAACCACCATTGCCAATTTGCCAAAAGAAAAAAGTGAAGTATGTATCCTAACCCACAGGCGGATTCATGATTCATAATTAGAAGGGGCAAAATCTGATATTTCGAGATGCAAATCGACAGTTTGAGGAAAAGAAAAATTCGCAGATTTTGGGAAGGCGAAATAGCAAAATTTTAAAGAACTTACAGAAAAATCTGTTAAGTACACAATTTGGGTTGAGAGCGATGATTATGAGAAATGTATAAATATGCACCTGATCTGGTTCGCGGAGAAGATTTGCTAATGCACAATCGGAAAGGTGAGGGTTGAGCTCGATGTCGAGTAGAATATTTGCTGATTTGAAGTTTTTATGTATCACAGAAGGTGAGGAAACTTCATGTAGGTACCTGCATAGCATAACTAGATGAGTAACAAGCTAAAAATATTATAGTTCAAATATATATATATATAATATATATATATATATATATATATGAAAAGATTGATATATATCTTATCTATATATAAGTAATAGTAACCATATTCATTAATTGAGCTTATAAGAAACAATCCTATGAGACTTACTCTAGTGCTCTTGCAGTTCCTAAAGCAACCTTAACGCGGCTATTCCATGTAAGAGGCTTGGTGAATTCATCGGAGAGATGCAGAAATTCGTGCAAGCATCCATTGTTGTGGAACTCGTAAACGAGCAGGTGTTGTCCGTGCTCACAGCAATATCCAATCAGTTCAACTACATTCGGATGATGCAACCGGGAGATTTCTGATACGATATTCAGAAAGTCTTCCGAATTCGATAGAACAGATGCATTTATTTTCTTTACAGCAACAACCTATCACCAAAATGCAACCAATTTAGCTATAGAGTTGAAATATATGCTTGAAATTTGAAATTTCGGGAGAAAATGAGAGCGAAATCTGCAATTAGGGGGTGAAATAATAGTTTTTCCAAAATATATAGAAAATCCGAGAAAATTCGGGATTTTGCACGATGGAAGTTATTCAAGGAGTACCTTTCCGTCATCCAATTGTGCTCGGAAAACACGTCCGACGGATCCTTCACCGATGAGGTTTTCAGCACTGAAACTATTGGTTGCTATCTGCAAGTCCGCCACTGAAAACAATTTCGCGTTTATCGGAGCTGTGCTCACCTTCTTGGGTGGAACGATTACGGTCACATCATCTTCGTCAAACGACTTATGACGATCAACCGGAGGCGGTCTTAAATTCATCATTGCAGGAGCTTCAAAGGCTTTGGTGCTGGTTGCTGATGAAAATTGAACAGGCTTAACTTCTGCAGAGAATAGTCATTAGTTTTGTATATTAGAGAAAATTTCGAATTTAGTCATCTAATGTCTTCTATGTACGTTTTTTATCATCTAATATGATTATGTCTGATTTAGTTTCTAACCCTATAAAGTGTCGGATTTTGGTCCTATAAAGTGTTCGGTTTTGATCCTATAACTTTACAAAGTGCTCGATTTTCGTCCTATAATTTTACAAAGTGCTCGGTTTTGGTCCCCAACGAAAATTGTAGAACCGAAATAGGAGCTTGAACTACACTCTTCATCGGAGAACTAAATTCGGATACTTTGTAAAGTTTCAGAACAAAGACAAACACTTTTAAAAGTTACATGACCTAAAAAACGGACAGATGTTACATTTAAGGATCAAAATCGAACTCGTTTTTGTGTCATGTAATTTTTAAAACTGTTCGTCTTTCTCTTGTAACTTTACAAAGTGTTCGATTTTAGTCATCCAATGAAGAGTGCAGTCCAAGCGTCTATTTCAGTTCGACAATTTCCATTGGGGACCAAAATCGAACATTTTGCAAAGTTATAGAACCAAAATCGAATACAGCCACACTGGAGGACCAAAAACGAACAGAAACCACATCAGAGAACTAAAATCGATTTTTTCTCTTGTATATTAATAAAAAATGGACATGAATGTAAATTTGAAAAATCACCTTGCACTTGTTCTGGAGCTTGAGGAGGAAAGGGATCAAAAGGTTGGTTGTCGAGCTTTTCGACGTCAGTGGATGGCTTTCGTGATCGTCTTCTGACAATAAAGAATGCTACTATAGCTCCAACTACCAAGACTGAAATCACAATCCCAGCTATAGCACCAGCGCCTATACCAGAACTGCTTCCTCCACCATTAGATGAACTGCCGCCTCCAGAATCGTGGTCCCGGTTTGGCCTAGTGGCCGGAGGAGTTCCCGGTGGAGATGGAGGTGAGGGGCCCGAGCTTAGTTGATTACCGCTCGTTCTGTAGGATTGAAAAAATTATCACAACTTCTTATGAGTAACAAAGCATACACAAGGCAAAAATACTTACTGTGGGTTTATGCCTTTTAACTTATCGGGTATCCATCCGGTAAAACGGTTGTTTTCAACATTCCTACAAAATACAACTTACTTCAGTCAAATACTAAAACCATATTTTCTCATAATTATTCGCTTAGAGATACTAAATTTAGTACATATTCAGTATGTGTGTGTTTGTAAATGCAGAAAATTCTAAAGGGAACTCACAAATGCTGAAGGGGGAGATCGGCGAGGACGTCAAGTGTTCCTGTAAACTGATTGTTTTGCAGATACCTGCATAACAAAGCAGGTTACTAATCAACCAAGAAGAATGTAAAACGCTAGGATGAATTATAGTCCCACTTACATGTCATTTAAACTTGTCAATGACTCGAAACTCTGTGGGAGATTATCGGACATGGCATTGTAAGAAAAGTCCCTGAAGCATAAGTAAACATTGTATAGCTGATAAGAAGACGGAGATAATTTTGCAAAAATACTCCCTCCGCCCCATTTAACTTGTCTATGTTTCCTTTTCGGGCCGTCCCACTCAACTTGTCTTCAACCCAAAAATGAAAGTTTGATGTTGTAGGATCCACACCTTTATTACTAAAACCCACCTTTTAAATTGTAGGACCCACACCTTTACTATTAAATCACTTCATTTAAATTATAGGACCCACGTATTTACTACTAAACCCACCTCACCTTAATAACCGTGCCGGAAAGTTTGAAGCCAAGTTAAATGGGACGGAGGGAGTATGAATTTGCAACAAATTTGAACGGATATTAAAAGCAAGATGAGGAGATTGGCCTTACAATGTCGTGAGAGAAGTAAGCAACGTGAACTGGGTATTCACTTGGCCCTGGATCTGATTATGACTCACATTGCTGCCAAATGCAAAGAATCAAACTTTTTTCAGAATAAAGAACTTTCTAGATTCTTCTTTTAGGAGATTTTTCGAGTTATTACTAACAGGTATTTCAGAGAGCTCATCAGTGATATGGAATACGGAAAT
This sequence comes from Lavandula angustifolia, assembly GCA_028984105.1. Classification (NCBI taxonomy): domain Eukaryota; kingdom Viridiplantae; phylum Streptophyta; class Magnoliopsida; order Lamiales; family Lamiaceae; genus Lavandula; species Lavandula angustifolia. Next base: position 13,696,293 of record CM054814.1, read on the forward strand.
GGACCACTGAAGCTGCAATTAGCAAGGTTTCTGCATATGTGAATACAATGAGATGGGAACGTTAAAAAATAATAATAATAATAAGTAATCCATAAACGCGTTAAGTAAAAGAAAAAGAAAGCTTACAGTCGTTGCACGTTCGGAGGTAGTTGATAAGGAATTTGGTTACCAAGACTGTTGCTACTTATATCACTGCAAATGCCCATCAAAAGATATACCATCAAATGAGAAATGATAGAATTAGTAGCTAATCACTTCGAGAAACATTCGTCTTACAATGTAGTAACGGATGTGAATCTATCGAGCTGGTATCCCATATTCCCAGTAAGTCCTAGTCCGGATATCTTTCTGATAGACAGACATAACAAAAGCATCAGAATCTATCGAATAATTTAAATAAAGAGAACGGAATCAAGAAAGTTATAAGGTTCGTGTTAATTCACATTTCTGTGACTTTTGAGCCCGAGCAAGTAATGCCCCTCCAGTTCTCTCCACATGGATCGCCACCGTTTTGCTTCCAATTAGTGAGTTGCTGTGCAGAATTCAAGCTGATGTACAAGAGATTGAGATTCGAAGCTGCATATTCAAGTCGAACAGTCAAGTGAGGATTAAGTTATTTGAATTAACTAGCATATTAACTTTCCTTGATCGAAAGTACACAAATTCTCGTTTTTCCTCGATTGAAAAAGGGCAGGATAATTGACCAAGGAAGAGTCAATCATAAACAAATTGTGAATGATTTACCTAACTCTGTAAATTATTTAAATACAACCATTGGAAGGGCTTGTTTGAATAAATCTTCTTCAATTATAAACTTAAAAACATTATAAACCACAACAATTAACAAAAGTTCGAGAATCAAATCTTACTGCACTGTGCAGAAACTCTTATTTTCAAGAAACAAATATGGGGAATCAAATTGTGAAACCTAAAATAGCAGAAAAATATCTTTAATTTGAGAATCAATGGCATCAATTACATAACTCAAAACACAAAAGACGAACAGCCAGCAGAAAGCTCATCGTTTTTCATTTTCTTGATTTCATATCCTCATCATGATTCCTTCTAATAGACCTCATTTTCTTGATTTCCAACAGAAAAATAGGAAAAGAAATCCAAACCAACTGGTATAAATAATTATCATCAGTCAAAGAACTGTCCCTTCCAAAACCCTCAACCCATCATTACACACACTGATTATAAAACAAATGCATAAATAATCTCGGGAATGAAAATGGAAAAAGGTAAAATAGAGAAGAACTGACCATCATTTGGATCTGTCTCTGCATTGGTGAAGCTTAGAATGCCAATGAGCAGCGCCGCCGCCGCCAACACCGCCACCTCCACTCTCTTCATCTCTCTCTATCTATCTATCTTCTCCACCTTCTACACTCAAGTCAGTTCTTCAAGGAAAAGAAAAGCCCTCAAAAAAAACCACAGAAACCCAAAACAGAAAAGCTTTTATCTTTGTCTGAACCTCGGACAAACAGAACTAGTCTCAAGCTCTTTCTATTATTTTTTTCTCTCTTTTTTAAATTCCACAAATATTCAGTCAAACAAATCAAGATTACAAGAATTATGTCTTGCACACTCTCTGCCTAGCCATTCCCGGAAAAAGCTGGCAGCGACGATTTGATAGACAAATTCAAAGCCACGTCATTCTTCTTCTCTCTCTCTCTCTACCTGGAATTCCCTCTCCCTCTCCCTCTCCCTCTCCCTCTCCGTACTATAGCCATCCCTTCTATATTTTTGTATTTAAACAGCGGTAAAATGGCTGCTGTCAATCATTTTCTTGAAATAGAAAAAAACCTGAATTAAAATCCAATTAAAGAAGGTGTTTTTATGACGACTTTATTGCGTATTATTGAAATTGCGCCTTCACAATAATGCGAAAGAAGTAAAGATAACATTTTGCTCTATAAATTTTGAGTGAATGTGGCGTAGTTTTCATCGCCTGAGGATGATCTGGCCCAAAATCTGGTGGACTACTTGGTGGCCCACCAATCACGCGGTGCCACGCGTGCATTGGTGGGCCACCAAGTTATAATTCAAATATTATTTTATTGATAACATGGTCCATCAATGCACGCGTGGCACCGCGTGATTGGTGGGTCACTGAGTGGTCCACGAGATTTGGGCCAGAAGATCCACTTTGGTTTTCATCATAGCATAATTACCACTTGCTAAGCTCTTGTTTTTGGATTAGATTTCTTCTTAGATAAGATAAAGTTTGTTTATTTACCAAATAGAATTTCCCTAATCAGAAGAGGGACATGAATTCTACATAAAGAGTAAAGGTTGCCCTTTTTACTTTGAGAAAGTTTCACTTTTTATTCATCTTTGAATTTATATAAATGATATGGATTCGGTAGGAAGATAGAGTTATATAAGAAGTAAAAAATACGTAAATTCTTTATATTTTTTATGTAAAAAAATAGATAAGAGCAGGAAGAAGTTCAAATGTGAACAATCTGTTATTGTGTGAATGTGTGAATACTGCACTTTAAAGACAAATATACTACATTTTAAAAACAAAATATTGCATTTTAAAGTGCAGTACATTTCTCTTTTAGTGCAGTACGTAAAGTGCAATATATTTATCTTGAAAGTGCAATACATTTATTTTTAAAGTACAGTGTTCACACGATAAGAACCGTTCATACGGAAACCACTCTTTATAAGAGTATATTCAATTAAACTTATCCAATAATAAAATGAAGGATGCTATTATTTCTTATTTTAAATAATCTTCCTTCGTAGTTCATTTTCTATATATTAACTTAATTTCTTTAAATATTTAGAATAAATAAAATAACTAATGAAATCTATATATTATTAATAGAGTAGTGACAAGAAAATAAAACATTTTTTTTATAAAGTGGTGTCACATCCAAAACCTTTTCCACCTTTTAATGCACTTCTTCTTAGCTAAGTATCTTTGTGACTACTCCTGCCCTTAATTTATTTATTTATTTATTAGAAAAATAGATATAACAATAGTTTTTTCTATTTTTTAATATTGTTTTTATTATAATGTGAGTAGGAGGTGGCTGGTCAAAGAAATAAAACTACAAGATTTAATTAGCTCTTTAATTTGTGGGCACGTTTGTACGTAGACCGAGTTTGTATGTAGACTCTATGCAACTCGTCTAAAATTAGAGAAATCATTTTAATGAGTTTTTTTTATGAAAATAATATCATTAATTTTTTTTTTGATTCATGGAACCCGCAGCCGCTACTTTCGGTGTGCACTGGGTAAACCACGCTCTTTGTGCAGTAGTTTACAGGAGGGTTCAACCACCCTTAATGTAAGGGTGTGGAAATTGAACTCATGACCTATTGGTCCCGAACCACCCACCTTAAACGCTACGCCATCCCATGGGGACAAAATAATATCATTAATTGTTAGCATGTTTGGTTGTTGGAAATTGGTATTTAGCCAAACATGTCTCGCCGCTTTAAAATAGTTACCAAATAGAATTATATTTTCTTAATTAAAAACAAAATTGAGCCCCACCTATGTCACCCTAAAATATAAATTAGTTAAATAATGGGACATGAAGTAGGTATATGTGATTTCTTTAAGAAATAGTTTCTCATTTTATCATTTATCTTTGAAAACAAGACGTTTATACGATTGGCCTAAATGGTAAAATTATGAAAATAGCAAAAAAGACAAGTGTTAATTTACTAGTTATATTGCATTTGGGGTAAGGACAAATTAGGTGAATTTGTGATTAAATGTTATGAATTCAAACTATTGTATTATGTATTTAAAAATCTCACCAAAATTCTTAAAATAACTTTTATAGAATATAATCATAAAAAAAATTGAGTATAGCTCGTCAAAATATGTTTTCTTCTTTCACTTTCATAGATATATATATAGGGTGTGGATCTGGTGACCTACACTTAACGTGAGAACTGCGAACCATGCATAATTCTTATATAATTTATGCATAATCGTTATATTTTATGCAAAATATATATTTTTACACTTTTGCCCTTCTACATAAAAATATGTATTATATAAAATAATATATTTTTGCATAAAATATATAATAATTATGTATAAATTATATAAGGATTCAAAAAATCTATAATTTTACAATTTGTATAATCCTTATGTGTTTTGTGCAGAAGATAAAAGGTATAAAATTATAAATTTTTTTTGCATAAAATTATATAAGAATTATGCATAAATTATATATGAATTATGCATAATTAGCCGTTCTCACGTTAAGTGTGGATTCTTATCCGATCCACACCCTATATATTTTAATCAATCAACAAGTCTAACCAAGATGATTTTGGTGAAATGAGATAGATGAACATTTCGATTCATTAATTCTTGACATTTTCCAAACTGTAGAAGCCAGATAAAGACATTGTATCTATACAAATGTATGATTAGGTACTATCAATAGATACATAAATTTTACATTTTAGTTTATTTTGCAATTAAGATAATTTTTTTATTTTGAAAACATAAAGATTAAACAGAAATGTTGGTTTCGAGCATATTTCTTCCTCTCTCTCTCTAGCCCGTTAGTGTGGGCCAAGAAGTAATGGGCTAAAATTATAGTTGTAGGTTGAAGATAAGTTTTAATTCGGACCATAATTTAGGATCAAGTTTTGGGCTGGACTCGATGTTTATATTGGGCAGAGTCGCCATTAAGATTTAATTTATGTAATTTATTTTATAACAAAGCTTAATTACATCATCAAATTTAGACAGAATCTTTTGTCCGCACAGCAAAATAGGGCATTCAATCCCACCATTTTGCAACTACGAAAGCACCATTAATTTGATTTAATATTCGTGTCAAATCCTACTCATGTTGGCTGCAAAGATGCCGCATATCAATGCAGTGAAACTTTCCTGTGCTCTGTTTAATTCTTGGTTGCTTTGTTTCTTGAAATTAATCTTGTTTTCCATTTTCAGAGAGAAACAGCTCAGCTGAATTCAGCACGATTCTTGCATATTCTTAGTTGGTCAGAGGTAACATCTTTTTATTTTATTATTTTTTTGTTTTTTCAGTCTTGAGTTGTCTATTTATTTCTGTGTTTATGGATGAAGCCATTCGTTCTTGGTGAATTGACTATCATTATACTGCAAAGCTCCATTCTTTAACTTGAATTTGGTTCTTGAAACTGACCCTTTTCGATTTCAACCGTAATAAGGTGAAATTACTTGATTATCAAGATCGCCCTTTGTTTTGCTTGCTAAATTTTGCTTCTTTCTTGAATCTTTTTCTCGTTGGGTTTGTTCTTGATGCATCTATCTAGAATACTGTTTACTGATATAAGTTCGTTAAGGGGAAGTGATTTTATGAAGCAGAAGTGTTTGATTACTCAATTTCAACTTGTTTAGAGCAATTGAGCATTGTGTTGTTGATTATCTTTTCATTTCTCTATTTGAATTTGCCGAATTGTTTGGTTTATTTGCTTCTTGATTACTTCACCAGAATCTTGTATATGCATTTAAGGAAGTTGTTTTTGTGTTTTCGTGTCAAATTCTATTGTAGATATTTTGTTTGAGTTTATTATAATTGAGCATTGTGTTGTGTTGTTGATTATCTTTTCATTTCTTAATTTGAATTTACCGAATTTGTTTGAGTTTATTTGCTTCTTGATAACTTTGTATGATGAGATGAATGAAAAATTAGGGCAATTTTGCAGGAAATTCAGCAGAATTTGTATATGTATTTTGTGTTTTCATAAGTCAAATTCTATTTGTTGATATTTGGCTTTCTTGATATGAATGCTTACTAATACTTACAATTGATGATTGTAGTGAAGGACTAGCTCAACTCGGGATCTTCAATCTCGAAGATGTCTCAATTCGGAAATGTTTCTGCAGTCAACTTGAACAGGCAGTGTAGCATAAGCAATGGCCTGTCGTTTGCAGTTAGTGATGCCATGGGCAGTAAGTTGAGGATCCCAACTACACACGCTTTTGCGACAAAGTCTAATAGAAATACACCCCCCTTTGAAAGTATGTTAAATCTTTGCTTAATGTTAAAATATTCAATTCGATGAGGAATTGCACTGATTTTATGTTTTTCTAAGTAGGTTGTTTGCATTGATTATCCGAGACCGGAGCTTGAGAATTCAATTAACCATTTGGAAGCCGCTCATTTATCCTCATCATTCCGCAAATCTCCCCGCCCGAATAAGCCATTGGAAGTTGTAATTGCCGGTGCAGGTAGGAAGTTATTGTCTTTAAGAGCTGGTTATGATTTCAAAATTTCTGACCAAGAACGATTCTGCTTGTACTCTTTTCCCACTCATTATCATATAATTCATCCATGTTAACGATACATGATTCATAGGATAAGACGATAAGATGGTTACAAATTTTAGCATATGGTTTAGCTGAATTCGAGCCTCTTCCTCAGCATTTGGATTTTAGAATTAATTCTCCTTATTTTGACATTGTTTGTTGTTTTAATCACGTAAGGCTTAGTTATGCTGGCGATCTTGAAATTTTTTATCTGGTAAAGCTATCGTTTTCTAAACCGTTGGCTTTGTATAGGTTTGGCCGGTTTATCTACTGCAAAGTATTTAGCGGATGCAGGTCATAAACCGATATTATTGGAAGCAAGGGATGTTCTTGGTGGAAAGGTTAGCATTTGTTTTTTGCTCAACATATCTTCTTCTTCTTCTTCTTCTTCAAGTATTAAGTTATGTTTTTTTTTAAATTATTTTTCCAGGTAGCTGCTTGGAAAGACGAGGATGGAGATTGGTACGAGACCGGTTTGCACATATTCTGTAAGATTAACTTCTCTACTTTGGATTCTGAAATATCGTGCAAGATTTCTTCTTTCTTAATGCCAAATATGATTTTTTGAAATAATCTGCCAATTGAAGTCTAAGCATTTGTTTTCATATATTCTTAATTCCTTCTTTAGTTTCGATAATTAGGTTTATCATCCATTAAATGACTTACCTATTGATGCTTGGTTTGCCTTTAGTCGGGGCGTACCCAAATGTACAGAATTTATTCGGAGAGCTCGGAATTAATGATCGGTTGCAATGGAAAGAACACTCCATGATATTTGCTATGCCAAGCAAGCCTGGAGAGTTCAGCAGATTCGACTTCCCCGAAATCTTGCTTTCCCCATTAAATGGTCAGCCGGTTTTCACAGCTTTAACCTCCATCCTTAGACAATATGATATTTTGATTATGAATTATTGTTTGAATTTGGAAGGCTATTGTCTATAATCTTGCAATATCTCGAGTATAATATTTCAGTTCGTTATTGCCAGGTGTTTGGGCAATCTTGAAGAACAACGAAATGCTTACATGGCCGGAGAAAATCAAGTTTGCTATCGGCCTCGTGCCAGCCATACTCGGCGGTCAACCTTATGTCGAGGCACAAGATGCAATAACCGTTGCAGACTGGATGAAAAAGCAAGTACGTGCTTCTTCTCTTCACATTCTCGTACCTTCCTTCTACTGTCAACGTCAAGAGATATAAGTTTCAGTTATTATAGTGATTAATTATAAGTAATCTTTATTGTTATGACTCATTATCCCAATCCTTTATAGGGTGTGCCAGAGAGGATAACTGATGAAGTCTTCATTGCCATGTCGAAGGCACTGAATTTCATCAACCCCGACGAGCTCTCGATGCAGTGTGTTTTGATTGCATTGAACAGATTTCTACAGGTGAGTCTTTCTCATCAAGTTATATCTACGTCGTTCTTTTGTTTCACTTTCCTTTTATCTGTTCACTTAATATTACCAAAGTTCGTAGCTTTTCACTCTGATTTAGGATTATGGTGTAGAAAAATTTATATTAAGGCCAATTTTTTATATATTTATAAAAATTTAAGACTTTTGCTCGAGAAGTGGAAAGAAGCTCTTATACTTTATATTAAATCGACAGGAGAAGAACGGATCAAAGATGGCTTTTCTAGATGGAGCTCCACCGGAAAGACTTTGCAAGCCGATTGTGGATCATATTCAACGGCGGGGTGGTGAAGTCCGGATGAACTCACGAATACAAAAGATCGAGTTGAATGAAGACGGAAGTGTCAATAGCTTCTTACTAAACGACGGAAGCGTGATTAAGGGAGATGCATATGTCTTTGCAACTCCAGGTAGAGCTTCGTGATTCGAACCGTTTATATTTATGCCGTTTAATTGTTTCTCTTTCTGATATATTCTCAGTTGATATCCTAAAGCTTCTTCTCCCCGAGGAGTGGAAAGAGATGTCGTATTTCAAGAAGTTGGATAAATTAGTCGGAGTTCCTGTTATAAACGTTCACATATGGTGAGTTTTCGGCATACTGTGTAAGAACTATAACTCTCGTGAATTATGATGTCTTATTCAGACAAAGGATTTACATTTATTCTATGAGTCTTCGCATAATATGTGAGGTCCGAGGATATATATTTACACGAGCTCGTTTCAACTGCAGGTTCGACAGAAAATTGAAGAACACATACGATCATCTCCTTTTCAGCAGGTTCGTTCATGCCCGAGTTTCATTACCGTATTTTATGATACAATCACACCTTGACATAGTAAAAACTATGATGAATTCTCTTTTCATTTCCTCACGAAATCTCCATCGATCACATTTCTACGCAGGAGTCCGCTTCTCAGTGTCTACGCTGACATGTCCGTTGCTTGTAAGGTAAATAATCTCATTCGAGTTTTCAATGGATAAGCAAAATTCTCCTCTATTCACTTATCATTTTACAAGGGGTGGAAAATTTGCTCTTTTACCCCTAAAATTGTAGATTCGCCCCCACTCCCCACGGAATTGCGGATTGTGTCTCGTTTTCTAAAATTGTATATTTACTGCCCTAATTAGGAATCGTGGATCCGCCCCTGATCCAAATCAATGGGATGCCTAATAATAGTTATACGTTGTCTAGAAAGTACAAATTCATATTTTCTTGCTTTCTACCATTTTTCTTCATACTATGTATCTATTTCCTCTTCAGGAATATTACGACCCGAACAAGTCCATGTTGGAGCTGGTTTTCGCGCCTGCAGAAGAGTGGATCTCACGTAGCAACGAAGAAATCATCGATGCCACAATGAAGGAGCTCGAAAAGCTATTCCCCGATGAGATCTCCGCAGATCAGAGCAAAGCCAAGATCTTAAAGTACCATGTTCAATGTTGTCAAACTCGCGAGTCAATACGTAAACTCGTCCGAGTTTACGTGTCGCAAGGCTCAAACGAGTCGGATCGGTGTAGGATCGCTTGTGTGATAGGATCGGGTGGGATCGCGAGTCAGCACGTAGACTCGTGGGATCGTGCGAGTCAGCACGAGTCTACAAGATAAATTATTTTTTTTTTATTTTTTATTTTTTTCAAATAAAATATATTATTGTTTTTCCCTTAAAAACCGTAAATGACTCCAAGTAGACTAAAAACCCTAAATCGCCTTTTCAATCTTCATTCTTCAAAAAAAGCCCAATCAATTGATTCGAGTTCCCATTCAATCGTGACTTGACGACTTCATCTCTCAAAGAGCTTCGATTGCTGAAGAAATGATATGTTTCGGAATGTATGGACCATATGTGATTTTAATTGTTTTCTCGATCTGCCTCAAGATTCGAAATTTTTGGCTTCTCGAAGTAATTCCTTGCCTTTTTGAGTTTATTGTAATGTTAAATTTTTTATATGTTTCATGATTTAGAATTTTGTTTGATTTCTAAAAATAATTTTAAAAAAGAAACTAGATGATGATAAAAATTTGAAAAACGTGTTTTTATAGACATAGTTATACTAAAAAAATGAGAGATGTTTCCCTTACCAAATATGATATGAGTCTCTTTACAGTTTACAGTATTTATTACTGGTAGGGTGCTTGTTCAAGATATAAACCATACAATGCACATGTTAATTCTATATTTAATTATTTATTGATATGACCAACGCCGAATGAAATAGCTTATTCGTTGATTGAAGTTTTGTGTTTTTTAGAGACTTAATGACTTTTTAGATGTTGTTTATGGATATTATATCCTAAGTTTTTATAAGTTAATTGTAATTTACTTAAAATTTAATTTTGGTAGGATCGTACGATCCTACAACGATTCTACGATTCACGATCCTAGTAGGGCCCAACGATCCTACCTAGGATCGCGAGTTTGACAACCTTGACCATGTTGTCAAAACTCCAAGGTAAGAAATGAATAGTAACAAAAGAAATACTTCCCTTTTTGCTTGATCGAGTGTAGGAACCTTAACCAAACCTCTATCTCTTAGGTCCGTATACAAAACCGTGCCTGGGACCGAGCCTGCTCGTCCCCTGCAAAAGTCTCCTATTGAAGGATTCTATCTAGCAGGCGATTATACGAAGCAAAAGTACTTGGCTTCTATGGAAGGCGCGGTTTTGACGGGAAAGCTTTGCGCTCAGTCGATTGTGAAGGTGAATTTTCAGTTTTTCTTCTTTTTGAGCAACCATTCGTGCTGAATCCAATTTTTTTTATCTCACCCATCTATTTCAAAATTGCAGATTTCGCTCGCTCTATCTTGAAATTGCAAATTACACCCTAAACTTTGTTAATTTGTTGCCTTTTTTGTTTTGTTTGTGCAGGACTATGAATTGCTGTCTAGGAGAGGATAGAGAAAGGTGAACGAGGCAAGCTTGGTAAAACAGAATTCTTGAATATTAGCCTTAAAGAAAACACTTACAAGTGTATACATATACATGAGATAAAGAAAACACTTACAAGTGTATACATATACATGATAGAATAGTGCATTGCTTCACCTTGAAAATTTTCTTTTTTTGATGATTGATTGAGGTGGAAATTAGCATCTATATCAAAAATAATGTTCGATTTTGACGGCTCCCTGTTTCTTTAATGTTGCTTCTTTTAGCTCTCATTAGAGCAATTTGACTTATCTGAGCCTCACTTAGTTTTTCAGTGACAAAATTGGAACAAAACCCTAAAAGGCCTACCAATTGAGAAGAAGATGAAAATAACGTAATAATAACCCTAGAAAACTGTGTAAAAATTATAAATTCAAATTAATATTTTTTTTCCGCCAAATCTCTAATAAAACAATTAATTCAATAAAAAAAAGCCGAAATACATGAAGGTGTATGCAATAGTTTAATTTTTTTTAAGTTTTTAAATTAATGAGAATTTGCTAAAAGTGGTTTATTAGAAATTTTGTGGGGTGTTTGCAAGAACTGCTTAAGTACAAAAAAAATAATAAAGTAAGGGAAATAAAATAAATGAGTTTGTAAGAGAGTAAATGATAAAGTAGAAAAGAAAAATAAAACATGTTATTTTAAATGGGACGTCCCAAAAAAAATGTATCATTTTAAATGGAGCGGATGAAATACATTTTAATAGAATTGATGGGCTCATTCACTAAGCATTTAATTTTGTCCACTTACTACTGCATAAATATTAAAAATAGAAATTGGGCAAGGGTTTTTATTTAGGAATAAAAATGCAAATTGGGCCTAGTTATGATTTGGGAAATAAGCGTCCGGGTGCAAGTTGTTATTTAGGTAGAAATACATATAATATTTAAGCTCGCACGACAATTTGGGGGTGCGGTGGTACCCCATGGCCCACACACCCCCTTCTGTCTTCCTGAGAATATATTTTAGAATTGCCTGAAGAATTAATTATAGGTGACACATATATTTGAACCCATGATCTTTTAATCTCAGGTCATTCACTTTCACCGCTACGCCATTCCAAGGGGACAATTTGAGATGATATTTTTTTTTTTTTTTACGAGGAACCCGCAGCCGCTACCTTTGGTGCGCACAGGGTAAACCTCGCTCCTGTGCAATAGCCTGCAAACCACACAGAAGAGTTAAACCACCCTTAATGTGACAGGGTGACAGACTCACACATAGCGTGTCCAGTGGGAATTGAACCCATGACCTATCGGTCCCGGGCCACCCACCTTCACCGCTATGCCATCCCATGGGGACAATTTGAGATGATACTTGATTCTAAGCATATGGTATCATGACTTGATGCATCATAAAACTGAAAGGAAGTAATGAACATGACACAATACAATGTGGCATGAATTAAAATGTACTCTCTCCGTCCCATTAGTAGTATTCTATTTCTAATAATAGCAAATTTATTCAAATTTTAATACTAATATTTTTGATAATTTATTCAAATTTCTAATAATAGCAAATTTATTCAACTTTATAATAGCAAAACTTATTCAACTTCTATAATAGCAAAACTTAATTATCTTACTTTATTTTTGATAATTTATTCAAATTTTAATACTAATATTTATTTTGACATTAAGGGGAAATGAAATTTTTATATCTATTAAATATTTTCTTAATTAGAACTACCGTTCCATGTTCGAGTTGAATCGAGAGTGGAAGATCAAGAAGCCCCTGCACATATTAGTGGGTCCCAACTTTGAGGTGATCGACGTATTTACATATTTTTATTATAAACTCAATTTGGCTTTTCTCCCACTTATTTCGAACCTATACATCATTTTAAATACGATATACTTCAGCAGTACCATTTAGATTTTTCTCTAAGAATCTATGATGCTCATCGTAAACATAGGAATACATATTGCTTGTTTAGAGACAAATCACTGGTGCTACACCTGCTTGTGAAAATGCCTAAGAGAGAAATTTGGTTTAAATTTCGTCTGAAACGGTTTAATCTGTCGTAAGATTCATAGAAATGGGAAAATATTTATTTAAACTCAAACCGACCTGTCATGCTAATTGTTTACGATTGTTGACTACTCCAATGTACTGTACTATTTTAATTGATCTTGGGAAGATGACACTTTAATTGATATTGGGAAGATGACACTGAACTACTATATACTCCCTCGTCCCTATTTTATATGTCCATTTACTTTTTTACATAGATTAAGAAAAAATATAATTATACGAAAGTTAGATAAATGTTGGTATTAAAATTTGAGTAATTAAAATAAATTATTAAAAAGTTAATGTCATAATTGTGTTTGCTATTATAAAAATTGGATAAAATAGTCTTTTTTTATATTATCATATTAATTAGATCTATTAAAATTGGTGAAAGATTTAGTTAGATATAAAAATTACTAATAGGCGTATAGGTTTGGGACAGGCGAAAAGTTATGATGGCAATACTTGTCCAAATTCAAACCAGCCTGTCTCATATTGACAAAATATTAATCGAACGTGGTGTAGATTGGTTATGGATGTTGAGAAACCAATTTTTAGCTTTTAATTGATCTCGGGAAGATGACACTGTATTATATATTTTCATAAATGAAGTCTCAGTTTGACGTACTCCCATATTCTATATTTTCTCCATTTTTCTAAAAGAAAACACTTACAAGTCTATACATGTACATGAGAGACTAGTGCATTGCTTCAACTTCAAAATTTTCTTCTTTTTTTTTTCTTTTTTTTTTTAATGATTGATTAAGGTGGAAATTAGCATCTTTATCAATAATGTTCGATTTTGATGGCTCCCTATTTATCTTAATATTGCTTGTTTTAGGTCCTATTTAGAGAAATTTGAATTTCTTCTTATAATAGTCTTATTTGAGCTTATTTTGGTGGCTTCAATATTCACTATTATCTAAGCCTCGCCCTGTGTTTCAGTGACAAAAATCGAACGGCCTATAATAATTTGCTCAATAAACTAAATATAATTATTGAGATAGTAAAATAAATTGATTTTGTACCACCAAACTTTGTTGATAGCACTTGAGCAACGGCTAGGTGCATGCAAGTTGCAAGTTTATAAATATGTAGAAAAAACCATAGATTATTACATTAATATATTTTATTGAAGTTGAGCCAGACTGCCTTGTGATTTGTTTATGCATTTCAAACAACTATGGTTAACAGTTCTGCTTTCTGATTATAAATGTTGTTGATCAGCATCATCTTCATCAACATCAACATCCTTCATTTATTGACTTTCTGTTTCTGATACTACTTCTGTACTTCATGGCCGCTTATGCAGCTCTGACTTCTCTCAAGCATATCATACATGACCTTCAAAATCATCCCTTCCCTCCGATTGCCATCGACAAACAACAAGTTCAATCTCTCACCGAACTTGTTACTTTGTTGCAGGAATTTCTTCGAGGCTACGTTTCCAATTTTGCATACAGTAAAGAAGCTGATCCCTTGGAGACTCACATTGCAGATGCAGCTCATGCGGCTCAAGATGCGATCCAATCCAAAATTGAGGACTGTTTCAAAGTTTTTGGAAAGACTAGTGGAGTTAACTTGTATCAAGATCTACAGCTGGTGATCAAGAATATGAATCTGATCAAGCAAGTATACATGACGATCCCAAACAATGCTGTAGTTCGATCTCAGCAGCCGAGAAATGTCTCGGTAGATGTTGGTTCTTCTTCGCCGACTTCTTTATCCACCGAGAAGAACAATACCATGGTGGGCTTTGATGATGTGTTCCTTCAAGTGTTGGAAAGCCTCATTGGGAGTGAAGTCCATCTCCAATCATCCCAATCATTGGGATGGGCGGAATTGGTAAGACTACTCTTACTCGAAATTTATTTGAAAATGCATGTGTGGAGGAGCATTTTGATATTTGTGCTTGGACTACAATTTCTCAAGATTATAATGCACTAGAAACTCTTAATGAACTTCTTAGTCAATCAAAAGGAAATTCAAGTGGTGAAAGTGAGAATGAATTGGGACTAGAACTTTACCAATATTTATCCGGTAGGAGGTATCGATTGTATTGGATGATATGTGGAGTATAGAAGTATGGGATAAGATAAAGTTTTTCTTTCCTAATTGTAGGAATGGGAGTCGGGTAATAGTAACAACTAGGGAATCAAACTTAGCTTCCCACTTGAATAATGGCTTTAAGATGAAGTTTCTAGATGAGGTAAGTAGTGAGAATCTTTTCTCCAAAACTCGTGTTTGGCAAAGAAAGTTTTCCAGATGGATTGGAAGATATTGGAGAGAAGATTGTAAGAAGTTGTAGAGGACTTCCTTTATCAATCGTTACCATAGGAGGTCTTTTGGTAAAATATGAACAAACAAGGGAACGTTGGGAGCAAATAGCGGAAAACCTAAATTCAATAGTGAATTCGAAAGACGATGAGCATTGCTTGAAAATATTAAAGATGAGCTATAACCATTTGCCGGTCCATCTAAAACCATGTTTTTTATACTTTAGCGTGTTTAAGGAGGACTGCGAAATTCATGTCTCGACACTCATCAATATGTGGGTTTCAGAAGGTTTCTTAGAACCAACAAATGGAAAAAGTTTGGAAATAATTGCAGAGGAAAATTTAAAAGACCTAATTGATAGGAACCTCATTCTCGTTCATAAGTTGGGCTCTAGGGGAAACATTAAGAAGTGCAAAATTCATGATCTGTTGAGGGACTTGTGTCCGAGAGAAGCCGAGAAAGAGAGTTTTTACGGTTTTGTTCGACAACATAATCCTCAAAGCATAAATAGCATGCGTTACGTTGTTAGTCATCAAAGCATGCTCACTTCATCAGGTGCAAGATCTATCAATGCCTTTGAACGTATTCCGCATGCTCGCTCCGTTGTCATTTTTTATGATTATGGTGGGTTAGATTCGATGCCGCTTAATTTATGGTTGGGGGCGACATTCCATGCTGGTAGAACAGATCATTTCAAATACAATGTGGTTGAATTAGTTAACGTGAGGTACCTTTCTCTTAGAGGTACGTGCCCCTCCTAATTCACGTCTTCGCTCAATCTCTTTTGGAATCTGCACACGATAACTTGTCACTTTGCAAACTATTTTATAGCACCAACCGAAATTTGGAACATACCTCATCTTCGGAATTTAAAGATACGCCGTGGAGTGTATCTGCCGGACCCTCCGACCAACCCTGTTGTTGTCATGGAGAATCTGCAAAATCTCAGGACCGTAAGAAATTTCAAGCTCAATCAAGAGGTGGTTAAGAGAATTCGAAATATCAAAAAGTTGTTCATATGGAATACAAGATTCGATAAATATGACGATCATTATGGTATTAGCAATCTCGAGTGTCTAGACAAACTGGAATCCCTTAGACTGGTCACCTCCTTGACAGTTGCGAGCAAGCTCGCCTTCCCACAATCGCTCAAGAAATTGTCTCTTAGTTTCGCATGGAATGTAGAGTTGAAAGAGGTTATGAAAAAGATAGGTGAATTACCCCTTCTTCAGGTGCTAAAGTTGAGAGGTGGAGCCTTCCGAAAGGGCGAATGGATAACAGTTGAAGGCCAATTCCCCAAACTCGAGATTTTGACGTTGCTTCATTGTGACAGACTGGAACGGTGGACTTCGGAGAGCTTCCACTTCCCACTCCTTAAGGAAATTGATCTTGATAGTTTAGTGGATTTGAAGGAGATCCCCTCGGAAATTGGAGACTTACCAAATCTACGAAAAATCAGATTGGGTTATTGCAGTATGTCAGCTGTGATGTGTTTGAAAGAGATAGTAGAGGAGCAAGAGGAATCACAAGGGGAAGAGCAACTACCTTTCCATGTTCGAGTTATCGTGCATAAAGAGGAGAAGCGAGAAGCTCTGGAGAGATTAGCGGGTCCCAACTTTGAAGTTCTCTTCGTCTAGTTCGGTTTCGATTTATATTTTCGTTTCATACTTGGCATTTGTTAGTTGAATTAATAATAAGTTCATGTTAAACAGTTCTTGCCATTTTCCGTCAAGTTTCAAACTGAAATTCTTTTCACTATTAAACCAACAAATCCCTAATCACACATGTAGTTGTAAAATTTTAGAAATTGTTTACAAATTGGATACGTGTTTGCTTTTAATATTTATTTAGTTGTAAATTAATCTCTCATAAGATTCATGGAAATGGGAAAATATTTATTTAAACTCAAACCAGCCTGTCATGCTAATTGTTCATGAATGTTGACGACTATTAGCTTTTAACTGATCTAAGAAATTTGACATTGTAGTATATATTTCATAACGGAAAAGATAAATGGATCAAATTGATCCAGATCAATTTCCCTAAATAACTTCAACTAAATTTAAAAAGATTATTTTGTCATTTTCATTTTTAACTTTAAGTTTTATTTATGTTAATTATAATAAATATATAAGTATGAAGAATTTAATACAAAATTTATTATTGGCAATCCAAAAGGTTTCGATATTTAATTTTTCATTTTAATTAAACTTTTCATTTTTGAATTAAAAATTATTAACTTTTGAATTCCGGACTATGAACTTTAAGTAATTAATACTCCCTTCGTTCCACAATTCTTGCTCCAGAACTTTTCAGCGTGGTTTTGAAAGTGAGTTGTTAGTTGTGTGTAAAGATGTGGGACACTCAAATAAAGTATTTTTAGTAATTTACTATTTTTGGAAATAGAGCAACAATTGTGAGACAACCCGAAAAGTAAAGTAAAGCACCAATTGTGGGACGGAGGGGTACAAAATTTCATTTTTTATTTTTGAATAAATGTAATTTGATTGTATATTATATGTAATCTGATTATTTTTTCATATAATATATAATTATATTAAATAAAATGAATATGTAATAATTTGAAAAAAGGGTAAAACTGTGTATATATTATTTTGATAGGAAAGTAATTCTATAAAAAATCTTTAAAATATAGCTTCAATTTATCATTATACTATAAATAAGTAAAAGAAAAATTCCAATAGGAAGCGTTATAAATATTTCCATTTATTTTTTTAATTTGCTTATAAATAAAATAAATTAAAAAAATTAAAAAAGTAAAAAGTGTATTTATATTATTTTGATAGGAAACTAATTCTTAAAATAAAATATAGCTTTAGTTTATCATTTTTTTTATAAATAAGTAAAAGAAAAGTTCCAATAGAAGCCTTATAAATAGTTTCAATTTTTTAATTTGCTTATAAAAAAATTACAAAATAGTAAAAATACACTTATTGCAAAAAAATTAGGAAGAAAGTTAAATTCGTAGAATTGAAAAATTTGAAAGAAAGTTAATTCGTAGAATTAAAATATTTGTCGGCTCATATTTGACTCAAATTTTCAAATTCGAATCGAACATTATTGAGCTTGAACCCGGCCTATTCAGATAAAGCTTGGTTTGTTAACATCCCTTAATGACATACTCCCTCCGTCCCATTAGTAGTGTCTCATTCCTTTTCGGCACGATTATTAAGAAAATGGTGTTTTGTGGTGTGTATTGTTTGACTTTTGAGTGGTTGATTCTTGTCCACATATTTCTTACCTTTTTAAGAAATGAGACACTTCTAATGGGACAACCAAAAAAGGAAAATGGGACACTACTAATGGGACGGAGGGAGTACATGTCAATAGGCTTGTCTTATTTGTCAAATGTTTAGTGTTCAAATCTTAGTGATGTCTCTATAATGTTCAAACATGGGCGTTCAAATTTTAGTGATGTCTCTATTAGTGTTAAAACAGGGGCAGATTTAGAGGGGATCAGGAAGGTCGATCGACTGCTCGGCCACCAAAATTTTTGCATAGTAAAGTATACTATCATAATAGTATTAGGATGAAATTAATGTGATTTTTTTATTCATTTAATTTATTAATTAGACTAATGTTAATAAAAAGTAGGGGTATTAACTAGTAGGGGTGTCGATCGGGACAAGATCGGGAATCCCAATACCGAATTTCGGGATCCCGATCCCGAAAATAGAAGAAAGGTCATCCCAAAACCAATCCCATTTTGGGATTCGATAATTCGGGATTCGGTACGGGATTTCGGTATTGGGATTCGGTAATCCCGAAAATCCAGCAATTTCTTAAAAAAAAATAATTTAACTGCTTCTGCGTGGTTTTGATTAAATACGATGAAAAGCGCATAAAATAGACACCATTTTTCCACGATTCATTGAAAAGATTCCACCTTTACGAGCTATAATGAAGGCGAGATTAGAACGAATGGAAAAACTAGAAGAAGAAGACAAAAAAGCTTACAAGAAAGGTGATGGGATTGCCTTGAGCAGAAGAAATCTATTCGAGTTGAAGAAAACTTTAATTCCACAATAATTAAATGGCATAATATAGCCGTTGGCGGGCTGTAGAGGCGGAGGGGATCCGACCGGTGGTGGAGCGGCGCGCCGGCGGCGACGGCCGATGATAGTGCAAAGGCAGAGCTGCATAGAGACGGCGCGGAGGGTTATTCTCAGAGTCAAACGAAAGAAGTCACACTGAGACGGCGGTATTATTTTATATTTTTTAGTTTTTTTTTTCGGTATTTCAGTATTTACCGAATTTGGGATCGGTAATCCCAAATCTCGGTATACTGATAAATACAATACCGATACCGATACCATATCCCGAAGAACGATATTTCGATATCCCAATATCGACTTTTTCGATTCGGGATTCGGTATATCCCGAATATCGATCCCGTTTAGACACCCCTTTAATTAGTGTTAATGGATGTTTGACCAATATTAATTTATATATATCTAATTGATTTAACTTCCTAATATATTAAATTAAAAGGATAGTATAGTCTTTTTATATTTGATTGAATTTATTTTGGGTAATTGATCTGGATCAAATTAATTCATTTAGCATCACCCATTTCATAATTACAGTGTGAACGAGAAATAGGACAAATATGTAAGTAAAATCATAGATAATAGTGAATTAATGTATTCAATAACTAATGATTATGGTGGCAATAATTGTTCAAAATTAAACCAGCCTGTGATTCTAATTGTTTATGCTAATTATTATAATGTCAATATTAATCGAACGTGGTCCGGATTGGTCATGAACGTTGACTAACCATATTTTAGCTTTTAATTGATCTTTGGAAGATGACACTCTATTATATATTTCAAATATTGTCTCAGCTTCAACGGCTAGATGCAAGTTGCAAGTTCAAGATACCAAACAACGCAACGTTAATATTAAACAAATATTTAGAAAAAATCATAGATAATCACATTAGGATATTTTATTTAAGTTGAGACAGACTGTCATGTTATTAGTTTATTGAAGTGATCACACTGTAATATACTTTTCATAATTGTCTCAGATTCATACAACTGCTTCCACATTCTGTATTTTCTCCCTTTCTGCTGAAACTCAAAACCAAACCGCTAAGTTCGAGATTCATGGCCGCTTTTGCAGCTCTCGCTTCGCTTAAGCAGACCATACATCACCTTCAGAATCATCCTTCCCCTCCGATTTCCATCAACAAACACCAAGTTGAATCTCTCACTCAAACTGCCACATTCTTGTTGGAATTTCTTCAAGGCTACAACCCCAATCTTGCCAACAGTGAAGAAGCTGATCCTTTGGAGACCCAAATTGCAGATGCAGCTTACGCGGCTGAAGATCTGATCGAGTCCGAAATTGTGGATCGAATCCATATTCGATCCACAGTTATCGGAAAACTTATCGGTATCGTTAAGTTTTCTCGAAGTTTAGGTAAATGCACGTGTCTGGAAGATGACTTTTATCAAGATCTTCAGCTCGTGATTGAAGCTATGGATTTGATCAAGGAGGCGGCGATGACGATCCGTAGTGACAGTACTCAAGTTCGGCCCCATCTGCCCAAACACATCCCCGTAGCTGTTGGTTCCTCCACATCTTCTTCTTCCTCTGCTTCTTCGTCTTCTTCCATGGTGGGATTCAATGATGCCTTAAATGAAGTCTTGGAAAATGTCGTGGGAACCAAACTCGATCTCCAAGTCATCCCGATCACCGGGATGGGCGGAATTGGTAAGACCACTCTTGCTCGAAATCTATTTAACAATGCATATATTAAGGAGGAATTTGTTATTCGTGCTTGGACTACAATTTCTCAAGACTATAATGCACCACAAGCACTTAAAGAGCTTCTTAATCAATCAAAAGGAATTTCGAGTGGTAAAAGTGAGGATGAATTGGGGAAAGAATTATACCAATATTTAATGACTAGGAGGTACCTCATTGTAATGGATGATATGTGGAGTATAGAGGTGTGGGATAAGATACGACATTACTTTCCGAATTATAAGAATAGGAGTCGGATAATAATAACAACTAGGCTATCAAACTTAGCTTCCCTTTTCAACATTGGCTTTAATATGAAATTTCTAGATGAGGTTAGTAGCTGGAATCTATTTTCAAAAACTGTGTTTGGCGAAGAAAGTTTTCCTCTTGAGTTAAAAGAAATTGGGGAGAATATTGTAGCAAAATGTAGAGGACTTCCCCTATCAATTGTTGCCACAGGAGGTCTTTTGAAAAAATCTGAGAAAACACGAGGTTATTGGAAATATATAGAGCGAAACTTAAACTCAATAGTTAATTCGGAGGGTGATGAGTATTGCTTGAGGGTATTGAAGATGAGCTACAACCATTTGCCGGTCCATCTGAAGCCATGCTTTTTGTATATGAGCGTGTTTAAGGAGGACCGCCAAATTTGTGTCTCATCTCTCATAAAGCAATGGGTTTCGGAAGGATTTTTACAACCAACAAGTGAAAAAACTTTGGAAATAGTTGGAGAGGAAAACTTTAAGGAGCTGGTTGGTAGAAATCTCATTCTAGCTGATGGTTTGGGATCTACCGGAAACATAAAACACTGTAAAATTCATGATTTGTTGAGGGACCTATGTGTGAGAGAAGCCCAGAAGGAGAGATTTTGTTGTTTTGTCCCGGAACAAAGTCCTCGAGGCATATCTAGCATGCGCCGTGTTGTTATTCATGGAAGCACTTGGGAGGAGCGTGTTCTCGAGGCATTACAATCTATGCCGCGTGCTCGTTCTTTTATGTGTTTTGATAATCTGGAAGATGAGAGATATAAAATGGCAATCAAGCTTCGGTTGTTGAGGACATTGGGAACATATAAGAAGGATAGATATTCTTCGAGAAATCGTTATTCCCTAAGATATGTGTTTCAATTAGTTAACTTGCGGCATATTGCTATTGAAGTGAAGGAGGGATTTTGGACGTCTATATTTCCTCAGATATCCGAATTCTTGATGCCGGAGTTCCCGCCTTCGCTCAATCACCTTTGGAAATTGCAGACACTAATTGTGAAACATCTGATAAATGTTACTGCACCAATTGAAATTTGGAACATGCCTCTTCTTAGGCATGTCAAGTTCGATTTTCGAGTGTGTCTACCGGACCCTCCAGCCACCAACGTGGTAATCATGGAGAATCTACAAACGCTAAAGACGGTAGTGAATCTCAAGCTCGATCAAGAGATGGTGAAGAGAATTCCAAATATCAAGAAATTGTATCTCTGGTATGAGGTAATTGAGTCGAATCTTGATGATTATCGTCTAGACTCTCTTGAGTGTCTGCACAAACTCGAATCGTTTCAATGCTACAGCTGGCTTATAGCTTATGATTTTCTGAAGAAGCTCGCCTTTCCAGAATCTCTCAAGAAATTGAGCCTTGGTTTCAACAGTAAGTTTGAGCTGGAAGAGATGTTGGAAAATATAGGTTCACTGCCCTTTCTTCAGCAGCTCCGTTTGGGTGGTGGATTCTTCAGAACACGCGAATGGGTGACACTTGAAGGCCAATTCCGCAAACTCGAGCTCTTATCCTTGGAAAATTTAGACGGTCTGGAACAGTGGAGGTCGGAGAGCTCCCACTTCCCACGCCTTAAGAAAATTCATCTTAATAATTTAAAGGAGCTGAAGGAGATCTCGTCGGAAATTGGAGACTTACCAAATATACGGGAAATCGTGTTGGAGAGATGCAGCGTGCCAGCCGTGACTTCTGCGAAAAAGATAGTAGAGGAACAAGAGGATTTACAAGGGGAAGACGAACTACCCTTCCACATTCGAGTTATTGCGAGGAAGAGGAAGACGGAGTTGAAGAAGGTCCGTTGCACCGAATCGACGGGCCAGTGTGCGGGAAGGAGACGACCACACTTTCATCGTCGACGTGTGGTCGTGAATCAGGAGGAACAAGATCTGAAGAAATTGGCGGGTCCCAACTTTCGAATTAGCTTCGACTAGAATTATTATTGACGAAGTATACACTATCCTCATTGATTTTGAGGATAGGTGATCCGATTCCTCTTTCCTTGAGGGTTTTGTTGATTTCATTTTCTTGTTGATTCATTCGCTTATTTTGTTGAATACTAAAATAACAAGCTGTAAAATCTTACAGCCCACAGCCACATGCAAGAATTTATTTTATTGAAGTTGAGACATACTGCATGCAATGTTATTAAATTTGTTTATGCATTTCAACAACTATGGTTGTGGTGGCAACACTCATTCAGATTCAAACCAGCCTGTAATACTAATAGTTTATGCCAATCATAATGACAAAATTTATTGAACGCGGTTCATCGTTTCAGAAAGTTGACTAATAATTTTTTTTAGCTTTTAATCGATCTTTAAAAGATTACATAATTGATAAAGATATCTCAACTTGAGCAACTCCTTCCCTATTCTATGTTTTCTCCATTTCTCTAACAACCTCAAAAATTAATACAAGTTGAGTGTAGTTCTAGTTTCAATTTATAAATAATATTGATAAGCTCCCCATCTTCATCCTCATCCTCCTATGTATAATTGACTTTCTGTTTCTGATAGCAATTGAGGATAGAGAAAGAAAGAAAACTAGTTTCTGCAACAAATACATTCGTGATTCATGGCCGCTTATGGAGCTCTCACTTCACTTAACCATATCATACATGACCTTCAAAATCATCCTTCCCCTCCAATCTCCATCGACGAACAACAAGTTCAATCTCTCACTGAAATGGTGACTTTCTTGCAGGAATTTATTCAAGGCTACAATTCCAATTTCGCCAACAGTGAAGAAGTTGATCCTTTGGAGACCCGAATTGCAGATGCAGCTTTCGCAGCTGAAGATGTGATCGAATCCGAAATTGTGGAACGGCTCCTTATTCGATCCACAATTGTTGGCAAGATTATTGGTATCTTTAAGTTTTCTCAAAATTTATGTAAATGCACATGTCTTGTAGATTACTTTTATCAAGATCTACAGCTAGTGATTGAAGAAATGGATTTAATCAAGAAAGCGGCGATGGCAATCCGTAGTGACAAGATCAAGTTCGACCCCAACTGCGCAAAACGCATCCCCCGTAGCTGTTGGTTCCTCCGCGTCTTCTTCTTCTTATGCTTCTTCGTCTTCTTCCATGGTGGGATTTGATGATGCGTTAAATGAAGTCATGGAACACCTCGTGGGAAGCAAACTCGATCTCCAGATCATCCCGATCATGGGGATGGGCGGAATTGGTAAGACCACTCTTGCTCGAAACCTATTTGACAATGCATATGTTAAGGAGGAATTTGATACTCGTGCTTGGACGACAATTTCTCAAGATTATAATGCAAAAGAAGCACTTAAAGAGCTTCTTAGTCAATCAAAAGGAAATCCGAGTGATAAAAGTGAGAATGAATTGGGGAAAGATTTATACCAATATTTATTGGGTAGGTATCTCATTGTAATGGATGATATGTGGAGTATAGAGGTATGGGAAAAGGTACGGCGTTACTTCCCTAATTATAAAAATGGTAGTCGGATAATAATAACGACTAGGCTATCAAACTTAGCTTCCCATTTCAAACATGGCTTTAGTATGAAATTTCTAGATGAGATTAGTAGTTGGAATCTATTTTCAAAAACCGTGTTTGGTGAAGAAGCTTTTCCTCTTGAATTAAAAGATATAGGAAAGAAGATTGTAAAAAATTGTAGAGGGCTTCCTTTGTCAATTGTTACCACCGGAGGTCTTTTGGCAAAGTCCGAACAAACACGAACATACTGGGAGTATATTGAGGGAAACTTAAATTCAATAGTGAATTCGGAGGGTGATGAGTACTGTCTGAGAATATTGAAGATGAGCTATAATCATTTGCCTATCCATCTAAAGCCTTGTTTTTTGTACACTGGGGTGTTTAGCGAGGACCAAAAAATTCGTGTCTCAACACTAATCAAGTTGTGGGTTTCCCAAGGATATTTGCAGCCAACAAGTGAAAAAACATTGGAAGAAGTTGCAAAAGAGAATTTAAAGAACCTAATTGAAAGGAATATCATTCTAGTTCATGAGTTGGGATCTATTGGGAACATAAAATACTGCAAAATTCATGATCTTTTGAGGGACCTGTGCCTTAGAGAAGCTAAGAAAGAGAGATTTTACAAAGTTGTCAAGAGTAAGTTCTATCGTGTTGTTCGACAACATATTCCTGAGGGCAAAAACAGTTTGCGTTGCGTCGTTATTCATGAACCTACTTCATTGGAGAATGATTTTTGGTTGTTGAGGACATTGAAAGCATATGATAGTGGTATATTTGCAATCAATTATCGTGAGTTAGAAGATCTTTTTCAATTGGTTAACCTGCGGTACTTTAATAATCTTCGATCTTATTCTGGTTCCCAATTTCCCTTCTTGCTCAATCTCATGTGGAATCTACATACACTAACTCTTGATACTTATGGAGATGATACTTCACCTGTTGAAATTTGGAACATGCCTCATCTTAGGCATGTTAAGTTCAGCCGAGAAGTGTGTCTCCCAGCCCCTCCGACCGACAGTGATGTCATCATGGAGAATCTGCACACACTCAAGAATGTATTGAATCTCAAGCTCAGTGAAGACATGGTTGAGAGAATTCCAAATATCAAGAAATTGGATATAACGTATTACCGGATGGAATCAGACGGTGATTGTTATTGTTTCCAAAATCTTGAGTGTCTGCTCAAACTCGAATCCTTTCAATGCTTATGTTACAGTTCAGAGTTTAATGATTATCTGCATAAGCTCACCTTCCCGCGATCGATCAAGAAATTGAGTCTTCATAACGGTACGGAGTTTGAGTTGGAAGAGTTCTTGGAGAAGATAGGTTCATTACCCTTTCTTCAGAAGCTCAATTTGAGCGGTGGGTTCTTTACAACACGCGAATGGATAACGGCTGAAGGCCAATTCCGTAAACTCGAGATCTTGTCGTTGCGAGGGTGCAGTGATCTGGAACAGTGGACGTCGGAGAGCTCCCATTTTCCACTCCTTAAGGACATTTATCTTGAAGGTCTCACAGAGTTGATGGAGATCCCGTCAGAAATTGGAGAATTACCATCTTTACGAGCAATTGTGTTGAAAGGATGCAGCGAGTCAGCCGTGATATCTGCGAAAAAGATAGTAGATGAACAAGAGGAATTACAAGGGGAAGAAGAACTAACCTTCCATGTTCGAGTTATTTCGCCGAAGGAGGACAGAGAAGCCTTACATAGATTGGCGAGTATCAACTTTCAAGTGAGCTTCGATTGAAATATAGACTATCCTCTTCAATGGTGGTTGTTAATCTCATATTGTAATTTCTTTTTTCCCTAAATTCATTGATCTTCAATATTTCCTTTCACTTGTTTCTGTGTTACATTGGTGTGGACTACTAAAGAACATGCAACAAAAAGTTTGGAGAAACTCTGGCTTCTTTATTTTTCTTACCTTACTTTTTCTTTTCTATGGCACTTGTTCGTCATTTCTAATATTTCAATATGGCATTGGAGCAGTGATCCTTCTTAGACCTGCTTCTGGAATATAATTAACTACTTTTTTCCTCAGTACACATGAAAACTAGCTCTTACATGGATAAAAGACACAAACCTTTAAAAAAAACAATTAGCGCCAAGACTTGAGGTTATTGCTTGATTTCCTTCTATAAAGCCTTCAATAAAGCCTCAATCACCTTAATCCAAATCAAAATACATCACTGTTCAACAGCCGCAGCCCGCAAGATTATCCATTGTTTAAATCTTCAGAATTAGAATCTTCCTAGCAACAATATATCTCGATAAAGTGAAACTTCACTTCATGGTGCTTCCTCCTCAAACACTCCACCTCCTTCAAAAACCACCAAATTTCTCAACCACAATCTGTGTTATTGCCATTGCCACACACATGAGCCAAATCTGGCTCTGATACCACTTGTTAGGATATTTGAATCCTCAAAATATGACGAACGAGTTCTTGGAACCCAACAGAGGCAATAACTAAGAATAATACAAAGGGAAAAAAAATAATAAGACACAAAAAAAAAATTAATGTTTCAGTCAATAGACCTACATCCACGGGCGGGGAGAAACAATCCACTAATAAATAAGAGAATATAAATGGACATCGAGAATATGGTCCTACGCCCAAAAATACATTCCCACAAAAACATGGTCAATTAATTCAATTAACTAATCCCATAACATATGGACTACGATGCATAGAAGCAAAACTAAATAATTAGGTAGACCTATCTATATATAGGTCACAAGAATGACAACAATTCATTAATTTTTCAATGTGGGATATATAACTCAAGTTGGATTTGAGTCACCAACATAACATGGCTTCTATATAAGGCAGTTCTATCAGGAAAGTTTTGCGCTCAGTCGATTGTAAAGGTGATTTTTTCAATTTGAGTTGAAAAGTAGAGGACGAATTATGCAATATCGTGAGAGATGGGGCAAAACAATAATTTTAAAATTACATGGTGTAATACTGATTGTTAGGCCCAATATTATGTGCCCGAGCCCAAGCCCAACTATCACTTGAGCCCAGTAGCTGCCCGGCCCAACTGCATTAATGTTGGACCGTTTGTTGCGCGGCCGTTTCCGCTTTAATCTCAAGCCCGTTATCAAGCCCTACTTATAAATAGGATTAGGGTTGATAACCTCAAGACAGGGCGCAGCTTCTTCGATCTCTTTTTCTCTGTCTTCTTCTCTCTCGATTTCTATCTTCTCTGTGTGAGCTTTGTGTATAATCTTGAGAGAGCGTGAGATCAAAGTCTTGTAATAGTTGGCTAGGCTTGTTGGTGCTGTACTGTTTGTGGTGTGGTGGTTGTAATCGGCGTCTGAGCCTCAATCAATTTATAATTGGATCCTTACAAGTGGTATCAGAGCGGGTTTCGTCGCCGCTCAGCCACCCTGCCTTTCGGTGACCTAGATCGTGAACGGGTGGTTCACTTTTGAATTGTAACCCTAGATCTAGAGTCATCTCAAAACTCAGGTAA
The DNA here is from genome assembly GCA_028984105.1 of Lavandula angustifolia. Taxonomy (NCBI): domain Eukaryota; kingdom Viridiplantae; phylum Streptophyta; class Magnoliopsida; order Lamiales; family Lamiaceae; genus Lavandula; species Lavandula angustifolia. The sequence goes on from CM054814.1 coordinate 13,724,199, forward strand.
GAACGAGGTTCAAGTCTCCGAACCTCGCTCTGGTAAATTGGCTTCACCTCTCTGTTTCATTTATCATTTCATTTAGATCTGCCGACTGGTGCAGTAGGTTTGGGATTTGCTGCTGTTAGATATGCCGACTGGAGCAGTAGGATCTTTGTGTGTTTCCTAGTTGCCTGCTTGTCCCTACCTGTGTGTTCTTCTTCTGAATCTGCTCTTTATACTTTGTGATTTGTTGATCTGTGTTTACTGATCTATAAAGATCATATATTTGAACCGTCTATACGGTTTCATCCTTGTTTTTCCTTTTCTCTTTCTCACAACAGTGAGCTTTGGTGACCCCCTGCGCCCAGGACTTGATCCTGCGATTGCGAACTGGGAAATCCCTCAGCATTAATTCACTGTAAGATACAGACCCAAAGGGGTTGGTATCTAGTTTTTCTATTATCCATGGCCTTTGTATCTTCCAGTGGGATTGCCACATTTAATGGAAAAACTGACTTCAATCTGTGGAAAAAGAGGATGACTGCTATTCTTTGTGAAAAACGTGTTTCTGCTGCTATTACTGAATCTTATGAGTCTGATTTATCTGAGAAGAAAAAAACTGAAATGAATGATCTTGCCCTATCTGCCATAACTTTAAACTTGACTGATTTTGTGTTGAGGAAAGTTGAACACCTTGAGTCTGCAAAAGAGTTATGGGATAGGCTAAATGAGCTTTATACAGAGACCTCCCTTCCATCCAAAATATATTTGTTACATAGTTTTTTCAAGTTTAAGTTAGATATGTCTAAGGACATGGATGAGAACTTAGATGAGTTTAATAAGTTGTTACAATTAATCAAACAAACTGGTGACACTAGTATTGACAACTATGCCCCTATTGCTTTGTTAAATGCTATTCCTGAGGCTTATAATGATGTACAATTTGTCATTAAGTATGAGAGGGATAAGATAGACCTTGAGACAGTCATTAGTGCCCTTAAAAGTAAAAAAATGGATTTAAAATTCAATAGGGATGTGAAGGTCTCTGAACATAGTGCCTCTTATCAGGTAAGGGGTAGAACTAGTGACAGAACTAGCTCTTCTTATAGTTCTGAGAAGGGGGGAAAGAAACAGAACCAGAGGTTTAGGTCTAAGTCCAAAACCAAAGGGAGAAAGTGTTTTAATTGTGGTGAATATGGCCATTACATGAAAGATTGTTCTTCTCCTAAAAAGGGAAAATACAATTCTGAGCAGAAAAGTGTTTCCAATGCCATCTTATGTGATGATTCTGATGCTAATATTCTTGGCAAATATTTTATGGTTACTAAACCAAGTTTTCCCTCTGTGAACAATGTGAATTCTGAAATGATAAATGAATGGATTATGGATTCTGGTAGTGCCTATCATGTCTCTCCTTTTAAAGAGTGTTTTTCAGAACTAAAAACTGGAAATTTTGGATATGTGATAGTTGCCAATAAACATAAATGCTCTGTGCTTGGAATTGGAAATATCTGTTTAAGATTCCAATCTGGTTTTGAATATATTATGAAAGAAGTGAGATATGTACCTGAAGTTGCATGTAACTTGTTATCTTTTACAGCTTTAGAAAATGATGGTTTTGGTGGGAGTTGGGGGAATGGGTGGATGAAGGTTAAGAATGGGTCTCTAGTTGTGTTCAAAGCTAAGAGAACTAATAACCTTTATCCCTTCACTGCTCTCCCTGTTAAACCTGAATCAAATGTGCATGCATCTTTCTGTGACAAAACTGTCTTGTGGCATAATAGACTAGGGCATGCTAGTTTTAAGAATATGACTACTTTGAGAAAATCAGGGGTGTTTGGAAAAGATAAATTGTCTGATTTGCCTTTCTGTGATTCTTGTGTGTTAGGTAAACATCATAAGGTCTCTTTTCCTGTCACCGTCCAACTCGAGAAACCCGTGTCTTCCGATATTCTTGAATACATACATGCTGATGTTTGGGGTCCTTCTAGCACCCCTACTCATAGTGGCTGCGGATACTATTTGTCTATTATGGATGATTATTCCAGAAAAACTTGGTTGTTTTTGTTAAAACAGAAATCTGAAGTTTTTCAAATGTTTTCTGATTGGAAACTTAAAATTGAAAATCAGACAGGTAGGAAAATCAAAGTTCTTAGAACTGATAATGGTCTAGAATTTTGTAACTTTCCTTTTGACAACTTGTGTGTTAAGTCTGAGATTAGAAGGCATAAGACTGTCCCTTATAATCCACAACAAAATGGGGTAGTAGAGAGAATGAATAGAACCTTGTTAGAAAAGGTTAGGTGCATGTTAGAGAGTTCTGGTCTGTCTAAGAACTTCTGGGGTCTTGCTGCCTTAACTGCCACCTATTTGATTAATAGGCTTCCCTCTAGTTCCATTAAGGGTCAGTGCCCTGAAACTGTATTCACTGGAAAACCTCTAAACTTGTCTCACCTTAGAGTATTTGGATGTGTTGCTTTTGTCCATCAAAAGGGGAATAAGTTAGAACCTAGATCCAAGAAGTGTGTCTTTATTGGTTATCCAAAAGGGGTGAAGGGCTATAGACTGTGGGATAGAAGTCAGCCTGGTTTTAAAGTTATTATCAGTAGGGATGTGATATTCAATGAAACAGAATTTCCTTATTTACCTGTTTCTCCCTCTGTAAATCCTGACACTCCCTCTAAGGTGGAGTCTCAACCTCTCCTATCTGAGTTTGATATTATTGAGTGTGATTCAGAACCTGTGATAGACCATACTGAATCTAGTAGTCATACTGAATCTATATATGATGCCTCTGTGTCTGACTCTGAAATATCTGATAATCCCACTTCTGTGCCTAATTCTGCTTCTTCAGATTATTTGCTGTCTAGAGATAGACCTAGGAGAGATATTCATGTTCCTCCTAAATATGATGATTATCTGATGTATGCTCTCAGTGTATGTGATTCTTTGGATAATGAACCTACTTGTTATTCTGATGCAATCAATTCTCCTGCTTCTGACAAATGGTTGCATGCTATGCAATCTGAGATGAATTCTTTGCATGTGAATAAAACATGGATTCTTATTCCAAAACCTGCTACATGATCTGTTGTGGACTGTAAATGGCTTTTTAAACTTAAGCATGAACCTAAGTCTCTGAGGTATAAGGCTAGGTTAGTTGCTAAGGGGTTTACTCAAAAAGAAGGGGTAGACTACTCAGAAATCTTTGCTCCTGTTCTGAAATTAACTACTGTGCGCATCATGTTAGCTTTAGTTGCTCATTTTAATTGGGAACTTAAACAGATGGATGTTACAACTGCATTTCTTCATGGTGATTTAGATAAACAGATATTTATGAAACAGCCAGAAGGATTTATAGATTCTGCTAAACCTAATCATGTTTGTTTGCTGCAAAAGGCTTTATATGGTTTAAAGCAATCCCCTAGGCAGTGGAACAAGAAGTTTGATCAATGCATGTTGTCCTTGAATTTTACCAGGAGTACCTTTGACCAATGTCTGTATTATACTCAATCTGCATCTGTTCCTGTTTATTTACTGATATATGTGGATGAGATATGTTGATTGCTAGTCCCTATATGAAGTCTATCAAATACATTCAGAAATGTCTAAGTGATAATTTTGAGATGAAAGACTTGGAGATGCCAAGAAAATACTAGGAATGAATATAACTAGAAATAGAAAGCTTGGCACCCTTGTACTGAATCAGATTTCCTATGTGGAAAAAGTTTTGAGTAAATTTACCATGTTTGATGCTAAACCTGTTAATGTGCCTCTTGCTTCTCATGTTGTGTTAAGTAAGGATCAGTCTCCAAAAACTGATTCTGAAATAAATGATATGCAAAAGGTACCTTATGCAAATGCTATAGGGTCTGTTATGTATTTAGTGGTAAGACCTGACATTGCTTATGCAGTAAGTTGCTTGAGTAGATATATGTCAAATTCAGGTATGCCTCATTAGAATGCTCTGAAGTGGTTGTTTAGATATTTGAAAGCTACCAAATCTGTAGGTTTAAAGTTTTCAAAATGTGTTGTAGGGACAAAACTGGTTGGTTATGTTGATTCCAATTATGCAAATGATAGGGATAATAGAAAGTCTACAACTTCTTATGTGTTTACTTTCTGTGGTTCTTGTATAAGTTGGAAGTCCCAGTTACAACCTATTGTTGCTCTTTCCACCACAAAAGTTGAATATGTTGCTGCAGCTGAATCTTTAAAGGAGGCTGTTTGGCTGAAAGGCCTTCTGTCTGAACTTAAATGTTTGAATAATGTTGTTACTTTATTTTCAGATAGTCAGTCTGCCATTCAGTTGTGTAAAAATCCTGTGTTTCATGACCGCACTAAACACATAGATGTTAGATTTCATTTTATACGGGATATAGTTGAAAAGGGGGTTATCATACTTGATAAAATTCACACAGATTTGAATCCTGCTGATATGGGTACTAAGTGTTTAAGTGAACACAAACTAAATACTTGTCTCAAGATTCTGAATCTTGACTTAAGGTAATTACTCATGTATGTGTGATATTTCTTCCTATCCCTGTCGTCGCTTGTTTATTTTTGCGGGAAATAAAAGCCGCAAGGATGTGGAGGGAAGGGGGCGATGATGACAAAAGAAACCGATTACAAATCTTCCTTCTATATGTGAAGGCACATCACTACAAGGCCTAAGGTGGAGTATGTAATGCGATTGCTAGGCCCAAAGTATTATGTGCCCGAGTCCAAGCCCAACTATCACTTGAGCCCGGGAGAGTCGCCCGGCCCAACCGCATTAATATTGGACCGTTTGTTGCGCGGCCGTTTCCGCTTTAATCTCGAGCCCGTTATCAAGCCCTACCTATAAATAGGATTAGGGTTGATAACCTCAAGACAGGCGCAGCCTTCTTCGATCTCTTTTTCTCTGTCTTCTTCTCTCTCGATTTCTATCTTCTCTGTGTGAGCTTTGTGTATAATCTTGAGAGAGCGTGAGATCAAAGTCTTGTAATAGTTGGCTAGGCTTGTTGGTGTTGTACTGTTTGTGGTGTGGTGGTTGTAATCGGCGTCTGAGCCTCAATCAATTTATAATTGAATCCTTACACATGGAAAATCCGGCATAATCCGATAATCTGCATGATTTAGGGGTGGGGCAGCCCCCATCGACGGATTTAGAGGGGGTCAGGAGGGTCGATCGACTCTCCGGCCGCCGGAGCTAGAGGTATAGTCAAGCTCCCCTCCCTTCAATCTTACGAGCTTCTGCAATTTGACCCTCTGTTTTTGCTGCAAATTTCGTTGCTATCATGAAGAAGATGTACAGTAGGTAATAATTGGGAATTTGGGCTTAAGGAAAGTGAGTTACTAAATAATGGACATCCAATTACTTTATGTAATATTTTGAAGCCCAACTCACCAATTGAGCCCAACTCACCAATTAAATCAATTTGCATATATACCTTTTGTCACCTACACCTACTACTTCTACCCCCACGGTCAAAGAGGAAAAGGAGGAAAAGTTAAAAGCAAAAAAATTTCTCACACCATTTCTGTCGACTGGAGGACCACAAATCCACTCAACACCATTGTAAAGCTTGAAATTATAAAGGTTATTTATGATAAAATGACCAATAAACTCAAGTAAGTCATTTTATAAAGTTTTTTTTGCTTTTCAATATTTATATTTGTTTAATCTAGGGTTAATAGAATACTCAAATAGTGCATTAGTGATTTAGTGTGATGAGTTAATACTATTATTTTTTGTTTAGGGATGTTTCTTTGGAAAGATTTTTTACCAAGAAGCCCAAACTAAATATTGAATCTTCACCACATGCTTTAAATGCTAATGAATGTAGTAGCAAAAGGGGTAGAGAAGAAATTGAGTCTTCAAATGACAATGACATTGAATGTAGAAACAAAAGGGATGGAGAAGAAATTGGTGCTTCAATTGTCAAAGAATGTAGCAAAAAAAGGGATGGAGAAGAAATTGGTTTATGTGAAGATGAAATTGTTGGAGATCCTTTCTTGCATAAACCAATTAATGATTATTCGGTTAATATCCGAGATGAAGTAAGGAGAAGGTACTTAGCAAAAGGAGCTTGTCAACCAAAAGGACACATTTTTCCTCAAAAAGAAATTAGTGGATGCAAGAGAAAATTTCAAGAGAAGGTACTTAGCAAAAGGAGCTTGGTTTGATCGTTTTCCTTGGCTAGAGTATAGCGTATCAAAAGATGCCGCATTTTGTTTATGGTGTTTTTTGTTTCCCACCGGTCATAAAAATGGAGATGATGTCTTTACCAAGCATGGATTTAGTAATTGGAAAAAAGGTTTTGAAAACTTTCGAGACCATGAAGGAAGTAATGATAGTAGACACAATCATGCAAGAATTCTATTTGAGTCATTTCGAGATCAAAGACATAGTTTGGAGTACATGTTGTCACAACAAAATAGTGAAAATGAGAAGAATTACCGCATTCGCTTAACCGCCATTGTGGATGTGATTCGCTTCCTTTTAAAGCAAGGGTTGGCTTTTCGTGGACATAATGAGTCCATAGATTCTATGAATCGAGGTAATTTTCTTGAACTTCTACAATGGTATTGTGATCATGACCATGAAATAAACCGAGTGATCAATTTGAATGCTCCGGGAAATCATCAATTAACTTCTCCTAAAATCCAAAAGGATATTGTTTGTGCTTGTGCTACCGAAGTAAGAAAGATGATTGTGAATGAGATTGAAGGCAAGTTTTTTTCTCTTTTGATTGATGAGGCACGTGATAGTTCTATAAAAGAGAAAATGGCGGTGGTTTTGAGATTCGTGGATGATAATGGGGAAGTGATTGAACGATTTCTTGGGGTGGTGCATGTGACCGACACTTGTGCATCATCTTTGAAAAGTGCTATTGACGACTTCTTTGCAAAACATGGATTAACAATGTCAAGACTTAGAGGGCAAGGCTATGATGGGGCATCCAATATGCGTGGTGAATTTAATGGACTTAAAAGGAAAATCTTGGATGAGAACAAGTATGCGTATTATATTCATTGTTTTGCTCACCAACTACAATTAGTCGTTGTAGCTACGGCATCGGAGTTTGCATCCGTGAGCTACTTTTTTGACCATCTTGGTATGATTGTGAATATTGTGGGAGCTTCATGTAAACGGAAAGATGCAATCCGTCAAAAACAATATGATGATTTGGTTGAACGTATAGCAAGATGTGAAATTTCTACGGGAAAGGGAAAAAATCAAGAAATGAGTTTAGCACGGGCGGGTGACACTCGATGGGGTTCTCACTTTAGAACAATACATCGACTTTTAGACTTGTGGAAGCCGGTGAAAGATGTGCTTATTGCCTTGTCTAAAGAGGCCACCTGGTGGAAAAATCGAGGCTCTGCTTTGGGTTTAGGCCGAGAAAATGGAAAGTTTTGAGTTTGTGTTTATTGCTCATTTGATGCTTAATTTATTAGGATGGACAAATGATCTTTCACGAGCTCTACGCTTAAAGAATCAAAATATAGGCAATGCTCTCCAATTGATTGAAGATGTGAAACGTGATTTGAAGAATTATAGGGAGAATGGGTGGGATGAGTTATTGAAAGATGTCACTACATTTTGTTCTAGAAATGAAATTCATGTGCCCAATATGGAATATATCATTCCTGGCCGAGTTAGAAGAACAATTGATGATGAGCCACAAACTTATCTCCACTACTTTCGAGTAGATATTTTCTATCAGGTATTTTATTTTTATTTATTTATTAAAATAATTTGTTTCTTTATAAGATATATATATACATATTTAATTTTCTTTGTATAATATTAGGTTGTTGATATTCTTTCAAATGAAATGAATGAGCGGTTTACTAAGTCAAACTCAGAGTTGCTTATGTGCATAACATGCCTTGATCCTAGATATTCATTTCAGAATTTCGATCATGAGAAGTTGTTACATCTTGCCGGGTTATACTCAGAAGATTTTGTTGGCCCTGACATACATCAATTAAGAATACAATTGGATCGGTACATTTTTAATGTGAAACATAATGATGCTTTCTCCGACCTCCATGACATCGGAGAACTTGCAAAGAAGATGGTTGAGATGGGGTATCATGTTATGTATGATTTGGTCTATCATCTTCTTGAGTTGGCTTTGGTCTTGCCTGTTGCAACGGCCACAGTTGAAAGATCTTTCTCCGCGATGAAGTTTATCAAGACTGATTTGCGCAACAAAATGGGTGATGACTTTCTCACGGATTTATTGGTATGTTACATTGAGAAGGGGGTTTTTGCAAGTGTTGAAAATGAAGCAATTTTGCAGCGGTTTCAAGATATGGGAACTCGAAGGTCACAATTGTCAGCAATATCTCGTACTTGTAATATTAGCAAAAAAAAGTTGTTGTTGCATCACTTGTAAATGCCAAGAAAAAGAAAAAATCTACTTGAATGACTTTTGTTGATAGAATTTACATTTTGTATTACTATTTTTATTTTGCTACATTTAACTAGTGTTCTACTTCGACCCCCCCCCATTTCGATGTTTTGGTTCCGCCACTGGCAGCCCCCACCCCGCACCCCTTAATCCCGCCTATGAGTTCCCCTTTTTTAGCTACAATTTGGTCTGGAATCTTCAAGATGTTATTCTTGCATTTTTATGGTTTTGTATAGGACAGTGAATTGCTGTGTAGGAGAGGAAAGAGATAGGTGAAGGAGGAAAGCTTGGTCTAACAGAATTCTTGAAGATCAGTCATAAAGAAAACACTTAAAAGTGTATGCATATACATGAGAGAGTACTGTATTGCTTCAGCTTCATATTTTTTATTTTTTTTAATGTTGCTTATGTAGTTTATTTTAGCTCTTATTAGAGCAATTGACTTATATGATCTAAGCCTCACTTGAAACTATGTTAAATTACCCGTGTTTGTTTTAATGCATATTAATAACCCTGTATTCTTAACCGTGCGTGACATTCAACCGCTCGTGAGGTAATTGGGTAAACTTTAAATGTATTTTTTATGATGTAAATGTTTTGTTTAAAACCAGAAAATGCCATTTCAAAATTTGTAGATAGTTCAAAATGATTTGTGGGAGGAATAAAAAAGCTATGGTTTTTTCTTGAAGTTTGAAATAAAAGGTGAGTAATGAGTACAAATGGAGAAAATCATAAAAGTAAAGTTGCATAAGTCAATAAAAGTTGAGGAGCAAATTCACGGGGGCCCGTGATGCTAATTATTTATGCTAATCATAATGACAAGATTTATCGAACATGGTGCAGATCGTATATGAATGATGGCTGACCATTTTTAGCTTTTAATTAATTGGAAAGGTTAAATTACTTCATAAATACTGTCTCAATTTCAACTGCTCCCATATTCTATATTTTCTCAATTTTTCTATCAACCTCAATAAATAATTATCTCTCCGTCCTACTAATCTTGCAATATTTTTTTTTTTGGACTGTTTCACTAATTTTGTAACATTACATAAAATAAAAAGAAAATAGGTAAATCACATTCACTTAAACAAGTGGATTCCACTATTTTTTAACCTTAAATCATTACTATATACCTTTACATTCACTACCTTATTCTTACACCCACAATCTTAAAATCCGTGTCGAGACCCAATGTTCCAAGATTGATGGGAGGGAGGGAGTACAAGTTTGAAAATCATGTCGGCTATGAGTTCTACTTTATCTTCATAAATACTACTAGTCAGCTCCGTCTTCATCCTCATCCTTCTATGTATAATTTGATTTCAATTTATTTATAGTGAGAGAAAAGAAAGAAAAACTAGTTCTTGCAACAAATACTCCTTAGTTCGAGATTCATGGCCGCTTATGCAGCTCTCACTTCACTTAAACATACCTTACATAACCTTCAAAATCATCCTTCCCCTCCGATTTTTATCGACCAACAACAAGTTCAATCTCTCACTGAAATCGTCACCTTCTTGCAGAAATTTCTTCAAGGCTACAATTCCACTTTCGCCAATAGTGAAGAAGCCGATCCCTTGGAGACCCGAATTGCAGATGCAGCTTATGCGGCTGAAGATCTAATCGAATCCGAAATTGTGGATCCAATCCGTATTCGATCCACAATTATTGGAAAGATTATAGGTATCTTTAAGTTTCCTCGAAGTTTATGTAAATGCACATGTCTTAGAGATGACTTGTATCAAGATCTACAGCTAGTGATTGAAGAAATGAATTCGATCAAGAAAGGGGTGATGGCAGTCCGTCCGGACAATAGTACTGAAGTTCCATCCTTAGCTGTTAGTTCCTCCACGTCCTCTTCTTCTTCTTCCTCAACTTCTTCGTCCATGGTGGGCTTTCATGATGTGTTCCTTGAAGTGTTGGAAAGGCTCACTGGAAGTCAGCTCGATCTCCAAATCATCCCGATCACGGGGATGGGCGGAATAGGTAAGACCACTCTTACTCGAAATATATTTGAGAATGCATTAGTTAAGGAGCATTTTCATATTTGTGCTTGGACTACAATTTCTCAAGATTATAATGCAAAGAAAGCACTTAAAGAGCTTCTTAGTCAAACGAAAGCAAATTCGAGTGGTCAAAGTGAGGATGAACTGGGAAGGAAACTATACCAATATTTAATCGGTAGGAGATATCTCATTATATTGGATGATATCTGGAGTATAGAGGTATGGAATGACTTACGACATTACTTTCCTAATTATGGGAATGGAAGTCGGATGATAATAACAACTAGGCTATCAAACTTAGCCTTCCACTTCAACAATGGCTTTAATGTGCCATTTCTAGAAAGTGTTAGTAGCTGGAATCTATTCTCCAAAACCGTGTTTGGGGAAGAAAGTTTTCCTCTTCAATTAAAAGAAATCGGAGAGAAGATTGTAAGAAATTGTAGAGGACTTCCGCTGTCAATTGTTGCCACGGGAGGTCTTTTAGCAAAATCTGAGCAAACACGAGAATATTGGGAACATATAAGGGGAAATTTAAGTTCAATAGTGAATTCGGAGGATGAAGAGTATTGCTTGAGAATATTGAAGATGAGCTACAACCATTTGCCAGTTCATCTAAAGCCATGCTTTTTGTATATGGGCGTGTTTAAGGAGGATCATAAAATTCGTGTCCCAACACTCATCAAGCGTGGGTTTCGGAAGGATTTTTACAACCAACAAGTGAAAAAACTTTGGAAACAGTTGGAGAGGAAAACTTAAAGGAGCTGGTTGATAGGAATCTCGTTCAAGTTCATAAGTTGGGATCTACTGGAAACATAAAATACTGCAAAATTCATGATCTGTTGAGGGATCTTTGCCATAGAGAAGCGTTGAAGGAGAGATTTTATTGTTTTGTGCCGGGAAATAGTCCTCAAGGCATGTATAACATTCGCCGCGTTATTCATAGAAGCATTTGGAAGGAGGATGTTCTCAAGGTCTTACAATATATGCCACATGCTCGATCCTTTATATGTAATCGTGATGTGAAAGACGAGAGAGATAAGCTGGTGTTCAAGCTTAAGTTGTTGAGGACATTACAAGCATATGTGAATGATTCACATTCATGGAATGGTTATTCCGTAGAATGTGTATTTCAATTAGTTAACTTGCGGTACATTGCTTTTGAAGCCATGGGAATTAGGGTGTTCTCAGGCCCTTGGATGTTTGAGTTCTTGTCTTCGCTCAATCTCCTATGCAACCTATGGAATTTGCAGACACTAATTGTGGAACATCATATAAATGATGTTACTCTGCCAATCGAAATTTGGAACATGCCTCTTCTTAGGCATATCAAGTTCCGTTTCCGAGTATGTCTACCGGACCCTCCCACCGACAACGTTATAATCATGGAGAATCTACAAACGCTGAAGATGGTACTGAATCTCAAGCTCAATCAAGAGATGGTGAAGAGAATTCCAAATATCAAGAAATTGTATCTATGTTATTTGGTAATAAAGTCGGATCTTGACTGTTATCGTCTCGACTGTCTTCAGTATCTGCACAAACTGGAATCCTTTCAATGCTACAGCTGGATTAAAGCTTATGATTTTCTGAAGAAGCTCGTGTTCCCAGGATCTATCAAGAAATTGAGCCTTGGTTTCTCCCGTAAGTTTGAGCTCGAAGAGATATTGGAAAAGATAGGTTCATTGCCCCTTCTCCAGAGGCTCGATTTGAGCGGTGGATCCTTTAGAACGCGTCACTGGGTGACTGTTGAAGGCCAATTCCGCAAACTCCAGCTCTTGTCGTTGGAAAAGTTAGGCGGTCTGGAACAGTGGACGTCGGAGAGCTCCCACTTCCCACTCCTGAAGAAAATTTATCTTGAGGATTTAAAGGAGTTGAAGGAGATCCCGTTGGAAATTGGAGACATACCAAATCTACGAGAAATTGTGTTGAAGAGATGCAGCGTGTCGGCTGTAATTTCTGCGAAAAAGATAGTAGAGGAACAAGAGGATTTACAAGTGGAAGACGAACTACCCTTCCACGTTCAAGTTATTGCGAGGCGGAGCAGGACGAAGTTGATGAACGTTCGTTGCAGAGAAACAACGGGGGTGTGTGCGGGAAGGAGACGACCGCATTTTCATCGTCGACATGTGGTCGTGAATCAGGAGGAACAAGATCTGGAGAAATTGGCGGGTCCCAACTTTCGAATGACCTTCGACTCAGCTTAATTTTTTCATAGATTGGAGAAACTCAGTTTGAATTCGGACCATAGATTTGGATCAAGTTTTGGGCTGGACTTGATGTTTACATTGGGCAGAGTCGCCATTAAATGTTTTAACACTGATTTAATTTATTTTACAAGGAAGCTTAACCTGCTTGTGGAAACGCCTAAAAGAGAAATTGGGGTTCCGTGTTATTTATTTATTTATTTATTTATTTTTCATAGAAACAGATTCACCTCCCATAAGATTCGTGGAAATGGGAAAATATCTCTATATCTGCATTTTCACTTCTTCAGCTTGGCTTAAAGTTATGCTAGAACAACTGGTGCATGCAATCTTATAGAAACGGCTGTTTTTTTGAATATATCTATGTTTCAAGAAAGCATGATGTTTAGGTTATTCATTATCCTTTTTTGCTCTTCGAGTTGTCTGAACCATGGGTTTATTTCTTGTTGAGAAACGATGACTGTCTATGCTACGTCGTATTGTTTCTTCTCCAACCGCCGGTTTATTTACTGCCACAATACGAATTGGCTGTGCTTGAATCAGTTACTAGAGCAATCTCTAACTAAGTTTTAGTGTTACTTAGATTGCATTACTTTTGCTTTATCCCTTCACTAAAATCGGTGATACATTTGCAATTTTTAAGACGAAGTAAATAGGATTCTCAGTCGTCTCTGTTTTGGAGAAATGGATCATACCTAAAGCAGATAACTTTCATATGGCCATGAATTACCTTTGAATTTCGGTAGTTGCTGGAACTTATAGACAGAGGAAAGTGAGAGTAGTTGCAGAATTATACAAAAGTTAAAAAAATTCTCTGGGGCTCCACCCCGGACAAGGCCATTCAACCCCTTCTAAGCCTCCACCCAACTCAAAATCTTGGATCCACCCTGCATGCTTGACTTTCTTTTGATGCAAGATATAGATTTTCTGAAGATAAAATCAGTTGAAAATAAGTTAAGGTAAAAATAAAAGACTGTAAAAATCTTACGGCCCACAGCCAAATGCAAGAATATGAGTTTAATAGCATGTGAGCACCGGCTAGTAGGGTAGATGCAACTGGCAAGTTCTTAGATAATTATCAATTAATGCAACATGGTATTAAACAAATATTTGGAAATAAAATTCATAGATAATTACATTAATATAATATATTGAAGTTGAGCCAGACTGTCATGTTATTAGTTTGTGCATTTCAACAAATCGTGGCTATATTTATTTAATACTCAAACCAGCCTGTCATACTAATAATTTATGAATGTTGACTAACCATTAATGGTTTAGCTTTTAATTGATCTTCTGGAGATATCGTTGTATTATACTCCATCCATCCCAAATATATATACATACTTTTCGTTTTTGTCTGTCCCAAATTTATATGCCTATTAGAATTTTTTTGTATTTAACTAAGTCTTTTAACCAACTTCAATAGATCTAATTAATATGATAACATAGAAAAAGACTATTTTATCCAACTTTTATAATAGCAAACACAATTATGATATTAACTTTTTAGTAATTTACTTTAATTTATTCAAATTTCAATACTAACATTTATCAAACTTTCATATCATTAAATTTTTTCTTAATCTATGTGAAAAAGCAAATAGGCATATAAAATAAGGACTGAGGGAGTATATTTCACAAATACCGTCTCAATTTCAACTACTTCCATGTTCAACATTGTCTCCATTTTTCTAACCACCACAAAAAAATAATACAAGTTTGAAAATCATTATGCAGGTCTAGTTTCTCTTTATATATATATTTCTGATCAGTTTCATCTTCATCTTCATCCTTACCCTCCTATTTGTAATTGTCTTTCTGTTTCTGATTGTAATTGATCAGGAGAGCAAACGAAAGCAAACTAGTTTTTGCAACAAATACTCCTTAGTTCGAGATTCATGGCCGCTTATGCAGCTCTCGCTTCACTTAAGCATATCATACACAACCTTCAGAATCATCCTTCCCCTCCGATCTCCATCGAAGAACAACAAGTTGAATCTCTCACTGAAGCTGTCACTTTCTTGCAGGACTTTCTTCGAGGCTTCACTAGCAATTTCGCCTACACAGAAGAAGCGGATCCCTTGGAGATCCGAATTGCAAATGCAGCTTACGCGGCTGAAGCTGTAATTGAATCCAATATTGTGGATCAAATACAGATTCGATCCACAATTATTGGCAAGGTTATCGGTGTCCTTAAGTTTTCTCTAAGTTTATGTAAATGCACATGTCTTGTAGATGACTTGCATCGAGATCTACAGCTAGTGATTGAAGAAATGGATTTGATCAAGAAAATGGCGATGACGATTCATACAGACAATAATGATGTTCGATCTCAACTACGGAGACGTGTCTCCACAGCTGTTGGTCCCTTCATGTCTTCCTCAACTCCTTCCATGGTGGGCGTTGATGATGTGTTTCTTCAAGTGCTGGAAAGCCTCACTGGAAGTCAACCCGGTCTCCAAGTCATTCCTATCACGGGGATGGGCGGAATCGGTAAGACCACTCTTGCTCGAAAATTATTTGAGGATGCATTAGTTAAGGAGAAATTTGATATTCTTGCTTGGACAACCATTTCTCAAGATTATAATGCACAACAAGTACTTCAAGAGCTTCTCAGTCAAGCAAAAGAAATTTCGAGTGGTAAAAGTGAGGGCGAATTGGGACTAGAGCTATACCAACATTTATCGGGTAGGAGGTATCTCATTGTAATGGATGACATGTGGAGTATAGAGGTATGGGATAAGATAAGACGTTACTTTCCTAATTTTGGGGATGGGAGTCGGGTACTCGTAACAAGTAGGCTATCAAACTTAGCTTCCCACTTCAACAATGGTTTTAATATGAAATTTCTAGACAAGGTTAGTTGTTGGAACCTTTTCTCCAAAATTGTGTTCGGTGAGAAAAGCTTTCCTCTTGAGTTGGAAGAAATAGGTAAGAAGATTGTAAGAAATTGTAGAGGACTTCCTCTATCAATTGTTACCGTAGGAGGTCTTTTGAGAAAATCGGACCAAACACTAGAACATTGGGAGCATATAGAGGGAAATTTGAATTCGATAGTGAATTCGGAAGATCACGACTATTGCTTGAGAATATTAAAGATGAGCTATAATAATTTGCCTGTCCATCTAAAGCCATGTTTTTTGTACATGGGTGTGTTTGAGGAGGACTGTAAAATTCGTGTCTCAACACTCATCCAGCTTTGGATTTCTGAAGGATTTTTAGAGCAATCAAATAAAAAAACTTTGGAAACAGTTGGAGAAGAGAATCTTAAGAACCTAATTGAAAGGAATCTGATTCTAGTTCATGAGTTGGGGTCTACTGGAAACATAAAATATTGCAAAATTCATGATCTGTTGAGAGATCTATGCCTAAGAGAAGCCGAGAAAGAGAGATTTTATCCCTTTGTCCCGGGTCATAGTCGTGAAGGCATTTATCGCAAGCGCCCCATTATTATTCACAGAAGCGCTTGGAATAAGAAAGCTCTCGAGGTCTTACAATCTATGCCACATGCTCGTTCCTTTTTATGTGTTCATGATTTTGTGAACGATGAGCAGGAGGTTAGACGACGGTCTCCCGCTCTTTGGTTGATGAGGAAATCGGAAGCATCTTCAGGGAGTCGTTATTCTCTAAAAGATGTGTTTCGATTATTTAACGTGCGGTATATTGCTCTTGAATTTCAGGCGGGATATCGCATGCACATTCCAATGTCAGTTCAGTTCCCATCTTCTTTGCTAAATCTCCTTTGGAATCTACAAACACTAAATGTTTCCTATTCGCAAACTATCATTGCACCGGTTGAGATTTGGGACATGCCTCATCTTAGGCATGTCAAATTTCGTAATCATGTGTTTCTACCGGACCCTCCGACCGGCAATGTTGTAATCATGGAGAATCTACAAACATTCAAGACCTTGAAGTATCCCATACTCAGAGATGAGGTGGCTAGGAGAATTCCGAATATCAAGAAATTGGATATAGCATTTGGGAAAGTAGAAGGTCTCACTATGGGATATGATTATTATTATTATTGTCAAAACAAGCTTGAACATCTGCACAAACTGGAATCTTTTCGATGCTCCTTAGAAGACTTGTGCATCGATGAAGATTATTATTTAGTGAAGAAGCTCAACTTCCCTCAATCGCTCAAGAAATTGGTTCTTAACTTCAACCGTTATTGTGAGTTAGACGAGATGCTAGAAAAGACATGTTCATTGCCCCTTCTTCAGAAGCTCCGTCTGGGTGGTGGATTCTTTAGAACAGGCAAATGGGCAACAGTTGAAGGCCAATTCCCCAAACTTGAGTTCTTGTCATTGCGAAACTGTGACAATCTAAAACAGTGGACGTCGGAGAGCTCCCACTTTCCACTCGTTAAGGAAATTCATCTTGAAGAATTAGCTCTTTTGAAAGAGATCCCGTCGGAAATTGGAGATATACCAACGCTACGAGCAATTGTGTTGAAAAGATGCAACGAGTCAACTGTGATGTCTGCGCGAAGGATAATAGAGGAACAAGAGGAATTACAAGGGGAAGTAGAACTACCCTTCCATGTTCGGGTCTATGTGCGGAATGACAAGCGAAAAGCTATGCAGAGATTGGCGAGTCCCAACTTTGAAGTAATGAAAAACTAGTCTGGTTTCGATTCGTATTTCTGTTGGTTATTTTACTGTTGTGTGTTGAATTAATGATGAGTTCATGTTCCGTTCTTTATGAATAAACTCGTCTTAGTCTATTTTTCCACACTGCCTTGCCTGGCAAACTCCTTTCACTAGGCCATCTTTAACACATTATTTAATTTTTATTTTTCTTTTTAGTAAAAAAATTAAGTATAATTAATATTATTAATTAAAATCAAGAATAAGAAAGATTACAAATTACATTAATAAAAAAACCAATCATATTTACTTACTCTCTATTAAATGACAAATGAAATTATACATATAAATAAGCAATATCGATCATTAAAAAAATTTAAAAAATTATAATAGAATGTATTAATTAAAAAAGTTAAAAATGATAAAAGTTATAACTATCAGCTTCAGCTGACCAAGACCAACTTTCGAAAATTCTCTATCTTGAACCCAAACAACTTTCGCATACTCTCGTAAGTCTGGTTCTCTCAAACACCAAATTCATTTCCAAAATAGCTATCGGTTATCCCAAACACCCCTAAGGTGGTGTCTGAGTCGAGAGTCAGAGCGAGACGCGAGACGGCGAGAGGAATAGGCGCAAAGTTTGTATCTTTGTATTAAAATTACTATAAATTGAAATTGAAAATATTATAATTTATAATAAATTATAATTAAATTAAATAAAGTATTCGCCTACTTTATGTATTTTAATAACCATTACTACGGTTAACGGAAAGTAAGTTATTCGATTAACCGTTAGGTAAAAACCCTACCCGGATTTGCAACCCTACTCAAAGAAAAGGAAAAAAAAAGGAAAAAAAAAAACTCGTTTTCCCCGAATAAAGTTTCAATTGCAACAGTCACTTCCGTTATTGCCAAACCAACGACTCCCTAATAACACAGTTCAAAACTCTCAAAATTTGTTCCCTTTAAGTAGAAATTTGCCTTTTCCTCTGTTTTGGAAGGGATGATCTAATTTTAGCGTCAAGACTTGAGGTTATTGCATGATTTTCCTTCGAGCTCCCCTATTTTTGGTGCTATATGTGTTTTTCGTCCACCTGCTTGTGAAAATGCCTAACCGAGAAATAGGTCTACTTTTCTGGCTAGAAACAGATTCATAAATATGGGAAAATATTAGTAAATCTGCATTTTCAGCTTAACTTAAAGTTATGAAAGAAGAAAAGGTGATATCTTATAGAAAAAGGTTGCTCTTTTGGGTGTTTATACAGTTAAACCTCGATAAAGTAATAACTTTGGGACCGAGAAAAAATATTCATTTAACGAGGTTATTACTTTATCGAACATTATTTTAGTGCATTGACCCATATCGGGACCGGAAGAAATTATTATTTTAGCGAGATTATTACTTTATCGAGGTTTAACTATATGTTGAATAAAGCATGATATTTTTACATAATTAGGTTGTTCATTGTCTTACTTACTATTTTGTTCTTCGTGTTGTATGAATCATGGGTTTATTTCTTGTTGAGAAATTATGACTGTATGCTGAGTAATATTGTTTCTTCTTCAATCACCCTTTATTTAGTATATGATGGAAAAGAAATTGGCTGTACTGAAATTAGTTAATAGGACTTTCTCTTGTTAAGGCTTGATTTGCTCTATACTTTCGCTAAAAACCGGTGAGAAGTTTGCGATTTTTAAGACGAACAGAGATTAGATTCTCAGTGTCTCTGTTTCCACTTTGGAGAAATGGATCATACCAAGAATTTAGGTAGATGCTGGAACTTATATAAACATGAAAGTAGGGGCGGATCCAGGGATATCAATGAGAAGAATTACATGCGGGAATTTGATATCAAGGGGATTGATGATGGGGAGATACGGGAGGCCATTATGTCTCTCTCGTGCATTGGAGGAGGCTGCAGCCTCTAGCAGTTCTCTACCTCAGCAGAATAGTACTGATAAACCACTTTAATCATTGGTCCAGGCGCCTAAACTGGAGTTAAAACCACTGTCCATGAATTTGAAGTATGTTTTTCTAGGAGAAGAAGACACTCGTCGAGTAATCATCAACAGAGAATTATCTGAGGAGCAGGAGAAGAAGTTGATAGAAGTTCTCAAAAGGCACAAGAGAGGAGGGGCAAAACGTAAAAATTCGATAGAAAAGAGGGTGAAGTGTACATTCAGGGGGACGAAATACGAAATTTTTTAAAAATTATAAATAAAAAACCGTGTTTCGACACAAGTTCGGAGATTTGTGATTTAGTTCTTTCATCTGTTCATGTATAGTAACTACATTAACTCTATCTAACCAGTTATATGTTAACTACATGTAGTATGATCCATGCTTGACCTTAAAATATGTACACCTTAAAATACACATATCACACAACCCTCTGCTTCCGAAAGGAGAAAAAAGCCTACGAAGAAGACTGGTTCTACACACGTCGCCATTCACACGATCGAACAACAAACTCAGATCGCTGTAAGTATTTACTCCCCACCTTACGTTGTTTGTCTGTTCGATCCCACATCTTTCAACCAATCTACCACTTCCTTTATAGATGGCCTCTTCAAAGGATTATGATTCACACACAAGCAGGCAACATCAAGAACTTTCACCATCTCCTCTTCAAACCCTTTCCCTCTCAAGAGAGGATCGAACACTTCCTCTTGCTTCCCCTCGCTCCTCATTTGAACCACCCATGCGACCAACTCCCTCGACACCTTCGGCTTGAACAACTCGACCGGCCTCTTCCCGGTCAAGAGTTCAAGCATCATGACTCCGAAGCTGTAAATATCCCCTCTTAGAGTAGCTATCCATGACTGGCTGTACTCCGGTGGAATATACCCGAGGGTGCCAACCAATTCAGTGGTGACATGTGTATCGTACGGAAGGATCAACCTAGCTAGCCCGAAATCGGCTACATGTGCTTCGAAGTTGTGGTCGAGAAGGATGTTGCTCGACTTCAGATCGCGATGCACGATGTGTGGCTCGCAGACTTGGTGCATGTAGGCCACTCCACAGCTTGCCCCTTGCGCGATTTTAAGACGGATCGGCCAGCAGAGCTGAGTCGCCCCGTCGGGCTTCTCGTGCAGCCAGTAGTCTAAGCTTCCATTCTCCATGTAAGTATATATCAACAACCTAAATCCATCATGGACACAGTAGCCTTGTAAAGTAACAAGGTTTTTATGTCGAGCCGTGGATAAAGCTTCAACTTCCGCTTGAAACTCCTTATCCATCAACCCCATGTCGCCCGAAAGCTTCTTGATCGCAAGCTTCGTTCCGTTGTTTAGAATCGCTTTATACACCAAGCCGAAACCCCCGCAGCCGATTATGTTAGACTGGTTGAAATTGTCTGTGGCTTTGAGTAGATCAAGTATGGTGATATCCTCTATCTTCTTCTTGTTGTTAGGGAATATGACGAGGCTCATATCGTTCACCACTTCCGGAAATACCCCCGAAGAGTTGAAGGATATCATGTCCATATCCTTCTCTTCACCGTTCCCTTCTGATAAAATCCTCATCTTTGAGAAGACACAGTAGAGAACCAGAATCATGGTGAAAATCCCCGAAGAGATTACGAGCGTTAACATGATGGTTCTCTTCCTATTCCCCTTCGGTTGCGAAGTCGTATCGCCTCCTTGATTGTTGCTACCGCAAGTCCGGTTGAGTATCCGGCCGCACAGCCTCGGATTCCCTTCGAAGCTCGAAACCGGGAACGTATCAAACTGGCCTCCGGTCGGAATCGGCCCTTCGAGATCATTGTTAGCTACACTAAAAGAAGACAAGAAGTTGAGGCTCCGGATTGACGCCGGAATCGGCCCTTCAAGATCATTCCCAGATAAGTCCAGCTTCTCCAAATTGGTCAGATTTGATATTGTATCCGGTATATAGCCAGAGAAGTTATTATAGCTAAGATCCAAAGCTATAATAAACTCCAGCTGACCGATCTCCGGCGGGATAGTACCACTGATGTTGTTGTAATCCAAGTACAAAGCGGTTGGCAAGTTCGAGAGCTGGTTGTATTGCAGATTGGAGACGTTGTCCGGCTTCACAAACACCGGTAGCTCCAAACTGCTGCCGTCGATTTGATCCGGGCTCTGCTTGAATGCTAGCCTCTGCATTCTCGTGAACTCCATCGGGAAGAATCCGGTGAGAACGTTATGCGATAAGTCCAAGTAGAAAAGGTTCGGGAGAGTCCCGAACCAACCGGGGACCGGGCCGGTTAGGTTATTGTAAGATAAGTCAAGAACTTCAAGCTTAAGCAATCCACCTAGCCATAAGGGAACTTCACCGGTGAACCGGCAGCCGCCGAGGGCGAGAATCTGGAGATTCTGAAACATTTCGGAGCCGAACAAGTTCTGATCTCCAACCAGCTCTTCATCGTAGAAATTCTTCGATAGGATCAATGTGCTAAGATTCTTGCAACCGGTGAGAATCCTCATTGCAGCTGTCATGTTTGTTAGGGTGTTGTTGGAGAGAGAGAGGAAGGAGAGAGACGGCAGAGAGGCTATCTCCGGCAAGACCTCTCCGGTCAGCTTGTTGGTGGCTAACCGGATTGCGGTAAGCGTCTTGCAAGAGAAGAGGGAAGCTGGCAGACCGCCATTGAAGAAGTTGTTGCCTAGATCAACTGATCTGAGCTGGACAAAGTTTGAGAAATCAAAAGATGAAAGCTGACCTTCCAAGTTGTTTACTCTCAGATTCAGAGTTGTTAGCTTTGTGCAGTTTGTGAGAGACGGTGGGATGGTCCCACTTAGCCCATTTATATGAAGCTGGAGCTCTTCCAATTTTGATAGCCTTCCGATATCTTGTGGAATTACACCGGTGAAGTTGTTGCCGTACAAGGTGAGGATTCTGAGGCTGCTCAGATTGACTACCCTTCCGTCGATCGGCCCGGAGAGTTGATTCCCCGGTAAGTAGATTTCTTTCATACTAGTGAGATCATAAATATCTTCAGGAATCTCTCCAGTGAGATAACTGAATCCTCCTCTGATGCTCTGCAGATTGGTACACAATCCGAGTCCTTTCGAAATCGGACCGATCAAATCGTTGTTGGTGAAATCAAGCCGTTGGATTGAAGGTGAGTATCTGCATATAAATGAAGGGACTGGCCCGGAGAAGGAATTATTACTAACATCAAAGCTTTCCAAATTTGGCGCGGATTGGAAGAAAGAAGTCTGAATCACTCCATGGAAGTGATTACTAGACAAGTTGAATATCTGAACTGGACCCGGGATTCTATCCGGAGAGGCGAGCTCTCCGGATAGGCGGTTCCAGCTCAGATCAACGATTTGGAGGCGATTCAACGCGGCGAAGAGGCCATCCGGGAGAGGCCCGGATAGCCAATTGTGGGGGAGACTAAGTGTGGTAAGGCTTGTGAGGTTGAGGATATGACGAGAGATGGTTCCGACGAGGCGGCGCGACGGGAGGGAAAGGTCGGTAACCCGGCCGGACCCGTCGCAACCTACGCCTTCCCATGTACAGCAATCGTTCAAAAGAGACCAGTTCAATGGAGGGGAGGCGGATATGGATACGTTGAAGGAGGATAGAGAGTCCCGGTCGGGCGGGTTGCAATCGGCGGAGGAGGTACGGATGAAGAAAGATAGAGATAGCAAGATTAGAGGTAAGAATGAATTCAAGAATTGGAGGGGATTGAGATTTGATGAGGAGGAGGATGATGATGATGATGAAGAGGGAGTAGAAAAGAGCATGGCTGCTCTAATGGGATTGGATTTTAGGACAAGGGAGTTAATGTTTGATCATTGTCAGAAGGAGGGATAGGAGGACAGGAATAACATAGCGAGAAGAAGGGGAGAAGAAGACAGTTGAAGTGGTGGAGATGCTGCAATCAATCATGTGGGATAGTCCACCTTTTTTGATCCAAGTTTGTGGAGACTTTAGTCTAGAGAGAGGGGGAGAGAGAGGAGAGAGAGAGTGGGTGATGTTGACATGGACCAATATTAAAAAGTTGAGGTCTAAATGATCAAAAAGCGTTTACTTTTGGGACGGCTGGCTGGTGGACTTTATTTATATTTTTGTTTATCTAAATCTGTGTGCAAAGCACAAATACATGTATGTTATAACCATTGGCTATTCTTTCTTTTGTTTTACTTTTTAGAATAATAAGTTATATTGCTTATTATCTTGAAGGGGCGTTTGTTAGGGTGTGTATATGAGGGATTCTTTTAATTATTTATTTATTCTTTGATTGTATAAGTATTTTAATGTTTGTAAAAAGATGTTTTCTACGTTACTTTTTCTATTGAGGTATTTTTGATACTTAAAGCATTATAATTTTTGTAACTATCATAAAAATCTACTTTTTAATATTAATATAGAAAATTCTCTACTTTTGACTAAAAAGTAGTTTTTTTGCTAAGCAAAAGCAAATAAAAAGTTATTATAATAAACAATTGGTAACAAACACTAAATGCTTATCATAAGTACTAGTCAAAAATAATTGTTTTTAACCAAAATTGGGGATTTTTGGTATAAATAATAAAAAGAACAGAAATATTTGATAGTTTTAAAAATTATAGTAATTTAAGCACTAAAAGTATCTTAATAGATGCTTTAAAAACTAAGTTTAACTGCATAATTTTTTAGAAGTTGTAGCAGTAAATAGATTTTTCAAACACTAAAAAACTGTTTAGACTAGTAGTAAGTAAATAAGTGCTTAAAATAAGCATTTGCAAACACCTCTAAAATGGGTTTCGTCACGTCATAAAATAAGTCAATCGTGTATGCACGGGATTTAGAAGTAGGTGCTACATCTAATGAAATATGTTTATATTGCTATAAATTTATTTTAATTTTATTTATTAATTTTGGAAAAGTTTTATGATATTTGGAAATTGGATTCTTTATTGTGAATATTGTTGGTTTGAGTGAGCTGACAAATAGTGTAATAAAATGGTAGATGCACATGTCATGTCTTGTAACAGATTATATGTATAGAGATATCCAATTGGGCGACGCACGTACAACAAGACATTTATTTGCTTCGTTGACTAACCAATTTAATTATTTTACCAAGTCCCAGAAAAAGACATCCGAAAAATAATACAAGTTGTTTCATCTATATTTCCCCATCTCAATTGTTGAAACCTGAATCTCCACGATGTAGTTGTTAGCATGGGTTATCCAGAATTAAGAATACGGACGAAATTTGTAATTTCGGAAAATAAGTGATTTTTTTCTTTTTAGATGTGATATCAATTTTCCAAAAGATATACATAAAGCACAATTATACATTAATATATTTTTATATTATACTACATATAAAATATAATTTTCTTACTTCCGACGTTCTAATAATATTGTATTGTATGTGTAATTGTATTATCCCGATAATACTGACACATTTTTTAAAAACAAAATAAGATAATAGTACTCAAAATTACAAAATTATTTGGGCTCATGTTATTTATGCACAAAAATTAAGTTTTTTCATTTTCATGCCGAAATTTACATAATAAAATTATTGAGATGGAGGGAATAATTTTTACGTGGGAACTACTAAGAACGGGACTGATATAATTAATAGTAGTATCAGTTTCATAGTAATTTTCTAGTAGGTTGGAAAATTATTGGTTAGATCATGTGGGTTGCAGATACCACCTATATTAAATATATACTATTAAATACGTTTCAAAACCAAGTTGATCATAAATATAACATTACAACCCACAGTCAAATTCAAGAACCACATATGTCCAAAATTACAAATTAAATATTCTATTCAACTACACACCATATATATATATATATATATAATATGTTGAAATGTATGCTTATAACCTTCCTTCTAAAAAATACAATATTAGTCATCCACTATAATTATAACTACAAAATACTCAAGTTTATTAATTTACTCTCATTTTTTCACTTGTTTTATGTGAAATTTAGCTAATATTTTATGTTCCAGTGATTGTGCCAACGAATGCCGAGGCCCGAGGGGAGCCTACGGGTGCCGACGAGTGCCGATGGTGAGCCGATTTTTGTCAGATGTGCACTGCCTTGAGTGTCGATGGAGTGTCTATGAAATGTCTATGAATGATGTGGAGAGCCTAAAATTTCTATCACCACTATAAGCTTCCCTTAAGCTCTGGAACGAAATTTTGAATATCAATCCAAATAACAAAAATTTGAAAATAATTTAATAATGTTGGGTTTTTAGTAAATATAACTTTAAGAAATTAGTAGTATTGTATTATTTTTAGTATGAATGAATATTTCAACAAACCTCCTTCTATATATATATTATATATCTCCCACCAAGAATAATATCTCACAATAATGAAATAATAATATAATATATAAGTGTGACAAAGGCAAACCCACTATGGATGTTGCTTAGCCATTTGAGAGCATTATCATCTCCAAGTGCCAATCCTTTCACGGTCGGCCAATATTGCACACAAAAAAAATAAAATCCATTAAAATCTTTTTCCAAGTCAAACTGTGAATTATGATTCATGTTTCCATTTTCAAATTTGGAATCAATTCTTCGAGGATTACAACAATTGGATTCCAATGGAAAAGTGAATAGGAATTCGATACCATCCACAAATAATTTGAATAATTTATCTTGTATGGATGAGTTAGCTTTACAAATGTCATCATTTTTTTTATGAAAAGGTGAACTCATAGCTGCTATTGAAGTGTGTATTGGATTAACCTTGCTTCTGTGTAATAGTGCAAATCATATAGAAGAGTTCAACCATCCTAGACTAATCATAAGTGACATGCACACATAGCGGTTCCAGTGAGATTTGAACTCATGACCTATCGGTTCCGAACCAACTACCTTTACCACTACGCCATCCCAAGGAGACAATGTCATCATTTTTTGGTAGCCCTTTTGGATGATCATTTCTTGTGCCAATTTTGGTCCTCTTTGAAGAATGGTGTTTGGGTACTTTTGGTTGTGTCATGCAACTTGCCTTGATTTGAGGAAGTGGTCGTTGCTATTAGTGCCGTTGCGGATGCGTTGTGACAACCAGTCTAAACAAAAATCGGGTTCACGTGTAATATTATGCAAATTATGAGAAAAATGAAGTTTTTTTGACCAACCTCACAAGTGTGTTTATTGGTGAGCAAATTAAAGAAACTTATTAGTTTAAAATTGGTGTAGAGTTGGGTAAAGATGGTTTGGTGTGTATATTAGTATTAGTTTGCTTCTATATGTGAGAAATCAAGGCAGATTCGGAATTATAAATTAGCGGGAAAATAATATGCAATTTCAGAGTCAAATTAAGTGTGCATTTTAAAAGTTGGGGGAAAATAGTAAAGATGGTTTGGTGTGTATTTTAGTACTCTCTCCGTCCCATAGAAAGTGTTTCATTTCTATAGGACACGGAGTTTTAGGTGAGTTATTTTAGTTGGTAAAGATGTGGGGTCCATATAATTAATAAATTATTTAGAATGGGTTTGTGAGGTAGATAAATGGGACCCATGCAATTAATTAATTGTTTTGAATTGATTTGAGTAGGTAAAGGTGTAGGGTCCATTTCCTTTTTAGGAAAGGAGACACTTTCTATGGAACACCCCGAAAAGGAAAGGGAGACACTTTCTATGGGACGGAGGGAGTATTAGTTTGCTTCAAATCAAATGTGCAATTTAGAGGTTGGGGCAAAATACTCCCTCCATCTCGTCCCGCCTGATTTGTCTTGTATTCCTTTTCGGACCATCCCATCCGACTTATTTTGTTTCCTAAAAAGAAAAATAATTATTATACAAACTCCCCATTTTTCTTTATGAGAACTACTTTTCTACATACAATCATCCACTCATCTACACACAACTACCTACTCACCAAAATATCCGTGCTGAAACCAAACAAAACAATTCAGCTGGGACAAAGGAAATAATAGATTTACATCAAATGTGGAGTTTGGGAGTGAAAGGCGAAATAGTAAAATTTTCAAAATATAAAAGAAAATTCAGAATTGTACACGATTTAGGGGAGGTGGTAGCCCCAACGCGCCCCCTAAATTCGCCCCTGATCTCGTGCAACTCAGAGAGATAGAGGGAGGAGAAAGCAATAGAAAGAATTTCAATTTCACAAAAATGAACATTACAAACACATTTCAAGAACATGCTCTAATTATTTGCATTCAACCTAGATCTCCAAAAAACTGCAGTTTTGTATTGCTACAGAAAGGCAAAAAGATTAGCTACCTCAAACCCTCGTCCGGCCCTCGATTTTCGCACAAGCATCACGCGTTGCCTTCCACGTCAGCGCACCATTCCTCACCGACGAAACGAAAAGCTATAGAAGATCAGCTGCTGCTACAAGCCCATAGCAATGGAGTTGAAATCTTCTCAAGCAAAAAGCAGCAGTACTGCACGAACTCAGTCATCGTCCGACTTTGCTGGATCGACGTGCACGAAGAAACTAGCAGCGACGATGAGATAGCAGAGGATAAGCATCAAACCTTTGAAATAGTTTGATTGACCTTCCTGCATATCCACAGAAGCAGCAACAGTAAAGCATAATACTAAAAATCACCATTTATCCACCACCGGATGCAAATTGATATAATAGTAATAAAGCTCGTTACGTTCGACTTTCAAGAATTTCGTCGAACTTCAAAGCAAGTTGTAAATAGATGAGGAAGAAAGAAAATCTTCCAATTTGAGATGTTTAGGAGGCAAACCTGAAGCATAAACGCAACCACTAATACGGTGATAAATAATGTAGCAGTCTCGAAGAGTTGGAAGTTCAAATCCATCGGCTCGCCCATAATCCAGCCAACGATAACACAAAACGGGATCTGCAAATACGGGAAGATCAAGAAATCATAAGTTTGTTTAACACATATAAGCACCTTTTATCAAAAGAAGTTCGAAATTTACCCCACAAGGAAGTAATTTGATAGTATTCGAAGTCTTTCATTTAGTTGTCGTATTTCCTTATTCTTAATATAGTCGAATTAGGAATCATTACTTATGTTTAATCCTATAAGCAGAGACTACTTATATGAGATTTAGCTCTTCTCTTTAATCATTTCGTGTTTTGTTCTCTTGGATTTTACTCTCATTCATCTAGTGTTCGCTACCAGCACCTACGTAGAGTTCCAAAATCTAGACCTGCATCTTCCAACCCGTATCATTACAACTCGACCAAGATTCGGCAACAACCAGTGAAAGATGTGGGTCCCACAAAAAAGTAATCTTGTCCACTTTGACTCCCTCCAACCCAATTATCTTGTCCACTTTGGTTGTGGCGCGGTTTCTAATGAAAATTGTTAGTTGTGTGTAGAGTGATGTAAAGATGTGGGTCCCACAAAAAAAGTTATGTGTAATAATTTGCTAAAAAGGGAATTGGACAATATATTTGGGACGGCTCAAAATGGAATACTAGATAATATAATTGGGACGGACGGATGGAGTATATGATAGGGAGGAGTTCATAAAGGCTTACCACAAACATCGATATTTGAGTGGAAGATCCAATTGCAACTCCAAGAGTAATATCCTGAAAAACGAACAGTCAATCGAACGAAGTAGAAAACGTAATAATAGCAGATTGTTATGATTTTCAACACTCACAAGCTTGTCCTTCATTGCAAACATGATGGCGCTAGCATGCTCTGCAGCATTCCCAACGATTGGTAGCAAAATAACGCTAATAAAAGAGACAGGCATGTTCATTGAATCCGATGCTCCCTAAAAAAATGTCAAAAATAATAAAGTGTACGGATTGTAGAAGAGATTTGAATGGCAGAAAGACGATAGAAACAACAAAAGCCTAAAGACATTTGTTACCTGTATTGCGTCGACAAGATATCCCGATAGAACGGATATCCAAACAGTCAAAACAGCAAGCCACGCAATGGCTTCCCAGTGTGTAATCTCGGGGACTTCATCATCTTCAAGCTCTTCCTCGTTGTTATCCCCACCCTACATGAAATGCCAAGCAAATTATAACCAGAGAACACATAAAAATTGCAAATACGCACATGAAATACATGCATGTGCACATTGTAATCAGCACATAACATTATTGTACCGTATAGTGAAAGATATGTGTGTGAGGGCTGTTAAGGGCCGAGCTTTAATCGAATAGCCCTTTTTCGAGCTGAATTCGAGCCTGGGACTATTCGGCTCGAAAGCTCGCGAGTTCGGCTCCATTAAATTATATTATTAGTTATATCTATTTTTTAAAATATTTTTAAATATTCATTAAAAATATATAATTATAATTTATTTTTTTTAAGTATAAAAATTATCGAGCTCGAATAGTATAAATATTTATCCCAAACATAAAACAGCAAATCGATAACACCCCTACGTGAATTAAGCTCTACTTGCACTACTCCCAATACAATGGAAACAGAATACGAACCTCATCAAGCGAACGATACAAATTACTCTGAATCTTGAGCTGAAAGAAAAGGTAGCTTGCATAAGCGATGAGCATTATGCAGCTTGTGAATCTCGAAAGAGCAATCTCTGATTTTCCCTTGTGTACTTCCGTATGAGTGAATTGCAGCACGGCCGGGAACAATATGCACATAACCGCCATTAACAGTAGCCCCGAATTCACGAGCGCATTGGCCTGAAAATCTTGCCATGCATTAGTTTTTCTTTGGTCAGTCTAGGGGGCATTAAATTCCAAGCCCAAGTCGAATATTTCGTCATAAAAAAAAAAGTTGTCATAAAATATGGATTTTTCACCACCTTACTAAAACTCTGAACTTTGTGAGGATGAACCAATCCACCGGAGAAGAAGGCACAACCGAGCACCAAAAGCATATTCGATAAGATGGAGCCGAGTAAAGATTGCTGAACAACCCTTATCATTCCATTGTTCAATGCATATATCGAAATTATCATCTCCGTAGCATTGCCGAATGTAGCATTTAGAAGGCCGCCAACTGCAATTTAACAATAAAGATATAAATTTGGACAGCCAAACATTCTAAGAACATAAAGGCCAGAATTTTATGTAAAGAATAACGTAATAATCAACACCATGAGTCATCAGAGCAAAGTCTAACACAAAAGACTACAAAAAATCAAACTTATAACAACAAATACCACAAACATCGATTTATGTACTAACATTTATTGTCGAAGTATAAAATATCGGAAAAGAGACAACGGAAACTTCTTTGTTCCTTCTACGAGAAAAAAAAGTAAGGCATTCCAAACTTGGAACTAAAACTTCAATTTACCTAATTTAACTCAATAGAAGAACATAGTTAAGCAAGATGAAGTGATTGTTCATGAAAATATGGGGCGTAAACATGACATATTGTCGAATCAATTATATCACAAAGTCCACGGGAAATATTAAAAGGTTTGTATATCTCTTTTATAAGTTTGTACATCTAGCATTATGCAAAAAATCCAGAGAATCATTCACAAACTACATTTCATCTGGGCTCCACCCGAATGATATTCTAATAAGCAGCCAAAGCACCTTCGAAAGTTTTATTAGATGGAGTTTTCAGTAATCAGTAGTTTAAAGTGAAACGGGACCAGGAAAAGAATCGTACCAGTGGGACCCGTATAACATGCAAGTTGCCTACAATACAATCAAATTGAGAAGAATATCAGTTTTCCATCAACGAATCAGTTATATCATAACAAGAAGACAACTTTGAATCCATTTGAGAGAACTCTGCTACTTACTCGGTAGCAAAACCGAGGCGTTCAGCTAAAGGAACAATGCCGAGTAGGCTGAAGAAAAAGACCAATCCCTGCAATATGTTTTACAGTTATAAACCAAAATCACAAATTACACTAAAATAGTAGATTCTTCGACACTAACGCTTTTCCAAATCGACAAATTTAGTTCTCTTACATGTCTTTTGGTGATATAGTGTAGCATTATTGCAAGGGGGCCGAATGGCAACAACACGTTGATCTTCGCCTTGATCAAGACAATGTATATACTTCTGAGGATGCTCACTCGATTCACCTCTCGTAGTGCCCAAGAAGCGGAGAATCGTGGGTGAGCCAAGATATGCCGAGAAGGCTCGGAACTCATTGAATGGATTTTACTTGTAGATTGAGACACACTAAATGGGATCTCCTCATCCGAATCAAGGTCTATCGGTTCTTCGACCGATCCCATCTCAAGAAACACTAGCAACTGCAGAAGCTAATAGAGAATTACAAGCCCCCAAAATCTAAGTTAGAAGACAAATTTCAAGCACAAATTAATATTAATTCTGAAAAATTAGAAGCATTTGCCAAGAACAGAACAAGAAATTAGGGGAGAAGCAATGTTATTGCAAGAATAGTGAATGCATCAAATACTACAAGAAATCAAGATTTCAACAGCAAAAAGTGGTGGCATTCAGACAATAAATTAACCTAAGTTAGTTAACAAACATCCGGTATTGGGAAATTCAAAACTCTGCAGATTCTACACCAAGTCAATAAACAGTCAACAGAGAAGAAAAATAACAAATAGCCCAGATCAAAATTAAAACACAAAGCACCGAGAAAAAAACTCAAAATTAGATAAATCCCACAAAGAAACAACAAGAATAGGCACATTTAAGCGCAGATCAAGATCCCCTAAAGCAAACCCACTTGAAAACAGAGACAAAAAAGAGGAGCAGATGATAAAAAAATTGAATCTTTTTACCTTTAATATCAAGTTAGCAAGATTCTTCTACTGATGCAAAGATTTGAACCCAGAAATTGTTTCAGTTCAACAAAATTAACCAGCTCTTGAAACACGACAATAAGAACATACATTTACATATCAAGAAGACGAAAGTTTGCAATTATATTTGATTTTTTTCAAGGTTTGGAGAAGAGATGTAGAGAGTGTCTTGAAGGCTGCCGGCAGGAAGTTTCCAAGAAGTAGAGCCTAATCCGCAATTTTCAGTATGATTTGGATTTCGATCTAACTTGCAATATTTTTATATTTTTTATTATTATTGTTTTGTATGCCTGTGTTCAATAATTATGTAATAATTCAACTTTGAAGGTTAGTATTTTTGTTTGACTACTATCTTCGCATTTCTATATAGGAATACTCTATATCAAGTAAATAATAAATATTCTGAAAAATCCAAAAAAAAAATAATAAATATTCTTATTATATAGGAAAAGAATCACATAAAAATAGGATGTCAATCTTGATTTTTATTTTAAAAGAAATAAAGAATCTTAAATCAAATACTCTCTTGTTATTAAAATTCTTATCCTTTATATTATTTTAGATCTTTTCAATTATTATTCATTTCCTTTTTTATCAAATTATTACATGCAATTTTTTTGTGAAAATTCATAACTTTAACACAATAAACAACTCTCCTTAAAAATCGTGCCGAAAAAAAATAGATCAAAATTTTGAGACGTTTAGTACTCCCTCCGTTCCATTATTTATGTCTCATTGGGATTGGCACGGTAATTAAGATAGTGAATGTAAAGGTGTAAAGTTGTGGTGTAAAAATATAAAGGGGTGAGATCCACTTTCTTAGATTGATTATGATCCACTCATTTATTTCCTTATTTGGTATGTGACATAAATAATGGGACAATCAAAAAAGGCAAATGAGACATTAATAATGGGACGGATGGAGTATCATTCTTGTAAATTTAATGCTCCCTCTGTCCCATAATGATCGTCTCATTTTCCTTTTTTTCATCTCACAATTCTTATCTCAATTCCTAAATAATACTCCCTCCGTCCCGTTATTTGTGGCTCAATTGGTTTCGGCACGGGAATTAAGAGAGTAAATGATAAAGTATGAGAGAGGGGATGATAAAGTATGATGAGAGAAAATGAGTAAGATAATGAGAGAGTATAAAGAGAAAGATGATAAAGTAGGAGAGAGAATGTAATAAAGTAGGGAGAGAAGATGATAGAGTAGGAGTATTTTTTTACCAAATTAGGAAGAGTCACAAATAATGGGGACCCCTATTTCGGGAAAGTAGCGCACAAATAAGCGGGACGAATGGAGTAAATTATTACAAATATTTTATTTGAAAATCATTAAATCTGGTCGAATGATTGTAATAATTGCATGTGTAAGAATCAAACCAACTTGAAGCGCTACAAATCGTCCGGCCATTCGCGGTGGCGCCTTCGCCCCACCAATCACGCCCGAAGCCGCTACAAATCGTCCGGCCCATTTCGGGTGGCCGCCTGGTGGCCCACCAATCACGCCCGCCACGCGTGCATTGATCGCCCACCTTTTTATAACTTAAATATTTTTTATTGTTACACGTGGCGCGCCCACCAACGCGCGGCGGGGCGCGATGAGTAGACGCGACAGCCGAAATGCGGAAGCGGATTGAACTTGAAGTATGTATGGCACCATTTTACAAATGAAAGGGTGAAGTTTAATTCAAGAGAAGTGAAAAAAAAGTGGAAATATTAAAAATACAAAATGGACCTAAAACAAGT
This sequence comes from Lavandula angustifolia, assembly GCA_028984105.1. Lineage (NCBI taxonomy): Eukaryota > Viridiplantae > Streptophyta > Magnoliopsida > Lamiales > Lamiaceae > Lavandula > Lavandula angustifolia. The sequence goes on from CM054814.1 coordinate 13,757,767, forward strand.
CCACTAGATTCTCAAGCCCATATAACTTGTGGCCTAAAATATTACTCCCTCCGTCCCACCCATCTTGACGCGTATTCCTTTTCGGGACGTCCCACCCATCTTGATACGTTTCCAAAAAAGGAAATAATTTACCCTCCTACTTTTTCATTTCTCTCTCATACTTTTTCATTCTCTATCATTTCTCTCTCCTACTTTTTCATTTCTCTCTCATACTTTATCCCTCTCTCATACTTTATCATCAATTTTCTTAATTCCCGTGCCGAAAAGAAATGCGTCAAGATAAACGGGATGGAGGGAGTAGCATTTTTCTCATTTAAATAAGTTAAATAAGGCATGAAATTGTAAAAATATTTGCCATTTAAGTTAAATAAGCCCATATAATTTGCCATTTAAGTTAAATAAGGCATGAAATTGTAAAAATATTATCATTTTAAATTGAACCGAACAAGATTGAAAGATAACTCCAGATCAATTATTTTAACAGAAATGAGAATACCAACTCTATACATAGTCGGTAAGGCATGAAATTGTATTTTGCCATAATTCCACTTTCCCATTCGGTTCAATTTTGACAAAGTCAAACTAAGGATATAATCAGAAATTAATACAATCATCTTCTTGCAGTCTTGTGTGGGAAACTCAACTCGGTCTCCTGCTAATTTTTGCTCAAATATTTCAAGACTCATGTTTTGGATGTTGACTCTGTTTGGATACTTCTCTTTGAACCAGCCAAATCATCCAAAAGTCCAACAGTTCACACTTCTAACTGCAGAGAGAGAGAGAGAGGGAGAGAGAGACCTAAAGGGATCATCAATTAGAACAAGAAAACAGACAGTCAAAAGGCATTTAACAATATATAAAAAAATAGCCAAAAATAGGAGAAACAAGCCTATACAAGTACAAAAAATCAAGAACATCAATCTTTGATGTAAGAAAGATGAATAGTGCATTATACATGTCCTTGATAAGGTAACATGGTAAAGGCAAGAGAGCAACTGATGATAACTGAGCAAGAAAAAGGAAACCAAATCATCACACGTCTGCATTAAAACATGTCCTCCCTCTCCTCCGTCTCATTCATTTTGTCTCACTTTTCTTCTCGGGTTATTTCATTATTCTTGTCTCATTCAAAAAATGACAACTTATTCACACATGAATAACCACCCTTTCTTTTCTTGGGACCCACTTATGTACATACAACTTTTAACCGAAATGAAATGAAACTGACTCAATGGGACGGAGAGAGTATTTTTCGGGTTTTGCTTCATTATTGGCATAAAAAAAAGTGCAAAATAAAGCTTTTCAAACTTACTATTTCCGTCCCATAAAAAATGTATTGTTTTCCTTTTTGGGTTGTCCCATAGAAAGTGTCATGTTTCTAAAAAAAAGTAAAGAATGTGTGAACCAAAATTAACAATTCAAAAGTCAAACAATATACACCACACATTACAAATTTCTTAATTTCCGTCTCCCATAAAAAGAAGACAATTTCTACGGGAAAGACCTTAAATTAGCAAAAAGGTAAGAGTGTTCAAGATTTGCTATTAAGCATTTATAGAATCTTCCCATGGATAGAGTTAGATTTTGTACTCAAAAGATAAGGATTCTATACAAGAAAAAGAACATGTGCAGTGCCACCCTTTTGCATAGTATCTATCCATACAAAGAGATGAAATTGCAATAACTCAATAAAAATAGCTTCTTTCCCAAAATTCAACTGCAAGAACCTTTAAAAGATTAGCATGAGCTCTCAATTCTTGCAAGATTAATCCCAAATCAAGAAAAAGATTAATCCCAATTCAAATCAAGCAAAGAAAATGCAAAAAAAAGAACAATCTTGGAAATGGTTTTTGATAATAGAATTCATTCATTTTTGGCCATGTTGTACAAGATAATAAAAACTTAAACAAACAAGACTTCTCCCCCACTAATTCCTCCCTACTAAACACCCTTCAATTCCACAAACTACAAAGTAAAAAAGTTGCAAATTCATTCAAATCCCATAAAGGTTTAACCTTTTTGCAGAAAAAGGAAGAAATAAAAAATAATTCCCAATACTAAGCAACCTTCAAGCTGAAGAATGCTGGCGGGGCGGCGGTGGGAGGAGCTGATGAGCTTGATGATGGACCATGTTACTGCCGCCGCTCACAGGCGAGCCATACTGCACAATGAAGGGATGCTGCAGCAGCTGCGCAGCCGTCCACCGCTTCGGTGGGTCTCTCTGCAGACAGCAAGCGACGAAATCCCTAAACTCGCGGCTGGCGGTGACCGGCGCCTCCGGTGGCTGCGACATACAGATTGCGCACATCAAGCTCGCCCAATCGCCTTGCCTTTCGACGGAGAAGGGGAATTTGCCGAGGTAGAATTCGAGAATGCTTACGCCTAAGCTCCAGATGTCGCCGGCGTAGCCGTCGTACTGGCCGTGGTTTAAATCGGTGTTGATTCGCTCCGGGCTCATGTAGGCGATTGTGCCGACGGAGGAATTGCAGGGGTCCATCGTCTGCGCGAGGACTCGCGATACTCCGAAGTCAGCGATTTTCACCATCCGCCGCGAATTGATGAGCAGATTCGACGGCTTGATGTCGCGGTGGACGATTTTGCGCTTGTGTAGGTAAGACAATCCGACGAGCACCTGGCGTGCGAGATTGGAGAGCGTGCGCTCATCGGAGATGTGATTCCCCTCGAGCGAGCCTTTATCCATGAATTCGAGCAGGACCTGAATCTCGCCGCAGTGATCGAATAAATTGTGGCATTTGACGACGTTGGGGTGGTCGACGTCGCGGAGGATCTGGATTTCGCGGCACATCTGATTGCGGACGGCGTCCTCGTGATTGCCGTAGATGACTTTCAGGGCGTAGAGTTTCCCGGTGGGTTTGTGGACGACTTTGTAGACGGTTCCTCCGGCGCCGCTCCCGATGCGGCTGAGGCGCTCGAGGTCGGAGTATTCGAGCTGGCCGGAGGTGGTGGAGGAGGGGGCGGAGCTCGGGGGGAGAGGGAGGGGGACGGCTAGGGCGGGGTCGCGCTGGGGTAGAGGGAGGGGGATTGTGAGGTCCACTCGACGGCGGCGGTTGGCTTTCGCGGCGTCGGACGGCGGCGATTGCTGAGGCCTCATTATTGGGGGGAATATCGAAAAAAAAAAAAGGCGGAGTTTTTTGTGGTGGAGAGAGATTGATCGATCAATGGGGGATTGGTGGAGGAATCAATGGCTTTGAGGGATTAAAGGAGGGAGGAGAGAGAAAGGAATGTTGCGAGGAGGGAGATGAATGAATCCATGGAAAAGAGGGGAGGAGAAGGTTCTTGGAAGAGAGAATTGCAGAAAAAGAAGAAGAAAAAGGGTTTGGATTGTGGTGGATTTGAGATAAAATAATGTTGTTGGCGAAAAGAGAGATGATGATTGTGAAAGGGAAAGGGGAGAGAAATTCACCATTTTTATACTTATCTATTATTACTGTCCCATTTGGTTCAACACGAAAATTAAAAAAATTTATTTAAGTATATTTTTTATGAGTTTTAAAATTAAATTAAGAAATGCAAATAATTTTTGAAAAATAGTTGGTAGAAAATATAAAAAAATATTTAAATTTTTGTATGGAATAATTGACAATCGAATATTTTTATATATTTTTTTATATTGTATTTTAAAAAATAATCTTAAATTTTTAAAAAATTAAAAATTAAAAATTTTCGAGTACGGAGTGGAACGAAAATCGTGTAAGAAATAGATTTTTGGATCGAAAGAGTATGATAATATGGGGATGAATATTAAGTAAGAGGATCCACTTCAATTTTTGTTTAAGAATAATTTTTGTTATTTTAAGAAAAATGATAGTAATTGCGGGACAACTCAATTAAAAAAGTAGGACATTAATAGCAGGATGGAGGGAGTATTTAATTATTATTTTTAGATTTTAATCAGTAAAATATTTCGATTTTAGTTTTCTAAAGTAATTTTGTAATGTTATGTAATTACGGCTCTTTTCAATCATGCAGTTTTCAAAAACTTTCGCTCTTTGGTTCTTTAATGTACTTGTTTAATCTATTTTATTGATGATTTTATTTATACGGTCCTTCCTTCGAGAATAAGTGATGATTGTGGAATGGGAAAGGGGAGATAAATTTACTATTATTTTATATTTGTTTTATTTTTAAATTTTAATTGGTAAAATATTTTGATTTTGGTTCTCTAAAGTAATTTACGTATAATGTTATGTGCAATACTGAGTGAAAAGAGCGGTTTTCACCGACCAACGCATTCTTTCAATATTTTTTCAGATCTAAGTATTTGAACTGGCTTTGAAAGGGAATTCTATTTTAGATGTGATATCCTACTCCCGAGTTCCACTAAAACAGGTAGTATTTGAAACCGCTAAAATAAGTTACTATTGATTTTTTCACCACATAAAATACTTTTTTTAATTGTTGGAATGTAGTCTTCTGTTTTTTTAGAGTTTAAAATAAGTTAGAATAAGCAAAAGTTGTCAGGGGTGCTTTTTAAAAACTGAAAAACAGTTTATTAGGGTGTTTGAAATGCAGTTTTTTTTAAAATTATACTGTTTTTCCCTAATAACATTGAAAGACTAACAACTTTTAATTAAAAATAACTTTAAACAATTTTAAACATAAGTAACTAAAAGTTGCTTATAAAAATTATTCCATACACTGCCTACGAATCGGAATGTATCAATTACTCCTCAGTCCCATAGAAAATGTCTCATTTCTATGGAGCAAGAAGATTAAGAAATTTGTACCGTGTGGTGTATATTATTTGACTTTTGGGTTATTAATTTTGGTCCATACATTCTTTGTTTTTTTTTTTTTGAAAAAATATCACTTTCTATGAAACACCCAAAAAGATCTTTCTATGGAATAGAGTATTTTTTTCCACTGAAACGAACTTTTGATTATGAATATTGTTGGCTGCCCTAGGAAGTATTTTACTTGATACAATTTATAGAATTTAATTAAGTCAACTTTGCAAAGATTCTGGCAGTGTGACAAAATTGTATGCACTGTACTATTGTAGATATAGCAGATAATGACAAAGTACAATCGCAAGCTACAAATGAAACCAAGTCGATAAGCAATCTCAACTTCTCAATTTCATTCAGTAACATCATAATTCCTCAAAACGAAGGTGAATCCACTGCCGCAATACACTCTTGGAGTAGCACGACTATGAGCAAGTTTCTGGTCTAAGGTTACCACCTGCGGCGTAGTTTGATCGTTTACATCGCCTAAACCGAGTTGCCCGTGTTCTCCCCAGCCCCACGTCATTATCGATCCGTTATCTGCATAGTCGAAAACGAACCGCAAGTTACCTTAGAAAGTAATTCTTACATTCAAAAATGCGGACGACTTCTTGCCTGTTACGAAGGCCGAGTGTTCCGCTCCTGCAGCCACTTGCACGACTTTCGCATCTACAAGGCCGGGAATTATCTGCACGATAGTCTCCTTCGATTTTCCTATAGAGGATTGAATCTAAACATCATTACAAAATCACGGATTGTAAGTAAAAGACGTAGGACTGAACCAGAAAAGCATGAACTGTAAAATGTTTTCAGTGATACCGCGTACATCGCTTGTTGATGGAGTTTTATCGGGATCGCCGAGCACTCCATGACGGGCACCACCAAGCATGAATACCTCCCCTTCTCCTGTACCGAGTTCGTAACTTGGAAATGAAAGTTGCTCCACTTTGGCATATGTTTTTCGGAGGCTAAAAATAGAAACATAAATTTTTTGTACTTGTCAATAGTAGGGCATGATTCCATCCTAGAGCCACCTTGCCGACGGGAAAAGCTACATCGGAATGGCTAGGAATGTATTTGTCCGGACCGCTAAAGCCTCTTCCCCATGTATATAGGCTTCCATCATCTATTTATCGATCCAACAATCGCAATATAACGTCAAGTTTCATGATTCATTAAATTGAGCCGAGTAACGGAACTTACCGGATAATGCAGCACTATGATCTCCATTTGCATAAAGACTAATGATATTCAGACTTTCCAACCCCATGGTTATCTGAGGAAGACTACTTGATTTGACATTCTCTTTAGAGATGCCCAGCTGACCGCGCTTTCCGGACCCGAATCCATAAACTGGATTCTCTGCATTACCTGCACCATACAAACATCTTTGTAATCTATGGGATTGCACACTCGAGCAGCCCAAAGCTTTAACAGAATGATTTTAGTAGACATAATTCCTCTTTCAGACTGCTTTTGAGGAAAGCAAGACTTGACAATCAAGAAAAAAACTCATCATAAGCTTTCATATATTAAATTCATAAATAAGCTAATGATATTGCGGATCTAACATCAGTAAAGTTGAGCCCTTAATCTCTCACTCCAATCTTCCATTATGTTCTTAATTGTTCGTATTTTACATGTATGGAGAAATAGTGATTACATCACAATGGTATGAATACGATCCAAGTATTATAACAAAAACCTTCCATTCTCATCACAAATGAAATGGACAAAAGACATTGAACTACCAGGTATTCACCTCTGAGCAATACTAATGAATGGCGCATCCCACAAGCAACTTGTTTGACTGGCTTGGACGCGAAATAGGAAACTTCTCGAGGATAACATTGTGAATTGTAATCACCGTGACCAAGCTGACCGAATGAACCATCTCCACAGGTGAAAATGGCACCATTCTCTGAACAAAAGTATCCGAGTTTGAGTACCTTTGATTGAATCCCCTAAATCGAGATTATGCTAAATATTTGATAAGGCTGTCTCAATAGTATGACAAATGTAAATCAAGATAATCAAGTCTCAACCAACTCCCCTACCATTCAATAATCCGTAAAACTCCCAACAAATCTAAATAAACAACCATTAGAAGAAACAAAACGAATGACATTTGAACAAAAGGGGAGAAAACCTGAGACAAATCCCGAGTGGCTCCAGCCAGCAGATACATGAGTAATTACAATTCCTTCCAACCCTTTGACTAAGTTGGGCTGTAAACTATTAACCATTTCTCCATGGCCTAACTGACCGGAAGTCCCCCTACCCCACGTCCACGCTTTTCCACCTGCACCCACAAATCAAGAATCATTCATCAACAAAAACACACATAAAGTGCGTCTTTAACGCAGTGGAGAGAGTGTGTACCGGGAGAGACGGCAATTACGTGGGCGCCTCCGCAAGAGAGAGAAACGATGGGCCCACATGCGGAGAGGGAGCGAAGCAGTTGTGGGGTGTACTCATCTTGAAGCTTGTCCGTTGCTAGTTGTCCGTCGGTGCCCGCCCCCCAACTCCACACTTCTTGTTCGCCGTTTTCTTGTACCGTTGTCTGATCTTCTTGCTTCATATTTCCAACTATTCACCATTCAATAGTTGTCTTTCAACAATTGTTGAGAGAAGATGCTACTCGCACTCAAAGATCGCACTTTTGCTAGTTGATAAAATTTTGTCCTGAAGAAGAATGTTGTAGAGGTATAATAATTCATTTGTTTTATGGTTTCTTCATAGGCTGATATGTGCTGGATGTTAAAACAACTCATTCTATATCACTGAAAAGGAAATCCGTATATTTATTGTTTTTTAACTTTTCTATAAAGAGAAAAGAGATATATATTCAATTTTGTACACTTTCTAGTTTTTTCCTTTATTAGGAGAATTTATCATTTTTTAAATAACTTTATTTTCATTATGGGAAATTTCGAATAAGACTACTACTCTGTCAAAGTATAACTGAAAGATGTTTTTATATTACAAATAGAATGAATATAAATTTGAATAATTTATAAATGAGCCTTTTATAACAACGATTTTAGCAATGGACAACTGAGATTATTGTAATCTAATTGTCTACATCTACATTTACAGACACTTCCAATAAAATCTTTAGAAGTCAAGTCTAAACTTCTAAAAACCCTATCCCCAATCTTATTAGTACAGCTGGAGACTTATCTCGAACATGCAACTCATAAGTCATAATATATAATTTATTAAATTAAACCTCGAAATTGCTTTACTATAGTACATAAATTTCAAATGTAACAACCCAATATTTCACTACAATCAATCAATTGAGTGAAATGACCGATCACTTGTTTCTCTAATTTATGGAACACAGCTGATGATATGAAAATATGATACGGAACGAGAGATTAGACAAAGTGAATCACATTTTACAACAAGAGAAAGGCTTTTAGGAATCATGTACTTGCTTCTAGTTACACTAGGCCCGAAGGGATCGAAACAAGCCATCGGAAGGAGCTAGATAGTCCTATCGAAGGCAATTTCTTCTAAACGAATTTTAAATTGGTGGGTTTCTAAAACTAATTAAAACTTAATCACCCAGCCACTAAGTTTTCCATCAAAAAGAATCAAATCATAAGAGACACGGCAATATCGTAAGGAATGTTGCAAATCAGCTATATTTCATAATAATCCTGAAGTGTGAAAAATGCACGTAATGACAAAAAATAAAAGTTAATTACTCTGATCCATATGCACTCCTCTGGGATGATATACCTTTACGAGTTCTTCCCTTCCAAAATAACTTACTGAGTACCTATCTAACAATTAAAAACAAGAGCATCTTCATTAGCATATGATTGACCTTTTCCAATCACATTTTGGCAAGACCGGGTGCAGAAAAATAGTCAAATAGACCATAAAACAATATATCCTTCCAGAATCACCATAAAAGAAATAATGTAATAGTAACACTACTATCTAAAAGTCTCCAACAGCCAAAACCTTTTAGCAAATATTATACTCCCTCCTTCCCATAATTCTTGTCCACTTTCTTTTCAGTGCGGTATTTAAGGAGAGTTGTTAGTTGTATATAAAGTTATTTAAAAGTTGTGGGTCCCATAAAGAAGTTGTGTGTAATAATTTACTAAAAAAGAAAAGTGGACAAGAATTCTGGGACAGCTAAAATGGAATAGTGGACAAAAATTATGGGACGGAGGGAGTAGTAAACCTAAGAAGTCTAGTATTTTCATTGAATTACCAACATAAAATTCATCCCTGCGAGAGGTTAATTGCTCAAGACTTCGAATTCCAAAATAGATGCTCATCAAGAAATGCACTTGCCGTAAATTTACCTCATATCTTGAATAAATATGATTAATTCATCTATGAAGTAGATAGAATTTATCCATATCTTGAACAATATGATTCATTTACAAAGTAAATGGAATTTATCCATTTCAATAACAAGCAGAATTCAACTACACAGAAAATCTTGAAATCAATTTCCAACAGACATAGATACATAAACCCTAATTTCCCTTCTGCCCTATCAATTCACCCTAATTTGAAACAAAACCAAGAAACATACGAAACGAGACAAAAAATAATAATAATAATAAAACCCATCAAACCAGAAGAAAAAGAAGGAATCTGATAAAACTGGTTGAAAAGGAGAGCAGACCCACCTGGGAGGAGGGGAAAGTGATGATCTTGGTGAGCGAGGAAAGAAAGGGTTAATCAAATTTCAGAGTTAAAGTGCTGTGTGGAGAGAGAGTGGTGGGAGGAGTTAAATTTAGGAGAGAAGCAAACGGCGCTTTCAGCAACTTTGGTTGACTTATTGTCCACTTCTATAGCCAAATAAATCGATTTATTTCTTTTGTATAATTTATATTATAATTCATAAATTTAATTATAATCAGAATGAGTGACTATGTATTTATAATTTTGTTGTTTCCGGCTTGTAGAAATGTCAAAATTTGCCAAAAATTGCCTGAACCAGTGGGCTGGCCCAACCGCTCACATTTTAAGTAGAGTTGTGCTCATAATTTAGAGGCCTAGAATAAATTAGGTCTATATTATCCAATCCGATAATCTAATCGACTGATTGGACTTTAGGCTAATAAAACTCATGGGTTGTTGATTAAATTCGTCAACTAATTTATTCTTTTATTTATAATTTTATAAATCATAAAATGATTATTTAGTACAATGGTAGAAGCTCTATGAATAAGTTTAAAGTAATGTGATTGTAGTGGTGAAGGTGGGAGGTCCGGGACCGATAGATAAGAGTGGTTGAACCTCCTATGTGGTTTGCAGATTACTGCATTAAGGGTGGTTAAACCTCCTGTGTGGTTTGCAGATTATCGCCCTGTCACATTAAGGGTGGTTTGTTTGTCCAGATTATCGCCCTGTCACATTAAGGGTGGTTGAACCTCCTGTGTGGTTTGAAGATTACTGCATTAAAGGTGGTTGAACCTCCTGTGTGGTTTGCAGATTACTACACAAGGAACACATTAAGGGTGGTTGGGTTTATCCAGTGCGCACCGAAAATAGCGGATGCGGGTTCCACGAATAAAAAAAAAGGTTTAAAGTAATGTGGGTTCAAACTATGATATAATATTTATTTATTTTAATAATTTATGTAAAAATTCTTAAATTTTATTTATAAATTATTATAAATTAAAAATAAATAATTTAATTTGTAGACATATTTGGCTAATAGCATGATGGCTCATAAAAGTTTGGATTGGGCTACAATTTTAATAGCCCATTTGACTTATGAGCCGACCCAACTCGAATTTATGATACGACCCTCAAATTGAAGTATTTATTTTAACTCAATGTAACGTATTCAAAAATTTAATGAGAATTATTAGTTGTGTAATAATTGTTAAAAATGATAATTGACAAGAATTTTGAATGGCACGATATTTATTTGTAATGCCATTGGACAACGAGAGATATTGTGAAATGGAAATGGAAGAGAAATTCTTGTTTTTATTTTTGGATTTTGTAATTAGGATAATATTCCAATTTTGATTCTTAAATTTATCATTATCATGTGTAGTGTGGTTACGTCCTTTTATAATTAGTTTTGAAAAAAATTAAAAAAAATCCTCTCCATCACGCACTCTTTCTGCATGTCTATTTTATTGATGACTTGTTTTTATAATCAATAACACAACGTATTAATATTAAGACAATAAAAAATAGACAATGAATAATGCATACAATCTTTATTAGAAGTTTAGAAACAAACTAATTATTCATATTACACTACAAAATACGGACATATGAAAATAAATATAAATATAAGTCTATATTGTAGTATCAAAATCCAAATTTTCTATGGGTAAAAAATCTTTAAAAATCAGCTCTTTATTTTTTTAACACTAAAAAATCTAGACTGCAATGTCAAAAGTAGTCAAAACTAATGTTGTAATTGCAAAAATAACCATTGTATAGGAGTAATAGCAAAAATAGTCACTAAGTCCATTATATCCCTATATAACATCACTTTTGATAAATCTGCACATATAATTCCCCAAATTTCGTAAATAACGTGATTATCTAGATTTAAGGATTTATTTATAACATTACGTAAATGTTATATATATCTTGATTTATTTATAACATTACTTAAAAGATATATAATACTAATAGCTAGATATATTTTTTAGGGGTGAAAATATACTTTTGATTATTATTGCATTTATGATAAAACTTAACTATTTTTACAATTAATTGTAATTTGATTATTCTTGCACTCTCCCCAAAAATCTATATATTCACTGTTTTCTCCCTCCGTAAAAATTTATTCGCCTCTGTTTCTACAGGCATTCAAAATTCTGTTCTGACAAAGTCTCCCCACACGCTCCCTAGAGAGGAAAAGCAAGAGAGAGAAAAACACGAGCGGAAACATGGCTTCCACCTCCATTTCCTCCGCGACAAACAAGCTTGGAGACCAATTACCGCTGCTTCCGCTCAACAACACATCGGTTCATTCCTCGGTAAACCGTCTCTCCTTCTCCAATTCCTCCATTTCCCTCCAAAAACTCTCCGTCTCCGCCGCTTCAAGGCATTTGAATCTGCGAAGCACCGCCGTCGTTAGCGTTTTGAAGACGGAGTCTGGTGCGTCGTCGAAGTCGCGGGGTTCAGATCAGGTGATTAAATCGACGAAGCCGACGATTCTGGTGTCCGAGAAACTCGGAGAGGCGGGGCTCGATTTGCTGAGGAGCTACGGCGAGGTTCAGTGCTTGTACGATCTGTCGCAGGAGGATTTGTGCGCGAGGATCGCGGATTTCGATGCGCTGATCGTGCGGAGCGGGACGAAGGTGACGCGGCAGGTGTTTGAGGCGGCGAAGGGGAAGCTGAAGGTGGTCGGACGCGCGGGGGTTGGGATTGATAACGTGGATCTGCAGGCGGCGACGGAGCTCGGCTGCTTGGTGGTGAATGCGCCGACGGCGAACACCATCGCCGCGGCTGAGCACGGAATTGCTCTGCTCGCTGCCATGGCGAGGAATGTTGCTCAGGCCGACGCTTCCATGAAGGCAGGTATGTTGCTATTTCGTCGCTTTCTATCGGAAATTGAAAATTGTTATTTTCGACGGTGGATCCATGATTCGCTGCGAATTTCATGGTTGTCCTTTTCCGGTTAAGGCAAAATCAAGAGTACATATATTAATGTTTCTCAACGTAAATGCGGTAAAATTGTTTAATAATTGATGCTTGATATAGATCTGGATTCTGGATACAAGAACATTATATAAAGTCTTCTTTTTCCTCTTCTTCAATAATCAATTGACTCCCATGAATAAGATTCTGCACAGTGGTCGATGAATAACAGAGATCTGTGACTGTGATTGCTTTAGTATTTATTGCTACCTAACAAAAGCTGATTTTTATATTATAGGAATTTGAAATATGTATTTATTATGCGGTAGATGAATTAGAATATTACAGTCATCATGTTGCATTACTTTATAACAAAGAATATCATATTACTTTATTGAGGGAGAGATCCAGAAAGCGGCTGCATGTTGGTGGTAAGAAGCTTTTTAGGTTAAACCTCTCATAGAGAACTACAGTCAATGCAATGGTGGTGTTGATTTTTTTTTCAAGAGGACTAATTGAATCTCCTCTCTTTCTTCATCGTGAAATCCGATAAACTCCCTCTGTTTCATTCCGTTAGTCCAGTTTTTTTCCGGTACGGAGGTTAATAAAGTTGTTAGTTGTGTGTTAAGTAGTACTCCTTTTGTCCCATTAGAATTGAGTCTTTGTTTTTACGGCATAAGAATTAAGAAAGTAGAGTGGATGATAAAGTAAGAGTGAGAAGATGAGTGAGATAGTGAGAGAGAAATGATAAAATAGGGGAGAAGGTAGTAATTTTTTTCCTTTTTCGGAAATGACTCATTTCTAATGGGACGTCCGAAAAGGAAAAAATGCTCAATTCTAATGGGACGGAGGGAGTATAAAGTAGTGAGATCTACTAGAATATATTAGAGTAATATTTTAAGTTAAAAAAGGAAAGTGGACTAATGAAGTAGGAAAGCCCGAAAAGGAAAACTAGATTAATGGAGTGCGACGGAGAGAGTATAATATATATACAAACTTATTTATGGTTAAAGAGTCCATGGTATTGACTAGTTTCTGTTTCTTGGTGTTTTTAAATCATAAACTTGTCAACTTCAACTTGACTATGCTTGTTTGGAAGTTTAACATATTATCTATATTCCATAGCTTCAAACTTGACTATGCTTGGTTGGAAGTTAAAAAAGGAAAGTGGCTAATGAAGTGGGAAAATCTGAAAAGGAAAACTGGACTAATGGAATGGGACAGAGGGAGTATTATATATATATATATATATATATATATACAAACTTGTTTAATGGTTAAAGAGTCCATGTTATTGACTAGTTTCGGTTTCTTGGTGTTTTTAAATCATAAACTTGTCAACTTCTTCAACTTGACAGTGTTAGAAGTTTAACACATTATCTATATTCCATAGCTTCAACACTTATACGTTGTGATGCATTTGCTAGGACAATGGAAACGAAACAAGTATGTTGGTGTTTCTCTGGTTGGGAAGACACTGGCCGTGATGGGATTCGGCAAGGTTGGTTCCGAGGTTGCAAGACGCGCGAAGGGCCTCGGAATGCATGTCATCGCCCACGATCCGTACGCCCCTGCTGACAGAGCACGCGCGCTGGGTGTGGAGTTGGTCTCATTCGATCAAGCCATCTCCACAGCAGACTTCATTTCCCTCCACATGCCTCTCACTCCTAGTACCAACAAGGTATTCAACGATGCTACGTTTGCGAAGGTGAAGAAGGGCGTGCGCATAGTAAACGTTGCCCGTGGTGGTGTCATAGATGAAGAGGCTTTAGTGAGAGCCCTTGATGAAGGGTTAGTTGACCAGGTTGAAACTCAACTTCTGATCTTTTATGTTCTTTTTGCTCATAATTTGTTGCTATTTCAATATGGAGATTGAGTGGTTTGTTGATGTTGGTGTTTATAGGCAGCCCTCGATGTCTTTACGGTGGAGCCTCCACCGAAAGATAGCAAATTAGTACAGCATGAGAATGTGATAGTTACTCCACATCTTGGTGCTAGCACAAAGGAAGCACAGGTATGAATTTCCCAATAATGTTGGTTGTAAATATTCGATTTCGATTCATATTCGAATATTCATATTCGATTCGTTTTCAAATATTAAATTTGATTCGTATTCGATTCGAATATTCGATTTGTTGTTTATTGAGTATTTTATAAACAATATTATTTAAATATTCGGTTCGAATTCGGTACATATTTAATATTATTCGATTTGATTCAGAACTATTCGATTCAAATAATATATCTAAGAAACAAATTTATAATAAGTTTTAAAAAATATATTAAATATATAAATATTTTTATAAATTTATTATATATTTATATTTAATCGAATATCATGATTTTGTATTCGTATTTGAATACTAATCGAATCGAATATCAAAATTTCGAATACAAATATCAAATTTCGAATACGAATACCGAATTGAACCAAAAATATTTGATTCGTTTACAACCCTTGTCGCCTTTGCTTTTATGAACTCTGTTTAACCATTTTCCCCTGCATTTTAGGAAGGAGTTGCAGTTGAGATAGCAGAGGCCGTTGTTGGTGCACTGAGAGGAGAACTTTCTGCAACTGCAGTAAATGCTCCCATGGTTCCTCCCGAGGTAAAAGATTCATCTACTTAATCATTCTTGCCTAAGAATTCCTTCCATATTCTCATCAATGATGGTTTCTATTCGATTTTTGTCTTAGGTTATGTCCGAGTTGGCTCCTTATATATTTTTCAAAATTTTCGCACGTTAGGATTTATTTATTTTTCTAATTTTTGGGATGTGTATACACGCAAAAAAACTAAAATTGGACAACTTTGTTCAACTTTGCAAAACCGATCAAAATCGAACTCTTTACCAACCTAATGGACCAAAATTGACACTGGCCAACATAACGGACTAAAAGTGGACGAGAGCTAACGTAATGAACCAAAATTGATTTTTTCCCGATATTCTCATCAATGATAGTTACTAACTTACTATTCGTTTTCGCCTTCAGGTTTTGTCCGAATTGGCTCCTTATGTTACTCTAGCTGAGAAGCTTGGTAGACTAGCAGTCCAGTTGGTTACCGGAGGAAGTGGAATACAATCTGTAAAAGTGGTTTACACTTCATCACGAGACACGGACAACTTAGACACGAGGCTTCTCCGAGCCATGATCACGAAGGGAATAATCGAGCCTATCTCAGACGCCCACATCAACCTTGTAAACGCAGACTTCACGGCCAAGCAGAAGGGCCTCAGAATCAGCGAAGAAAAGGTGGCTAACGACTCTTCACCTGAGAACCCGGTCGACTCCATTCAAGTCCAGATAAGCAACGTGGGGTCGAGATTCGCAAGTGCATTGTCTGAAAATGGGAACATAACCATCGAAGGGAAGGTTAAGGATGGCATTCCACACCTCACGCGTGTGGGACCGTTTAGTGTTGATGTTAGTTTGGAGGGAAATTTGATACTGTGCCGTCAAGTTGATCAGCCCGGTATGATTGGTACGGTTGGGAATATCCTCGGAGAAAGTAACGTGAACGTGAGCTTCATGAGCGTTGGCCGGACTGCTAAGAGGGTTAAGGCGATTATGGCGATTGGAGTGGACGAAGCTCCGAGCAAGGAAGCGCTCAAGAAGATCGGTGAGGTTTCTGCGGTCGAAGAGTTTGTCTTCCTTGATCTTTAAACTTCTTATTCACAGTATTCATAATAAGAAGGCATATGCAAGTGATGCTGGAAATCTACAGGTATGGCACCTCTACAAACTCGATTTTACGTGTCGTTTTTTTTGATTTTAGATTAGTTTTTGGTAAGATTTGGATCATCCCTATTTGTGCTAGACAAGGGATTGCTATGAATTTCTGCAATAGCTGAGTTTTGAGACCATTTTTATGCTTTTACTTCTACAGTTGATGGATTGTGTTTGTTTTAGTCTGAGGTTAGAGATAGTGCTTCTAGCTCATGCATATGCAGAGCTGATTGTTGTCTGTTGTGTGTAATGATACACTCTTGAGTGTGATTTTTATTTTATTTTTTTCCTTTTTAATGAAGTGTTTTTTAGTTTTACTATATCATTAATAGGCAAATTGGCAAAAATAGTCCTCAAACTTTGCCGTTTTGCGATTTTTGTCCTCAAACTATGTTGCACGGACACTTCGAAAAATGTCGCCGTACTGTGTCGGACACGTGTCGGACACGGACACGCTCGGACACGCGCCCGACACGTGTCGGACACGGCAAAAACGTGTCCAGCAAATAAAAAAAAAAAAAAAAATTTGGACACTTCCCGGACACGGGAATTGAAGTGTCCGACTCTTCTCGGACACGGGAATTGAAGTGTCCGACTCTTCCCGGACACGGGAATTTAAATTTTTGATTTTTTTTTTAATTTTTATTACAAATCGTCCCTAATGGGAATCGAACCCAAGACCTACACAAGATCAACCACTTACGCAGAAGTGAGAATACTAACTACACAAGATCAACCACTTAAGTGTCCGACTCTTCCCGGACACGACCACAACAAAAAAAAAATTAGACTCTTAACAGATCAATAAACTGACAGTTTTGAGTTGAATAGTGATGTTGGGATTTTAGAGATTGCAAATCTCACCTTTGATGAGCCGGGAGTGGAAA
The DNA here is from genome assembly GCA_028984105.1 of Lavandula angustifolia. Classification (NCBI taxonomy): domain Eukaryota; kingdom Viridiplantae; phylum Streptophyta; class Magnoliopsida; order Lamiales; family Lamiaceae; genus Lavandula; species Lavandula angustifolia. Next base: position 13,774,719 of record CM054814.1, read on the forward strand.
ATAATTTGTTGGATGAAGTATTCTACACCGATTCATAAAACTTGAAAAATTACTTTTTATTTATATTATTATGACTTTTAAGACTAATGTTTATTGTTGTTATCTACTTATCTTAGTATTTCACATTTTTATGCTATGATTATAAATTATGAGTTATGACTTATGCGTTTTGAGTTAATAATGTGAACAATGAATTTGATATTGAAAAGTTTGACTTAATCATTTATATATATATATTAATAATTTAATATTATTTATATTAGCGCCCGTGTCGTGTCCTAAATTTTTCAAAAAATACCGTATCCCGTGTCCCGTGTCCGTGTCGTACCGTGTCCCGTGTCCGTGTCCATGCAACCTTGTCCTCAAACTATTTTTATTTTATTTTTTTGTCCCTGAACTCGTTGTTTTTGCGATTTTGGTCCTGCCGTCATATTTTCCGTCAATTTGAACGGCAATTCGTTTTTTTTTTTTTTTTTTTAAATAAAAGGGCAAAATCGGAATATTTTTTTCTGAGGACCAAAATTGCAAACGAAAAATAATTTAGGACCTATTCAACAAAATAAAATATTTTAAGGATTGATTTCCATAATTTTAGACAAATAATTGAATTTCTTCGTATTGACGAGATTTTGCATTAAATTTGTCAATTTTACGTATAAGCTAACAGAAACCTTATAGCAATATAAATAATATTTAATTTGAATACGAAATATATATTGTTAATTAATCATTGAAATATAAAATTATAATATACCAAAAAATTAACTTCAAAATAATCATTTTCGTGCATAATTTAAAGTACATTTTGAATGTAGGAGTTCAAAATGTCCTTTATTTTGAAGTTAATTTTTTGGTATATTATAATTTTATATTTCAATGATTAATTAACAATATATATTTTATAATTTTATATTTCAATAATTTTGGTATATTATAATTTTCAAAATTATAATATACCAAAATTATATATTTTATAATATACCAAAATTATAAAATTATAATATACCAAAATTATATAAAAAGTTAATTATATATTTTTTGGTATAAAATTATATACCAAAAAAGTTAATTATATATTTTTTGGCAAATTATAATATACCAAAAAATTAACTTCAAAATAAAGGACATTTTGAACTAAGCGAAATGTGAAACTAAGTGCACATAATTAACTTTTTTTGGTATATACCATATTTTAGGACTACCCATTTTCATCACAAAATTATAATAAAAAGTATATAAAAAGTTAATTAACTTTTTTTGGTATATAATTTTATACCAAAAAATATATAATTAACTTTTTATATAATTTTGGTATATTATAATTTTATAATTTTGGTATATTATAAAATATATAATTTTGGTATATTATAATTTTGAAAATTATAATATACCAAAATTATTGAAATATAAAATTATAAAATATATATTGTTAATTAATCATTGAAATATAAAATTATAATATACCAAAAAATTAACTTCAAAATAAAGGACATTTTGAACTCCTACATTCAAAATGTACTTTAAATTATGCACGAAATGATTATTTTGAAGTTAATTTTTTGGTATATTATAATTTTATATTTCAATGATTAATTAACAATATATATTTTGTATTCGAATTAAATATTATTTATATTGCTATAAGGTTTCTGTTAGCTTATACGTAAAATTGACAAATTTAATGCAAAATCTCGTCAATACGAAGAAATTCAATTATTTGTCTAAAATTATGGAAATCAATCCTTAAAATATTTTATTTTGTTGAATAGGTCCTAAATTATTTTTTGTTTGCTATTTTGGTCCTCAGAAAAAAATATTTCGATTTTGCCCTTTTATTTAAAAAAAAAAAAAAAAATGAATTGCCGTTCAAATTGACGGAAAATATGACGGCAGGACCAAAATCGCAAAAACAACGAGTTCAGGGACAAAAAAATAAAAAAAAAGTTCGAGGACAAAAATCGCAAAACGGCGAAATTTGAGGACTATTTTTGCCAATTTACCTTATTAATATTATCTTGGATTCAGGAAATGTTATATGCAGAAGTTCCATGCAACTTCTTTTGCAAGAAAATCCAGATATGTGAGTGTGACTTTCATGGATTCTGATACTGAAAATCTAGACAGAAATATTATAATATATAATCATTGACTTTCCAAGTTAGATGATTTTTAAGCTGTCCAAGATATTTTCAGATGCTGTTATTCTAAACCATTTTATCCGTTCCACTAAAAATAACATGTATTCTTTATTGGGACATTTTGCTACAAGTGATATGTTTCTAAAAATTATATAGATTATGTGGACCACATTAATTTTTAATATTTTACAATATTTATGATGTTTTATATTTTATTAGTTATTTATCCTTATGCATATAATAATTTATATTTATTTCCTGACTCCGGTTGAATAGATTTATAATGATTCTATCTCTTTTACTCATTTATTCATCAATAATTAAGATTAATTTAGGAATATTTTTTAATTATTAATTAGTGTGCAAAAGGATAGAACGTCTTATAATAAAATGAGGAAGTACTACATAACACCCCTTTCTTAATTATTACGCAAAAAAGAAACGTGTCCTTTTTGGGATGGAGGAAGTACAATTCAAAGAATTGAGTTATACTTAAGACTTGGTGTCTTGAGTAAGCATTCAATTTGAAGAAGTTCCCTGCAATTTCATCTGCAAGAAAAATGCAGACAAGACAAGTAGTTTTTGGAACTCCAAATATATGCGAATATCTTCACATAAATTCTACCATTGACTTTTGCTTTCGTCGGAAAACATTACAACGACGTCGTTTTAGAGTGCCTCACACGAGTTTTTGTATCCACAAATATGACACCATGACCCATTCAAATAGATCTTTTCACAAGCTTCCATTGTGAATTTGTCTACTTATACTTGACTTCATAATCTTGAATGGAAAATTACGATGAAATTTCGTAAAAGTATAGCATGTAGAGTCAACTGTACACATCACAAAATTAAAAATAATCTTAAATTATGTGGACCAAATTTAACTGCAAAAAGTTCAAACAATATAGACCACAAAACATCATTCTCTTAATTTCTGTGTCGAAGAATTTTGAGCCGCTTTTAGCAAGATGGAAGTAATAAGTAAAATATTTTGTATTTTTAAAATGTGTAGCATGGAAATTCCTTCCGTCATGTGTTTGCATATGAAAATGCTAGAAGCCTGGCTAGGTAATATTTTACTCCCCGTCCCATAGAAAGCGTCTCTTATCCATTCAAAAATAAAAAATTATAATATCTCGAGTACCCTTCAAAATTATATAAATGAAAAGGGCAAAAACGTATTTTTACTAACAAAACAGAGTGAAAGAGTTTAGAACGTAGATGTGCAGTGCAAGACTTTGCTCATGTCTAATGCTTTAAAATATCTAAAACTATAGCATGATACTCTCTCCATCCAATAGAAATAGTCGGTTTTTAAGAAGGTAGTTGTGTGTATAGTTGTGTAAAGTCATGAGTCTAACAAAAAATATACTACATCCGTCCCGCTATTTCTGGCACACTTTTTCGAAATGAACGTCCCGCTATTTCTGTCACACTTTATAATTTGAAAATAACTATCATTTCTTTCATACTTTACCATCTTATTTCTTCTACTTTTTCTTACTTTATCATCTTCTCTCTTACTTTATCATATTTTTTCTCTTACTTTATCATCTTCTCTATCTGAGTCTCTTACTTTATCATTTATTCTCTCTCATCTTCTCTCTCCTACTTTATCATCTATCTATATCTCATTCTTAATCATATAATTTCTTAATTTTTGTGTTCAAATAAAATATGCCGGAAATAGCGAGACAAAAATAATATATAATAATTTATCAAAAAAATAAATAAAAATTGAACAATTTCAATGCAACAACTCGAGAATGTGTGGTAGACTATTTTAATAGGACGATGGAGTAATTGATAGTGGCGAAAATATAATTTTATAGTAAATTAAAGGAATGAATCAGTTAATCGCTATCGTATCAATTTGCAGGCATTTCAAAAGGGTTCTCTGCTAGCACCAGATGTGTCGAGAGCAATACTGAAAGTGAAGGAGAACGGCAAAATGGAGGAGTTTTCGAGGAATTGGTTTGGAGAAGAAGGCTGCGGATCTCGGAATGGAACTGATGTGGAGTCCAAAAGCCTCAATTTGGATCATTTCAAGGGGCTGTTTATGATTTCTGGCCTATCTTCGTTATCAGCCCTAGCCATATCCTTGTTCGTCTTCTTCTACAAGAATCGGCACGTGTTAGCCTCCGGAGATTCTCTGAAGAGGAAAGTCTCTGATCTAGCTGGAGCTTTTGATCGGAATGGAGATGGTAAATTTCCGTCTCCGTCGTCGTCGCCATCGAAGGAATCAATATTTATTTCACGCGATGAAGTAGGAATGTTTTCACCGTATGCAGGGTTCGCAACGATAGAATTAGTGGTAACAAGAGCGTATTAGACTTGAAAAGTCCACATGTCGAAATATCTACTTGAGTTTCATCATAGACTTGGTAATACGCGTACTTAATGAACTATGTGGTTATTATCTGTTCCAACATCTTTGACACTGACAGTGCTGCTGTATTTTTCTATATATTTCATCCCTTTTTGTTCTATATATATTTCTATATACTTTTCTGTATATTTCCAAGTCGAATTTTTAATTAGCTTTCCATCGTATATTCAATGCAGAATCCACAATTCTTTTTGTTGCTTTTGCTTTTCTTCACGAGCTTTTGTGTTGCTCCACTGAGCGGTTCCAATGCTACTGCTGCAAAGGTTGATGTAGGAGTGATTCTTGATCTTGGCCAAACTGTGGGAAAGATATCCAAGACTTGCATCTCTATGGCGATCGAGGATTTCTATTCCAACCGCGATTACAGCACCATGATTGTACCTCATTTCAGGGATTCCAATAGTGATGTTGTTGCTGCAGCTTCTGCTGGTAAGCTTAAATCTTCTTTAGATTCATTAAGTGTCTAATAAGTCTTCCCTAGATTGTTTTCAACTTTTCCTGCTTTTAAGCAGTTTTTGCAAACACACCCCAAATTCTCTAATAAGCCACTTTTACCAACTTCTCCTTAATTTAAGCACTTAAAAAAAGTTTAAGCTGTTGCAAACACCCACTAAGTCTTCTTTAGATTCATTAAGTGTCTAATAAGTCTTCCCTAGATTGTTTTCTTTTGTTTAAAGCTTGGGAAAGTTGGCTAAATTCTGATTTGAGATTTTCTTGCAGCTGTAGATCTGTTAAAGAATGCTCATGTGATGGCGATTCTTGGGCCACAGAAATCCATTCAAGCAGACTTTGTGATCCAAATTGGTAACAAAGTGAAGGTTCCAATAATATCTACAGCAACAAGTCCGACTCTATCGCCAAAAGATTCAGAATACTTCATAAGAGCATCATGGCGTGCCTCTTCTCAGGTAAAAGCAATTGCAGCAATTGTAAGGAAATTCGGTTGGAGGGAAGTTGTTTTTGTATATGAGGATACAAATTACGGAAGCGCGTTAGTGCCATTTTGGACTGAGGATCTGCGGGAGAGCAATGCTTTGATCTCATACCAAAGTGTTATATCCCCTTTTGCCTCCGATGATCAAATCCGCTTGGAACTCTGCAAGTTAAAGGAGATGCAGACGAGGGTGTACATCGTCCATATGCTGCCGGTTCTTGCATCCCGTTTCTTCCAACTGGCGAAAGGAGAAGGGATGATGGAAAAGGGATATGTTTGGATTATTGCTGATGTGCTAACTAGTTTACTGGATTCTATGGAACCAAAGACTATGAAGGCAATGCAAGGCGTAATAGGCGTGAAGGCTTACATTCCAAGGTCCAAAGAACGCGACAAATTCACTAGTAGATGGAACAAGAGGTTTCATAACGAGAATCCCGACATGGACAGAACAGAACTTGATGTTTTTGGGTTGTGGGCTTATGATAGCATCACTGTTCTAGCAGAGGCAATCGAACGAGTTGGTTTGACAGCCCCTGATTTCAATGGATCGCTTGATGGAGAAAATCTGACAGATTTGGAAGCAATCGGAATATCAAAAGCTGGAGAGTTACTTCTTCCGTCTATCAGAAACCACATGTTCAAAGGGCTGAGTGGTGTTTTCAACATAAGTGATGGCGAGTTACTGACATCTGCATTTGAGATAGTGAATGTGAATCGCGGAAGAGAAAATACAGTTGGATTCTGGAGTGAACAATGTCGGTTTTTGAGTGTAAATCCGGATGATTGCTCAAGTGAAGAGGAAGATCTTGATCACATTACATGGCCAGGAAAGCCAGAAGGAGTGCCTAAAGGGTGGGAAATCCCTAGAAGTGGTAAGAAGTTAAGAGTTGGAGTTCCAGCAAAAGGCGGTTTCAATGAATTTATTCGTGTTGAAATAAATAACGAAACAAATAAAGTTAAAGCATATGGTTTCTCCATTGCTGTTTTCGAAGAGGTAATGAAGTCGATGCCAACTGTCCAGTACGAATATGTTGATGGCCAGAATGCTGGAGATTATAATGCTCTTGTTAAGGGAATAAAAGATAAGGTAAAACATAAGCCTTACTTTGTTTCATATATAGTTTTTCTCTTTTTTTTGTTTTCTTCTGGTGAAAACCGAAATTACACGAGTGCTTGCTGATTAGGTTCCCCTCGGCGAAACCCTAATCTCACTATACCACCTTTGAGCTTATTCCTTCGATCTTCACCGAGACAAACAATTAAGATTAATTGATGAGAATAGATCAAAAACAAAAGCAACTAATTAGATCTTCATCCGGCCGCCCACATGTCGCTCTACATCATCTTCACTTGATTTAACATTCATAATCTCCTGCCAATGCCAACAGAAATATGATGCAGTGGCGGGCGATGTGACTGTGACATCTAACCGATCAGATTACGCAGATTTCACAATTCCTTATTCAGAATCTGGAGTTGCTATCATCGTCCCGATTTACCATAACGAGAGGAAGAATGCTTGGATATTTATGAAACCTCTAACAGCTGGTCTCTGGCTCACAACTGGAGCCTTCTTTGTATTCACTGGATTCGTCGTTTGGGTTCTTGAGCATCGCCTGAATAAAGAATTCCGAGGCCCGCCTCACAAGCAAGTTGGGATGATGTTCTGGTTCTCTTTCTCAACACTTGTTTTTGCACACAGTAAGTCCAAGATTCTTGATACATATAGTCTTTATCGTTATACTTCGTTCTTCTTTCTGAAACTCGACTTATTATGATAGGGGAGAAAGTGGAGAGCAACTTGACAAGATTCGTGCTGATCATTTGGGTGTTTGTGGTGCTGGTTTTGCAAGCAAGTTACACTGCAAACTTAACTTCCATGTTAACTGTAGACCAGCTGCAGCCAAGAATCACCGACATTTCAGACCTCGCAAAGAACGACGAATATGTTGGAATCCAAGAGGGATCCTTTGTTGAAGGATTCTTGGAGAGCATAGCATCTGATAGTTTACGCCCGTTTAACAAGTCTAAGCTAAGGCGCTATAACACAGTGGACGAATTCGATGAAGCACTCACAAATGGCAGCAAGAAAGGCGGAGTAGGTGCGATTATTGACGAACTCCCTTACATCAGGCTCCTCCTTAACAAGTACTGCAACAAGTATACCATGATTGGTCCGATATACCCGACTTCCGGCCTTGGATTTGTAAGTCCCTTTTCTCACGGTTTCGCTATTTCCCTCTTTTCTTACACTTCTGCGTAAATGGTTGATCTAGAGTTGGTATAGTGTTCAATCCCTGTTAAGATCGATTTAAATTAATAATATCAACACACCGATGAATTTACAGGCATTCCCAAAGGGTTCGCCGCTAGTCCCTGAAATTTCAAGAGCAATAGTGAAACTGAAGGAGCAAGAGAGAATGGTGGAAATTTCGAAAGAATATCTAGAAGACAGAAAAGACTGCACCAACAACACTACGGATGGAGCTTTAAGCACGTCTCGAAGCCTCAGCGTGGATAGCTTCAAGGGGCTGTTTGTTATTGCTGGGGTATCATCATCACTAGCTCTGGCTATATTCTTGTCCAGTTTCTTATACGAGAATCGGTTTATTTTAACGTCTACTGCTTCCGTAAAGCAAAAGCTTCATGAACTTGCTGGAGTTTTCACTAGCGAAAAAGTCGTTGCAAGTTCGGATAATGGAGGAGTTTATGCTGCAACTCCGGCCATCAGCATTCCATGCGATGAGGAAGTAACATTCCCAGAAGATGAAGGTTTCACGGTCGTAGAAATGACTCCCACCCAGTAAAGGATATGGTTGGTTTGTTGTTTAGTTGTATAGGAAGAACCTTGTTTGCCTCTTTTAACTTAGTAGATTCACTTTGTATAATAGTCAGCTAGTAGTTGTATAGTTTGTTATTCTTTAAGAAGAAGAGATCTTGTATATACTGCATTCATAAATAAATTCACGATGGTGTATATTCTTATAATAATGGGGGTACCTAAGACAGAACATATGTTGATTATGTTCGATCCATCCCGTTAAAAGCATTCTCTTTCTTTTCGGCATGTAGATCAAGAAAATTGTGTTGTGTAGTGTATATTTTTTGACTTTTGGATAATTGATTGATGCCCATACATTTTTTAATCTTTTTTAGAATGAAGACACTTTTAACGAAACAACTCAATTAAGAAAGGAGGACGTTTTAATGAAACGGAGGGAGTATAAAACAAGAAGCTGCAAATTTAGGCTCTGTTCTAACAATTGATGATTAACATAAAATTGAGAAATTATCATTGTGGTCCACTAACATCGCATTTATTTGTTCTCTATCTAATATGATTGTGTCGGATTTTAGTTTTATAATTTTATAAAATGTCTGGTGTTGATCTTATAACTTTACAAAGTGTATGATTCTGGTCATTCGACAATAATTGTCCAACAAAAAAAAGGTGAATGATGATACTCTTCACCATAGGATTAAAATCAGACATTTTATAAAGTAATTGGACAAAAACGAACACTTTTCAAAGTTACATAACCATAAAAGAGACGAATGCTAAAAAAATTATACTCCCTCCGTTCCACTCCATTAGTCCAGTTTTCCTTTTTGGGTCGTTCCACTCCATTAGTCCACTTTCATTTTTTAACTTAAAATAACACTCTTATATATTCTAGTGGACCCCACTACTTTACACACAACAAACAATTTTCTTAATCTCCGTGCCGAAAAGAAAGTGGACTAATGGAGTGGAACGGAGGAAGTAATAAAATGAGCCGGTATTAGTTCAGCATTGTAGACTATCTTTTTTTTTTTTTTATTTGAGAAACCCGCAGCCGCTACTTTCGGTGCGTTCTGGGTAAACCTCAACTCCGATGCAGTAGCCTGCAAACCACACAGGAGGTTCAACCACCCTAAGGTGACAGACTCACACAAAGTTGCTTCCAATGGGATTCGAAACCCAGGACCTATCGGTCTCGGGTTAAGCACCTTCACCAACTATGTCATCCCAAGGGAACAAGACTCTATCTATTTTTGTGTCTTTTATAACTTGTAGAAGTGTTGGTTTTTTGTCTTCTAACTTTAGAAAATATTCGATTTTAATTCTCTAATACAAATGTAGTTCACAAGACATTTTATAGAGTTATTGAACATCAGACACTTAATAAAGTTAAAAAAAAGGAGCGAAGACAAATAAGAGGTCAAAATAAATGAACAAAGTTGATATTTTCTCACATCTATAATGTTACGCCCTCAAAATTTACCACCAGAGAAACTAAGAGAAGTTTATGAACTACAGAGCACGGTTCTCGACTATAGAGCTAGGGGTAACAAGAGCCTAATCTACAAATGTACTGTTTCGTTGGTTGTGTGTATCAACGTTTGTTAGTATCTAATCTAAGAGTTCCGGCTCTTGATAAATTCGAGATCGTTGAGGTTATTGAACGCATAATGCGGCGTCTTGCTGTTGGATTCTCCCACTCTCGGCGCTGCGATCAATTTTATGCAGCTATGGTGTTTGCGAAAAGGTTAGTGCAGCTTCTTCAAGAATAAAAGATCAAATTTAATCAGGGAAAATATTGATCATCTTGTAAGCAGTTGAGCAAGAATTCTGATTCGCGCAGAAAGATTCTTCATCAGTTTGTTGTAATCAAGGAATTGTGTTTGTGGAAAATGTAGAATCTAGGGTGCCCACCAAAATGTTTGATTTAATGTCTGTGAGAAGTAGAACTAGTCAGAGCTCCCAGTTTATTTATTAGGATTGACAAATCCACACGTTAATGTCTACTTAAGTTTGACAATAGAGGAATAGACTTGGTAATACGCGTAGTTAACGAACTATGTGGTTATTATATTCCAACATCTTTGACACTGGCAGTTCTGTATTTTTCTATATATTCCCAAGTGTAATCTTTTATAGCTTTCGTATTATACTCTTGACTTCTCAAAGACTTGCTATTCAATGCAGAATCCACTATTACTTTTGTTGCTTTTGCTTTTCTTCATGAGCTTTTTCGTTGATCCACTGAACGGTGTCAATGAGACTGCTGCAAAGGCTGATGTAGGAGTGATTCTTAATCTTGACCAAACTGTGGGGAAGATATCCAAGACATGCATCTCTATGGCTATCGAGGATTTCTATTCCAACCGCGATTACAGCACCATGATCGTGCCTCATTTCAGGAATTCAAGCAGTGATGTTGTTTCTGCAGCTTCTGCTGGTAATCCTGAGTGTTCCGTAAATTCGTTGATTGTTTTAATAATTGTATTTGTAGATGTTTTACTTGTTTAAAGCTTGGGAAAGTTGGCTAAATTCTGATTTGGAATTTTCTTGCAGCTGTAGATCTCTTAATGAATACTCAAGTGATGGCGATTCTTGGGCCGCAGAAATCCATTCAAGCGGACTTTGTGATCCAAATTTGTAACAAAGTGAAGGTTCCGATAATATCTCCTGCAACAAGTCCGGCTCTATCGCCAAAAGAATCAGAATACTTCATAAGATCATCATGGAGTGCCTCTTCTCAGGTAAAAGCAATTGCAGCAATTGCAAAGAAATTCGGTTGGAGGGAAGCTGTTTTCGTACATGAGGATACAAATTACGGAAGCGCGTTAGTGCCATTTTGGACTGAGGATCTGCGAGAGAGCAAGATCTCATACCAAATTGTTATCTCCCCTACAGCCAGTAAGGATCAAATCCTTTTGGAACTCATCAAGTTAAAGGAGATGCAGACGAGGGTGTACATCGTCCATATCCTGCCTGATCTTGCATCCAATTTCTTCCAACTGGCGAAAGAAGCCGGGATGATGGAAAAGGGATATGTTTGGATTATTGCTGATGTGCTAACTAGTTTACTGGATTCTGTGGAACCAAAGACTATGGAGGCAATGCAAGGTGTAATAGGCGTGAAGGCTTACATTCCAGTGTCCAAAGAACGCAATAAATTTGCTACTAGATGGAGAAAGAGGTTCGATAAGGAGAATCCAGACATGGACGGAACAAAACTTGATGTTTTCGGTTTGGGATTATGATAGCATCACAGTGCTAGCAGAGGCAATCGAACGAGTTGGTTTGACATCCCCTGATTTCAATGGATCGCTTGATGGAAAAAATCTGACAGATTTGGAAGCAATCAGAACATCAAAAGCTGGAGAGTCACTTCTTCCGTCAATCAGAAACCACATGTTCAAAGGGCTGAGTGGTGTTTTCAACATAAGTGATGGTGAGTTACAGACATCTGCATTCGAGATAGTGAATGTGAATCGCGGAAGAGAAAACACAGTTGGGTTCTGGAGTGAACAATGTGGATTTTCGAGTGCCAATCCGGATGATTGCTCAAGTGAAGAGGAAGATCTTGATCCCATTATATGACCAGGCAAGCCGAAAGAAGTGCCCAAAGGGTGGGAAATCCCGAGAAGTGGTAAGAAGTTAAGAGTTGGAGTTCCACTAAGAGGAGGTTTTAATGAATTTATTCAAGTTACGGGGAATGGTAATGACAATACTGCTGAAAAAGCAACTGGTTTTTGCATCGATGTTTTTGAATATGTAATGGAGTTGATGCCAGTGCCAATCCAATACGAATATGTTGCATTCAAAATAGAAAATGTTGATTATGGTGCATCCAATACGAATATGGTAAGGCATAAGCCTTGAATTTGTATTTCTAATATAACTTGTTTTGCTTTCTTCTCTTGATGATTGACCTACTAAATCTCCTGCCAATGTCAACAGAGATTTGATGCAATTGTGGGCTTCATGAGCATTGGCCGGACTGCTAAGAGGGTTAAGGCGATTATGGCGATTGGAGTGGACGAAGCTCCGAACAAGGAAACCCTCAAGAAGATCGGTGAGGTTTCTGCGGTCGAAGAGTTTGTCTTCCTTGATCTGTAAACTTCTTATTCCCAGTATTCATAATAAGAAGGCATATGCAAGTGATGCTGGAAATCTACAGGTATGGCACCTCTGCAAACTCGATTTTACGTGTCGTTTTTTTCGATTTTAGATTAGTTTTTGGAAAGATTTGGATCATCCCTATTTGTGCTAGACAAGGGATTGCTATGAATTGCTGCAATAGCTGAGTTTTGAGACCATTTTTATGCTTTTACTTCTACAGTTGATGGATTGTGTTTGTTTTAGTCTGAGGTTAGAGATAGTGCTTCTAGCTCATGCATATGCAGAGCTGATTGTTGTCTGTTGTGTGTAATGATACACTCTTGAATGTGATTTTTTTTCCACTCTTTAATGAATTGTTTTTTAGTTTGCCATATTATTAATATTATTATCTTGGAGTCGAGAAGTTCCATGCAACTTCTTTTGCAAGAAAATCCAGATATGTGAGCGTGACTGTCATTGATTCTGATTCTGAAAATCTAGACAGAAATATTTTATATAATATAATCATTGACTTTCCTAGTTAGGTGATTTTTCAGCCGTCCAACATATTTTCAGTTGTTATTCTAAGTATCGCATCTTTTCACAAGCTTCCATTGTGAATTTGTTAAGTCATACTTGACTTCATAATATTGAAAGGAAAATTACGATGAAATTTCAGAATAGTATAACATGTAGAGTCAACTCTACACATCACAAAAAATACTCTATGAATTGCTATTTATATCCAGCAAAAATTTAGAAATCTTGATGCAAAAAAAGCAATGACTAAAACAAGCATAGACTAACTCTATCTTAAGCTAACCAATATGCAGATTTGGAAACTCTGTTTGCTGCATTTCTTTCTCTTACAGAGCTTTCATTTGACCGAGCCGAAGGCTTTGAACGCAACTGCAGTGAAGGCTGATGTAGGAGTGATTCTTGATCTTAAGACAAGAGTTGGGATGATGTACAAATCTTGCATTTCTTTGGCTATTGAAGAGTTCTACTCCAAGAACAGTTACTCCACCATCATCGTACCTCATTTTCGAGATTCGAATCGTGAAGTTGTAGCTGCAGTTTCTGCAGGTAAAGATTCAATCTTTTTCATAATCATGGTAGTTTCTTGAAATTTAAACCATCTTCATGATATGCATGGAAATAGTTTCTTTAGAAAATAGGATAAATTACAAAAAAAAAAAAAAAAAAATACTAGTTAAACCTTGATAAAGTAATATTCGATAGAGTAGTAACCTCACTTAGATAATAGTAATTTTTACCAATCCTAACTTGACTCGATAGACTAAAATAATGTTCGATAAAGTAATAACCTCATTAAACGAATATTTTTTTTCAGTTCCAATGTTATTATTTTAAAGAGGTTTAACTATAGAGTCAATAGTATTCTACCTTATTTTTGGTTCAAAGAATCTTGAAAAAGTTTGATTCTTGCTGAGAGTTTTCATTGGTTTGATTTTAGTATATGAAAAAGTACGTGTTGGGTGTCTGAAAAGATTCAGTTTTGTGGTGAATGTGTTTATTTCTAAAATCTTGATTTAACTTCAAATATTGAAAATTTATGTGGTTGCCCTCTTTGTGCAGCTATTGATCTTATGAAGAACACTAAAGTGATGGCGATTTTCGGGCCACAGAGATCGACTCAAGCAGATTTCGTGATAGACATAGGTAACAAAGTAAAAGTCCCAATAATCTCACCCGCCACAAGCCCCTCTCTATCGCCTCAAGAATCGCAATACTTCGTACGATCAGCATGGCGATCTTCCTCACAAGCCAAGGCAATCGCAGCACTTGTGAAGAAATTCGGTTGGAGGGAAGTTTCAATTGTGTATGAAGATAACAATTATGGGAGTGGATTAGTCCCATTCTTGACTCAAGATTTGTTGGAAGTCAATTCTTTAGTCTCAAACTTGAGTGTTATCTCCCCCTCTGCTGAAAATGATCAGATTCTTGAACACCTCCTTAAGTTGAAGAAAATGCAGACGAGGGTGTTTGTTGTTCATGTTCTTCCCTCTCTTGCAACGCGTTTCTTTAGAATGGCGAAAGAGGCTCGGATGATGAAGGAGGGGTATGTTTGGATTACTACTGATGTATTAACTACTTTGTTAGATTATTTGGATTCTGAGACTATTGAAGCAATGCAAGGTGTTGTAGGGGTGAAGGCTTACTTCCCGCAGTCGAATGAGGTGAAGAACTTCAGCCGGAGATTGAGTAAGAAGATGAAGAAGGAGAATCCGGATGTCGAAAGAGCGGAGCTTAATGTTTTTGGCTTGTGGGCTTATGATAGTATACAAGCTTTAGCAGAAGGGATTGAAAGAGTAGGCTTATCATCTCCAAATTTCAAGAAAAGGGTTGATGGAGGAAGTTTAACAGATTTGGAAGAAATTGGGACTTCAATTAGTGGGCCATCACTTGTGAATTTGATGAGGAATTTCACTTCCAAAGGGTTGAGTGGTGATTTCTTGATAAGGGATGGTGAATTGCAGCCATCTGTGTTTGAAGTAATGAATTTGGTAGGCAGAGGAGCAAATAGGGTTGGATTTTGGACTAAAAAAGATGGGATTTTAAAGAAACTTGATGGGAAGGATTCTAACAATCCTAGCAAGAATCTTGGAGGGATTTTATGGCCGGGGCAGATAAGCAGCCCTCCGAGAGGGTGGGAAGTTTCCGGAAGCGCGAACAAGTTAAGGGTAGGAGTTCCGATCAAGAGCAGGACTAACGAACTCACAAATGTTGAAGTTGATGAAGAAGGGAGGTTTGTGAAAGCAAGCGGCTTCTGCATTGATGTGTTTGAAGAGGTGATTGCTTCGATGCCTTATCACGTCGAAATCGAGTATATCCCGTTCGACAACTCCCATGGGAAGAACAGCACTGGCTATTACTATGATTATGCAATTGAAGAGCTTTTTTTCAAGGTAAAAAAGCTTCTTACTCCCTCCGCCCAGCTCAACTTGTCTTATTTTTCTTTTCGGGCTGTCCCATTTAACTTGTCAGATAGAGAATAGTTACTATACAAACTCCATCATTTTTTCTCATGGGGCCTACTTCTCTTCTCACAACCAGCCATTCATCTTAATCTTCGTGCCGAAAGAAAACAAAAGAAGTCGAGCAGGACGAAAGGAGTATTTACTACTCCCTCCATCCATTATTTCTGACTCGCTTTTCTAATTGGGACGTCCCATTATTTCTGACTCAGTTCCAATCTGGCAAAAAATTAACACTTTCTCCTACCTATTCGTCTTCTTTCTCCTATTTTATCCATTCTATCATTATCTCACTTATTTTCTCTCTCATACTTTATCATCTACTCTCTAATTATCCCAATCATATTCTCTCTCCTACTTTATCCTACCATCACTCTCATACTTTATCATTCACTTTTTTAATTTCCGTGCCGAAAAAATCTGAGTCAGAAATAATGGGACAGAGGGAGTAGTTACTACTTACTATCATTAATTAGCATTGTTTTGTATTTGTATGTGTTTTGGTTTCGAGTTCTAATTAGGTTAAAACTTTGTGTGCAGAGATTTGATGCAGTTGTAGCAGATTTAACCATGTCAGCAAACAGATCAAATTATGTTGATTTCACTATTCCTTACATAGACTCTGGAGCTTCCACAGTTGTCCCTATTGTGGACAGCAAGAATGCTTGGATTTTCATGAAGCCTCTCACAACTGGCCTCTGGCTAACCATAGGAGCCTTCTTTGTGTTCACAGGGTTTGTCGTGTGGGTTCTTGAGCATCGTGTGAATGAAGAGTTTCGTGGTTCGCCTTTGCAGCAAGTTGGGATGATCTTCTGGTTCTCTTTCTCAACACTTGTGTTTGCACATAGTAAGTCCTCAATTCTTGAATATATAGTCTATTTCTTCGGATAAAAGGCGAAAAAATAGTTTCGTTCATGTGAAAATGCATAAATAACGCGGTAAGTCATGAATTCTTGATTATATAGTCTATTTCTCTGGGTAAAAGGCGAAAAAAATACTTTCTTTCATGTGAAAATGCATAATAACACGGGGTAAGTCGTAAATTCTTGACTATATAGCCTATTTCTCCGGGTAAAAGGTGGAAACAAAACTTTCTTTCATGTGAAAAGGCATAAATATCGCGTGCTTTTTTTAACAATACCTTTTGTTCTTAAAAAATGTTGCATGAATACCCCTCCGGTCAAATTTCACTGTAGCGTTGTCAAAAAAATTACTTTTTTGCCCTTTATTTAGTTACATTATGAGAGTATTTGAGACATTATACATCAGCCAAAAAAAGCTTCGACAGTCACACTGGTAGAGTTTGAGATGCGTACAGAGTTAAATTTGATTGGAGGTGTTTTCGTGCAAATTTCATAAAGAGTATGGCTATATTTTTTTCAAAAAAAACGAACGCATGATAATTTTACGTATTTTTACGCTACTTCTTCTGCCCTTTTCGCCTACTTCTCCATTTCAGTCAACCCTAAAAGCTCCAATCTTGATGCAGAGGAGAAAGTGAAGAGCAACTTATCGAGATTCGTAGTGATCATGTGGCTATTCGTGGTGCTCGTGCTCACCTCGAGCTACACTGCAAGCTTGACATCGATGCTAACGGTCCAACAGCTCGTGCCAACGGACATTCGCGATCTTACAAAGAAAGGCGAGTGTGTTGGCTACAAAGAAGGCCATTTTGTGAGGGGATTCTTGGATAGCATCAAATCGGACAACTCCAAGTTTAGGACATATACCTCGTTCGAAGAATACGATGAAGCTCTCTCCTTGGGGAGTGGGAAAGGAGGAGTTGGTGCAGTTGTGGATAATTTGCCTTCCATTAGGCTGTTCCTCTCCAAGTATTGCCACAAATACACCATGATTGGTCCAACTTACAAAAAATCTGGCTTTGGATTTGTAAGTAACCTTTCTTCTCATTCTTTACGGATTTTTTTTTACTATGTGTTTCGGTAAAAATGTATAAAACTTCTTTTATTATTATTATTTTTTTAATACTACCTCTGTCACGCTGAAGTGACTCGTTTTATTCATTGGGACATTTCACTAAAAATGGTTCATTCTAAAAGGATAAAGATCGTGTGGACCAAATTTAACTGCAAAAAATTCGAACAATACCACAAAACATCATTCTCTTAATTTCTATATCGAAGAATTTTGAGCCGCTTTTAGCATGATGGAAGTAATAAGTAAAATATTTTGTATCTTTAAAATGTATAACATGGAAATTCCTTCCGTCATGTGTTTGCATATGAAAATGCTAGAAGCCTGGCTAGGTAATATTTTACCCCCGTCTCATAGAAAGTCTCTTATCCATTCAAAAACCGAAAATTATAATATCTCGAGTACCCTTCAAAATTATATAAATGAAAAGGGCAAAAACGTATTTTTACTAACAAAACAGAGTGAAAGAGTTTAAAACGCAGAGTAAATTAAAGGAATAAATTAGTTAATCGCTATCGTATAAATTTGCAGGCATTTCAAAAGGGTTCTCTGCTAGCACCAGATGTGTCGAGAGCAATACTGAAAGTGAAGGAGAACGGCAAAATGGAGGAGTTTTCGAGGAATTGGTTTGGAGAAGAAGGCTGCGGATCTCGGAATGGAACTGATGTGGAGTCCAAAAGCCTCAATTTGGATCATTTCAAGGGGCTGTTTATGATTTCTGGCCTATCTTCGTTGTCAGCCCTAGCCATATCCTTGTTCGTCTTCTTCTACAAGAATCGGCATGTGTTAGCCTCCGGAGATTCTCTGAAGAGGAAAGTCTCTGATCTAGCTGGAGCTTTTGATCGGAATAGAGATGATAAATTTCCGTCGTCGCCATCGAAGGAATCAATAGCTATTTCACGCGATGGAGAAGGAATGTTTTCACCGTATGCAGGGTTTGCAACGATATAATTAGTGGTAACAAGAGCTTAATCTGTAAATGTATTGTTCGTTGGTTGTTTGTATCAACATTTGTTAATATCTAATGGAAGAGTTCGATTGTTGATCAATTCGAGATTGTTGAGGTTGTTGAACGCATAATTTGAGCTCTGGCTGTCGGATTCTAACACTTTCGACGCTGCAATCAAGTTTATGCAGAGAAGATGTTTGCGAAAAGGTTAGTACAACTTCTTTAAGAATAAAAGATCAAATTTGTGGTTGAATGCAATAGAAAATATTAATCATCTTGTGAACATATGATCAAGAATTTCTGGTACACGTAAAATTGTGCAAAATGTAGAATCTAGGAAGCCCACCACATGTTTGATTCAATATCTGAAAGGAATAGAACTGGTCAGAGATTCTCATCTTTTTATTAGGATTGAAAAGTCCACATGTTGAAATATCTACTTGAGTTTCATCATAGACTTGGTAATACGCGTACTTAATGAACTATGTCGTTATTATTCTGTTCCAACATCTTTGACACTAACAGTGCTATACTTTTCTATATATTTCGTCCCTTTCCAAGTCGAATTTTTAATTAGCTTTCCATCGTATATTCAATGCAGAATCCACAATTCTTTTTGTTGCTTTTGCTTTTGTTCATGAGCTTTTGTGTTGCTCCACTGAGCGGTTCGAATGCTACTGCTGCAAAGGTTGATGTAGGAGTGATTCTTAATCTTGACCAAACTGTGGGAAAGATATCCAAGACTTGCATCTCTATGGCGATCGAGGATTTCTATTCCAACCGCGATTACAGCACCATGATTGTGCCTCATTTCAGGAATTCGAGCAGTGACGTTGTTGCTGCAGCTTCTGCTGGTAAGCTTAAGCCTTCTTTAGATTCATTAAGTGTCTAATAAGTCTTCCCTAGATTGTTTTCATTTGCTTAAAGCTTGGGAAAGTTGGCTAAATTCTGATTTGAGATTTTTCTTGCAGCTGTAGATCTGTTAAAGAATACTCATGTGATGGCGATTCTTGGGCCACAGAAATCCATTCAAGCAGACTTTGTGATCCAAATTGGTAACAAAGTGAAGGTTCCAATAATATCTTCAGCAACAAGTCCGACTCTATCGCCAAAAGATTCAGAATACTTCATAAGAGCATCATGGTGTGCCTCTTCTCAGGTAAAAGCGATTGCAGCAATTGTAAACAAATTCAGTTGGAGGGAAGTTGTTTTTGTATATGAGGATACAAATTACGGAAGCGCGTTAGTGCCATTTTGGACTGAGGATCTGCGAGAGAGCAATGCTTTGATCTCATACCAAAGTGTTATATCCCCTTTTGCCTCCGATGATCAAATCCGCTTGGAACTCTGCAAGTTAAAGGAGATGCAGACGAGGGTGTACATCGTCCATATGCTGCCGGTTCTTGCATCCCGTTTCTTCCAACTGGCAAAAGGAGAAGGGATGATGGAAAAGGGATATGTTTGGATTATTGCTGATGTGCTAACTAGTTTACTGGATTCTATGGAACAAAAGACTATGGAGGCAATGCAAGGTGTAATAGGCGTGAAGGCTTACATTCCAAGGTCCAAAGAACGCGACAAATTCACTAGTAGATGGAACAAGAGGTTTCATAACGAGAATCCCGACATGGACAGAACAGAACTTGATGTTTTTGGGTTGTGGGCTTATGATAGCATCACAGTTCTAGCAGAGGCAATTGAACGAGTTGGTTTGACATCCCCTGATTTCAATGGATCGCTTGATGGAGAAAATTTGACAGATTTGGAAGCAATCGGAATATCAAAAGCTGGAGAGTTGCTTCTTCCTTCAATCAGAAACCACATGTTCAAAGGGCTGAGTGGTGTTTTTAACATAAGTGATGGTGAGTTACAGACATCTGCATTTGGGATAGTGAATGTGAATCGCGGAAGAGAAAACACGGTTGGATTCTGGAGTGAACAATGTGGGTTTTCGAGTGTAAATCCGGATAATTGCTCAAGTGAAGAGGAAGATATTGATCACATTACATGGCCAGGAAAGCCAGAAGAAGTGCCTAAAGGGTGGGAAATCCCTAGAAGTGGTAAGAAGTTAAGAGTTGGAGTTCCAGCAAAAGGCGGTTTCAATCAATTTATTCGTGTTGAAAAGAATAATAAAACAAATAAAGTTGAAGCATATGGTTTCTCCATTGCTGTTTTCGAAGAGGTAATGAAGTCGATGCCAACTGTCCAGTACGAATATGTTGATGGCCAGAGTGCTGGAGATTATAATGCTCTTGTTAAGGGAATACAAGATAAGGTAAAACATAAGCCTTAACTTTGTTTCATATATAGTTTTTCTCTTTTTTTTGTTTTCTTCACTTGATTTAACATACTGAATCTCCTGCCAACGCCAACAGAAATATGATGCAATGGTGGGAGATGTGACTGTTACATCTATCAGATCAGAGTATGCAGATTTCACTATTCCTTATTCAGAATCTGGAGTTGCTATCATCGTCCCAATTTCCCATAACGAGAGGAAGAATGCTTGGATATTTATGAAACCTCTAACAGCTGGTCTCTGGCTCACAACTGGAGCCTTCTTTGTATTCACTGGATTCGTCGTTTGGGTTCTTGAGCATCGCGTGAATAAAGAATTCCGAGGCCCACGTCACAAGCAAGTTGGGATGATGTTCTGGTTCTCTTTCTCAACACTTGTTTTTGCACACAGTAAGTCCAAGATTCTTGATACATGTAGTCTTTATCCTTATACCTCGTTCTTCTTTCTGAGACTCGAATTATTATGACAGGGGAGAAAGTGGAGAGCAACTTGACAAGATTCGTGCTGATCATTTGGGTGTTTGTGGTGCTGGTTTTGCAAGCAAGTTACACTGCAAACTTAACTTCCATGTTAACAGTAGACCAGCTGCAGCCTAAAATCACTGACATTTCAGACCTCATAAAGAACAAAGAATACGTCGGAATACAAACGGGCTCCTTCGTTGAAGGATTCTTGAAGAACATGTCATTTGGCAGTTTAGACAGATTCAACACTTCCATGCTACGGAACTATACCACAATGGAAGAATTTGATGAAGCACTCGCAAATGGCAGCAAGAATGATGGAGTAGGTGCAATTATTGATGAACTACCTTACATTAGGCTCCTTCTTAACAGGTACTGCCACAAGTTTACCATGATTGGTCCGATATACCCAACATCCGGCCTTGGATTTGTAAGTCCCTTTTCTCACGATTTCGCTATTTCCCTCTTTTTTTACACTTCTGCGTAAATGGTTGATCTAGAGTTGATCTAGTGTTCAATCCATGTTAGGATCGATTTAAATTAATTATATCAAGTAACACACCAATGAATTTGCAGGCATTTCCAAAGGGTTCACCACTAGTCTCTCAAGTTTCAAGGGCAATAGTGAAACTGAAGGAGCAAGAGAGAATGGTGGAAATTTCGAAAGAATATCTAGGAGACAGAGAAGGCTGCACCAACACTACTGATGGAGCTTTAAGCACATCTCGAAGCCTAGATCTGGATAGCTTCACGGGACTGTTTGTTATTGCTGGGGTATCATCATCACTAGCTCTGGCTATATTCTTGTCCAGTTTCTTATACGAGAATCGGTTTATATTAACGTCTACTGCTTCCGTAAAGCAAAAGCTCTATGAACTAGCTGGTGTTTTCATTAGGGAAAAAGGTGTTTCTAGTCCTGATAATGGAGGAGTTTATGCAGCAACTCCGACCATCAGCATTCCGTTCGATGAGGAAGTGATGTTCTCCGAAGATGAAGGTTTCGCGGTCGTAGAACTGACTCCCACCCAATGAAGGATATGGTTAGTTTGTTGTTCAGTTGTGTAGGAGGAACATTGTTTGCCTCTTTTAACTTAGTAGATTCACTTTGTATAATAGTCAGCTAGTAGTTGTATAGTTTGTTATTCTTTAAGAAAGAGATCTTGTATACTGCATTCATAAATAAATTCATAGTGGTGTATATTCTTATAACAATGGAGGTATCAAAGATTGAACATATATCTTGTGCGGTGTATATTGTTTAACTTTTGGGTAATTGATTTATGTCCACACGTCCTTCTGTTTTTTTAGAATGAGGACACTTAATGGACTTAACTAGGAAATTAGGGAAAAAGATGTTGCAAGTTCTGATAATGGAGGAGGAGTTTATGCAGCAGATCCTTCCACTAGCATTCCTTGTGATGAGGATGAGATGTTTTCACAAGATGAAGGGTTCTCAGTAGTAGAAATGACTCCTAACCAGTAAGGATTTTTAGTTTGTTGTTTAGTTGTATAGGAGTAAACATTTTTTGCCACATTGTATAATATTTAGCTAGTACTTTAGATGGTGTAGGTTGATATCTTTACTTATTCTTTCAAAGGAAGAGATCTGTTAAACTACATTCATAAATAAATTCACGGTGGATTATTCCCTCCGTTTCATTCATACTGTCATGTAGAGTTTCGGTACGAAGTTTAAGAAATTCGACTTTTTTTTGTGTAAATGATGCGGGCCCACATGATTTTTTTGCGATTTATAGTGTTTTTTTTCCTTTTATGGAAAGGAGACTATCAGCGAGACAACCCGATATAGGTAGTCTTTGGAATAGCTTTTTAAGCAAAGTTTAGCTACTTATGTAAAAGTCATTTTAAGTAAAAATTATTAGTATTTGCAATATTTGGAAGAAAAAAAATAGTTTAATTAAAAAAAAACAGTATTCCAAACACTAATATAAGCTACTTTTCATTTTATTTTATTTTTTGCTTCTGCTTTTAAAAAACACATCTCGACCGGCTTATAAGTTTCTGCTTATTCTGATTTATTGTAAGCTCCAAAAAAGCAAATGCTTACCTTCCAAAAATTAAAAAAAATGCTTCTACATTAAAAAAAAAATCAAAATCGGCTTATTTAAGTTGTTGCCAACACTGCCATAGTATACAAGATAATATGAATGAGACGGCGGGAGTACATTCTTATAATAGATAAAACACAAGAATTCTGCAAATTTAGGTTCTGTTCTAACAACTGATCAACTTATACACACTCAAAATGCTCCTCTGGTAGGAAACATAAAAGAATTTCTAGCATTCCAAGTTAAGGCTACAAATCTACTGCTGTGGAGATTAAACAAAAAGGGAAGGGAAATATGAAGGGGGGAAAAACAAATATTACAAGGCAAGTACCGTACGAAACCGCGCATACGCAATCTAATGTACATATTCGTAGCAGCAGCGCATCAGGAACTTCCATGAGATCTAACTGATGACATAGATTGAGCTGAAACAGAAGCCGTTGGGCTGTTGGGATCGCGCTCCCCATTGGCGGTTTTCGGCTTTCCACTCAGCTTCTCCATTGATTCTTGACAAATCTCATTGAACCAATCGTCTTCGGGTAGTATACTACACTCAGCAACAAACCGTCATGCTTAAGCAAGCCAAATGATAGATAGATGAGAAAGCAGAAAGAATCAAGTTTGTTTCAGCCGATCCACTTATAAGTCGTATTTCATCACAAGAAAGGCCACCCCTAGTATCGAAACTAGAACAGTTTTCCATACCTTCCATTAAGATATGAATAGTACTTCAAACTCATAAGCTTCCATCAATTACAACCCCAGAAACTAAGAGAAGCTTTGAAGACGCAGAATTACAAAATCGCATATCTAGCGTATTCTTTTTCCATGGAGGAGGTAGGAAGGAGGTCGTAGTTGCAGAACAATAATCAATGAATATGTAAGTCCAAAATAATGTTAATTCTACCAACAAGAATCCAGTAAGCTAGCAGATGCTACTATTTCTCATATAGATTCCAATAAAGTTGTTCCGTAGGTTTCTAATTCAGCTTATGATAGCAATCGTCATGTCCCATCCATGACACTATTATAACTAGACCACTAAGAAACTGCGGGTATTCATTAATTTAAATTTTTCAAAAAACTAAATGATTATTGACTATAAGCTCAATCGAGTCTGAATATGAGAAAGGAGTTGCAGAAATGAAACAAATGCAATTTGGAAATGCCAGGCTGACGTAAGGAATTTACCTGTATGGATCCATGCCTGTTGAAGAAAATGCAGCTATTGCTTTATTTATAATATCATTCACCACTCGGTGCAAGTTCCTAGACAAGTAACGGCCTTGCGACGCGAAACAAAGGACAAATTTCATATCCAAATAGAACTGCAAGAATTAAGATTATGTTTAACATATAGACAAAGGCATGGAGAATAGAATCAATCACAGAGCTGATATCGGTTTTTCATACCTGCTGTAGACCAAGATCACCCAACGGCCGAGGTCCTTCCTCAATTTCATCCCAAAATGTTTGATCTTCTGAAAGCCATAAAATAACGGTCTCTGTGAGCCTCATTAACAACAATGTGGCAAATCTTTCTCGGCCCACAAACATATCTGCTGCTATACTAGCCATCCTATTCAACTTTGCATAAAGATCCTGGAAGCACAGAAAAGATAGCATATATTAAATAAATAAAAATGCGCTCTTCAATGTTTGTAGAGAAAGGAATTCAATAGATTATGCATGTGTGACTAAAAGAAAGACAGATTGACTAAATGGCATCCACGTGATATTCACGTCATTAAAGAACCAGTTTATTGAGATAGGGAGGCAGCATAATCAGCTTGAAAATGTAAAGTATACCTGAAATACGGGAGTAGGGAACCACTCAATTTCATCTGGATTCCCGTTCATATTTATGTATGTTTCTGCAGTTAGATAACTATCCCCTTCTTCAGTAAAAATAAGGTCTAGAGCATGTTGGCGGCAGAAACTATCTTTCAATCTGTCAACAGAAGTCACAAGCCGCCGCCTCCATTCCCTTTGCTCGGGGTTACGATTCTGGCGGTCCATGGGCCTTCTACGAGAATCCTCCTTGTAATTAGGCTGATTTAATTGGGATAGCTTCATTGCAGCACGAGGCAACAGCTCCTCAGCCAGTAAGGATGCATTGGCGAGCAATGCTATTTGTTGTGCTTCAGTTTCAGCCATTCGGACAATTTTATTTTCCGAACCTTCAAAATCTGCCTCTTCCTCCATCGAGCCGGGTAATGCTTTTATAAGGATATTCACATATGAATTGAACACCTGGAACAAGCCATCCAGGGTTTTACTTCCTAACTGCAAGCTTAAGAGGGGTCCTATATCTTCAAAGAAGTCCTGGACAAGCAATAAGAAAGACCAGAATCAGGGTCAAGGTTTATACCATCTACTAAAGAAAATGTCGTGGAAGAGAGCTAATACAGATATTTTGTTTGCAAAAGTATGAGTGAATAAAATACATCAAAATACCCTTCAAAATAGAGTGTATTCATCAGATTCCGCCCAAACTTCTGAATTGAGAAGGTTACCTGGACCATTGTATTGAAACGATGAGCACTACTTGATAGCTTGTGCTGATGTGCCATTGCGCCACCAGCAACAGCTGCACCGGTCCTTCCAGACAGACGCACGGAGCTGGGAGGATATGTGAGCTCCCAATTATCAGCAGCCGCTAGGGCAGCTGTACTCTCCTCAATTCGCTTCAGATTAGCATCCAGAGCTTGCTCAACACTAGGTCTAAAAAGCTTCAGGAGAACGGGACAAAGAGCAAGACCACGAGCTTCTAGTAGTGAACAGTGACCTAATGCTATTTGAACACATTCTGCAGCAGATCTCAATCCTCCAGCAGCCGCAGACGAAGCAAGTGCATGTCTTTTGACAAGAAGTGCAAATGCCTCCGTCTGTTTTGTTGCCCACATGACAAGTTCGGATGAATAAGCTGTCTCCTTGCCAAAAATAGTCATCGAATCACTTGCTGCTTGAGCAATGGCAGAGAATACAAGCTGCGATAGTGCTGCTGTGTATGCTCCACCATAGGATGTGCTTGATGGACGGAGGCTCTGCATGTTGTATTGATACCTCTGGTAATGAGCATTAAGAAGTAAACTATGAGCACGTGGACCATCACCGAGCTTTTTAAGAGCAGAAATTGATGCACGAAGCTCAGATCCCCGTGTCGAAGGTTGGCAGGCAGCTTCAGCAAGGTGATCAGCTAACCTTTGTCTATGCTCGGTTATGGTATTCTGAAGTGACAGAAGCACAGATGGAGGCAAAGTTTTTTTCTCTTTTGCTTCAGCCACAACTTGCTCGCCTTCATCAAGGCTGGTTACAGCTTCATCGATCCTTTTTTCAGCTAATAATACATCAAGGAAATCAGGAAACTCTGCTGACCATTTCTCCAACTCAGAAGGCTCTCCTACCGGATCATTGGGCAAACCAGTAGTCACTGAACCATCGGGCACAGTGTCGGACAAAGAGTCAATATGAACTCCCTCAGCTAGATTATGAATCAGGGTTGCCTGAGTGGACAGCAAGTTTCTCATTGATGAAAGCTCGCCCTCTAAATCTGATATCTCTTTGGATGTACTGCAGTTTTTAACGGAAAGTACGATGAAACCTAATCGATATAAATATTGAATATACAGCAGAAGGTAAGTACTAAACAGATCCACCTTATGGTAAAACATGCTGCACGCAAAAAAAAAAATATATGACAATAGAAAAAAAGTGTCCTAATCAAGTAAACTTCAAGAACACAGGAAAAAGTATCCAGGATTTCTCTATCTTTCACTTTCAGGTCATCGAAATGGATGTTGGTAGCTATTAAGTTGATACCAGCATGCAGCAGATGTTACCAAATGGTTGAGCCCTCCGTGGACAGCAGTTTTACTTCTTATAAGTAAAGTTGCAGTAGCAATTTAGATAAAAAGTAATTCCATATCTTATGTCTATGAGTATCTTCTGCATTCCAATTAAGCGAGAAAACATTTTATACAAAAATGTCAAAGAATGCCAGAGAAGCAAAGTTATTACAATAACCAGAAATCACATAACCACAAAAAACTCACCGAATAAAAGCTGTATAATTCGCGTAGACACTTCGTCGCATTTCTTCAGCAGAAGCTCTTTTCAGATCAACAAGGTATGAGCATAACTGTCTAATTTCCTGCAGAAGATTCTCAGATTATAATTTGCAGCACAAATGCACATTTTCTAATGAATCCCGATAGATCAAATAAAAGATTGGCATCACCAATGGAAACTGATTCCCCCCATCCTCCCAGCCTCCCCACTGTAAAAATGGTCAAAGATTTCACTGTACGGTTTGCTACTATAGCCTACTCCACATACCAATGGACTAAGGTAGTCCGTAAAGTGAGCGCTGGGGTGACAGTTCGTATTAGCTATAGAATCCATTTAATTCTTATGACATGCCAAACAAAAAGGAAAATCGATAAAATTGAACTGGTATATCAGGATATTGTTGTGTGAGAAGCACAAAAATGTATTGGAGGAGGTGGTTAAAGGCTTCCTGCATATACTTTCTCCAAAAAATTTACCTATTTATAGTAAATGCTCAAATTTTAAATCACATACCACAAAAACACACAACCATAATATTGGTGAAACAATATATACATTTATTAAAATGTAATTCCTGTTTTTCGGGTTGTTTCGCAAAGACAAAAATATCAAGATGTAGCTTGGTACAAACTTCATAAAGTTATTACTACCAGAATTGGTGCATAGAACATCAAACAAGATTCCATAATCATCACCAACAAAATTGTAACCAATTCTTTGATTGCGATACTCCTTCAACATAGAAAGGGGAAAAAAACCTATAAATAAGAAAATTTTCAATCTAAATCATTGACTAATGATGTTCAAACAAGTTGTCATCAGATAATTACTCTACCGAGTAGCACGCATTTTTTTAACAAATTAGAATTCTAAACATAGTTTTCCGGATCACTCCGTCAATAAACCAACAAAAATTCCGAACCTTTTCGCCGAGCGAATGACACTTGGACTGCACAAAACCATCAGCGTCGAAATGATCGGACTTGAAAACCTTGAGATTTTCCTCAAATTTCACCCCCGCATCTTTGGCATTCCCCTTTACCGTAGCTCCCGAGTGCGCCGCTCTTGACCGAGACGATTTCGCCGAAGCCATTGCTGGAAGATTTTCTCAATACAAATAAACTGAACTAACAAAACAACCTAGCAGTTAACTGAATCGAGCTAAAACAGATCAGCCGCAAGTCGGCGGTTGAGATCCGACAGCTCTCTCTCCGACGCAAAGCTAGAGCAGCTCCGATCCGAAACTGGTGGATAAATCAAGATCTAGATACAGTAGAGATGAGATTAGGGATTGAATTCGCCATTGACGAAGGTAAGAAGGAATTGGGGATTTGGTTGAGTTGGTTTTGGTTGGCGGAATGTTTTGTTGGGCTGTCGAAGAAACAGCTCTTACTTTTCTTTAAATTTAAATAAAGTAAAAATATTTTTTCTTATTTTATCAAAATTAGCATCATCAATTCATCATTATTGGTCCATTTTTCACATTAATCTATCCATTACTCTCAAACTTCCCTAAAATACAATAATGTTTCTTATCTATAATGTTGACACATTATTGGTCCATCTTCACCCCGCTACACGTGGTATACAAACCCCGCTCTAGTATAACAGTCAAGCGATATAAAATCATTCGCATTTCAATTGGTGAAATTATCGATTTCTTTTCATTTGGAACCGACGACTTCACGATTTTAAAAGGAACAAACTGAAACCCAGGGTTTTAAAAGGAACAAACCGTACTTTCAAACTTCCCTAAAATACAATAATGTTTCTTATCTATAATCTTGACACATTATTGGTCCATCTTCTTTTTATATGACGAGAGAACCCCGCTACACGTGGTATACAAATCCCGCTCTAGTATAATAGTCAAGCAATATACAATCATTCGCGTTTCAATCGGTGAAATTACCGATTTCTCTTCATTTGGAACCGACGGTTTCACGATTTTAAAAGGATCAAATCGAAACCCGTGGTTTTAAAAGGAACAAACCGAACTTTCAAACTTCCCTAAAATACAATAATGTTTCTAATCTATAATGTTGACACATTATTGGTCCATCTTATTTTTATATGACGAGAGAACCCGCTACATGTGGTATACAAACCCCGCTCTAGTATAATAGCCAAGTGAAATATAATCATTCGCGTTTGGTGAAATTATCGATTTCTATTCATTTGGAACCGACGGTTTTACGATTTTGAAAGGAACAAACTGAAACCCACGATTTTAAAAGGAACAAACCGAAAACCCAACGGCAAACTGTACGGTTTCAGATGGTTTTGATTTGCATTGATTCCAGTTTATGCCAGTTTTAATTCCGGTTTGAAACCCTATTTGAGCCGCTTTCAGTTTGAAAATTGACATGTCTACTTGTGTAACAGTCAAGTGAAATACAATCAATTATCGAACCAGACCGCCTCAAAATAAGAGAAAATTACCTAATTGAACTTAAAATAAGAGTTAGGTATAATCTTCTATTTTGTGCAATCTTAAAGCAAACTTTATTGGAAGGAAATTCTTGCATCAACACATTTGATGATAAAGACAAATGAAAGAAAAGAGGAGTAGGTTGTAATAAGGCAGGCAGGCAGCCAACCAATCTCTCCAACAATAATTGCAACAATAGAAGATGCAACGATTTATTTTAACAAGATAAATAGCCAAATAATTGGCAACACCATAGTAAAAACTCAAGTCAAAACATTCACATTATTATGAGTCAATTGGATCCAAACTTAGATCAACAAGACTAGTTTGTATCAAGACAAAACGAATGCGAAAAAGGGTCTTCCCTCTTCGGTTTTGAGTAGACGTTGAGGAAGACTCGCATGGCGATTTCCAGCCTCATTCAGGGCTGTCGGTGCGGATGGCTGAAGAAACAAGCAATGAAGAGGATACTTAGTTACAGAAATGGTGGGATGCAAACTTAGTGGAACAAGAAAGAGACTACACATGGAATCCTATGTTAAACTGTTTAACATCATATAGATCGCAAGAGCAAGTATACACAAACTATATCACGAAACTCGAGTGTAAAGAAAATTTAAAAAGTCTAGATTTGATGGTAAATATAGCAGAACTTTGTTATCAAGAACTTAACTTCATTTCTGTGTTATTCCTTTTGAAACAAGAACTTGTTCAATGCTGCAAGAACATGATGTATCTAGAATTCTCTCGACTTCAATTCACTGGAATATGCAGACTGCAGTTAGACTAACATGAAGAGAACGAAGAGAAATTTACTTCCCCGTGTTAAACTATACTCCCTCCGTCCCATTCATCGGGTCTTTTTTTACTTTTTGGGTTTTCCTTTCATCTTGTCTCATTCCAAAAATGGCAACTTTTCAACACACAATTAACCACTCTCTTTTTATGGGACCCACCCCTTCACTCACAACTAACAACTCTCCTTAATATACTTGTCAAAAAAATAGGAGACGAGCTCAATGGGACGGAGGGAGTACAAGACTGTACTGTATTTGCACTTATAAATACAATGTATTGACACTAATATGCAGTCCAATTTCCTAAACCATAAACGCACTCTAGCTAGATAGACCAACCAGAAAGAGCTCAAGATGAATTAATGAGACTTTTTTCAAGTTGCTCATCCAATGAATTATTTGAAATTAGAAATGGCTAAGAACAGACTTGAAAGGACTTTGCAGTTTAACGATCAGTAAGGCTACTCATCAGAGTGGAATAAATACATTAAGCAGGGATGCAATATTAATCTCATCTTAAAAAATGCTTAGCAGTTTAATGATCAGGAGACGGGGAAGTTCTTCTGGCACTAATAGGAACTACTAAGAGCCGAGAGTAGGAGGGAAGAAGTGAGAAAAATTCTAGCCGGAACAAAGGATATTTGGTACCCAATAAAAGCAAAAGAACCCAATAAAACAGACTCCCTTATGACGATAAACAATCCCACGGTCTGCAACTACTAGCCCAAATAAAGATGTGTCAACAAATAGGATTTTCTTTGGAATAGATTGTAGTAAGCAAGAACGAAAAAGGTAAACACACGAAGCATGGCTGCTGCACTATCCTCTGTTCATAGATTTGATCGTATTAAAAACAAGTCCATTCATTTATACAAGCAATAGACAATCACCAGCGTAAAAGAGACCGACTCAATACATAGAACCACTTCACAATCCTACAACAAAAACTCCAAGGGGCAAACAAGGAGAGAAAAACATTATGTTTGACAATTACAAGACAAGATAAATCAAAAATCAAAACATTATCTCAAACAGTATAAAAAATGCTTGGTAGGGGTGAAAATGGGTCGAATACGGGCGGATAGTGTTCTTTCCATATTTTGTCCCATATTTTTTTCTCGAATTTGGAGTCGAATACGGGAAGGCCGGATACAAATACGAATTCGGAATATTCGAGATACGAATACAGGGCGGATATATGATGAATTCGGATCGAATTCGAATAACAAGAATTGAAAAATATGATTTATAAATAACCATCTATTTGTGATTGCAACATATGAAAAAAATCACGTATACAATATTTAATAGAAGTTTTAATGCAAACGATAGTTAATATACTATCCATTGTGAATAACATAATTTTTAGGATCAAGAAAGTACGAAAAAATTCCAAAATTCAACATAAAATACCTAACAATAACTATAGATGCACTTAATATTTTTTTTTAATATCTTTTTTAATCTTAATTTATTATTATATTAAAAAATTGATTATTAAATAATTCGAATATCCGAATTCATAATTTGAGAAATATCCGAATTCATAATCCGGACAATATCCGATTAAATACGGGAAAGATCGGATTCGGGCGAATAATGTGAAATCCAAATTCGAATCCGCATCCGATTTAGGCTATCCGGATTCGAACCCGTATCCGACCAGATACTAGATTTGCTCCCCGAATTTGATCCCGATCGGATCCGGCTCCGGATCGTGCGGATAATATCCGATCCGTTTTCACCCCTAAATGCTTGGTAACATAAGGGCATAGCTAACATCAACCGCTTATCCGATCTTTAACTAGGTATTACGTAGTAAGCTCAAATTAATGGAGTAAACCTAATCCGAAATCAAAAACCTCATAATCAAACCCTAAATTTCATATAACTACCAATCCGACAAGCAAACTGATCACATTGTCAGCACAGGCCAAACACCTACATCCAAAAATCTAACACAAATCGATAATCAATCAAAACCAATAAGTAAACCCTAAGAAGCCTCGCAACAACCGAAACGAAACAATCCACACACGAAACAACACAACCAAAACACAATTCACCAACAAAATTAAACAGATCCTAAAAATCTAAACTGTAAATATGAAAAAAGGCGAAAGACAATTACTTGGTTTCTCGGGTTTGCCATCGACCCATTTGGAAACGTTGAAATGGACCTTCTCGCGGTTCAAAGCTTCAGATCTATGAGGCTCCTTCAAGCACTGCCTCACAAGGCTAGCGCAGAGGTTCGAGTAGGTCACGTAAGTCATCCCCGCAGATCTCCAGAACGGTGCCGCAGCGTTCGATGCCATTTCTTCCTCTTCGCGTTTTACTCTCTCACTAGCTCTCTCTCACCTCGCAGTGTGTCGATCAGGGATCCATTGATATAGGGCTTTCACCTTGTATGGGCTACCGCTAATGGGCCGCGTTCTAACTCGTCTCCATATATCTAGTGGGCCTGGGCCTGGGCCTGCAATTGTCACAACTATACAAATTTATACTCCCTCCTC
The DNA here is from genome assembly GCA_028984105.1 of Lavandula angustifolia. Classification (NCBI taxonomy): domain Eukaryota; kingdom Viridiplantae; phylum Streptophyta; class Magnoliopsida; order Lamiales; family Lamiaceae; genus Lavandula; species Lavandula angustifolia. The sequence goes on from CM054814.1 coordinate 13,807,587, forward strand.
CCATTGAACTTGCCTTATTTATTTTCGACTGTTATTAAGGAGAATTGAAAACTGTGCCAATGGTCCCACAAGAGAAAAGTTGATAGCTATGTGTAAATTAATTACTCCCTTTATTCCATTCATTTTGTCCCACTTTCCTTTCTGGATTTTCTTATTCATCTCGTCTCATTTCAAAAATGACAATTTTTTATATACAACTAACCACTCTCTTTTTGTGGGTCGCACTTCTTCACTCACAACTAATAAACCTCCTTAATATATGTGCTGAAAAGAAATAAAACAAGTTTAATTGAACGGAAAGAGTACCTTTTTATAAAGAGACAAGATGGACAATCCGAAAATAAAAACGAGTCAAGATGAATGAAACCCAGAAAATAATTAAAATTCTACAATTTATTTTATTATCAATCTCTTTTTAGTTTTTGCAAAAAAAATTCACATCAATTTTGTGAAGGAATGTCAATGGTTAGTTGGTAATTACAATATATCGGAATCAAGAATCAGTATAAACCTGGAAGATGTTAACACATCGAAATAGAGATTTGGAATCATACCAAAAAAGCTCTTAAATCCCTAGTAAATTGGGTGATTTGAATAATTTCGAACTCAAACCCAATTTTCGGCTGCAAAACAATTCACTCCCACTGAAGATATTGAATAGATAAGTGTAAAAGCTCAAGAAAATGATTAAATTTGCAGAAAAGATATGGTCTTTAGATCAACAAAATTGGAAATCAGGCATGTAAAACTTATGCAACAGCACATGAAAGATCTGAGAGAAAGAGAAGGACTATCTGTTCATTATAAGACTAGTAGAGCTTAAACAAAACAAGTAACAAAGTTAACAGTCCAGTAGTTCCGTACAGGCACGGCCGTTATACGAGCAAAACACCATTGATGCAGCCATCGTTTTCGGGATTATTAGTAACTTGCGCGTACTTCCCTGCATTCATCATACATTGTAGAGTAATGAACAAATAGCAGGATTCATATAAATTTCGAGAGGGGCAAAGCGTGAAGCGAATGAACATACCCCACACAACTTTTCCAGCAGGTGTAACCAGACCAAGTTCACTAACATTAACCTAGAATACAAATGAAAGGCGATTTGAGATTATAAAAATATGGAATTAAATCGAATAAGGCAGATGAGGGTTATTACGAGATGTTGCACGAAAAGATTACCTCAATTATGGTTCCTCTGGTAATAACACCAAGAGATGTATACATGGGGCCATTTGGATTCTTCTTCACTCCAATTATCTCCAAATTGAAAGTGCATTTTAGTTCGGGGTGGGTAATGTGTGCTTTTGTGAAACGCAGACCACTTGGGCGAATGAAACGTTCGTATTTGGGAGGTTTCCTTGTGAAGCTTTGTCCGACGAATGTGGCCTTTGTGATCATCCTCTTCCACTGCTTAGCTGCAAAATAGCAAACAAGTGGAGATTACTAAGAGCACAAGTATCATTACGACTTGAACATAAGTCCCATGTATTAAAAATTAACACCCCGTCGATAAGGATACTTACTTTTCCTTTTGCCAGATCTGATTACTCTAAACATCTCATCTTCAGCAACAGGCCTCACCTATAAAAGATCAACAGATAAAGTTGATCAATGGATCGATTGGAGCAACAGAGCTTAATCAAAGTAGCATGTCAACAAACACACCGGAAGAAATCCATCTCAAAAATGCTAGAGAAATAAGTAAAGCATAAGCCATTATTGAAGGACAATTAAGAAATAGTAATTTTTTACCCTTAGTTTGCTCATAAATTTCTAGAAATTCACAAAGAAAGGGTTGGCGACATGGAGGGCGGGACAGGATATTAGTTAAATGTGATTCCGATGAACTTTCTTCAAATAAGTAGTTATACAAAGTGTAGCATACCAGAAACAAGAATAGAGTAAGTATCATAGGATGTTTTCCAAGATTTAATACCAGAAATATCTAATGTAATGAAACTAGTGACATTCATCTCAAAATATAAACCACCTAAAAGAAGCAAACTGCAAATACAATGGCTAGCGGAATGGAATACCTTTGGTAGGGGAACATCCCATTTTCCTGCCTTTTCTTTCTGTTTTTGCTTTACGGTATTGCTAAGCACCTGCACGAAGAACGAGCTACTATCAGCACCATTGAAAAATTGACTCAATGCGGACCACAAAATGGGTTAATCGTGAAAGAAAACGAATCATTATGACACTACCTTTGCTCTAGTTGTCTCATCACGATCAAGAAGATATGCAGGGAGAGCTCCATCGCGAACATTATCATCAACCTTGCGCCTGGTTGATGACTCTTCATGCATGGCCAACCTGTAAATTTAGAGTGACAATGAGTACACCAATCCCACAAAACAGTTATTATTTGCAAGGGGGCGCAGAGTAATTACATAAGTCGAATATAATTCTAGAAAATTCACATCTAAATATGCATAACATAATGAAAAAACACCAGATTTTCCTTGCATTCAATCACACAAACGAATAGACTATGAAGAAAACTACAATCACCAACATCATGGAATGAATTCCTTCACTTCATTATAAAAAACCTTTTAACAATGAATTCTAAACAGCAAAATGCTTACGTTTTCTTCATTAGCGCCTTCTCAGCATACCGCTTCTTCGCAAACATCTTACCCTTAATACCCAACGTCTGTCCATTAAAAAATTAACCATAAATCTTACAGTTCTAAAAAACCAAACAAAATCAGAACACTAATTGAAGCAAAAATAAATAAAAATAAGTTAACCTTTTGGGCGATTTGAGAGCGCTTGTGAACTTCACGCGCCTCCTTCTTACGCTTGCGCTCGAAGTGGTCATGGCGGTAGCCATTCCTCTTCCTGTGAAGCTCGATGTAATCTCCTTGCGGCTGTCAAATTCAAATCAAATCAAAAAAATCAAAATATTTCACCGAATTAATTACGAAAATCTTTGCAGAAAAACTGAAAGATGTTAATTCAGAAGCATACCATAATTGATTAGGTGTAGAATTGGGGTTTTTGTCGAGAAATTGAACAGAATTTCGAAACCTAGCACGAGGTTCCGGCTGCCGAGAAAGTGATAATGACGAAGCAGAAGTATAGGGTTTAGGCCGTAAACCGACAAGATCAAAACGGATATCTTGTTAATGGGCCTCAAAGGCCTCTTTAGCTTATATAGTGGGCCTCTTTATAGTCTAAAATCCAATTCGATTGGGCCGTCGAAAATATTGTCTTCCAAAATAGTCTCGCTTTTATTACTCCAATTTACATTAAGAAAATTATATGATATGCGTGAAGTAGTAAAGTAATTGGTCCATTAGTAAATGGAGAAATAAAAAAAATATCATGTGTTCAGGTGAAAATGCACAAAACTACCTCGTGTTACTTTTTATTGCAAAAAACACCCTTGTGTTCTTAAATGTATTGCAAGAAAAACCCTAACACCAAACACGTATATTTCAATCGCTCCAATTGTATCGGGACAAAAGATTTACAATTTTCTTGATATATAATGCCTAAAATACTCTTACAATGTGCATGTAATACACATCCGTATTGTTGCTTGCAATTTGAGTCAATTAATTCTCAATTCTTCAAAGTTCACGTTTTCTCATCATTCTTATTTAGTGTTTTAGATTTTCCCTCGTCTAGTTTAGTAACTTCATTTAGATACTAAAACTCTTAAAATTTTTAAGAGCAATTGAGATAAAGGAGCTGCTAATTTTGATGGGAGGATTTTTTGTGCAACATTTTATAAACACACAATGTGTTTTTTACAATAAAACAAACACAGGGTAGTTTTACGTATTTTCACTTAAACACGGAGTACTTTTTGTCATTTTTCCATTAGTATATATTAGAGTAATATTTTAATTTTTTTTAAAAAAAAGTAAGCTAATGGAGTCGGGCATCCAAAAAAGAAAATTTTGACTTATGAAGTGAGACGGAGGGTATACTATAATACTAATATGTTACTTAAAATAAATATAGATTTTATAGTAATATAAAGTGGCTTATTTTTCAACTTTATTATATTATTTTCTATGTTGGTCTTCTAATTTAAAGTATTTTACTTATTAGTCCTCCATCATAAAGTGTACTTTGTTTATTTAGTCTAATTTATTGCTGATTTATTACATGACTAATGATTAAAACGGATTGTTAGTAAACTAATAAATTGTTACTGATAATACAATATTAGTCACTTGTTGGAAATATGTTAGACGATCGAAAAGATGCGGGTGAAATACACTATTTATTAGAGAACCAAAATAAGTACAATTTTTCAAATTACAAAATATAAATACTAAATATTCCAAAATTGAGGAACAAGATCGAAAAAATATTGTATTATACAAACAACACGAAAACAGACTACATTACATAAACAAATCAAAATTTACCCTAATATATTACGAAATAAAAGAACATAAGCGTAAAATTTGATTATAACACACCCTGTGACCGTTTTTCGTTTAGAAACTTTTTTAAAACGACAATTCTTTTTTGTACAGCAGAATGTGTACCTTCACACGCCTTGTTTTATGTTGTCTAATTTATCAATGATTTATTTGAGTTACTGATAACTTGAAAGTATTATTTAAGATACAATATTAGATACACAATATAGAAATTATCGCAATTTTCGAGGATAATTGTTAGAGCAACTCCAAAGGAGCTGCTATTGTGGCGTTAAACGGTTGTATGTCTTGTCAAAGTTCTCCAACAACACTAGTTACAAAACGCCATTCTAGTGCTCCGGTATTTCAACACGGTACCACTGTCGTGTGACTATTCACACGGTAGTGGTACCGTTATAATTTCTTTTTTCTTTTTGATTAATTAATTTAGATTAATTTTATTAATTATTATTATATTTAATTAATGATATTTTTAATGAAATTTAATTTATATTTTAATTTATTTTAGATTTATTAATTATTGTTATATTGAAATAAAAATATAATAATGAAAAAACATAAAATTTAACACAAATTGTTACATAAATTAGACAATAATATTAAAATTACACTAGAATAAAAATACAATAGCACTAAATTAAGGAGACAAAACAATCTAGTAAGCTCCAAAACAGCTATCCGAGCCTCCAAAGTCGCTTCCGGATCCTCCGAAGTCACTTCCAAATCCTCCAAGATCTGGAATATCACCTCCAATATGCTTGACTGTACTTCTCTTATCATAATTATTTTTTCTTGCTCATTCTTAAAGTAATTTCGCCGAATATGATCAAAAATGTTGTCGGTGTCTATCATTAAAATCTTATTATCTGATTCCCACATTTGAAAAGCAAGAGCTCTATTCTTTGCTTCAGTAGCTTTGTTCTTTGCTTCAATCTTCTGCATTTGTAATAGCAGAAGATTCTCTCTTCTTGTGGATGAGTTCTCCATTAATTCTCAAATTCTCTTATTTCCTTGCTCGATTGCTTTCAAAACACCCGACATATCTTCTTGATTTTTCCTTTTATTTTTTGTTTTTTTAACACCATCCGGACGTTGTGATGGGCCCCGAACCACTACCACTACCATCACTTAAATTGATATTAAATGAGGAAGGCAACCCATCAAGTGAGATAGGAGATTCGGTGGAGTGTCCGATCGGAAGGAAGACCTTTTGTTTTCGAGAGCTTTGTGGATTGCAATCAAACTTTGCAAAATCTTTCATAATAGGCCACACATGCTCGAACTTAAATCCTTTTGGAAATTTATCATCGTCTGCCATCATTTGTTTTGCACGAGTAAACTGTATAATTAATAAAACGTGTTATACTTAGTAAAAGAAATTAAAAACATCAAACCAAAAAAATGGCTCGTCCTTACAATATCATGTTCAGAAGCTCCGCTTGGATTGAGAGCTTCCATATGTTGTATACAACATTTGAAAAAGTTAAGAGCTCGTAATCGATTGCATGCGCGTTCCAAGTGATCTAGAGCTTCGATCAGCCATATTTGAAGAAGGTTTTTCTGAATTGTAGAGCTCCGTAATACGAATCCATAATTGAGTTGATTTTTGATATATTCCCGTTATTGGATCTTGGGATATTTCCAAGTAACAATGAAAAAAATGTTTATCTTCATCAGTTGTGTAATTGAGATTTCGAGACGAAGCCATATGTTTTTAAAGAGAAGAATTGAAATGAAAAAGAGTGTTGTGTGTGTTAAAATGTGTTGGAAATATCTCATATATACAGAGGGAAATATTATCTGGATAGGATTTGGGTTGGATGGTGCAGATTTGAAGGAAATCTGAATGGATGGTGATGATTTGTTGACCCGATTTTGAAGTTGAAAGATGGTGGATAGGTGTCTGCAAAGTGGCTCAATCCTAAAATTGATGGATGGTAGGTCTGCAAAGCTTATACAAAGCCTGTACAAAAACATAAGGATTGTGTTTCATATTGGGGACAATTAATGTGGCTATGGGATGGGTCTCTGCACACTATTATTGTAGGTATGGGTCTCTGCACACTATTATTGTAGGGATGGGATGAGTCTCTGCAAAGTGGCACACTATTATTGTAGGGATGAGTCTCTTTTCCTCTTTTCTCTCAAGTTGTAGATGGGTATCTTTTCTCTCATTAGTCAACATCATATCTCTCTCTCTCTCTCTCTCTCTCTCTCTCTCTCTCTCTAATTCATTATGGGGGTGGGATCAAGTTGTCATCTCTATTTAAGATGCTGCATTCTTCATATCCAAAACATTCATCTCTTCAGCCCACTTACTAGCATGGCTACATTTTCTTCTTCTAGCTCGAGTTCATCTGATGAGCTTGAACAGTTCATCACTGAATGCGATGATGAACATCAAATCATGGGTCAACATATTTTGAATAATAATATCATCGTAGCAAATATTATCGGATCACAAGTTGCAAGACGCCAAGGAGGCTCAGTTCCTAGTCATAGGGTGATCCACCGTGATCGAGAAGGAGCATCTGAGCTCATCGTCTATTCAATGACTATTTTTCTGAAAATCCAACATTCAATGAAGGGATGTTAAGTAAACATTTTCGAATGTCTCGGAGTTTATTCCTTCGAATTGTTGATGATGTCAAGAATCATAATAGTTGGTTCGAGCAGCGCCGAGATTGCACTGGAAGATGGGGATTATCCACATTGCAAAAAATAACTGATGCCTTTCGGATATTGGCGTACGGGATCCCTGCAGATGCTACTGATGAGTCCACTGCAGAAATTTTGTCGTTCCATTGTGGAAATACATTCAGATCAGTATCTTAGATCTCCTACTGCTAGTGATGTTGCTAGGCTACTTTATATTGGTCAACAACGTGGCTTTCCAGGAATGTTAGGTAGTTTAGATTGTATGCATTAGAAGTGGAAAAATTGCCCTACTATTTGGGCAGACTCGTACGCAGGTCGTAGTGGATCTCCATCAATAATTCTTGAAGTCGTCGTTGATTACGACATTTTGATATGACATGCATTTTTTTGGTATGCCAAGATTCAATAATGATATTAATGTATTGGAAAGATCTTCTCTTTTCAGGGACATGGCTAGAGGTATTACTCCACCCGCACATTATGTTATACAAGGTAAAAAGTATAATGTGGGATATTATTTAGCTGATGGAATATATCCAAAGTAGTCAACACTTGTGCAAACTCTTTAAGAACCGCGTACTGCAAAAAAGAAGCATTTTGCAAAGCAACAAGAATCGTGTAGGAAAGACGTGGAATGGGCATTTGGAGTTCTTCAAAGCCGATTTGCAATTGTTGCAAATCCAGCCCGATATTGGAAGACGAAACATTTGGATCATATAATGAAAGCATGCATTATAATGCACAATATGATTATTGAGAATGAACGAGATTTGTCTGCACCAATTGAAGATGCAAGAGAAGTGTCAACTCCGAATATTGAAATGATATCAACTGAAACATGTCGTTATCAATCTTATTTTGCACGTTATAAGAAAATGAAAGACAAAACGGCACATCTTGCTCTTCGTGATGCATTAATTGATCATATGTGGGAGGAATATTCAAATTCGTAAAATTATGATATTTAATATTAGTTTTTCTATTATATCATGTAATTGTTGGATTTGTGCTTTTAAAAGTGTTGTATATTCTTAGTTTTATTATTGTGGAAATAAATTAATTGTTTTATATTTATTTAAATATATTTTTACTTATTTAATTTTTATTTAAAAATATTTTTTAGTGAGATTAATACAAAAATAAATATATATAATATTAGATAATTAATAAAACATTAATAAACATATTATATTAATAATAAAAAGTATCAAAATAGAATATTCCATTGTAGAGTTAAATGTAGAGTTGAGGGTTGGAGATGAATTCGAAAAAACTCTACATTAAACTCTACAATAGTGTGGAGGAAACTCTATAATAGAATGCCCTCTTTGGATATGCTCTTAGTTGTGTGTAAAGTTGTATAAAGTTATAGGTTTCCAAATATCTATAATAATTAGTCAAAATAGAAAACTGGACAGGTTATATGAGACCGTTCGAAAAGAAATATTGGACAAATTCTATCCGACCGAAGGAATATATAAATTCAATTAGATTGAATATAATAGGTAAACCAAGGGGGAATGGGCAAAAATAGGAAGATTACCTACCAAAATGAAATGATGTACATTAAATTAAATATTCCTAATTAAATACAATGTTCAATCCAAGGAATCAAAATCAAATAGTATAATGTATTGCACAAAAAACATAATAGAAATTTAATTGGATTCAAAATATTAGGTAAGCAATGGGTAAAACAGAGAAAATAATTACCTCATGCATAGTTGACAACCTCTCTTTTGTTCTCCTATTGCTAGTGAATGTAATACTACATACTACATAAATACAAACGAGATCTCCACCTCTCTTAAAATGACAAGTTCATAACTATGCACATCAAATATTCGTAATTAAATACAATGATTAATCAATCCATCTAAGAATCAAAATCGAATAACGTAATATAATTGTATTTATTTTGTAAGAAAAAAAAATTTATTTCGATCTCATTACACATGTCATATTTCTTTTCGGTATGATTATTTATGCAGGTTGGACAAATTCATAATTATGCACATTAAATATTTATAATTAAACAAAGTGGTTAATCCACCTAAGAAGCAAGATCGAATAACGTAATGTAATTGCATATATTTTATACTCCATATGTCTCACTCATCTTGCAACATTTGGGATTGAGTACGGATTTTAAGATAGTTGGGTAAATGTGTAAAGTAAAAGATAATAAGGTTCACTTATTTAGGATGATTATGATTCACTCATTTTTTTTCTATTTTAGAAAATATTGCAAGATGAGTGGGACGACTTGAAAAGGAAAATGTTGCAAGATGAATGAGACGGAGGGACTACAAAAGAAGAAAAAAACTTCATCGATCTCATTACACTTGTCATGTTTTTTTTCGACGTGGTTATTTATGCAATTTGTTTTACTGGTAAAGGTGTGACATCTATATAACTAATTAATAATTTAGAATTAGTTTGCACGGTAAAGATATGAGACCCATATAATTATTTAATAATTTGAGTTGGTAAAGGTGCAAGACACATTTTCTTTTTTAGAAACAAGATAAATGTAAATGAATAATTCGAAAAATGAATACAAGAATGTGGTGTGATTTAGTTTATAAATTTAATTAGATTCAAAATATTCTCCCGTCCCATTTAAAATGACACATTTTCCTTTTCGGGACGTCCCACTTAAAATAACACGTTTCCATAAAACGAAATAGCTTTAAAAAATATTAGTACTAAATTATCTCTTACTTTTTCATTTACGTATCCTACTTTTTTATTTCTCTCTCATAGTTTATTTACTCTCTCACAAATCCATTCATTTTTTCTATCGTACTTTATCAATTATACATCTCTCATATTTTGTCATCTACTTTTTTAATTCTCGTGTTGAAAAGAAATATATCATGTTAAATGAAAAGGAGAGAGTATTAAATAAGGAGAAAAAAAGAAAATAAAAACAAAAAGGACCCGATAAAAAGGAGAAAATAAATTGAGAGAGCAATCCTGCTGAAATCCAGGAAGCCAATCGTTATCTGAAAACCGTCGGTGGTCGCCCTCCAGAAATATACACACACTGGAGGTGCCGCTGCGCGTATAAATCTATACATACAGATTTCTGTATATATCAAATGATTAATCAATTATGGGAAATTTGCATTTAATTACCACCTAACACCGGGGGCTTAAAAGGATATTAAACCCACTCACTGTCCCAAAAATACACAGTCACACCCACTCTCCTTTCTCTCTCCACATCTATTGGAGCGCGGAAATAGAGAGAGAAACTGAGATCTGAACGCAATGGCTGTGGATCCGAGGCAGGTGCTCGCGGGGGTGTTGACGGTGACGATGTTCGTAATGCTCGGCGACATGATCAAGCGCGATCACTTCGATGCTACTCATGTATGCTTTTTTTTTTCTCGATTTTTGCTTGTTCTGATGATGATGTGCTTATCGGAATTTACTGTTGGATTTTATTCTGTTTTGATTGGTTGATCTGAAAGTGGAAGTGGAAATGGCGTGAGTTAGTTATGCGTGTCTGTATCTGTCTCTCTCTCTTTGTGTAATGTTCATTCATTTGATGTATTGCGATTCATAGAGCTGGATCATTGACTTCTATTGTCGTGTTTCTTTGTGCGGGGAGTTCATTTTTTTGGTAACTTTATTTGGTAGTGATTAGATTTGATTCGGCGAGGATGGATTAAATTTGATTGTTGCGTAGCGTCTGCTGATGCAATCGCGTCTGATCCGATCTGAATTGGTTTGTGAAGGCTTTTTGGCGCTAAATACTTTTATTAATGTTGCCTTTGTTGTGGTCGTACTGCTTATAATTATGCGTTCTTAACTGTCAAATCGAGCTTGGGGATGAATTTGAACAGTATATGCTGTGGGGAATTATGTTATCTCTAATAATTACAGGCTTCTTCTTAGATAATTTTTCTTTGGAGCTCAGTGAAAAAGAAAGAGCTGCATTTTTTAACTGTTGGATATGAAACTGTTTGTCTTTTATGTTCGCGAACTGACTTTCCTCTGTACACAGCCAACTGTTCATAAAACGAATAAGGCTTCGGAGCATACCATTGCTAGTGTCGCGAAAGGGGACGATGGCCCTTGGAAGGAGGATGGAGTGACCTTGAAGCCATGTTGGCAGAAGCCAGTCTTGGGTGAGTACAAAGTGCAATTCTGAAAGTTTTTGGTTTTTTTTGGTATGTGTCTTACTTGAGTTTCTGTGAACAGAGGATGCAGATGAATCCCAAGGGTATGTCACATTCTCGCTCACTAACGGCCCAGAATACCATGTATCTCAGGTAGCTTGCTTAACTGAAGACATTCTTGCAATCTTTCTAATGCGTTTGTCAAAGAACTAGTAATTCCAAGTTAATATATGTAGGTATTTTAAAGTTGCCATGGATTGTTACTTCCAACTACTTGAAAAATGCATCAATTAACTGTAAGGATTAAGCATAAGTTTTTAGTGGCACTCATGTCAAGGAATCATCTCCAACATTTGGTAAGGAATAACATATAATCAAAACATTGCTCAAACTGGTTGTAAATAACGAAACTGGCTAGATGTTCTGTGGTTATTGCTAAATTTACAATTTTTAAACATCAGTTGTAAATATCACCACCTATATTGGCATGCTTTATGAATGAAGCAAGTTGCAAATCTTGGGCATTATGCGACTTATTTGAGAAAAATGCTTAATCCTTCATTTATTCATGTCAATTACTTGCTCATTTCCTGGTTATCATCTTGTTCAGGTTGCTGATGCTGTTGTGGTTGCAAGACAACTAAAGGCAACACTCGTAATCCCAGACATTAGAGGAAGTGAACCTGGTGATAGAAGGTATAATGTGGCTTCTAACTCTTATAAATTGCACTAAGGACTTCTGGCGAAATAATATTTCTTTGTATTTCATTTATATTTCTTCTTAATGTTCTTCTGTGACTGTAATAGAGCATATCTAGCTTAACGGACGCTGTTGCATCTCGGATATTGCTAGTTATATGCTGAATATAAGTACAGTCCTGAAATGTGATTGTTGATTCTGTAATATATCCTTACCTTTCAGGAACTTCGACGATGTCTATGATGTAGAGAAATTTATGGCGAACCTAGATGGAGTGGTCAAAGTAGTGAAATCTCAGCCCAAAATCTCATCTCGTAATCTTGCAGTAGTCAAGGTCCCAAATCGGGTTACCCAAGGATTCATAGCAGAGAACATTGAATCAACTTTCAGAGCCAAGAGGAACATAAGGCTGGTCACTTACTTCCCATCAGTTAACATGAAAAAAGATAAAAAGATGACCACCACAGACGCCGCTACATGTTTAGCCATGTTTGGGACGCTGGAGCCTCAAACAGAAGTCCGTGAAGTCGTCGACTCCATGATTGATCGCCTCAAGACCCTTAGCAGGAAGTCAAACGGGCAGTTTGTGGCGATTGACTTGAGGATTGACATACTGGAGAAGAAGGGTTGTCATAAAAATGGCGGCTCTAAATCCAAAAGCTGTTATGGTCCACAAGATATCGCTGTCTTTTTGAAGAAGCTCGGCTTTGGAAAGGATACTACCGTGTATGTTACACAAACGAAATGGCATAGCAGCCTCGATGCTCTTAAAGACTTCTTCCCAAAAACTTATACAAAGGTATGATATTCATTTCATCTTGTCTTTTCTCTTGCGAATCTCTACATTATGCTAATAAGATTTAATTTTGGCTAACAATGTGGATCTTTTTGATCCACCATCATTGTTTGATGCTAAATTTGCATCTAATTTAGTAGTGTCTGAGTTCAGAAACATAGTTTGATGCTAAATTTGTATCTAATTCAGTAGTGTCTGAGTTCAATAACGTAGTATGATGCTCCGTCCCACTAAACAAGTCCCATTTATTTTCGGTACGAGAATTTATGAAGTGGGTGGAAAATAAAATGTGCGGCGTAAAAGTATAAAGTGGTGGGGTCCACTTGTTTAGAGTGGTTGTGGTCCCCACTCATTTCTTTCCATTTTCGGAATGCGACTTTTTTAGTGGGACACCCCAAAATGGAAAATGGGACTCGTTTAGTGAGGCGGAGGGAGTATATAATTTGATGTTGCATAACGTTTTGTTCGCTTTATATGAGTCCATTATGCTAATAAGGTTAGATTTGACTAACAATGTGGATCTTCTTGATCCACAAACATAGTTTGATGCTAGATTTGCAGCTAATTTAGTAATTTCTGATTTCAGAAACATAGTATGATGCTAAATTTGTGAATATAATTTGATTATGCATAACATTTGATTCTCTTTATAGGAGTCCATAATGCCAATGGAGAACAAAGACAAGTTTCTGAACTCAGACACTACTGAATATGAGAAGGTGATAGACTACTACATCTGCTCCGAGAGCGACGTTTTCGTTCCGGCCATATCGGGGCTCTTCTACGCGAATGTAGCCGGGAGGAGAATAGCATCCGGGAAGACTCGGATTCTCGTTCCGGAAGACATCCCTACTTCAACTGCGGCTCCTGAAGATTTCGTATCGTCGTACGTCTCGAAAAAGAACCACTTTGCTTACTCATGTTTCTGCTAGGTTCGAGAAATGGTGAACTGTTAAGTGCTCCTTTGATAAGCTTGCTTTGGAAATGCATTTTAGTTGTTATCAAGTGAACTCTCTCTCTCTCTCTCTCTCAATGTCTCTCTTGCCTTGAAGGGGTTTTTGGTAGGTTTCAGTGTGACTTGTTGTGATGTAATAGTTAAAGAAACTAATAAATTTGTTAAACATTGTATACGTAATGATATTGATTTGTTGTGAATGCAACTAATATCTCACATTAATGTTTGATATAATAATTGAAGAAGTGTGAATTTCATCCTTATGTTTCTATGTTTTCTCACAAAAAACTAACAATTTCGATATATCTATGCGAGCGTTTTTAAAATCATGTGTATACCTGAAATTCGTACAAAGTTCGTGTATTACATGTTAATAATTATAATAATAAGGGTTATTAGTAAAATAAAGAACGAACCACAACTCATTTGTAACTTTAACACGATCTTTAAACTTTGACGAATTAATGCACAAGCTTTATAATTTTTGCAATTGAAGGCATGTGGATGATCCCCAATTGCCGAAAATGTTAGAACGACATTGTTTTGATAATTTGAACGTCTAAGTGGACAAATATGAGCTGTGTTGTGATTTTGGGATGAAATTACGAATGAACTTGGGGTCTTAATTCCCTCTTGGAATTGTAATTGTTTTTGGAGAAATACGTTAGAGAGATAGAACGTATCATCTAAAATTTCAATTTATATGATATGTCAAGCAAAACAAAATTGTTTTAATATTTTTCAGACAGTATAAAAAATTAGATATTGTAATGCATCTTCAATTATAGAAATTAAAAATTTCGCGCATTAATTCGCTAAGAATTGAAGCTCGTGGTAAAATTACAAATAAATTATAATTCTTGATTTATTTCACCAATAATAATAATCCTATACTATATGAACATGCAATAATAAAAAAATACGAGCAGGGCTAATTTAGTAAAAATAGGAAGAGATCTCGGCTACGTTAGATGGACGGCTCTGATTAACTGTTATGTCAGCTGTTAATAGCCGACGATGGGATCCGCCTTCAAATGCTAAAACCCTAGTTATTTAACTTCTCTTATAAGCACTGCTGCAAATCATTTTCTCCGTCAGCCGCGCGAGCGAACAACTCCCATCGCCGACGAACCGTAGATTTTCATCTAACGCAGGGTAAGCTCAATTCACCTTACTCTCAATCCTAGGTGTATAATCTATGTATTTTTGAGTTCTTTTGATTGTTTATTTGATCTGGCTGTATCTATATGTGTTTCTCCATTGATGCACTTGTATTCATCTTCCTGAAGGTTGTAATGTGCTACTATTCTATAGCTGAATTAGATTTTATAAATCAAACTTGTATAGGATTTGTTTATAGAACCTGGGCTATTGTATTTGAGATTTGTTCATTGTTTGTTTATGTTTTTGGTTCATAAATTGTTATTTTGTATCAGATATATCCGTGTGTTTTAGATCTTGAGATTTTTGATGTAAAATGGTTTCTTCCCCTCGCTAATTGATGTTCTTTTTTTTTTTTTTAACTAAAATATGTTCAAATACATTATTCAAATTAGTCGTATTAGTAATGGGGAGGGAAGGGCAAGTTGATGGATGTGAGAGAATAGTTTGGTGAAAATAGTTTATGTTTGGAAAAATTAATTAGCCTAATTTTAATTTATTTTTGTAAGATGGCCGAGAAGGGAGGAGCAATTGTCCCGGAGTCTGTGTTGAAGAAGCAGAAGAGATCCGAGGAATGGGCATTGGCCAAGAAGCAGGAGTTTGCAGCTATAAAGGAAAAGAAGTCTGCGAACAGGAAGCTGATTTACAGCAGAGCTAAGGAGTATGCGAAGGAGTACGCAGCACAGGTGTTATTTAGTGTTTTGTGTTCTTTATTTGTTGCTGTTCGCTATTTTCTGCATGCTCGATTACTAACTGCTGTGTTGTCGTGCTTTAGGAAAGGGAGCTCATTCAATTGAAGCGTGAGGCTAGGTTGAAGGGAGGATTCTATGTGAATCCTGAAGCTAAGTTGCTCTTCATCATTCGTATTCGTGGGTATGCACTTGTGTTTCATGTAATGATGTGTTTAGCTTTGATTGATTGATATTGTTTTTGAATTAATTTTCTTGCTCCCTTGAACACTCAGTATCAACGCGATGCACCCGCAGACAAAGAAGATCCTACAGCTGCTCCGTCTAAGACAGGTGATTATCTTTCATGATTCAGTTATTATTTCTTTTGAGATAATTGTTTGGCATAATGATAAACTGAAGTTAGTTATGGACTCGCATCACATTTTGAGGTCGATCATTAGATGGTTTTAATGGATGTTTTGCTCGATGTTCGTACACTCTAAACCAAGATTATTGTGCATCATATTCAGATACAAATCCCGTATTGTTGTCCTCCCTTCGTCCCATTTGAAATGACCCTTTTTCCTTTTCGGAATGTTCCATTTGAAATGGCCCCTTTCCAAAAAAAAGGAATTTTTTTTACTACGTTCTCTCATATTTGATCATTTTTCTCTCCTGCTTTATCCACTCTCTTACTATCTCGCTCACCTTCTCTCTCTTACTTTATTATCTACTCTACTTTCTTAATTCCCGTGCCGGAAAGCAAAAGGGCCAATATTAATGGGACGGAGGGAGTACCATATATGTGTGTTAAATGCCTGGTTAAATAACTAATAACAACTGATATCTGATAGCTTTGGACAAGAAGCATTGCATACTAAGTTAATGCTTCTATTTTATGACTGAACTTAGCTCGTTCATGTTTACCACTTTGCATTATCACTTTTCCGAACCAATGAAACATGAGTATTTACATCTGGATGCAGATTTTTAACGGAGTCTTCCTAAAAGTTAACAAGGCAACAGTGAATATGCTTCACAGGGTTGAGCCATACGTTACCTTTGGGTATGCTACCGTATACTTCGGCAACATTTAACTTTTTTATCTTTAGTAATACTCAATAAATTAAGCCACACCTCTTTTCAGGTACCCGAACTTGAAGAGTGTTAGAGAATTGATTTACAAGAGGGGTTTCGGCAAGGTCAACAAGCAGCGGATTGCTCTAACTGACAACTCAATCATCGAAGGGGTTAGTTTGTTTTTACCGACACATGCCTCTCCGTACCTGCATTCTTTCAATTATCTTCTCTGATTACCGCCTTATGTTTCAGGCTCTTGGCAAGCACGGGATCATCTGCATCGAAGATCTCATCCATGAGATCTTGACCGTCGGCCCAAGCTTCAAGCAGGCCAACAACTTCCTCTGGCCATTCCAGCTCAAGGCTCCCTTGGGAGGTCTGGAGAGGAAGAGGAACCACTATGTCGAAGGCGGAGATGCTGGCAACCGCGAAGACGACATCAATAAGCTGATCCGAAGAATGAACTAGATTTTGGAATTTTGGGTATTGAGGTTTTGTCACTTCATTACTTGCTAGGCCTTGAAGTCTTTCCATTGTTCCTTTTGTATTTGCTTGAATAGCTCCGTTTCTCTTACTGTTTTACTGGTACAATATTCAGCTTGTGTTTTAGACCCTTTTATTCAAGAAGTTATATCATTTATGGTTTATCAAAGTTCTACCAATTGTCTTCTAATCTACCATTGTGTGATTCTTGTTGAAGCATATACTCTGCGGTGGGTGCTGGTTGATATATCAATACCGATTCGATCTGAACTCTCTTATTAAATTGAGAATAGAGGATATTTTAGATTTCTCCTTTTTTCTTGTACAACTGTCTAATATGGTAATTTTCTCATCACTCTTGCTTTTTTAATTTAATTTATGATAATATGTTTGTGTAATATGTACATGAATCTCAAGCTATTGAAATGCAGGCTAGATTTAGATGTATATATGAAACTACTCATCTTCCAACTTTTGTGTATAGTCTGCAGGTATATCCATTACATCTGTAGTGCTGTAATCCTTGCTTTGAATCTCCTTTAATATATTCACTACTTCTTCCATACTTGGCCTCAAATCCCTCCCAACTTGCAGGCATTGAAATGCCAACTCTGCAGCAGCTTCAATCATTCTTCTTACTTTATAATCTGATTCAAATCCCAGATGTGGATCAACTAAATCAACCAAAGCTTGATTTTGAATCTTGTTAACAGCCATGGCAGACAGGTTTATCTCTTCTCTTTCCCTAGTAAAGTCTATTGCTGGTTGAGATGAAATCAGCTCGACCAGCACGACTCCAAAGCTATAAACATCGCTCTTTTCTGTAAGCTGGTAGTACTCACTGTACTCGGGGTCCACGTATCCCGGGGTGCCTTGGGGTGCCGTCGAGACGTGGGTGGCGTCGGTCGGGACTAGGCGGGAGAGGCCGAAATCTGCGACTTTGACGGAAAACCAGTTGTCGATGAGAATGTTGCTACTCTTCACGTCGCGGTGGATGATATCCGAGGCGTGGAGGTACGCCAGCGCAGCCGCGGTTTCCACCGCTATGCCGAGGCGGGTGCTCCAGGGCAGCGCGCCGGGTTTGGCGCGATGGCCGTGGAGGTGATCGGCTAGGGTTCCATTCGGGACGAACTCGTAGACGAGGAGGAGCTCTCTCGAGTGGCACGAAGTGCAGCCGTAGAGGGTGACAAGGTTTTTGTGCCTTAGTCGGGTTAGGATTTCGACTTCGTTCGTGAATTGGTCGATGTGCTTCTCGTAGAGACGTTTAACGGCGACTTCACGGCCGTCTTTGAGTTTCCCCTTGTAGACGGCGCCGTAGCCTCCGTCTCCGAGCTCGGTTTTCGGGTTGAAGTTGTCGGCGGCGGCTTCGAGTTCGTGGTAGTGGAAAATGTGAACTCCGGCCTTTTCGAGATCTTTAGTATAAGGGAATGAGGAAGATGATAGAGATAGATTAGGGTTATGGTTTTTGTATCGATGATTATAGGCATGTAGAATTGCACACATGATGCACGTGCTTATTGTTGCTGCTCCTAGTCCTATACCAATCTTGAGCTCCAAATTTAATCTGCTCCCTGCAAAGTACGGTCACATAGCGATTACGGGTCACTCTCGTAATTCGATAAACTCGAGCAATTCAATGAGATTAAGGAAGAAGAAGACTTACTACTTCTACTACAGCTCCTGCAATCCTTCCCATCCCACATCAAAACAAAACCCTTCTTCAAGATCTCAGCGTAACTCATATTCAAGAGCCGGTTAAGATCATCGGCCTCGACCGCCGCATTGATCGGCGGCCGGCACGACTCGATCGAGTAATTCGAGTGCTCGAGAAGTTCGAGGTGAAAGACCGCGAACGAGTAACGGTTGGTGGCGTTGCTAGCGCAACCCACATCGTACGTCCCGTTATAAGGAGCGGCGCAGTCGTACAAGAAGAAGAGGTCCGTCGTGGCGGGGCCGTACGCGAACGGCGTCTCGCCAACGGAAAAATTCCGTGATGGAGCCACACATTTTGCGTTGGAGTTCAACACGGTTGATTTAGCCACCAAGAAAGAAGCGTTGTTGTAGAAGATTTGTAAGATGGTGAAATCCTCGCCGTTGATTACGATTGACGGTTGGCTACGATGGCACGTGACGTTGAAACCCGGCGAGCCGCAGCCCGGTTCTTGTAGACCGGGGATCCAAAAGGGGTGGTTGATGATCAAACCATTGCAAGATTGAGTCTTGCAGTGTTTGAGATTAGTGTGAGAGAATGATGATTTCATTACCAAACTAATTGAGAGTAGGATGAGAAGGTGATTCCACATTGCTCCAAAAAGATGATCAAGAAATTCGATGTGGGAGAAGGGTGTTTATTTGGATGCAGTAATTCCAAATGACTTTGAAGTTAAAGAAATTCGTTTTCTTGGGAGTAAATGATTGCAACTTTTGACTTATTACTCATTTCAAAATGCAATCTTGAAGCAAAATCAAGAATGCTTTCTTGGCCGGTTCTAACTCTTTAGAAAATTCTTGGGAGTTGGATTTGGTGAGGATACAAGAAAACCATATTCCCCTTTTTGCAAAGGTAGCTAGTGGTATCCTCCAAGTCCGTGTTGAAAAATGTACTTATTCCGTCCCAATATTAATGTCCCGAATGTAATTTTTGTATGTCTCATTATTTATGTCCCATTTCAAAAAAAGAAACAAATGAATGGAATCCTACCATTTTATACATTTAAACCATACTGTTCATTTCTATTAACTTTCTTAATTCTCAGGTCTAGAAATAGCAAAACATTAATATTGGAACACAGGGAGTATTAATTAAAAATAAAGACTAACTTTTCGAAATTCTCAAAGTGTACATTTGATATTATTTTTTGAGAAAAACATTTTATTACACTACTTTGTTAATTGGAGTGCAAGTATGAAATAAGGTTGGTGGCACCGAAAAGTATGTTTAAATTTGCAAGTGTGAATACTATATAAACAAGAATGACATTAGTCATCAAATTTTCCTACATATTGACTTCTTGTGGAAATACTAATTTTTGTAATCATTTACTCCCTCCGTCCCATAATTCTTGTTCCATTTTTCTCTTTTTGTTGTCCCATAAATGTTGTTTCATTCCTTAAAAAATTAAAATTGTGTGGCTAAGAATCAACCACAAGTTGAGGGACCCACCACTCTACACACAACCAACAACTCTCCTAAAATACCGTGCCGGAAAGAGAATGGAACAAGAAAGATGGGACGGAGGGAGTATAATTTTAATGGATAAGTCGTAATAAAACAACCATAAACTACTTACAAATTGCATGATCAAGCGACCATTTCACCAAGTGCTCCAAGTGTTTGATTCACAAGTGGATGAATGGATGCCCGATTAAGAGTTAGAAGACGTGGTGGAATCTGCAATCATAACTTTTAAGAAAATATATTAAAAATCGGTGATTGCATACAAATTTACGCGACGAGAGAGCGGTGGGTCATACGTGCTCCTAGATCGTCCCTTGTTCACAAGGTCGTCGATGAACTCATTTTATGACTTGTTCTCATTTTATATATTTTATCCGTCCCATTAGTAACGTCATGTATTTTCTATTGGGGTGTTCAATTAGAAATGTCATATTTCTAAAAAAAGACAAAGAATATGCATATATAAATTAACTACCCAAAGTTCGAATAATAATTTTTATCATAAATTTTTTAATCTCTGTACCAAAAATAAATACGGCCTTACTAATAGGACTGAAGGAAGTACTGAAGATATAAAAGTATCGAACAGATACTATATATCATGGACCCTCATTTTAAATATCTATACGAAGTTTAACTACTAGTTAGATTTTCATTATCACTAAAAGAATTATTGCATAAAACCCTCGGCCCAATAACGACAACTTGAAAGGCCTAAATGAAGCGCCCATTTCAGTTTCCCGGGTTATTGAGTCGGGTCGCGATCAAGTCAAGGCGGGTCATCATCAATGCTTGAAAACTACAAATTCAAATATTCATACCCATAACCAATCAATTATCGGTTAACCCGGTACCCAATCGGCATTTCGTCGTTGAATAAACGTGTCGCATTCTTTTGGCGGGTTGAAGTCTCGTGTTGATGATAAACAGTACGACCTGGTTTAATCACAATTTGTCTTGCCTCCAAAAATTTGAAGTGGTTTCTGTATAGTTTTGCCTATTGTCTTTGTAAATTCGTTTATATTTTCAGTTTCTCATTCCAAGTTTCTTTTAGTTTTCATATGTGATAATTGATTTCAATTTCGATTAACATAATCAAGTTTTTTTAGTCTCTATATCCAAAAGAAACACGCCATTATTAATAGAAGGGCAAATAATAAGGTTGGTTTCACCCGAAAAGTAGATAGAAATTTTCAAGTAAAATTGTGTAAAACTACCATATGTTCATTTTATTGCAGAGAACACCATTTGTTCTTGAAAATATTACAAAAAAATATATGACGTCAAACACGTCTATTTCAATCGTCCTAAGAGTGTCCGGGAATTTTTTTTACAATTTTACTTATATATAATGCTCGAAATACTCTTAAAATGTGCATACAATGTTAATTTTAATAAATTCACAAGCATACGCGTCGGTATTGTAGCTCGCCCTTCAAATCGGTCCTCCAAAGTTTACGCTTTCTCCCAATTATTAGATAGTATTTTATATTTTTCCTCGTCTAATTTAATAGTTACAATTTAGATACTATCACCGTTAAAGTCTTAAAAGCGACGAAGATAAACGCGGTCAATTTTGAAGGGAGGGGCTTTTGTGCAACATATTTAAGAATATTTTTGAAATAAAACGAACACGTATTTTAACCTGAAGACATGTAATTTACCTGACAAAAGTACTCGTCTGATCCGAGAATGAAAAGATGGAGCGATTACAATAATAAATAGTAACAATACTTCTCAATCAGAATGACAATCCCAATTGACTGATACACAAATTCACAAAAAGAAGGTTTGTTTACCTCTTTAGCGGCTTCTCTTCTTTGGGATTACGGAATCCGAAATCGCCCTGCGCTTACCATCGTTGGACATTAAACTTGGTGCTCTTCAAGTGCTGCACTTTGTCGTATACCCCCTTATAGTTACGAACTTCAACTTTAAAGGTTACTTCGTCTTCACCATATAACTCCTCTTGTTCCACTTGCATTCTTTTGCAAGAGAAGATGGAAGATTCACTGCAATTGACCATCGCAACTGATTGGAGGGTTGGTATTTCTCCGATAACTTGAGGGATCTCATTCAACTTAATTAAGTAGTGAAGTACGAGACGCTCGAGGCGCGGAAAGTGGGTGCATTCTGAATACCAGTTTTCCAGATCGTCACAATAATCAATCTTCAAGTATCTTAAGTTGAGGAATTGACCTTCGATTGTTTTCCACTCGTGCATTCTGAAACAGCCACCACGAAACTTGAGCTTCTCAAGAAGAGGAAGCGAACCTATCTTCTCCATCATGTCTTCCCAATAGACATAACTACCACCTCCCACCACCAACTTCCTAAGCCAACGCGGGAAGGAGAGTTTACGCAGAAGGCCAGTCGTCCCATCTAGCTCTTCCTTATGATAAAAACCACAATATAAAGACTTGAGTTTGTGGAGGCGGTCAAGATTGTTGAGGCAACTTTTCTCAACCTCGTCGTCTTCTTCATATAGCAAACCCAGTTTCTTGATATTGGGGATTCTCTTAATCATCTCTTCGCTGCATTTGAAGTTTTTTACTACCTTGAGCGTCTGCAGATTCTCCAACACAATGTCACCTTGTCCGCTACAAATGGGAGGATCTGGGACATGCACTTGGCGTTGTACACGCACGTGTCTTAATTAAGGCATATTCCAAATTTCAGCTGGTGCAGTAAATGAGTCATCACAATAGCTATAGAGGAATAATGTTTGGAGACTCCAGAGGAGGTGCAATGATGTAGCAAATCTGGGATCCCAACGCAGGCATTCAGAAAATAGACACCTGAAATTAACAAGTTGAAGCTTATTTTCCTGAAAACAATTATCACTAAGAATTAAGTCCTCCTCACAAGCTACAAATATCCTCAACAGACTATGATGGGGTGATGGAGAAATCCCCCTAGCATTGGATACAATAGAACGAGCGCGGGACATAGTTACATCATGGATTTCTTCCTTTGAGGTGGCTTCAGAAACAATGAATCGGCGATATTTGTGTGGGATGGTGATACCATGTTGTGTTTCGACACTATAAAATCTCTCCGCTTTAGCTTGTCTTATGCACAAGTCCCTCAACGGATCATGAATCTTGACATCTTTTCCTTTGTCATTCGCGTTGAAAATAAGATTTCTATCAATAAGATCGTACACATACTCTTCAGCAACCTCCTCCAAGTCTTTGCCACTTATAGGTTTCAAAAATCCCTCAGCAACCCATAACCTGACAATTATGGAGATTGGGATTTCTGCGTCTTCTCCGAATACTCCCATATAAAGAAAGCACGGCTTTAAATGAACTGACAATTGGTTGTAGCTCAAATGTAATATCTTAAGGCCATGTTCATCATTATCATAATTCACAACTGAATTCAAAATTCCCACTATATTTTCCCAATGTTCTCTTTTATATTCAGACTTTACCAAGAAACCCCCAACCACAACAATTGACAAAGGAAGTCCTCGACAATTTTCCACAATCTTCCTTCCGATTTCCACCATCTCAGGAGGATAGTCTTCTCTCGTAAATACAATTTTGGAAAACAAATCCCAACTTTCATCCATATCTAAGAAACTCATGTGTAGACTATAGGAGTTGCTCAACCTTCGTGCCAAGTCTGAAAGCCTAGTTGTTATAAGTATTCGACTACCAT
Organism: Lavandula angustifolia; assembly: GCA_028984105.1. Lineage (NCBI taxonomy): Eukaryota > Viridiplantae > Streptophyta > Magnoliopsida > Lamiales > Lamiaceae > Lavandula > Lavandula angustifolia. The sequence continues at coordinate 13,831,480 of CM054814.1, forward strand.
TGTTATTATTGGGAAAGAAACATTTTATCTTATCCCATGCCCCAATACTCCACATATCATCCAATACAATCAAAAACCTTCGACCAAATAAGTATTTGTATAAATCCTCCCCCACTTGTTTCTCTTCCTCATTACTTGAATTTCCCGTAGCTTGAGAGAAAATTTCAGTAAGGATTTTTCGAGCATCATACTCTTGAGAAATTGTAGTCCAAGCAAGAATATCAAAATGCACTCTAATAAGCCCATGCTCATAAACATTTCTAGCAAGAGTAGTCTTACCCATTCCGCCCATACCTACAATCGGTATGATTTGGCGGTCGAGTCCTCCTCCAGTGAGTTTATCCAAGAGTTCGAGCATAGCATCATCAAACCCCACCATGGTAGTCTTCGGCTTCTGCCCACCGGAAGAAGATGTGGAGTTCGCCTGCAGCTTCTCTTTTCCTGCTCCCATCTTCTCTGTAGTCTCCATCGTCTCCTTCTTGATCAGATCCATATCTTCAATCACTTTCTGCAGGAGTTGACCGAATTCCACCTCATCGGCATGACTTGTGGATCGACCACGAATGCGATCCACTATATGGGATTCGATCACATCTTCAGCTGCGTTAGCTGTATCTAGAATTCGACTCTCGAGGCCATCTCCTTCATTATTGCCAATGGAGGGATAGCCTTCGAGGAAGTCCAGCAAGAAGGTAACGTTTTTAGTGAGAGATTCAACCTGTTTCTTTTCGATAGAAATAGGAGGGAAAGGATGATGCTCGAGCTGGTCTACAATATGCATAACAGAAAGGAGAGCTGCGTAGGACGCCATGATTGAATTATTTCTCTCAATTTGCAGAAACAAAAATGTTCAACTATTACTGGGCATACACAGATGATGAGGAGTTGTTGAACGAAGAATAATAATAAAAAAAAAAAGTACTATACAATTGCTGACAAATGCATGTGCCGCGCATCATAGGCTTCGAGATTTTATTGTTCAGAAAAATAATTCATAGGCTTGGAATGTAATTCTACAAATTTTAACTGAAATCTGTATACTTTTACAGGTTTTACTCATACTCCGTAATTTGGTGTTTAATATAAATAGTCAATATTTTGCTATTCTCCCATGAACTACTCTTTCTATTTTATTAGTAACATTTTGTATTCTTAATTGTCGTGTCTATCATAAATGTTATATTTTTAAAAAATACAAATATTATGTGAACATAAATTAATTATATAAAAGTCAAATAATGTACAATACAAAATATTACTTTTTAATCTATGTGCTAAAAAAAAAATAACATTACTAATTGATAGAAATACTTTCGATTTGATGTTGGAATGCGTAATTATTAATTAGCACGAAAATATGGATTAATTTTGCTAAAGTATTCTCTCGAGTGTTACAATTTGTTGTTGAAATGCGTAAACTATTCCCCCAACAATAGAAATGCATAATTAATTAGCTTGATTGGTTGGCTTAACTTTTAACTTTGATTAAATATTCCCACTTTCATTTAGCAATTTGTTGTTGGAATGGACAAGCATGTGGCACGTTTCAAGAGGCCGCTATTTACGAAGATAAAAAACTCCATATGTTCCCTATTAAAGTGGGTGAAAAATTTGTTAAAGTAGTGGGATTATTTGTTTAATTGATTGTGATCTATATAAGTTATTTTTTTACAAAGACAAGAATAGTGTGACAATTGAAAAAGGAACTTAAGACGAGGAATAGAGGGACGGAAAGAGTATAAAATAACTCCAATTATTTTGTGCAGAACAAAAATTATATTCCAGTTCTGAAAGCTTGTTATAAAATACTAGTAAACAAAATACGAAAAAATAAATAAGACAAGAACAAAAGAATTTACGTGGTTCGGTCAATAGACCTACGTCCACGGGCGGAGGGAAGAAAATTCACTATAAAAGAGAATAATACAAATTCGGGTCTCCAGAATATGTTCCTAGACCTAAAGATTAATTCTGAGATGTGTGTCTAAAATAATGAGGAAACCTATCTACTTATAAGGAAAAATTAATGATAAACTTCATTAATTATCCGACATGAGATATGACTCAATTTCCTTAAAGGATTAGGATTTGAGCCATATAATATAATAAATCTCCACTTTGACGAAAAAATCCCTAAAAAACGAACAAACTCGAGCTGGTCTACAATATGCATAACAGAAAGGAGAGCTGCATAGGACGCCATGATTGAATTATTTCTCTCGATTTGTAGAAACAAAAATGGTCAACTACTACTGGGCATACACAGATGATGAGGAGTTGTTGAACGAAGAAGAATAAAAATAAAAAAAGAAATACTATACAATATTGGTGACAAATAAGTTAGAATGCATGTGCCGCGCATCATGGGCTTCGAGTTTTTATTGTTCTGAAAAATAATTCACAGGTTTGGAATCTAATTCTACAAATTTTAACTGAATCTGTACATTTTTACTAATCTAATTTATGCCTCACTTTTGAGCTAAAAAATAATACTCCGTAATTTGGGATCTATTATAAACAGTCAATATTGTGCTATTCTCTCATGAACTATTATTTCCGTCCCATTAGTAACATTCTGTATTCCTAGGTGTCGTGTCTATCGGAAATGTCATATTTCTAAAAAAACAAATATTATAATTAATTATACAAAAATTAAATAATATACACTACAAAATATCACTTTTTTAATCTATGTGCTCAAAAGAAACATAACATTAATAATTGATAAAATATTAAAGGATTAATCTACTCTAAATACACCAACTTTTTTCAATTTCCCTTTTTGCACACGAACTTTCAATTTAGCCCATAAATACACCAACTCTTGATTTGTTTCAAATTGCACACAGATCAAAAATCCGGCGAAATTAAAGCTGACATGGAATTTTTCGGCGTGACGTGGCTGCTGACATGTCGAATGAGTCATAATTGATCTTATTTGGTTTTCAATAAAATACACAAACTCCTTACAGTTTTCCTTTTTGCACATGAACTTTAAAATTAATTTGTTTTTGCACACAATCTAAACATATATTTTTTTAATTAATATTTATTTCTAATAAAAAATTTATAATGAATGACCGAATTAAGTTGAACAAACTGATTAAATACAAAGAAAGAATTAAAAAAAATAATCTTAAAATTTAACCGATTAAATTTAACAAAATCTTAAAATCTTAAATACCAGTTTCTTCCCTTGTATTTAATCGGTTTGTTCAATTTAGTTCGGTTATTCATTATATAATTTTTATTAGAAATAAGTATTAATTAAAAAAACTCTAAATTTCAATTGTGTGCAAAACAAATTAAATTTAAAGTTTATGTGCAAAAAGGGAAATTGTAAATAGTTTGTATAATTTATTGAAAATCAAATAAAATCGATTATGACTCACCCGACATGTGAGCAGTCACGTCACACCGAAAAATGCCACGTCAACTTTGATTTCGTTAGATTCTTGATCTGTGTGCAATTTGAAATAAATCAAGAATTGTTGTATTTATGAGTTAAATTGAAAGTCATGTGCAAAAAGTAAATTTGAAAAAGTTGGTGTATTTAGAGGAGAATAACCCAATATTAAATCTTTACAATTTGATGTGGGAATGCGTAACCTATTCTCCCAATTCATAAATATTACTCCATCCGTCCCAAATTTATATGCATATTAACAATTTTTTTGTGTCTAACTAAATATTGCACTAACTTTCATAGGTCTAATTAATATGATAATATAGAAAAATACCATTTTATCCAATTTTTATAATAGCAAATACAATTATATCATTAATTTTTTAGTAATTTACTTTAATTTACTCATATTCAACACTAACATTTATCTAACTTTCATATCATTAAATTTTTCCTTAATATGTGTGAAAAGTAAAATAAGCATAGTATTCGGGACAAAGGGAGTAATAAGCACGAAACTATGGATTAATTTTGATAAACTATTGTCTCGATTGTTACAATTTGTTGTTGAAATGCGTAAACTACTCCACCCAACAATAGAAATGCATAATTAATTAGCACGATAGGGCTTAACTTGACTAAATATTCCCACTTTCATTTAACAATTTGTTGTTGAAATGGACAAGCATGATGCACTTTTCAAGAGAGTAGTTATATGATACTTATTCGTCTCATTCATCTTGTCTTGTCTTTTTTTTTTTTCATATTGTCTCATATTCCAAAAATGACAATTTTTCTGCACATAATTAATCACTCTTTTTTTCTTTGAAACTCATTCATTTACTCACAACTACCAACTCTTCTTTATATACGTACCGAAAAGAAAAGAGGCAAGTTCAATGAGCGAACGAAAGTATAAATAACTCCAATTATTTTGTGTAGAACAAAAAATAAATAACTCTAATTATTTCAGAGGTGATGTTTTAAATAGATTTATGTAATTTGCAATAAATGATGGCAGAGTTAGATACTGATTTCATAAGCAAACTGGTGATCGTTATTTTCACCAAATAAATCCTGCAAATATGTCAGAACTTAGATTAATATAACAAACATGTATTGAACACAGGAAACGAAGATTTTAGATATAAAGTTCCTATAAATCTAGGGATTTGGTTAGCGGCCACGCAATTTTGGGATTTTCTAAACTAAAGCAAGAAAGTAAACAACTAAAATAAATACGAAATAAACGTATGCAAATAAATGGGTCCAACAAGATGATTCACACACATACACAATCGATTATCGACACAAAAGATAAATTAATCTCTATAAATCAATTAGTTGTAGGACGCCGTAATTAAACTGACACATTCCCTATTCCCCCTTAATTATTCGATAGTCGTCATGGTTGCCATTGAAACGACTACTTCTCTAAATTAGATGCAACCTACGTTGGTGGACAATCAATAGATTTTGCACCTAATCAGCCTTAAGAATTAAGGGAACCAAATTTAGGAGTCTACTCGTATGATAGGCATCTAATATTCTCCTACCAAATTAATCATATTGTTCGAGGAACAATTGTGCTACTTATTTAGCCTAATCACACGAGAAACGATGAAAAATACTAAATTAGCTATGAATTAAACTAACCTAGGGTGATCAAGCCTAAATTATTTAATTTAATTAATTAACCAAGATTAATTCGGAATTTCAATAATTAATTATTAAAGCCTAAGTCTCACGAAAATATTAGAGTGTGTGCTTCACATCTCGTCCGTCCTAAAGAATTTAGCTACGCATACTCGGTCCGACGAGGCAAAGCGGGCGACTAAACTGGGCAGAAAGTAAAACATGCTTGAACTCGAAAACAACATGCATGAAATTAAATCAACGAACTGAAACGAAACTGAAACACGAATAAAAGAGGAAAGAAACTGAATATTAAAACAATACCGAATGATAAAATCTGATCCTTGGTTCGAAAGCAATAAACGACAAGTCTCCAAAAGCGAATGATAAGTAAAACGAAAAGATAAAGTGTTTGTTTCTTCCAATCTCCTAACTATGATGAACAAATCTCCCTTCTCGGCTGTTCTCCTCTCTCTCTTTGTTCTCTCGGTCGAATCATAGATAAAAGCCCCCAAAAATTCGTGGGTCCCTTCCCTTATATATGACGTCTCTCTTTCCTTATCCTTGTAGAAGTAGATTTTCTTCAATTATGGAAATATTTGATTTAGATAAAAATATCTAAATATATCCATATCTTCTTCTCTCTCCTCCCAAACCTTTCTTCCTTGATATTTTCGTCAAAAAATACTTCGTAAGCCTTCAAAACGCGTCTACACCTCAGCACCTTGTCATTCGTCAAATCAGACTGAAAATCTGCAAGACAGCTCAGAAAATACGGTTCAATTGCCCAAGTGGACGCCAAAACATACAGAATTTGCATAATACGAATTTGACTCATCACAAACTCATAAAGCAAGAAGAGAAGGTGATTCCACATTTTCCAAAAATGATCCAGAAATGCGACGTGGGAGAAGGAAGTTTATTTAAATGCAATAAATCTAAATAAATTTCTGGTTTACTTTGAAATTTGTTTTCTTGGGAGCAAAACTTATTGCAACTTTTGAAGCAAAATGCAATCTTGAAGCAAAATCAAGAACGCTTCCTTGGACGGCTTATAAATCTTGAAGTTGGATTTGGTGAGGAAACAAGAAAACCATATTCCACTTTTTACAAAGGTAGCTAGTGGTATCCTCCAAGTTCATGAGTGAAAAATGTACTCCTTCCGTCCACTCTAATTGTCTATTTTATTCTGGACTGTCTCATTCTAATTGTCCATATATTTTTTTAAGTAAAATAATACACTATATAAGTTAGTGGACTCCACCCACTACTTTATTATTCCTTTACCCATATTCAATAACTTTCTTAATCCTCGTATCGAAAAGAAACTAGACAATTAGAATGAAAAAAAGGGAGTATTAACTAAACTAAGGACAATTTTTAGAAAAATGTATATATAAAATATGTGTATCTTTAGAAGAAAGTAGGACAATAATAGAGGGCAGATGGAGTACTAAGTTTTCTAATCATTATAATTTTAATGGATAAGTCGTAATAAAACAACATCAAACCATTTACAAGTGGATGAATGGATGTCGGATTAAGTGTTTGAAGAGGCGGCATAATCTACAATTTTGAAAAAATAGTCATACATTTTTAAGAAAATACATTAAAAATTGGAGATTGTATGCAATTTATTGGAAGAGATAGCAGGGGGTCATACACGCTCTTCGATTGTTTCCAGTTCAGATATCGTCCTCCTTGAGTTTTGGATGAGAGTCACATTTAGAAAATATTCTGGAATTGCTACGATTGCAAGTCTCTTCGATAGCTTGATTGATATTAGTGAGTTTCTTTGTTTACTTTGTTGCCACCTATTTATGTTTTTCTATGTTATCATTTTAGTTATGTTGTATTATTGAGAAAATGTCACTTTTGGGGTCTTTCCTAATGTTGTACGTTTGACAGTTTTATGATATATGCCCTAATTTCCTCGTTGTCCACAAGGTCGTCAATGTGTTCATTTTATGACTTCAAACCAAGTAGTCACTGTCTAGCTTGTGGACTACCTGACCAAATGTCAGTAACTAAAGATTATTAACTCATTTAAGTACGGAATGTGTAAGCCCAAACTCGCTTTGTGAAAACCTTTTCTTACACTTGAAAACATGTATATTCTTGTGCTTGTGCTTCTAAAGATACTGGCAGAAAACCGTTATAGATAAGAACACTCAAGTAGAAATCATTAAATCAGTAAGGCGAAATATGAAGGCACACAATAACATAATATTTATAGTGGTTCGAAGATGACTCCTACATCCACTATTCCTGAATACTTCAATGGATTCCATGAAATAAAACTTGTCGAAAATTTTGTTACACGTCTTCATCGTCTTCTTCTTATACAATACAAACTCAAGAAACACTACAACTACTAAGATTCGCTGGTTTCACATAAATAAATTAAAATTAAATAGGAACTTAATGGACTTGTTATTAATATACTAAAGATATAAAACCATCAAACAGACCCTCATATTAAATATCCATATCAAGCTTAACTAGTAGCTAGATTTTCATTATCACTAAAATAAATATACATAAAAGCCTCGGCCCAATAACAAGCAACTTGAAAGGCCGAAATAGGGCCCAGTTTAGCTTATCGGTGTAGCGGGCAGGGTTATCATCAGCGCTGAAGCGGGTCGGGTTATCATAGGCGCCTGAATTGATAGAGGATCATTTATTAGTAGATGGATCACTACATGTCCCACCAATAAGGTAAAGACGTGTGTCGTGTTGTGATAATTTGATGGCCCACCAATGCACGTGTGATAAAGTGTGATTGGTAGGCCACCAAGTAGTCCACCAAATAATGAGCAGAGGATCCTTAAGCCTTGAAATTAGAACTATTTTTTCGATATCCCATCAACCTAAACAGAAATGTACATTAAAATTCTCTTTCCACCATCAATGCCACGTTACCTCTGCTAAGGAAAACCCTAATTCGAAGGTATGTTTTGCGTCCTTCCTCCGATTTCTTGTGAGTTTGCTCGTTTTCTTCGTAAAAGGGGGCAGATTTGGGTGGTAATTCAATGTGTAATTTGGATATTGAAATGTTTTAACCCGAACTCTGATTTTCAGTTAAGTCTACGGTGAGAATAGGATTGACGGGTAACGGGTCGGTGATGGGGTTAATCATGCTGTCCTGATTTTTGGTCCATTTCGTCGTAGAATAAACGGGTCGGATTATTTTGGCGGGTTGGAGTTTCGGGTTGATGATAAACAGAGTATGACCCGGTTTACTCACAATTTGTTTTGCCCCCAAACTTTCAATTTGAAGTGGTTGTGTATGTTTGTAATTGCATTTTGTTTCGTTTATATTTTCAGTTGTAGTTGCAATCCTTCCCATCCCACATCAAAACAAAGCCCTTCTTCAAGATCTCAGCATAACTCGTATTCAAGATCCAGCCGAGTTCATCTGCCTCGACCGCCGCATTGACCGGCGGCTAGCACGACTCGACCGAGTAATTCGAATGCTCAAGAAGTTCGAGGTGAAAAACCGCGAACGAGTAACAGTTAGTGGCGTTGCTAGCGCAACCCACATCGTACGTCCAGTTATAAGGAGCGGCTCAGTCGTACAAGAAGAAGAGGTCCGCCGTGGCGGGGCCTTACGCGACCGGCGTCTCGCCGACGGAAAAATTCCGTGACGGAGCGACACATTTTGCGCTGGAGTTCAACACGGTTGATTTAGTCACCAAGAAGGAAGCGTTGTTGTAGAAGATTTCTAAGATGGTGAAATCCTCGCCGTCGATCGCGATCGACGGTTGGCTCTGATGGCACGTGGCGTTGAAACCCGGCGAGCCGCAGCCCGGTTCTTGTAGACCGGGGATCCAAAAGGGATGGTTTATGATCAAACCATTGCAAGATTGAGTCTTGCCGTGTTTGAGATTAGTGTGAGAGAATGATGATTTCATTACCAAACTCATTGAGAGTAGGATGAGAAGGTGATTCCACATTGGTCCAAAAAGATGATCAAGATATTCGATGTGGGAGAAGGGTGTTTATTTGGATGCAGTAAATCCAATTGACTTTGAAGTTAAAGAAATTTGTTTTCTTGGGAGTAAATGATTGCAACTTTTGACTTTTTACTCATTTCCAAATGCAATCTTGAAGCAAAATCAAGAATGCTTTCTTGGCCGGTTCTAATTCTTTAGAAAATTCTTGCAGCTGGATTTGGTGAGGAAACAAGAAAACCATATTCCACTTTTTGGAAAGGTAGCTAGTGGTATCCTCGAAGTCCAAGTGTTGAAAAATGTACTTCCTCCGTTCTAATATTAATGTCTCGAATGTAATTTTCGTCTGTCTCATTATTTACGTTCCCTTTCAAAAAAGAAAATAAATGAGTGGACTCCACCACTTTATACATTTAAATTATAGTATTCATGTCCATTAACTTTCTTAATTATCGTGTCCAAAAATAGCGGGACATTAATATTGGGACAGAAGGAGTATTAATTAAAAATAAAGACAACTTTTAGAAATTCTCAAAGTGTACATATGATATTATTTTTTGAGAAAAACATTTTATTACACTACTTTGTTAATTGGAGTTCAAGTATGAAATAAGGTTGGTGGCACCGAAAATTATGTTGAAATTTGCAAGTGTGAATATTATAAACAAGAATGACATTAGTCATCAAATTTTCCTACAATTAGACTTCATGTGGAAATACTAATTTTTGTAATCATTGTAATTTTAATGGATAAGTCGTAATAAAACAACACCAAAAAAACTAACAAATTGCATGATTAAGCAACCATTTTCACCAAGTGCTCCAAATGTTTGATTCACAAGTTAAGAGTTTGAAGATGTGGAGGAATCTGCAATTTCAAAAGATAATCATAAACTTTCATGAAAATATATTAAAAATTGGTGAAGCATACAAATTTAGGAGAGGAGAGAGCGGTGGGTCACATGCGCTCCTAGATCGTTCCTTGTTTACAAGTACGTCAATGTGCTCATTTTATGACTTGTTAACATAAATACATTAAACTTTAATAGGCCGATCGACTCGTTAATATATTCTTGTCGTCCCATTAGTAATATCATGTATTTCCGATTGGAATGTCCAATTAAAAATATCATGTTTATTGAAAAGACAAAGAATGTACATAAATAAATTAACTACCCAAAGTTCGAACATATACATCATAAAATACGATTTTCTTAATCTCCATGCCAAAGAGAAATACGGAGTTACTAGGGAGTACTAAAGGTATAAAACTATCAAACAGATACTCTATCATGGACCCTCATTTTAAATATCTATACCAAATTACCAAGTTTAACTAGTAGCTAGATTTTCATTATCACTAAAAGAAATATTACATAAAAGTCTCGGCCCAATAATGACAACTTGAAAGGCCCAAATGAAGCGCCCATTTCAGTTTTATTGAGTCGGGTTGGATTGGATTAAATCGGGTCGAGTCGGGTCATCATTACCGTTTGAAAAACCATAAATTCTAATACCCATACTCATAACCAATCGGTTATCGGTTAACTCGGTATCCGATCGGCATTACGTCGTTGAATAAACGGGTCGGATTTTTTTGGTGGGTTGAAGTTTCGGGTTGATGATAAACACTACGACCCGGTTTAATCACAATTTGTCTTGCCTCCAAACTTTCAATTTGAAGTGGTTTCTGAATAGTTTTGCCCATTAACTTTGTAATTTCGTTTATACTTTCAATTTCTCTTGTAAGTTTATTTTATTATTTTCCATATGCGATAACAACGTTATTAATAGGACAGAAAGATTACTACTTTTAGAGAAAAACATTTTATTCCACTACTTTTTTAGTTGGAGGGCAAGTAATAAGGTAGGTTGCACCCGAAAAGTTGGTAGAAATTTGCAAGTGTATACTTTTTATAATATTTGACAATATGTTCAAGTAAAATTGTGTAAAAGTACCATATGTTTGTTATTGCAAAGAACACCCATTGTTCTTAAAAATACTTCAAAAAAATCCCTGATGTCAAATACCTCTATTTCAATAGTCCTAAGCGTGTTTAGGCAATATTTTTATATTTTTGCTTATATAGAATGTTTGAAATACTTTTACAATGTGCATATAATGTTAATTTTAATAAATTCACAAGCATACACGTCGGTATTGTAGCTTGCACTCCTCCCAAGTTCACGTTTTCTCCCAATTATTATCTATTATTTTATATTTTGCCTCGTCTAATTTAGTAATTACATTTTAGATACTATCAGGGTTAAAGTCTTAAGAGCAATTGAGATAAGTGCGTTGTCAATTGTGAAGGGAGGGGGGCTTTTGTGTAATATATTTAAGAATGTTTTTGCAATAAAGCGAACACGCATTTTTACCTGAATACATGTATTTATTTTTAATTTACCCAACAAAAGTACTCGTCTGATCCGGGAATGATAAGATGGAGCGATTACGACAATAAATAATAATAGGGGCATTTGCAGCAGTAGCCGCACAGTAGTACCCAAAACACATATATAGCCACCCGCTAAAACAAAACACAAATATAGCCATTTTGTCCTTATACGGAGAAGGGCCGATGGAGGGCTGATAGACTCCGCCCATCGGCCCTGTAGAAAAATGCCGAACTCTCCCCATCAGCCGAGCCCTAACCGACATCGGCCGATATGATGAAATAAATTATCGGCTTAGAGGGCCGAATAAGGGCCGACTGGTAGTGTCCATTGGCCCTCACCGACATCGGCCGACGGTTGAATGGCCGAAGCCCGAACATCCCATAAGCCGAGCCATTTTTGTGATGGCCGAAGGAGGGCCGAATTTGGATATCCGTCGGCCCTCCTAACCGATTTTTTCTGATAAAGGCCGAAGGGGAAAAACATGCATGAAATACTTGCCTTCAATAATTTTCGGGGCCGATGGGGGGCCGATTGGGGGCCATGGGGATAAATTCTTTTCGGCCCTCACAAAATCGGCCGTTATAATCGGGGCCGAAAATAATTGAAGGAACGTTATAATCGGGGCCGAAAATACTGACAATAGGGCCGATGGATAATTTAGCAAGAGGCCGATCGGCCCTCCATCAGCCCCAACAATTTCCCTCGGCCCCAAATCGCCCCTCGCCCGGTGCATGCGCCTAATAAGACAAAATGACCATATTTGTATTTTTTTTAGTAGGATGGCTAAAATTATTTTTTTTTCACCTATTTGACTAACAGGAGGTATTTCCACATAATAATAATACTTCTCAATAAGAATGACAATCCCAATTGACTTGATACGTGACAAATTCACAAGAAGTAGAGATGGATAAGAAACATCACAATTTCCATCATGACATTCTAGCAGAAGAATAATAAAAGAAGGCTTGTTTACCTTTTTAGCAGCTTCTCTTCTTTGAGATTACGGAATCCGAAATCGCCCTGTGCTTACCATCGTTCGACTTTAAAGTTGGTGCTCTTCAAGTGCTGCACTTTGTCGTATACCTCCTTATAGTTACGAACTTGAACTTTAAAGGTTACTTCGTCTTCACCATATAACTCCTCTTGTTCCACTTGCATTCTTTTGCAAGAGAAGATGGAAGATTCACTGCAATTGACCATCGCAATTGATTGGAGGGTTGCTATTTCTCCGATACCTTGAGGGATCTCATTCAAGTTATATAACATGTAAAGTACGAGACGCTCGAGGCGCGGAAAGTGGGTGCATTCTGAATACCAGTTTTCTAGATCGTCACAATACTCAATCTTCAAGCATCTTAAGCTAAGGAATTGACCTTCGATTGTTTTCCACTCGTGAGTTCTGAAACAGCCACCGTGAAACCTGAGCTTCTCAAGAAGAGGAAGCAAACCTATCTTCTCCATCATGTCTTCCCAATAGACATAACTTCTACCTTCCACCACCAACTTCCTAAGCGAACGCGGGAAGGAGAGTTTATGCAGAAGGCTAGTCGTCCCATCCAGCTCATTGATAAAATCAAATCTGCAATGTAAAGACTTCAGCTTGTGGAGGCGGTCAAGATTGTTGAGGCAACTTTCCTCAACCTCGTCGTCTTCTTCATATAGCAAATACAGTTTCTTGATATTAGGAATTCTCTTAATCATCTCTTCACTGCATTTGAAGTTTTTTACTAACTTGAGCGTCTGCAGATTCTCCAACACAATGTCACCTTGTCCGCTGCAAATGGGAGGACCTGGTATATGCATGTGGCTTTCTACATGCACGTGTCTTAATTGAGGCATATTCCAAATTTCAGCTGGTGCAATAAAAGAGGCATCGCAATCGCTGCAGATGCTTAATGTTTGGAGACTCCAGAGGAGGTGCAACGATGTAGCAAATCTGGGATCCCAACGCAGGCAATTAAAAAAAAGACACCTGAAATTAACAAGTTGAAGTTTATTTTCATGAAAATAATTATCACTAAGAATTAAGTCCTCCTCAGAAGATACAAATATCCTCAACAGACTATGATGGGGTGATAGAGAAATCCCCCTAGCATAGGATATCACAGAACGAGCGCGGGACATAGTTACATCATGAATTTCTTCCTTTGAGGTGGCTTCAGAAAAAATCAAACGACGATTGTTGTGCGGGAGGATGATACCACGGTGTGTTACGATACTATAAAATCTCTCCGCTTTAGCTTGTCTCATGCACAAGTCCCTCAACAGATCATGAACCTTGACATATTTTCCTTTATCATTAGCGGTGAAAATAAGATTTCTATCAATAAGATCGTACAAATACTCTTCTGCAACCTCCTCCAAGTCCTTGCCACTTATAGGATTCAAAAATCCCTCAGCTACCCATAACCTGGCAAGATTGGAGATTGGGATTTTTACGTCTTCTTTCAATACTCCCATATAAAGAAAGCAAGGCCTCAAATGAACCGGCAGTTGGTTGTAGCTCAAATGTAATATCTTAAGGCCATGTTCATCATTATCAGAATTCACAACAGAATTCAAATTTTCCACTATATTTTTCCAATGTTCTCTTTCATATTCGGACTTTGCCAAGAAACCCCCGACCACAACAATCGATAAAGGAAGTCCTCGACAATTTTCCACAATCTTCCTTCCGATTTCCACCATCTCAGGAGGATAGTCTTCTCTCGTAAACACAATTTTGGAAAACAAATCCCAACTTTCATCCATATCTAAAAAACTCATGTGCAGACTATAGGAGTTGCTCAACCTTCGTGCCAAGTCTGAAAGCCTAGTTGTAATAACTATTCGGCTACCATTGTTATTATCAGGAAAGAAACATTTAATCTTGTCCCATGCCCCAATACTCCACATATCATCCAATACAACCAAAAACCTTCGACCAAATAAGTATTTGTATAAATTCTCCCCCACTTGTTTCTCTTCCTCATTACTTGAATTTCCCATAGCTTGAGAGACAATTTCAGTAAGGATTTTTCGAGCATCATACTCTTGAGAAATTGAAGTCCAAGCAAGAATATCAAAATGTTCTCTAATAAGCCCATGTGTATAAACATTTCTAGCAAGAGTCGTCTTACCCATTCCGCCCATACCTACAATGGGCATGATTTGGCGGTCGAGTCCTCCTCCAGTGAGTTTATCCAAGAGTTCGAGTTTTACATCATCAAAGCCCACCATGGTAGTGTTCAGCTTCGGCCCACTAGAAGAAGGTGTGGAGTTCGCCTGCAGCTGCTGTTTTACTGCTCCCATCTTCTCTTTAGTCTCCATCGTCTCATTCTTGATCAGATCCATATCTTCAATCACTTTCAGTAGGCGTTGACCGAATTCCACCTCATCGGCATGACTTGTGGATCCACCACGAATGCAATCCACTATATGGGATTCGATCACATCTTCAGCTGCGTTAGCTGCATCTAGAATCCGACTCTCGAGGCCATCTCCTTCATTATTGCCAATGGAGGGACAGCCTTCGAGGAACTCCAGCAAGAAGGTAACGTTTTTAGTGAGAGATTCAACCTGTTTTTTTTCGATAGAAATAGGAGGGAAAGGGTGATGCTCGAGCTGCTCGATGATATGCATGAGAGAACGGAGAGCTGCATATCCCGCCATGATTGAACTATTTCTCTCAAGATTGCAGAAACAGCTTGAGTTCAAAAGGATAACGTTAACGAGCAAAACAGTTGATTTAATCAGATTCCGACAGTTTCTGAGAAGATAAGGTTAGAATGCATCTGCTGGGCGGGTTGATTCTTAGGGGGGAGATCACTACACCTCCCACTCCATATTCTGACAAGTGTCCCTATCTTCTTACAATTTATTTATTAATTATTTTTTTAGCGCATTGAGAAAAGCAGCAACTTTCGAGTTCTTATGATTCTGTTTCAAAAAATATTTCATAGGCTTAGAATCTAATTCTACATATTTTAACTTAAACCTATACTTTTTTCTAATCTAATTTATGCCTTACTTTTGAACTAGTAAGTACTAATGACTAGTAATTTTGAGGCCTAATATATGAATAGAAAATAATTTGCTATTCCCCAACTAAATTACTCTATCCGTCTTAATGTCCCATTATTAATGTCTATTCCTTATTAAAATAAGGTGTCCATAAGAAATATCTTGTTTGTAAAAAAGACATAAATTAAATACTTATAAGTTCAAAAAATATATACACAACAAAACATCATTTTCTTAATCTCTTTTCCCAAAAAAAACTACGTATTATTTAATAGTTACAATTTGATGTTCAAACAAATATCTTATGTATAAGTTTTGAGTTGTCTATACTTAAGTTGAGTTGTACATACACAGAAGTTTATGTGTGTATTCTCATATCTGGCTTTGGAATATGGGTACAAAATATATAGGAAGATTAAGATTTTATAATATTATATTATATATGTGTAGATGGATTGTTGATAAAGGTAGGAGAATAAAGGCAAAAACTTGTGTACACCATGTTGCACATGCAACATGATCCAATTACCCAATTTTAATTCGCTTTGACCCGTTGACTTGCTTTGACCCGTGTTGATCCGCTGATGTCAGCATGACATCATTAATCCTTTTTTTAATTTAAATTTTTATTTTTTTTAAAATTTTTTTTCTTCTTTATTTTAAGGACGGACGTGTCACTCTTTGCATACGGAAGTGTCAATCGTAACAAACAAAAGTGTCAATCGCAACAAACAAATTTTTTTTCCTTTTTTTTCATTTTTTTAACGTTTTTTCCCATTTATTTTAAGGACGGGCGTGTCACTCTTTGCATACGAAAGTATCAATTATAACAAACAAAAGTGTCAATCGCAACAAATAATTTTTTTTTTATTTTTTTTCGATTTTTTTGATAAGTAAGGCGTGTCATTTGTAATGAATAAATGTGTCATTTGTTTTTTTATCCAAAGTGTCAATCATAACAAACAAAAATATCATTTGTATTTGAATAAAGTGTCATTTATATCATTTATTGAATATCAATTATTTTAAAAAAAATGCAATTTGTTTCGGAAAAAAATGTCATTTGTTTATGAAAAAAGTGTCAATTACAACGAACGAAAGTGTCATTTATCTTAAAGTGTCAATCACACTGAAGTAAATTGGCACTCAGAATTAAAGAAGGTGTCACTTTCATCTACTAATCAATATGAAGCATAATAACCAGAAATGTTACCCAAAGTGTCAATCATAATAAATAAAAGTGTCAATTGTCCCAAATGAAAGTGTCATTATTTAGAACAAACGAACAAAAGTGTCATTGTTTAGAACAAACGACACTTTTGTATACAAAGAGTGACACTCTCGTCCTTATAATAAAGGGGGAAAAAACAAATTATTTTTTGTATTTCAAAACGAAAAAACAAAAATAAGTGTCGTGTCATTCTTTATATTTTCGAAAAGACGAAAAAAATGAAAAAACAAAAAAGACGAAAAAAGCAAAAAAAGACGAAAAAGGCGAAAAAAACGAAAAAGAAAAAAAAAACAAAAAAGGCGAAAAGACGGAAAAAACGAAAAAGACGAAAAATGCGAAAAAATGAAAAAAGACGAAAGACGAAAAAGGCGAAAAAAAACGAAAAAAATGAAAAAGAAAAAAAGACAAAAAAGGTGAAAAAATGAAAAAAGACGAAAAAACGAAAAAGGCAAAAAAAAAGCAAAAAAGACGAAAAAGACAAAAAAAAAACCAAAAAAACGAAAAAAAAACGAATACGAAAAAAAAAACAGGTCAACACATGAGTCAAAGCGGGTCAACGGATCAAATATGAGTCAAAATTGGATAATTGAATCATGTTGCATGTGCAATATGATGCACACTAGTCCATCTCGAGAATAAACTAGTATGTTAGCTATTTCCAATACAACCAAACCATTCTCTTTCTCCTACTCTTTTTTTTTTGTCTCGACCCGTCTCTATTTCTCTTTCTTTCTCTCTCGACCCACAGGCCACATACATATGCAAGAAAGTTTGATACTTCCTACACCAACCAAATCTTATCCATACATCCAAGCTTAATATTCAATGAATTGATCTTTGTAGGTATAATTATTTCTTATCCCAGTTATCGAAATTATGCTAGAGTATATAGATCCTGGTATTATTAATTAGTCAAATAACATTTTTTTAGATATAAGAAGCTACGGAAATATTGGTTAGGGACTGTTCTTAATTTATAATGATAATTTTGATGTTGATACATAAATAAATTAAGGTATATATAAATAAGTATTTGTTTGAAGTTGTTAATTATACATATTGTTGGTATAGATATTATAAGAGCTTATATTGTTTTGTTTTCATATCCTACGAGTAAGATTAGAAGTTCAGGAAAATCAAGCGGTCTCGATATGGCTACATTATACGTGTGAACATAGATGGAATTGAAGTATACTAATACTTTATTATAAGTCAATTAGGATACAAAGGTTTAGTAGAATACTAAGATGATTAAGGTTTTGTATTACAGTTAAGCATATGATTTCCTTGTAAGCTCTGTTGAGGAAGCAAGATAACATTGACCTCAAAGAAAGTTAATTGATATGCATGGCTACAATTAAAGCTGAAGGTGAGTTTTACTTTCCAAAACTATTTTGAGTTATCAAACTCTTATATTTATGTAAGTTAAAATTATGAATGTTCATGAAAATGTTTCTCTCTGCTGGACAAGTGCATGTACATTTGGATGTAGAAGATGATAGAGATAAATTAGGGTTATAGTTTTTGTATCGATGGTTATATGCATATAGAATTAATTGCTCAAATGATACACGTGCTTACTGTTGCTGCTCCTAGTCCTATACCAATCTTGAGCTCTAAATTCAATATGCTCCCTGCAAAGCACGGTCACATAGCGATTACGGATCACTCTCGTAACAATTCGATGAGATTAAGGAAGAAGCAGACTTACTGCTCCTACTACAGCTGCTGCAATCCTTCCCATCCCGCCGTTGAAAATAAAGTATGAAATAAGGTTTGGTGGCACCGAAAAGTATGTTGAAATTTGCAAGTGTGAATACTATAAACAAGAATGACATCAGTCATCAAATTTTCCTACATATTGACTTGTTGTGCAAATACTAATTTTTTTAATCATTGTAATTTTAATGTGCTCCAAGTGTTCGATTCACAAGTGGATGAGTGGATGCCGGATTAAGAGTTTGAAGACGTGGCGAAATTTGTAATTTCAAAAAAATAATCATGAATTTTCAAAAATATATATTAAAAATCGGTGATTGTATAAAATTTACGAGAGGAGAGAGCGATGGGTCATACATGCTCCTAAATCGTTCTTTGTTCACAAGGTGGTCAATGTGCTCCATTTTATGACTTGTTAACATAAATCGATTAAAATTAAATAGGACCTGATCGACTCGTTAATATACTACCATCGTCCCATTAGTAACGTCATGTATTTTCGATTGAGATGTCCAATTAAAAATTTCATGTTTATTAAAAAGATAAAGAATGTGCAAATATACTTAACTACCCAAAGTTCGAACAATATAAATCACAAAATACTATTTTCTTAATCTCCGTGCAAAAAAGAAATATGTAGTTACTAACGGGATGGAGGGAGTACTAAAGATATAAAACTATCAAACAGATACTATGTCATGGACCTCATTTTAAATATCTATACCAAGTTTTTCATTTATCACTAAAAGAAGTATTACATAAAAGCCTCGGCCCAATAAAAGAAGGCTTGTTTACCTCTTTAGCAGCTTCTCTTCTTTGGGATTACGGAATCCGAAATCGCCCTGCGCTTACCATCGTTCGACTTTAAAGTTGGTGCTCTTCAAGTGCTGCACTTCCTCGTATTCCTCATGAAGGCTCCGAACTTGAACTTTAAAGGTTACTTCGTCTTCTCCATATGACTCCTCTTGTTCCACTTGCATTCTTTTGCAAGAGAAGATGGAAGATTCACTGCAATTGACCATCTCAATTGATTGGAGGGTTGGTATTTCTCCGATACCTTCAGGGATCGCATTCAACTTATATAAGCTGTAAAGTACGAGACGCTCGAGGCGCGGAAAGTGGGTGCATTCTGAATACCAGTTTTCCAGATTGTCACACTGAAGAATCTTCAAGAATCTTAAGTTGAGGAATTGACCTTCAACTGTTTCCCACACATGCTTTTTGAAACTGCCATAGCGAAACTTAAGCTTCTCAAGAAGAGGAAGCGAACCTATCTTCTCCATCATGTCTTCCCAATAGACATGACTACCACCTTCCACCACCAACTTCTTAAGCAAACGCGGGAAGGAGAGTCTATGCAGAAGGCCAGTCGTCCCATCTAGCTCTTCCTTATGATAAAAACTACAATATAAATACTTGAGTTTGTGGAGGCGGTCAAGATTGTTGAGGCAACTTTCCTCAATGTCGTCTTCTTCTTCATATAGCAAATCCAGTTTCTTGATATTGGGGATTCTCTTAATCATCTCTTTTCTGCATTTGAAGTTTTTTACTACCTCGAGCGTGTGTAGATTCTCCAACACAATGTCACCTTGACCGCTACAAATGGGAGGATCGGGGACATGCATGTGGCGTTTTACATGCACTTGTCTTAATTGAGGCATATTCCAAATCTCAGATGGTGCAATAAATGAGGCATCGCAATTGCTCGAGAGGATTAATGTTTGGAGACTCCAGAGGAGGTGCAACGATGTAGCAAATTTGGGATCCCAATGCAGGCATTCAAGAAAAAGACACCTGAAATTAACAAGTTGAAGCTTATTTTCATGAAAACAATTATCACTAAGAATTAAGTCCTCCTCCTCCTTAAAAGGTACAAATATCCTCAACAAACTTTGATGGGGTGATGGAGAAATCCCCCTAGCATAGGATATCATAGAACGAGTGTGGGACATAGTTACATTATGGATTTCTTCCTTTGAGGCGGTTTCAGAAAAAATCAAACGCCGATTGTTGTGCGGGAATATACTATAAAATCTCTCTGCTTTAGCCTGTCTCATACACAAGTCCCTCAACAGATCATGAACCTTGACATCTTTTCCTTTATCATTAGCTGTGGAAATAAGATTTCTACCAATAAGAGCGTACAAATACTCTTCCGCAACCTCCTCCAAGTCTTTGCCACTTATAGGTTTCAAAAATCCCTCACAAACCCATAACATGACAAGCAAGGAGATTGGGATTTCTTCGTCTTCTTCGAATACTCCCATATAAAGAAAACATGGCTTCAAATGAACTGGCAATTGGTTGTAGCTCAATTGTAATATCTTAAGGCCATGTTCATCATTATCAGAATTCACAACTGAATTCAAATTTCCCACTATATTTTGCCAATATTCTCTTTTATATTCGGACTTTACCAAAAAACCCCCAACCACAACAATTGATAAAGGAAGTCCTCGACAATTTTCCACAATCTTCCTTCCGATTTCCACCATCTCAGGGGGATAGTCTTCTCTCGCAAACACAATTTTAGAAAACAAATGCCAACTTTTATCCATATCTAAGAAACTCATGTGCAGCCTATATGAGTTGCTCAACCTTCGCGCCAAGTCTGAAAGCCTAGTTGTTATAAGTATTCGACTACCATTGTTATTATCGGGAAAGAAACATTGTATCATTTCCCAGGCCCCAATACTCCACATATCATCCAATACAATCAAAAACCTTCGACCAAATAAGTATTTGTGTAAATCCTCCCCCACTTGTTTCTCTTTCTCCTTACTTGAATTTCCCGCAGCTTGAGAGACAATTTCACTAAGGATTATTCGAGCATCATACTCTTGAGAAATTGTTGCCCAAGCAAGAATATCAAAATGCTCTCTAATAAGCCCATGTTCATAAACATTTCTAGCAAGAGTAGTCTTACCCATTCCGCCCATACCTACAATCGGTATGATTTGGCGGTCGAGTCCTCCTCCAGTGAGTTTATCCAAGAGTTCGAGCACAGCATCATCAAAGCCCACCATGGTAGTCTTCGGCTTCTGCCCACCGGAAGAAGATGTGGAGTTCGCCTGCAGCTGCTGTTTGACTGCTCCCATCTTCTCTGTAGTCTCCATCGTCTCCTTCTTGATCAGATCCATATCTTCAATCACTTTCTGTAGGCGTTGACCGAATTCCACCTCATCGGCATGACTTGTGGATAGACCACGAATGCGATCCACTATATGGGATTCGATCACATCTTCAGCTGCGTTAGCGGCATCTAAAATTCGACTCTCGACGCCATCTTCTTCATATTTCCCAGTAGGCTTATTGCCTTCGAGGAACTCCAGCAAGAAGGAAACGTTTTTAGTGAGAGATTCAACCTGTTTCTTTTCGATAGAAATAGGAGGGAAAGGATGATGCTGGAGCTGGCCTACAATATGCATGACAGAACGGAGAGCTGCATAGGCCGCCATGATTGAATTATTTCTCTCAAGATTGCAGAAACAAAAATGGTGGATACACAGTTGATGAGAAGGAGTTGCTAAACTTTTCTTTCTTTAACAAAGAGGGTAAAAAAGAAATGTAATACAGCTTCAGTTCAAAAGCATAACGTTAGTGCGCAAAACAGTTGATTTCATCAGATTCCGACAATTTCTGAGCAGATAAGGTTAGAATGAATGTACTACACCTCTCACTCCACATTCTGACAAGTGTCCCTTTTACTTTTTTTTTTCCCGCATGGAGAAAAGCAGCAACTTTCGAGTCTTATTATTGTGTTTCAAAAAATAATTCATAGGCTTAGAATCTATTTCTGCATATTTTAACTTAAACCAGTGCATTTTTACTAATCTAATTTATGCCTTACTTTTAAACTAGCATCTTGTTTGAATTTGTGTTAATTGAGGGGTAGAATTACAAAAATTATAATTGCAAGTAACTTCTTTGCAGTTTATATAGTAAATACCCATTTCTACCGAGTTACTGTAGAAAGACAATAATATTTGGGATTTTGCAATTTTTTCTGCAGTTGGATCAATTTTGCTGCTGCATTTTGAGTTTTGCAGTCTTTTTGGAGTTGCTCTAAGTACTCCCTCCGTCCCATTAGAAACGACGCGTTTCCCTTATTGGATCGTTCCACTAGAAACGACGCGTTTCTTAAAATGATAAAAATTATATGGACCAAGTTTAACTATTAAAATTTCAAATAATCTACACCACATTAATACCACTTTCTTAATTAGTATGCAAAAAAAAAAAAAAAAAGTATCGTTTCTCTTGAGACAGAGAGAGTAATTTTGAGGCCTAATATACAATCAATATTTTGCTATTTTCCCCCAATGAACTGAGTTTTCTCTATTTTGCTTTTCTCGATTAATATAGATATTAGAAGTAGAAAGTTGGCATCGATTAATAATAGAGCCAGATAACTGGTTGGCATTCATTCACACCATAAACATAAAGTTGGCAAGGCCCCACCCCAACACACTTGACTTGACTAATCAAAGTCGTCGGTGATAGTACGATAACATCACATGCATAAAGTTGGCGTGGGCCCAGCAGACTTGACCAAGCAAGTCGTCGGTGATAGACGATAAGGTCGGAGCTATGTTACACGGTGCCGGACACGTATCGGACACGACTTCCGATTACCGTGTTTTAGTACACATTGCGTCTAATGCATGAAAAAATTAAATTAATTTATTTTACAAAGCAAAAGTCGAGTGCAATTACCGTGTCATGTCTAAAGTTATTAGAAAAATATCATGTCACGTTTGCCGTATCCGTGAAACCTAGGAATGGAGCTAGGATTGTAAATGAATCGAATCGAGTAGAATATCGTTGTAATCGATTTGTATTTGCTTCGTTATTCGAGTATTCGTATTTGTATTCGTTTCTTATTCGATTATTAAGTTCGATTCGTTTATGTTATTCGAATATTTGAATCGAATCGAATATTCAATTTTTCATCGGTATTTTATAGTATTTGATTATCTCATACGACTATTTGATTTATTTTCGAAGTTTAATGATAAATATTCAATTCAATTTATGATTCCATTAAAAAATATATTCTAAACAATATTAATTATTAAATTCATTATAAATAATATTCAAAATTATAAAAAAATATTTTAAAACCATAAAAGCAATCATATCAATATCAAATATGTAAATAAGAAAAAATCAATTATGATTATTATATAGGAATTATAGACTAAATTATTAACGAGTTTCATTAGTATATTTTATTTATTATGAATTAAATGTGTTAAGAAATTTAATCAAATACTTGCAAATAACATATCGAATATCATAATTTCATACTCGTATTTGAATATTAATCAAATTGAGTCTAATATGTATATTTGAATTCGAATATTAAAATTTTGAATACGAATATCGAATTTCGAATACGAATACCGAATCGAACAATTTTTTTTTATTCATTTTACAATCCTAGATGGAGCTAATCAATAATGAAACTAAAACTGCATAAGCTGACACTATTTTTTGAGGTTTAACATAAATAAAGGAAATATAGAGTATGGAGCCAATATAAACCGGGACTAAACTTCCCAAAGCAATATGCTGAAAACACATTTAATTTAAGAACTGAAAATTGAACTTAAAATGCTCCATTCAATAATACACAGTAATAATAATTACCCTATTATATAAGAAGATACACCATCCTACTGTTACTGTCAACAGTAGTCATTAAAAAAGCTCCCTCCCCCAGATTTTCTGTCAAAAAAAAAAAAAAAAACTCCTCAAGCTTACTGTAGATGATCGGTTCCCGAGGCACCGCTCCAAATACGCTATCCATCCCCCTTCACAAAATCACTTTTCTTACTATCTTCTCATCTAAAAAAAGCACAAAGACAAACCCAAAAAAAGAAGCCCTGCAAATCCGAAATTCTCTAGCAATCTAGATCACGGTCCACAATCGTTGCTGCCCGCCGAAGAAGGTAAGGAAGCCTCTTTCACAACCTCAAATTTGAATCATCCCTTGTGGCTTTTTATATTTTAATTGAATTGTATCTGTTGGTAAATGTATAATTAAGAAGCTCTTGTGTTTTTTTTTTATTTGTTCTTTGCTGCGGTTGGAAGAATTGCTATTGATTTTTCTTTGATGGGGTTTGGGCCGACGAAGGTCAAAAAGGGGTTTTGGAGTGGATGTTATTGTGTCTGTTCATGTAAGCTCCTTGATGTTTGGCTACTGATGGAAAAATTGTCTATTCTTATTGTTGGTGCTTTTATAGACACTTCAATCGAATGAGATTTGAGTATATTTGAAGCAGGAGATTAGTTAAAGCAGAGTTTATATTTTATACCATTGATATTTGCTCTTGATTTTAAATGTTATCAATCGTACTTTTAAATGTTATCAATCGTCCTCTCTCACCTCCCCCAATTCGCGGCTCAACGAATAAGCCGGGTAGAATTTATCATCTTTACTTCTCTGTCTCTTCTTCCCTAATTGCTCGTTTATTGATTTTACGTGTTAATAGAGCTTAAATGTATTTCTTTTAATTTATGATTCTAAATTGTTCTTTCCATCTACGAGCTTGAGGATTTTGGTATGATAATTCTAATGAAATTCTGCCGAGTTTATATGAGAATTGTCGCTATGAAGTTTTCCTTTGATTAGCGCCTCAAGTTTTTTCTGAACTCAAAGCTTAATTGACCGGTGAAAACGTAGAATTTACCTAATATATTTGAGAATTCAGTATGTTGTTGCGTAAGTCCCCTTTTGCAAATTCGATTAGTTGTTGTTGCAACTCTTAAGTCTCCTTTTGCAAATTCGATTAGTTGTTGCAATTGCTTATTATATTTTCAAAATCCAATTAATTGGTTACGACATTGTCTATTTGCTTTTAGATTTGACTAATTGTTTATAAGCTTTTGGAAATGTGATTAATTGACAGTAAAAAATTGAAAACTTGCTTCTGTAATTGCTTATTTGCTTTTGAATGGAAAGTGTAGAAGAGTGTTGCATGCTTTGTCGATTGACGGTTTACATCTGCTGGGTAGAGGGGTTACAATTGGTCAAAACGTAGAATTTATCTGATATATCTGAGAATTCCATATGTCGTTGCTTAAGTTCCCTTTCGTAAATTCGATTAGTTGTTGTTGCAATTGCTTATTGTATTTTCAAAATCCAAGTAATTGGTTACGAGATTGTCTATTTGCTTGTTAAATTTGACTAATTGTTTATTCGCTTCTGGAAATGCGATTAACTAACGGTAAAAATTTGAATACTTGCTTAAAAATTTGAATATTTGCTTCTGTATACAAGGCTACTGTTACTGCAAATAGTAGCTACGGAGAAAAAAGGGCTCCCTCCCCCAAATTTTCTGCCCAAAAAAGAAAAAAATCTCCTCAGAATTACTGTAGATGGCTGGCTCCCGAGGCACAGCTCCAAATACGCTATCCATCTCCCTTCACAGAATCACTTTCCTTACTATCTTCTCATCTACAAAAAAACACAGAGAAACCTAAAAAAAAACTACAAATTCGAAATTCTCTAGCAATCCAGAATACAGCCCACAATCGCTGCTCTTACATGCTGCCCGCCGAAGAAGGTAAGGAAGCCTCTCTTTTCTGTTGTTGTTTTTTTAGGATTTTGGTTGAGTTCCATTAGAATCTACGAAGAGAAATGAGGAGGAACTCAATCAGCGGTTGCAGGAATGGAGATCTAAGAGCTATAATCTCAGTGGTTCTGCTTGTGATGAGTCTTCAAGAGAACAGAGATCGCAGCTTATGGATAAAGTGTCCTCTGCTTTCAGTGGCAAGCTTAACATTCTTGTGAGTGATTCAAAAATGGTGTTTGTTCATGAGTCACAACTATGCTTTACACATCATTTGTTATGCTAGGAATCTTTGTTTTTTATTGGCTAGGAAATCAGGTTTGAAGTTTTGTTGTTTTTCTCTTGTGATGTGTCAGTATAGTCCATGGATTTGATGAGACAACGACCCTCTCTGCATTGCTGTGATACTCCTTTGTGGTATTTGTCAGTATATGCAAGATGGAGTTGATGAATATACCATAAGTATAAAGGAACTAAAGATTTGTTTTGTTTAAATCTGATTAGAGAATTGAACGAACTATTAGTTAACTTGTCTACCTTGAGTTTCAAGTTCAGAGCAAAAGGCCCAATAGTAAAACTTCCATTATAACCTTAATACATTATACTTGGATACATTGATGGCTTATTACATTTTGGAAATCCAATTAATTGGTTACGAGATTGTCTATTTGCTTGTTAAATTTGACTAATTATTTATTCGCTTTTTGAAATGTGATTAATTGACACTGAAAATTTGAATAATTGCTTATGTAATTATTTATTTGCTTTTGAATGGAAAGTGTAGAAGAGTGTTGCTTTTGACGGTTTACGTCTGCTGGGTAGAGGGGTTAGAATTGACGGAGATAAAGCTCATTTTATTTGCGGAGTTACATAAAGAGTATTACTCCTGTACAGATAAAGACAAGTACAAGGTTTTGAGGCTTGTTTTGATGAGGTTAAGGGTGGAATAAAGTTTGTTGAGGGTGATGATGATGTATTCATCAGTTTACCTGATTTTGGCTCGTAGAGGCGAACTCCTGATTTGATTAGTATGGTCATACTTATGACTCGAGATGCCATGCATCTTGTTGGTTTAGGTAAACTCATATGTTTGGAGTCTAAGTTTCTATATAATCACAATTGGGATTAGTTTCTTGAATTGCCTATTTTGGGTTTAGTTTCATGAGAATTTGAGTTTAAATAATCACAATTGTGATTAATTACTGCTTTTTTTAGTAAATGATTTTAGGATCTAAATGAAGAGAGAGCAATGTTCATATGCTTGTAAGTATGTTTATTTATACATATAAATTTCATTTTAATTATATACTTTTCGTAGAATGCTCTTGGAGTCGTTAGTTGTCCGTGTTTAGTTATTTTTGAAACATTTGTGTTAGTAGCATATTCTATCATAATCAAGATATTACTATTAGTATATTGAAATGGATTATTATTTAGATGCTTAATTTATTTATTTTGAGTACCAAACGATTCTATTGCCACACCAATAATGTATCGATTTACCGACTTGCACTATTATTAAGCAAAAGATAAGATAAGTTTATTTGGTCAGGCACCGCGCTAGCGCGGTAAGAAATTTCTAGTTTGTTATAAGGAAGCACAGCATGGAGAAAAGCGCAGGTATCACAAAAAACTGTAAAAATCATCGGACAAACGCTTGAACCACTTCCGACATCAGTGGCCTAAACTCTGGTTCCGGCCGATCATCAACAATAAGAGTATAATAACTTCATATTCCTTCACAAATTCACGATAGAGAAAAAAAAGGGAGAGAGGAATAGAGGTGTAGTATACCTGAAACGAAAGAGAGATTTGACCGGATAGAGGCCTTTGAGAGACGGATCGACCATCTCTGGTATCATAGAGCGGAGGAGTTGCCCATCGGACCAAAGATTGCTCGGTTCTTGGCCTCGAGCTGCATAATGAAAGATGTCGGTTTGATACACGGAAAATTCCGATAAATGCACGATTTGGAGGGAAGGGCAGTGGCCCCCGCACCTATGTCCCAACTTATGATTTCGAGAAACGTATGAATATGCACCTGATCTGGTTCACGGAGAAGACTTACTAATGCACAATCCGAATGGTGAGGGTTGAGCTCAATATCGATTAAAATATTCCATGTACGAGGCTCGCTGAATTCATCAGAGAGATGCAGAAATTCTTGCAGACATCCATTGTTAGTATGTTACGGAACTCGTAAACGAGCAGGTGTTGCCCGTGCTCACTGCAATACCCAATCAGTTCAACTACGTTCGGGTGATGCAACTGGGAGATTTCTGATACGATATTCGGAAAGTCTTTCGAATTTGATAGAACAGATGCATTTATTTTCTTTACAGCAACAACCTATCACCAAAATGCAACAAACTTAGATTCTTATCAACTGGTTCGCAGATGCAAACAATTAGAATTTAGGTTTTGGAATTTGAAATATGGGGAGAAATGGAGTGAAATCTAAAATCTAGAGGGACTGAAATAATAATTCTTCAAAAAATATACAGAAAGAAAAGTTCACGATTTTGCACGATTTATGGGGCGGCAGGTGCCAAAATGCAACGAATTTAGCTATAGAGTTGAAATATATGTTTCTTATCAACTAATTTGCAGATGCAAACAATCCAGGAAGCGAAATAGCAATTTAGGTGGTTGAGATGAAAAATTTGCAAAATTACACAAAAAACGAGAAAAATCCGGGATTTTGCACAATTTAGGGGGCAACCCTGACCCGTCCCTGGATTCAAACATCAGTAGTTATTAGTCGAATACCTTTCCGTCGTCCAATTGAGCCCGGAAAACACGTCCGATGGATCCTTCCCCGATGAGGTTTTCAGCACTACTGAAACTATTGGTTGCTATCTGCAAGTCCGCAACTGAAAATGATTTCGTGTTTATTGGAGCTTTAGTTGATTTCTCCTCGTTCTGTATGGCTGGAAAATCATTACAACCTTCGTATGAGAAAGAAAGCTCATAACAAGATGGAGATAATCTTGCAACATCAAGAATCTGAGTGAATAAGAACTACAAGACTAGGAGATTGGCCTTACCAAGATTGTTGCTGCAAATGCCCATCAAAAGACATACCATCAAAATGAGAAATGATAGAATTAGTAGCTGAAAACTTCGAGAAATATTTGTCTTACAACGTAGCAACGGATGTGAATTTATCGAGCTGGAATCTCATATACCCAGTAACTCCTAATCCAGATATCTTTCTGATAGACAAACATAGCAAAAGCATCAGAATCTAACGAACTTTTAAATAAAGAGAACGAAATCAAGAAAATCATAAGTTCGAAAAAATTCACATTTAAACATAGCAAGTAATGCCCCTCCAGTTCTCTCCACATGGCAGAGATGATGTACTTCTCTTTTTTTACTTGATTTATAAACAAGGTGTGAATGATTTACCCAACTCTGTAAATTAAACAGATTTAAACACAACCATTTGAAAGGCTTGTTTGAACACATCTTCTTCGAAAATAAACTTAACAGAAATCCAAGAACCAGATCTTTCTGCAATGTGCAGAAACTCTTATTTTCAAGAAACAAATTAGGGGAATCAAATTGAAAAAGAAGATCTTTAAATTTGAAAATCAATGGCATCAATTACATAACTCAAAACACAAAAGAAGAACACCAGCAGTAAGATAGTAATCCCAACCAAACTATTTATTCATTTCTTGATTTCATATCCTCATTTTCTTGATTTCCAACAGAAAATAGGAAAAAAATCAAACCCAACTGGTATACATCATTACAATATCAATCAAACAACTGTCCCTCCCAAACTCTCAACCCATCATTACAATATACACATGCGTAAATAATCTCGAAAATGAAAATGAAAGAAGTAAAATAGAGAACTGACCATCATTCGGATCTGTCTCTGCATTGATGAAGCTCATAATACCAATGAGCCGCCACCTCCACCCTCTTCAATTCAGTTCTTCAAGAAAAAGAAAAAACTCTCTCTTTGTCAATCATTTTCTTGAAATAGAAAAACCTGAAATGAAATCCGAGAATGATTATAAGATGGAGCAATTACAACAATAAATAATAACGATACTTCTCAATCAGAATGACAATCCCAATCGACTTGATACCTGACAAATTCACAAGAAGTAGATATGGATAAGAAACCTCACAATTTCGATCATGACATTCTAGCAGAAGAATAATAAAAGAGGCTTGTTTACCTCTTTAGCAGCTTCTCTTCTTTGGGATTACGGAATCCCAAATCGCCCTGCGCTTACCATCATTCGACTTTAAAGTTGGTGCTCTTCAAGTGATGCAGTTCCTCGTCTTCCAAAATATAGCTCCGAACTCGAACTTTAAAGGTTACTTCGTCTTCTCCATATGACTCCTCTTGTTCCACTTGCATTCTTTTGCAAGAGAAAATGGAAGATTTACTGCAACGGACCATCTTAATTGATTGGAGGGTTGATATTTCTATGATACCTTCAGGGATCTCATTCAACCCAATTAAATCCTCAAGTACAAGATGCTCGAGGAGCGGAAAGTGGGTGTATTCCGAATACCAGTTTTCCAGAGCGTCACAATATTTAATCTTCAAGAATCATAAGTTGAGGAATTGACCTTTGATTGTTTTCCACTCGTGCGTTCTGAAACAGCCACCGCTGAACTTGAGCTTCTCAAGAAGAGGAAGCGAACCTATCTTCTCCATCATGTCTTCCCAATAGACATAACTACCACCTATCACCACCAACTTCCTAAGCGAACGCGGGAAGGAGAGTTTATGCAGAAGGCCAGTCGTCTCATCTAGATAAAATCTGCAATGTAAAGACTTGAGTTTGTGGAGGCGGTCAAGATTGTTGAGGCAACTTTCCTCAACCTCGTCGTCTTCTTCATATAGCAAACCCAGTTTCTTGATATTGGGGATTCTCTTAATCATCTCTTCGCTGCATTTGAAGTTTCTTACTACCTCGAGCGTCTGTAGATTCTCCAACATAATATCACCTTGTCCGCTCCAAATGGGAGGATCTGGGACATGCATGTGGCGTTGTACATGCACGTGTCTTAATTGAGGCATATTCCAAATTTCAGCTGGTGCAACAAAAGAGTCATAACAATTGCTCGAGATGATTAATGTTTGGAGACTCCAGAGGAGGTGCAACGATGTAGCAAATCTGGGATCCCAACGATGGCATCCAAGAAAAAGACACCTGAAATTAACAAGTTGAAGAATATTTTCATGAAAACAATTATCACTAAGAATCAAGTCCTCCTCCTCACAAGCTAAAAATATCCTCAACAGACTATGATGGGGTGATAGAGAAATCCCCCTAGCATAGGATATCATAGAACGAGCGCGGGACATAGTTACATCATGGATTTCATCCTTTGAGGCGACTTCAGAAAGAATGAAGCGGCGATTGTTGTGTGGGATGGTGATACCACATTGTGTTACGACACTATAAAATCTCTCTGCTTTAGCTTGTCTCATACACAAGTCCCTCAACAAATCATGAACCATGACATCTTTTCCTTTATCATTCGCGGTAAAAATAAGATTTCTGTCAATAAGATCGTACAAATACTCTTCTGCAACCTCCTCCAAGTCTTTGCCGTTTATAGGTTTCAAAAATCCCTCACTAACCCATATCTTGACAAGCGTGGAGATTTGAAATTCTCCGTCTTCTTTGAACATTCCCATAAGAAGAAAGCACGGCCTCAAATGAATTGGCAATTGGTTGTAGCTCAAATGTAATATCTTAAGAACATGTTCATCATTATCAGAATTCACAACTGAATTCAAATTTTCCACTATATTTTTCCAATGTTCTCTTTTATATTCAGACTTTGCCAAGAAACCTCCAACCACAACAATTGATAAAGGAAGTCCTCGACAATTTTCCACGATCTTCCTTCCAATTTCCACCATCTCAGGAGGATAGTCTTCTCTCGTAAATACAATTTTGGAAAATAAATTCCAACTTTCATCCATATCTAAGAAACTCATCTGTAGACTATAGGAGTTGCTCAACCTTTGTGCCAAGTCTGAAAGCCTAGTTGTAATAACTATTCGGCTACCATTGTTATTATCAGGAAAGAAACATTTAATCTTGTCCCATGCCCCAATACTCCACATATCATCCAATACACCCAAAAACCTTCGACCAAATAAGTATTTGTATAAATCCTCCCCCACTTGTTTCTCTTCCTCATTACTTGAATTTCCCATAGCTTGAGAGACAATTTCAGTAAGGATTTTTCGAGCATCATACTCTTGAGAAATTGTAGTCCAAGCAAGAATATAAAAATGCTCTCTAATAAGCTCATGTTCATAAACATTTCTAGCAAGAGTGGTCTTACCCATTCCGCCCATACCTACAATCGGTATGATTTGGCGGTTGAGTCCTCCTCTAGTGAGCTTATTCAAGAGC
This sequence comes from Lavandula angustifolia, assembly GCA_028984105.1. Lineage (NCBI taxonomy): Eukaryota > Viridiplantae > Streptophyta > Magnoliopsida > Lamiales > Lamiaceae > Lavandula > Lavandula angustifolia. The sequence continues at coordinate 13,863,813 of CM054814.1, forward strand.
TCGAGCAAAGCATCATCAAAGCCCACCATGGTAGTGTTCAGCTTCTGCCCACCGGAAGAAGATGTGGAGTTCGCCTGCAGCTGCTGTTTGACTGCTCCCATCTTCTCTTTAGTCTCCATCGTCTCATTCTTGATCAGATCCATATCTTCAATCACTTTTTGTAGGCGTTGACCGAATTCCACCTCATCGGCATGACTTGTGGATCGACCACGAATGCGATCCACTATATAGGATTCGATCACATCTTCAGCTGCGTTAGCTGCATCTAGAATCCGACTCTCTACGCCATCTCCTTCATTATTGCCAATGGAGGGATAGCCTTCGAGGAACTCCAGCAAGAAGGTAACGTATTTAGTGAGAGATTCAACCTGTTTCTTTTCGATAGAAATAGGAGGGAAAGGATGATGCTCGAGCTGGTCTACAATATGCATGACAGAACGGAGAGCTGCATAGGCCGCCATGATTGAATTATTTCTCTCGATTTGCAGAAACAAAAATGGTCAACTATTACTGGGTATACACAGATGATGAGGTGTTGTTGAACAAAGAATATATAGAAAACGAAATATATACTATACAAAGCTGAAAAGCATGTGCCGCGCATCTTATTGTTCTGGTTCAGTAAAATAATTCATATGCTTGGAATGTAATTCTACAAATTTTAACTGAAATCTGTACATTTTTACTAATCTAATTTACGCCTCACTTTTGAACTAAAAAGTAATACTCCCGTATTACTAAATGTCATGTCTATTTGAAATTTCATGTTTCTAAAAAAGATAAATACTATATGAATAGAAATTAATTATACAATAGTCAAACATTATGCACCACAAAAAAATTATTTTTTTAATCAATATGCTCAAAACAAACATAAAATTACTAATTGACAGAATATTAAATACTTAAACGCGTAAACTATTCCCCCCAACAATAAAAATGCATAATTAATTAGCACGATAGGTTGGCTTAACTTGATTAAATATTCCCACTTTCATTTAACAATTTGTTGTTGAAATGGACAAGTATGTAGCACTTTTCAAGAGGACCGCTACGTACGAAGATAAATAAAAAATACTCCATCATTCATCTTGTATCTTAATTTTATTTTTGGATTTTTTCGTTCATCTTGTTTCATATTCCAAAAATGGTAATTTTTTTATACATAATTACTCACACTTTTTTATAAGACTCACCCCTTCACTCATAATTAATAACTTTCTTTAATATATTTGCCGAAAAGAAAGGGAACGAACTGAATGGAAGATAAGAAGTATAAAATAACTTCAATTATTTTGCGCAGAACAAAAATTAAATAACTCTAATTATTTTAGAGGTGAAATCTTTTTTAAATAGATTTTATGTAATTTGCAATAAATGGCGGTAGAGTTGGATACTGATTTCATAAGCAAACTCATTGAGAGTAGGATGAGAAGGCTATTCCACATTTTCCAAAAATGATCAAGAAATGCGATGCGGGAGAAGGATGTTTATTTAGATGCAGTAAATCTAAATAACTTTGAAGTTACAGAAATTTGGTTTACTTTGAAATTTGTTTCCTTGGGAGCAAAAATGATTGCAACTTTTGACGTTTACTTCATATCAAAATGCAATCTTGAAGCAAAACTAAGAATGCTTCTTTTGCCCACTTCAATTGTCCATTTTTTTTATTTAAGTAAAATAACGAGCAAGATGCAATTTAACCCCTTTATGGTTTCAACAAGGTGTAATTTTCCTCCATATAGTTTAAAAAAGTGCAATACACCTCGCTGTAGTTTTTGTTTCAGTGCACATTGTCTCCCTACATGTTATTTTGCCCAATTTTTGGCCTGTTTGGACAAATATATCTCAAGCATATAATACATATGTTAAGATGATACCATAAATATTAAGATAAAAACTTATTAAACCATGAGGTGACATTGTAATTATATTTCACCATATTTAAGCGGAGGGGGGTGAATTGCACCAATTTACAAATCACAAGGAGACTTAGCGCTCCTAGGAGAAATGATAGAGAGGAATTTGCACCTATGTAAAACCGCAGGGAGGTGAATAACACTTTTGTGTAAACCATAAGGGGGCTTGGTACACCTTCTGAAACCATAGAGGGAAATTTGCACCTAAGTAAAATAATAGGGAGGTTAACTGCTATTAACACTAAAATAACACGCTACATAAATTAGTGTACCACACCCATTACTCTATTACTCTTTCACATACATTTAACTTTTTTTAATTTTCGTACCAAAAAGAAATTGAATAATTGAAGTGGGAGGTAACAAGTATTAAATAAAACTAAAGAAAACTTTTAGAAAAGTGTACACATAATATATGTACATCTTTAGAGAAAGACATTTTATTGCTCTACTTTGTTAATTGGAGGGCAAGTTTGAAATAAGGTTGGTTGCATAAAAAAGTAAGTAGAAATTTGCAAGTGTGAATACTTTTTAACAAAAAGACTTAAACAAGAATGACATTAGTGGCCAAATTTCCTAAAAGTTGACTTCATGTGGAAATACTAAGTTTTGTAATCATTATAATTTTAATGGACACGTCGTAATAAAACAACACCAAACTATTGGCAGGTAAATTAATGGATGTCATATTAAGAGTTTGAAGAGGCGGCGGAATCTGTAATTTTAGAAAGTTAATAATAAATTTTTAAAAACACATTAAAATTTTGGAGATTGCATGTAATAATATTCGGGAGGCGAGAGCGGTGGGTCATACATGTTTCTAGATCATTCTTGTTCAAAAACCGTCCTTCTTGAGTTTTGGATGAGGGTTACATTCAGCAGATAATCTTGGATTGCTATGATTATGAGTTTCTTCGATAGCTTGATTGATATTAGTTTTTTGTTTGTTACTATATTGGCCACCTATTTAGGCATTTCTTTGTTATCATTTTAGTTCAGTTATATTATTTGGAAAATGTCACTTTTGGGTATTTCCTAATGTTGTACGTTTGGTAGTTTTATGATATAGACCGTAATTTTTCATTGTTCACAAGACCGTCAACAATGTGTTCATTTTATGACTTGGGACAAAGTAGTCAAAGTCTAGCTTGTGGACTACCTGACCGAGTGTCATTAATGAAAGATTAGACTCATTTAAGTGCAGAATGTGTAGGCCAAAAATCGCTTTGTGAAAACTTTTTCTTACACTTGAAAATGTGTATATTCTTATGCTTGTGCTTCTAAAGATACTAACAGAAAATCGTTACAGATAAGAACACTCAAGTAGAAATCATTAAATCAGTAAAGTGAAATATGAAGTCACACAATAACATAATATTTATAGTGGTTCGAAGATGACTCCTACATCCACTCTTCCTGAATACTTCAATGGATTCCATGAAATGAAACTTGTCGAAAATTTTGTTACACGTCTTCCTCGTCTTCTTCTTATACAATACAAACTCAAGAAACACTACAACTAGTCAACTACTAAGATTCGCTTGATTTCACATATATAAATTAAAATTAAATAGGAACCTAATGGAGTCGTTATTAATATACTAAAAATATAAAACCATCAAACAGACCCTCATATTAAATATCTATATCAAGCTTAACTACTAGCTAGATTTTCATTATCACTAAAATAAATACACAAAAGCCCCAATAACAAGCAACTTGAATGGCCCAAATGGCGCCCAGTTTGGCTTATCCGAGTAGCGGGTCGGGTTATCATCGGCGCTGCAGCGGGTCGGGTTATCATAAGCGATTGAAATTAGCTCTATATTTTCGATATCCCTTCAACCTAAAACAGAAATGTGAAATAAAATTCTTTCCTTCACACACAATACACGCAGTTGGATTCTCCCACCATCAATGTGACGTTACCTCTGCTAAGGAAAACCCTAATTCGAAGGTATACTTTACGTCCTCCCTCCGATTTATTGTAAGTTTGCTCGTTTTCTTCGTAAAAAGGGGCAGGTTTTGGTGGTAATTCATGTGTAATTTGGATTTTGAAATTGTTTAACCCGAAGTCCGAATTCTGATCTTCTATTAAGTTTACGGTGAGAATATGTTTGACGGGTAACGGGTCGGTGATGGGGTTAATCATACTGTCCCTATTTTTGGTCCATTTCGTCGTAGAATAAACGGGTCGGATTATTTTGGCGGGTTGGAGTTTCGGGTTGATGATAAACAGAGTATGACTCGGTTTAATCACAATTTGTTTTGCCTCCAAACTTTCAATTTGAAGTGGTTGTGTATATGTTTGCCCATTATGTTTGTAATTGCATTTTGTTTTGTTTATATTTTCAGTTTCTCTTCCAAGTGTGTTTTAGGTTTCGTATGCGATAATTGATTTCAATTTGGGTTAATAGGATTGAGTGTGTGTGTGTGTATATATATATATATATTTAATTACTTGGCGGAAGAGAATTAGTAATTACCAGTTTTTGATGTGCTTGTAGGATTTATTGCTTTGCTTTTTTTCTTTTTCTTTTTCTTTTTCTTTTTTTTTTTAATTTTATATTTTTGTGTCCCTTTTTCCCCAATATAATGTAGTTAATTTGTTCTCAAACTATAATTCAGATAAATAACTGTCATTTCTGGGCTGATTGACATATCTGTTGAGCAGGTTAAGTAGTGAGCTATGGAGATATCCGAAGAACCACCAGTTATTGTCAATTCTAGTAGATTAAAATCTGTTGTATGGAATGACTTCGACCGAGTTAAGAAAGGCGAGTCTTTTGCTGCTATCTGTCGGCACTGTAAAAGGATACTCAGCGGGTCGAGTACGAGTGGAACGTCTCATCTGAGAAACCATCTGATCAGGTGCCGTAGACGATCAAACCATGACATAACTCAGTTGTTGACAAGGGGAAAGAGGAAGCAGAGCACCCTTTCCATTACCAGTTTCAGTTATAATCAGTCTGCAGCGAAGAACAAAACTGTAACTGTTGCAAGTACGAATTTTGAACAATCAGTGAAAGTTAGAAGTATCAATGCGGGAAGTTTAAATTTCGACCAACAGCGGAGTCAGCTGGATCTTGCGCGCATGATTATCATGCATGGTTATCCTTTGGGTATGGTTGAGGATGTTGGCTTCAGGACGTTTCTTCGAAACCTTCAACCCTTGTTTGATTTCGTGACTGTTAACGGGATAGAAGCTGACTGTATAGATATCTATAAAAAGGAGAAACAAAGGGTGTACGAGGAGTTGGATAAATTACCTGGCAAGGTTAGCCTTAGTGCCGATAGATGGGCTACTAGTCAAGGCTCGGAGTATCTCTGTTTGATAGCGCATTACATCGATGATTCTTGGGAACTAAAAAAGAAAGTTTTGAACTTTTTGTCTATCGATCCTTCGCAAGCAGAAGACTTTCTATCGGAGCTAATCACGGCGAGTCTCAGGAATTGGGATATCGATCGGAAGTTATTCTCATTGACTATTGATAATCGTGTCACATATGACAAAATTGTTAGTAGAATCGTAGATCAACTCTGCCAGAATAGGTTCCTCATGTGTGAAGGGCAATTTTTCGATGTTAGATGTGCAGCAAGTACTGCGAAGCTATTGGTCCAAGATGTTATCGAAGCATCGCGTGAGATAACGAACAAAGTTCGGGAGACCATACAATACATTAGAGGCTCTCGCGTAACGCAAGAAAAGTTTAACGAGATAGTGCAGTTAGTTGGTATCAATGGGCGGAAATCGTTGCCTTTGGATAATCCGTTTCAGTGGAACTCGACGTACGTGATGCTTGAAGCCGCTTTAGAGTACAAGGAAGCCTTCCCTCAAATGCAAGAACACGACCCGGGTTTTTCGATGTGGCCTTCTGTCTTAGATTGGGATAGGTTGAGGGGCGTTACAAGCATCTTGAAGTTCTTTCATGAAGTCTCGAATGTGTTTGTTGGTCGCAAGAATATCACTGCAAATTCCTATTTCGCTGAGATTTGTGACATTCATTTACAGTTGATAGAGTGGTGCCAGAAGTCGGATGGTTTTATAAGTTCTTTGGCCTTAAAACTGAAATCGAAATTCGATGAATATTGGAAGAAATGCAGCTTGATTATGGCAATTGCAGCCATCTTAGATCCGCGATACAAGATGAAACTTGTGGAGTATTACTACCCTCAAATCTACGGTGATAGTTCTCCCGAGTGCATCGACATTGTTTCGAATTGTATGAAAGCTCTCTACAGTGGTCATGCTAGCTATTCACCTTTAGCTGCTCACGGTCAAAACTCGTCTAGTGAAAGTAATGGCAGTGCTGTTAAGGACAGACTTAGCGGGTTTGACAGATTTCTCAACGAAACTTCAGGTAGCCTAAACACAAAATCGGACTTAGACAAGTATCTAGAGGAGCCACTCTTTCCTCGGGGTGGTGATTTTAGTATATTGAACTGGTGGAAAGTTCACCAACCGAGATATCCGGTGCTTTCCATGATGGCCAGGAACATATTGGGGATTCCGATATCTAAAGTTGCTGTGGAATCCCTATTTGATACTGGAGATAGAGCCCTCGATCATTCTTGGGGGACGGAGAAGTCGGATACTCTGCAAGCTTTGATGTGTTCTCAAGATTGGATGTGTAATGAATTGGAAGGTATTGCCTTCACCGAATTTCGTATTTGTTAATATTTATGACAAATTGCTGATAGACACTTTCTTTTGGCAGTGACGGATCCGAAAACTCCTGTCTTTGCCTTGCAAAATGATGTGAATTAGCGAGTTCCGGGCTTAAAAGTGGAGGATGGCGATGTTTTGCCTAAGCATTTTACCAATCATGTCGATCCTCAAATTCACTGTATTTGGGAAATCTGATTTCCCATTGCATTGAATGTAGAGGTTTAGTTTTACATTCGTCCCTCCGTTTCAGAGTTTGTAACTAACCTTATTGTTGAAAGCATAAATATCACTTCACTCGCTGTGGCAAAATTGTAATTTTGAGTTATCAATTGATCGAGGTTCTTTGCCCCTTCAGCTCATATATATGTAGTGAGTGATAAATAGAAGATAGATGTTTTGCTGCCTGTCGAAAACTATCATGATTGTATATGTTGTTTGGAACTAAAAATCTCTTTGTGAAAGCCTTGCAGATTCTCCTTCGCAGGTTACTTATGGAGATACTCGCAGAATGCTTGGTTACCTACTCCTCAGAGACGACAAATAGGTCAGTGAATGTATCGCTCCTCCCCCATCCCCCATCCGTTTCTCGAGCATTATTGTTCCATATATTGTACTACATCCGTCCCATTTGAAACGACCCGTTTCTTTTCGGGGCGGGAATTAATAAAATAGACGATAAAGCATGAGAGAGGAGTAGATGATAAAGTAAGAGAGAGAATATGAGTGAGATAGTGAGAGAGTAGATAATAAAGTAGGAGAGAGGAAATGAGAGTAGATGATAAAGTAGGAGAGAAATGTAATTTTTGGAAAAATATTTCTTTTTTCGGAAATGGGTCGTTTCAAATGGGACGTCTCGAAATGGAAAACGGGTCGTTTCAAATGGGACGGAAGGAGTACAATGCTAGTGGGACCTTTCCAATCCATTGTCTTCTTGTCTGCTTGTGTTTCTGCATAAATTTCATTGCTTCCATTTATGCTAAAACCAGCACTATAATTTCGCATAATGTGAATGGCCCGCCATTTGTAAGCTCTAAATACGTAATTTTGCTAATGCTGAGAAGAGTATTCCTGCCCTTTTATGGAGATATTTCTGAATGATGGTGTTGAAAGTGGGAGTCTTTTTCTTTAACATTTATTTGAAGCTTGGTGGTTTTCCATCTTTGCTACGACGTAAATTCCTTTTATATGTCTAGCGTAACCGTGTATGCCTATTCGGACTATTTTGTTAGTGCTTTCTTTGTACTCTTATGCTTGTTGAGAACTACGATATTATTTGACTTTACTATTTTTCTCCATTCTAATTTCGCCCGTTCGGGTATATTTAAAGCTTAGATTTCATGTACTACTGCTGCTATTTGTTGCAAGAAAAGTTTTTTTATATGTGAAGATGGATAAAATTTCAGCTGTCTTTTTAGTTTGTTTAGTTCTAAGCTATTTTATACATCCCAGACTTTGACATCAATGTGACATTTGCAACACAACCGATGTGGGACTTTTATTGCACAACCAATAAAGATTGATGGTTGCAAGAGAATCAGTTGTTTACTTTATGCTCTCCTCTTCTCCACCCAATGCCTCTCCCATTTCCTTTTGCCCAACAAAAGCATCACTTTGCCCATACCTTTCAATGTAAGTCTCTCTCTCTCTCTCTCTCTCTCTCTCTCTCTCTCAAATGATGACATAACTTTACCACTTTGTGTGATTCGTTTGTTTCATTGATAAGTGAGAGGGAAATGGTATCCAACAACCAATTGCTTATGAAGGTGTTGAGCTAATTATGGATCTAATTTCCATGTTTTGATTTGACAATATTCTTGTTTAATTTCTTCTCTTGCATGAAAGCAAGAGAATTCATAGAATCAACTGATTGATTTATCAAATAGTTCATCACAAATGCCTTTGTGATTGTCACCTTTCCACTATCTTTAACTTATTAGGCCATAAAGTTGCACGTTTTGTTGTCAAAAGTATGGATGCATATAATCTTTATCGAGTCGATTTATCGTTGTTTTCGCCCTTGCTCGTCTCTGAGTGCTTATAGGTATCCACCGTAAGCCTTTCTTCTTTTTTTTGATAGTGGGGGTTGCCTTGTTTGTAATACAAGGAGTATATGGTATTAATTCTATCTGGGATATGAATCATTACTTGGATTTGTGGAGTTGTTTTATGTCTTGATATGAAAGTTATGAACTCCAAATGGAAGAAGAGTATGATGGTACTTTTCCCTTCAACAAGAATGAGTGAGTTCTTGATACAGTAATTTAGGAAATTTTGCAGCTGATTTTTTACAGTTGAAGGCACCCAAGATAAGGAAGAAATTAACACCCCACTCATCCTCATTTGATGAAAGTGATCAGTCACAAACAATTAACAGATTGATATAGTTAAACATCTTTAAAATAATACTCACCCCGTTCCATTTAAAATGACACGTTTTTCTTTTCGGAACGTTCCACTTAAAATGATAGGTTTCCTTAAAATGAAATAATTTTAAAAAATATTATTAAATTATTTTTTACTTTTCTATTTTATTATTTATTCTCTCACAAATTCATCCATCTTCTCTCTCTTATTTTATCATTTATCCATTTGTCATATTTTATAATCTACTTTCTTAATTCTCGTTCGGAAAAGAAATGTGTCATGTTAAATGTGACAGAGAGAGTAATACTTAGATTAGAAAAAAATATTCATTTAATGAGGTTATTACTTTAACGAATATTATTTTAGTGCATTAATTTATATCGGGATCGGAAGAAATTATTATCTAAGCGATGTTCTTATTCTATCGAATATTATTAATTTATAGATGTTAAATTGGACTTCTCCCGCCCCGCTTGACTTGTTTTATTTTCCTTTTAAAGTTGTTTTGTTTGATGTGTCATGTATCTTAAAATGAAAAATAATTATTATACAAATTCACTTTTTTTTGTGGGATTCATATCTGCCTACAACTAAACACTCCTTTTAATTTTCGTGTCGAAAATAAATAAAATAAGTGGGACAACTCAAGCGAGATAGATGGAGTACAATAAATATCAAACAAGATAAACTATTAATCATCATTTACTTTGGATCAATTTGGAAAATAATTGTCAAATCAGAAATACAAAATGTGGTAAAAGTGGCTAATTTTGAGAGAGAAGATAAGGGAGTTACCAAGAGATCTCGTTTTCATGTATTATCGAGAGAATATTCTCCGTGATGTAATAATTTGTAAATGATACGTGGATTAAAGTAATTAGACTACACTCCACCTACTAACCCACCTCACTAAAATGGAGCTTTAAAAAGATGGTAATCCAATAATTTCAAGAATTCATTTTTCTTTCTTCTTATAAAAAGATATAAAACTGATTGCCATCAGGCATTTTTGAGAAGCCTATTCACGCAATATCTTTCACAAAGTGACATTAATTTGAGTCCCAAAACTGCAATTCTCTCGCAACTAAAAATTTCAGTTAATTTATTAATTCAGAAACTCATTGATATACATTATATAAAATATAATTCTACACTAATGTGCCATTTTGGTTTACTAGCATTATAGCTTAAAGTTTTGTAAACATAGTTGATATATATACAAAAAGATTAAAAGATAATCCCCGTCTCATTCTTATTGTCTTGTATATTATATTGAGTTGCCCCACCAATACTGTATTTTTTCCATAAAATAAAATAAAATAATATATACTATAAATCACAAAAAAAAGGATTTTTCTATATGGAGGAGACACCCCAATTTGATAAATATGTATATGATTTGTTTAGTACAAGATCCTTTCATTGAAGAATTTATATATGTGAATTAATATCCATTCACTTTAAAGACTTTGAAGGAATTGCTAAAATTAGGGTTTTTATCATTAAAAAAAAAACCAAACTTTCTTCACAACTAATCAAATCAAACCAAGACTCCATTTTTATGGAGAGATATCCTGCTTTTGAGCATCTTAGACAGTCCTCACTCATCACTTTCTGTATTTTGCATCTTTGAACAAGAATTGAAGTACAAACAAGACCCAAATTCCAGTTCCCAAGAACAGAATAATTGCTCAATAGGATAAGCAAAAAAAATATGTCTAGATATATGCTTTGTATACTCTCATAAAACCAACACTAACCATAAAGTGGCGAAGCTAAACTCAAGAATTATTGAGGTGTGGTTGGATGGTCAATTTTTTTAGCTATTAATATCCCCTTCCTCAAACAGCCCACTCCCATTTTCTGCAACCACTCTATTTGTTCACAACTATAGCATAGCAAACAGTGAATTCTCAAGGCAAAAGAACACCTCCTTGTTCCACCCTCTCTCTCTCATCACTTTCCCTACAAGGTCAGTACACTCAAATTTTACTGCAAACTTACGCAACTCTTCACAAGAATCAAAACTCATGCCTCTTGCAAATTCCCTTCTGCAGTGACTTGATTTCTTCTAAATTGGGCTGCAATCTTGATCTGAATTTTGTTGCTTGTTTCAGCTTTGAAGCCATGGCTTTTCCTGATCAAGAATCCGAGCGTAAGAATGGGAGAGGGAAGATTGAGATCAAGAGGATTGAGAATACTACTAATCGCCAAGTGACTTTCTGCAAGAGGAGAAATGGCCTTCTGAAGAAGGCTTATGAGCTTTCTGTTCTTTGTGATGCTGAAGTTGCTCTTGTTGTCTTCTCCACTCGTGGGAGGCTCTATGAGTATTCAAACAACAGGTGATTTTTTTATTTTTTTTATTTTTTTTTTCGTACAATTGTTTACTGTTTTTCATGTTTTGTTTGAGATCTTTTAGGTCTGATCTTTTGATTAATTCTTCTTGTTTGAGTTTCTTGGAGTTTCCCTTTTTCCTTTTTGAGCTTTTTTTAACGGTGGATTTGTTGATTATGATTCAAGAAAGACAAATAAACCTAAATCTGCTGACTGCTTGTGTGTCAAAAAAAAATCTAAGTTTTTAGGTTTAATTTGTCTTTCTTGATGGTTTTCTTGATTTTCTTTGCTGAAATTATGAGCCTTTTTTTGGTGTTGTTCTCTCTCTCTCTCTCTCTCTTCTTTGTGTGTGTTTCTTGTTTGATAAATTCTTCAAGATCTGTTGTGGGAGATGGAAATAGAAGTGAATACATACAGTTAACAGTAGTAGTTACAACTTGGTTGAGTAATTTTTGAATCAAACAAAATTTAAGTATAAAAAGAACTATGCTTCTTTCATCTCCTTCTCTCTCTCCCTCTCTCTCTCTCTCTCTCTCTCTCTCTCTCTGCACATGTCATTTGTCAGCTCAAGAAACCCTATCATCAATGCTGTCAAGTCCCCATTTGCCCATCCCTTGATCTCAATGACTCTTCCTTAATGCAATGTCAGATCAACTAATTATCAAGAAACCAATTTTAACCTAAACCTAGATGGGCTAGGGTTTCAAAACTCCTACCCTGAAAATTATCAAATCCCTATTCAATTTAGCCATAAATTAGCCACAATAATCTTGAATTCGCAAGATGGGCATCTTGAGTTTGCGTTTGATTTGACGAATTGTACCTTTTTGCAGTCTGCAAGATTAAGGTTAGGGCAAGATTAGGGTTAGAAGTGAGGTGTACGCTAAAGTCATGTTTTAACCAAAGAATCTTTGGTCATATCAACACATGATTCTTTGTCTTCCACTTAGGAATTAGGATTCGTACTTTTCTCCTTTCTGGGCTTCTCTTGCATCATCATCTTCTTTAAGTGGTTAAATTTTCTTGACCCATTTCTCATTACAATTCTTTTTTCTACATTCCTTCAAACCCACAAGCTGAAAAATAAGTTCTTTATCAATTTTCTTGAATTAAACACCCACCTCCATATTTTTTCCTTTTTTTGGAGAGGGAGAGAGAAAGGAACAAGCTTGCCTCAAGAATTAAAAGCATGCCATCAAGAATTAAATTAAAGAGAAAAATGAAACTGCAAAGAAGGCAGTTTGCTTTATCACTGCTTCAATCGAGAAGCTCTTACACTACATTAGAAATAAAGAGCTCATCAATGGCGGAAAATGGCTGCTGTGGGCAGACAGCCAAATTTGCTGATGCAGTCAAAAAACCCCATCCCTCCAAACAACAGACAAACAAGACTTACCCTATTCACACAAAGATTCCTTCACACTTAGTGTGAAAATCAAATCTTTCTTGCTCGAAAACCATGAAAGAATCACTGCAAGAAAATTTAGGATTTTGAATGAATCGAGGAGGGTAAAAGAGTGGTCGATGTTGGGTATTGACCGCCGGGTTGAAGGGTGTGGGACACGTGGCGAGATCCCAGAAGAGGGATTGTAGATCCAATCATATTGTGGGATCTTGCGCCAGCGTGGAAGTAGGCAGCCAATCAGTGCGTCGAGGAAATTAAGGTTTGCAGCTTGCAGCTTGTAGTACTCTGCTCACTCAAACTGGATGTGTGTGTTTTCACTGTGTGTGATGTGTTTTTCACTTTAATGTGTGATGGCACAGAAAAAAAATCTGATCTTTATTGCTTTATGCATAATTTTGTATTGAAAGATTTGAAATAAACCCTAACTATATCACCTATAGCCCTTAGCAGGTATCTTCATAAGGATTCAAGAAAAAATAATTAAAATGTTGGTTTTTTTACTACTACAAATTTGGCCTACGACAATATTGAAAAGATGCTGAAAAACCGTTGTCGTATCTTAGAAAAACCGTTGTCTTTTATGAGCTAGGTGCAATTTAACTCCATGTGGTTTCGGTAAGGTGCAATTTACTTTCCTATGGTTTAAGAAGGTGTCATACATTTCATTGTGGTTTTTATTTCATTGCACACTGCTCCTACATGTTATTTTGCCCGATTTTTGGCTTGTTTGGACAAAAATACCTTAAATATATAATACATATATTAAGATAATATCATAAATATTAAATAAAACTTATTAAGCCATGATGGGCGGCCTTGTAATTGTATTTTACCATTTTTAAGTGGAGGGGTGGATTGTATCAGTTTATAAACTATAAGGAGGCTCGGTGCACCTACGTGAACTCTCTGGGAGAAATTTGCAGAATTTGCACCTAAGCAAAACCACATGGTGGTTAACTGCTAATAACCCGTCTTTTATAGTAAAATTGGCGTTCATGTACAACGGTTTTATACAACCATTGTATTTTAATTATTTCTTGCACTTTATTGTATTGAAATATGATGATATGATTGATATAACAATATTGTAATATGATAATTAACGATCTCGGGTTGTTTTGGCGTATCTAGTTTTCTTCGAAAACATGAGTCTCTTGTCCTACATTACTTTTCAACTTTTTAAATGCCATTTAGCATGAAGATTTTTTTTTATTTTTTTTGTATTGTCATTAGTTATAGGTAGCTATGAAAAGGAACTGTTACTTGATAGGAATCATAAGTAAACAAATTGTTGTTAAGACTTACTCCGTCCGTCCCGTTAATTGTGGCTAAATTGGTTTCGGCACGGGAATTAAGAGAGTAAAAAATAAATTATGAGAGAGAGAATAGATGATAAAGTATGTGAGAGAAGATGGGTAAGATAATAAGGGAGTATGAGAGAAATGATGATAAAGTAGGAGAGAGAAGATGATAGAATAAAATATATGATAATAATTTTTTACCAAATTAGAAAAGAATGCACAAATAACGGGACACCCCTTTCGGGAAAGTGAGCCACAAATAGCGGGACAGAGGGAGTAATTGTTTGGTAATTTCTTGAGCATAAAACAGTAGAAAGTTGACTTATCCAGAGGCAACCTTAAAAAATTAGATTAGGATTACAGACATCTATGGCTGAACAAAGATATGATTGATTGAAATGGTGAGTTGACCTGCATCAAGAATCTCAAATTTATTAATTATAATTTTGTAAAGCTGTAATTAGTGTGTAGAGTGTGAATTTTTATAAGTGTAGTATGTGTGCAATGGATAAATCGTCTTAAAACGTATATGCTCGTATATAATTTTTTTTTCATAATTGAAGCTAACTAAAATCGTGTGCTGCAGTGTTAAGGCAACTATTGACAGGTACAAGAAAGCAACTGCAGATTCCACAAGTGCCGTCTCCACATCTGAAGCCAACACTCAGGCAAGCTAATATACTTTTCTCCTTGCATTGCAACAAAAATGATAACAGACAACGGTCAACTATTTTTAACAAAAAAATAATTTTTCTCGATAAAGTCGGTTGATTAAGGTACAATTGTATCCCTTAGAAACCGTACATGCATCTTTTGATGCATACGGTAAAAAAAACGCGAAGAAAAGAATCAATGTACGTATTATTCCAGTCCCATTTCTTTTTCGGGTTTTTCTAACTTTTTAATTTTTATTGATAGGGTTTTTTCTTCAATTTTTCAATAAAAGATGAATTTTTATTTCTATATTATAATATAAAAAAGGTATAATCAAATTGACCCCTAAGTTTTCATGGTAAGATATAGCCTTTTTGTAGGTACCGTTGTCGTAGAGTTCTGCTTTAGACAACGGTTTTTAACGTTGTTGTACGTATTTTCAACAACAATTTTCGTTACACGTATAATTTTAATCTTGTTTACTATAAAAGATTTCAAATTTGACTCTTTTATTTTTTGATGAATAGTTTTACCAGCAAGAAGCCAACAAGCTGCGCAGACAGATAAGAGACATTCAAGCTTCAAACAGGTTAATTAATTAATTAGGGTTTACCACATGGATCACTAATATATACTTTAACTTTTATCTTTTTCAGACATTTGATTAAGGTTTATTGTGCAGGCAAATCATGGGAGAGGGAGTAACCAGTATGCAACTGAAGGATCTCAAGAGCATGGAGGGCAAAGTCGAAAAAGCCATAGGCAAAATTCGCGCCAAGAAAGTAAATAAAATCGAGCCCTTTATAGTATTTTTCATCTTATCTTGCTTCCCTTCTGATGTATAGTGTTGATGATTTCTGTAGAACGAGTTGTTGTTTGCTGAGATTGAGCTCATGCAGAAGAGGGTAACTAATTACCATTTTACCCCTTAGATTAATTCTTCTTCATTTATTTGAATTGAGTAAGATTATTTGGTGGGTTTTTTTGATGTTTAATTAGGAGGTGGAGCTGCATAATGCTAATATGTTTCTACGATCAAAGGTGAGTTTATTTTTTTTGATGTAATGAAGGAATTTTTTTATTTTCATTTTTATTTTTTTTAATGGGAAGGAAAATTGATGATTTAATTTGCAGATAGCTGAGAGTGAGAGAGCACAGCAGCAGATTGGATTGATGCCCGGATCCGAATACCAGAACTCACAGCCTTACGATATCCGGAACTTCCTCCCGATGAACCTCATGGAACCCGACCAGTCGTACACGCGCTCTGACCAAACCCCGCTCCAACTCGTGTATGATATAATGATATAATCTCTCTTTCTTCTTTATCATTTTAGTATGTGGTTTGGTTTGTTTGTACTGATGTGATTAAGCCTCTCCTTTGCAGGTGAAGATTGGATGCTTGAGAATTAATCTTGGAGATTGATGATCAAGATTATGCTGTTTCTTATAGTTTGTCAAAGTGATTTTCTAATTTTAGGACATGATGACAACATTGATTTTCTATGTAAGACTAACTAAATTTGGAATTTGTGATGTTGCTTTGCTTTGAACAAAACTGTATTTTATCACATGTTAAGGCATGCATGTTTCTTCAGTCATTTGGAACCTCTCTCTCTCTTGCTTGATAAAAAAACCAGTTTTTAAAAGTTACGGGACAAAAAACAATATTGCCTCCGTTTCGCTATTACTGTCTTACTTTTCTAATTAGATTATTCCACTATTATTGTCCTTTTTTTTAAAATGACAAAATTATATACTCCCTCCGTCCCGCTAATTCTATCCCAGTTGACTTCGGCACGGAGATTAAGAAATTTTAGTTTAGTGTGTATTTTATGAGTTTTAATTGTATAAAGAAAATGACACAGTTTTCGAGGAGTGGTTGGTGGAAAGAAATGAGAATTATCCAAATTTTTGCAAGGCTAGTAAAAGGCAATCGATTTTTATTTTTTATATTTTTTTATATTGTATTTAAAGAAATAATCTAAAGTTTTCAAAAAGATAAAAATCATAATTTTCTGAGTTCGGAGCGGAACATAATCGAGTGGGAGATAGATTTTTGAAGATAGAGAGTATAAGAATGTGGGGGTTGAGTAATGAGTAAGGGGACCCACTTCATTTTATGTTTAAAAGTAATTTTTACTATTTTAGAAAAGAGTACAGTAATAGCGGGACAGCCCGATTAGGCAAGTAGGACAGTAATAGCGGGACGGAGGGAGTATTTTTTAACCTAAAATAAAGTGGGCTCTCTTTACCCACTACTCACCCCCACATTCCTATATTCTCTCTTTCCAAAAATCTCTCTCCAAACTCGGAAAATTATGATTTTCAACTTTTTTGAAACTTTAGATTATTTCTTCAATTACAACATGAAAAAATAGAAAAAAAATAAAAATAAATCGTTTGCCTCAATTATTCATATAAAAAATTTGGATGAATTTTAATTTCTTCTCACCAACCACTCGAAAACTGTGTTTATTTATTAATATAATTAAAACTCGTAAAATACACACTTTAATAAATTTTTTAATCTCCGTACCGGAATCAAGTGGACTGAGGGAGTTTAAAAATGGAGTTTTAAAAAGTGGGACTAAAATTGAAATTTTCTCAAAAACAAATGGCAAATGTGTAAACTTGCCGGCCAAACGCTTCCAACTCCGTCGCCTCCGGCGTCGACACTTGACGCCGCCAATCTCTTAATCCTAGTCGCCGGTACGTAAAACTTCATAGTGCGATCTCCGATCTCCGCTTCTTCTTCAGAAACATTATCATCACAGTGATCTCAATTTTTGCGCCTGTAAATAAATGGCGAAATCAGCTCTAATAATCATGTTGGTTTAAAGCCGTTGGATGATCGAATGGGAATTACTTTTGCAGAAACTCTTGCTCACTTTGTCAACGGCAATTGCTGGAATGAAAGTGGATTTTTTCCGCCGGAACCGAAGACATTTCTATCAACTTGCGATTCGGATCTAACAGGTATTCTGCATTCTGATCTCTATTAAAGCTTCTAGTTCCTTGTAATTATAAATTTGGTGCTACTGCGATAATGCGTTTAAGTTTGGCCTCCAAAGATTTGACATTTTGCAATAAATCTGGTTTTGAATTGATGAATACTACATTTGCATATTCTTATGAAATCCTTTACTGTTATGAATCTCATGTGAAATGACGAGCAATTGACCTAATTACAGTTTCCAATTTCTCTTCCCACAATAGAGATTCCCATTTGGATGACCTAATTTAAAGAATTGATGTTTTCAATCAGTACCAGAGATGGACTGAGACTTAATACTGCAATGCATAAATCTAGCATTTTTTATTTTTTTTATCAGTCTACCAATTCTGGTAAGTTGAGCAAGCAGGAGTTTACCTAGTTTAGTCACTTCAGATTGTATCTGATAGAACTGGACTAGAATCTACAGCATAAGGTGCTATGTGGTTTATTGCCTTCCATTGAGTTCTAGCTGTCACTCTTGTTTTACCAAAATTAGTGAAGCTATACTATCTGTCTTTCTTGAATTAGTATAAACTTGAGAAACATATGCATATGGATGTTCAATTAGAAAATAATTTGCTGAAAACCATCTCTTTGGCTACATTGAGATTTATTGTAAGATGAGTTGTTGGCCGGAATTTCGATATCTATGATACTCCCGCCGTCCCATTAGTAATGTCTGGTTTCTTTTGGGTACAAAGATTAAGAAAATGATATTGTGTGGTGATTATTAATTTGTGGCAACAAATTATTTGCCCTTTTTAGAAATAAAGACGTTACTAACGGGACATCCCTTTCTGGAATACACGACACTACTAATAGGACGGAGGGAATGCCTCTTTACTTTTTTGGGCCATGAAGGTGAGAATGACATGAACAGACCAGATATCTATGCCTCTTGCATACATTATGGTTTCTTTGCAAAACCAAAAGGTTTTCTACATATCTGAGTTGATATTTAGGATACTGCTATTTCTTCCTTATGTTGTTGCATTTTTCCTTTTTGTAAGAGTGATCATATAAACCTTATACTATACTCGGTGGTTGAATATATAGTGGCTGAAATTGTTATTTTGTAATCTGTAACCAATACAAACTTGTTAATTGAACTTCATTTTAGTCTAATGACATGACTAGAATTAGTTCTCATGCCTCACTCTTCTATCATCATCTTCAGTTCATGTTTTTTGTCAGCTTCTGTTGTTCTTAATTCTCCTAGATGCCTTTGTGCTGAGCAATTGGTTGGATTACTTAATTTCTCTTTTCTGAATTCAAAGTTGTACTCGAATTCAGAAGTTAAGGTAGAATCATGAATTCTTCAAATTGTGTTTTATTTTATTTTCTGTCTTTTTTGGAACTAAATTCCTTTCACCTTTTCTGCACATAGTGTAATTTGATTAAGGTCCTTCATTTCTAACTTTGACTACCCCTCCGTCCCGCCCAACTTGTCTTATTTCTTTTCGGCAAGGAGATTAAGATGAGTGGGTGGTTGTGTGTAGATGAGTGGATGATTGTGTGTAAAGAGATAGGCCCACAAAGAAAAGTGATAGGTTGCGTAGTAATTATTTTCCTTTCTTGGAAACAAGACAAGTCGGGTGGGACGACCTGAAAAGGAATACAAGACAAGTCTAGCGGGACGGAGGGAGTAATATTTACCTATGGCTGAGTTTAGATTTTAACTGGAAACTTAACAGATCTTATGTCCATGTGGAAGGCTACTTACTATCTAACCAAACTACATTAATACTAATAGTATCTGCACCTTATTTGATAATGAGAGATGCTGGACGTACTTCTGTTTCATGCCATACCGGCAAGTTTTTTAATCTCTTGGATTGAGTAGTCATAATTGAAAACAACATGCTTAACGTACTGCACCACCACATAACAAATTCACTAATAATGTTTAAAATGATAAACCATGATCTCGGTATCCGTCTAACATTACAGTGAAATAAACATAATACCACCATTCCATACCACTCAAGAAACAATAGAAACCGAACTGACTACCGGCACCATAACTTTTTAGTTTTTACCATAAACAATATGGTTTTCTTTCTTCAGGCTCTGGGCCTCATTCTACCCTCATTAGCCATCTTGAAGAGCTGTGCTTGAGCCGCCGCCGCCTTGTTCGAGCTCAGTCCTCTAACAAAACTGTCTCTCACCTGGTTGCTCGAGTATGGGAACCTCGTGTGGGACATGGAGTTGAGCAGAGCAGCCGTGCCTTCTCTGTAGAGGTTTCCGTATCCGTCTGTTCGCGTGTTGGAGAGAGCTTGGAGTAAGTTCATGTTAGCTCCGGTAGCTGGGATGGCTCCGGTAGCTGGGGTGGTACCGGTAGTACCGCTGAATGCATTGCCTACTGTTCCAAGCCAGCCGACTAGTCCCCAGATTAGTGCTGGGTGGTTCCTCCAGTAGCTGCAGTTTTTTGCAAGTGTTAAAACAGTAAGTCTTTCTTCTTTGATAGTAACATGTTTTCATTTGGAACATATCATGATTTCACTTACTTGCAAGTAAAAGGCGGAGAGTTCGGATCAAATGCGAATGGGGGTGATGGTATTGTGATGCCGGGAATGGTCGGGGTGGCCGGGGTAGTCCCCGGGTCGATCGGAGTCGACGGTGGTGTTCCGTACGTTGGTGTTGTTGGAGTAGTTGGGGAGGTCGGGGTAGTCGGGGTGGTTCCCGGGTCGATCGGAGTCAACGGTGGTGTTCCGTACGTTGGTGTTGTTGGAGTAGATGGTGGCGTTCCGTACGTTGGTGTTGGAGTTCTGGGGGTTGGGGTTGATGATGGAGGAGGACGGTAGTAAGAACCACCACCGGTGGAAGGTGGTGAAGAGTGGTGGTGGCCGCCACTTGGGGGGTTGCCGCAGTTGGAAGGCGGCGAGCCGCCATGGCTACCGCCTCCGTGAGAAGGCGGCGTTCCGTAGGAAGGCGTTGGGCTTGCATGGCCACCTCCTGAGCTAGATGGTGGTGGAGAGTATGAAACTGTCACAAGAAAAAACAGATTATTTAGTTATAAACTTCACTACTCACTATCAACTCACCATATCTAGTTATGAATCTTGAAAGAGAGAAGGAGAGAGAGAGAGAGAGAGAGAGAGAGAGAGAGAGAGAGAGGGTGAGAGACAGAGAGACCTGAAGGAGGAGGTTGAGTGTTAGGGTCAGGAGTAGGAGTGTAGTAATTCTTCTGATCCTCAAAATAATCAGCAACAACCAAACTGTGTGAAAGAAGTGCAGCTAGAGAAATCCATAGCAAAGCTTGCCTACTTCTCTTAACCTCCATTTTTCCTTTTGGCAGATGAGAGAGAGAGAAGAAGCAAGAGTGAGAAGATGGTGGGAAGGAGCCTCCGTATATAAAGAGAAGGGAAGTAAATATAAGCAGGTGAACAAGTATGTGGTTAGTTGCATCAGCATTTAATCCCACATTCAAATCCCACACTGCATAGACATCTACTTTATTACTATATTGACATCCTAGAAAGAACATTTGCATCTATGTGAAGAAGACCCTTCCACACTACCCAAATATCTCTGCACCATTAGAAGGCACACGATTTGAAATTAAACATTTTATAATAATTTATAACAACCCGTGTTCAAATTCTGTAACCAATATTTTTGCATTTTTTTACACAAAATATACGCGGTATGAACTTCGGTATGCGTTATAGCTCGATATGGAAAATCTCATACCGTTACCGTACCGAAAAAACTTCGGTATGGTATGATACCTTACCAAAAATCACAGTATATCAAAAATTCGGTATCTTCGATATTTTTTCGGTATGGTATGTGCGGCATATCGATTTCTTGGTATACCGTAAAACCCCTAATACGACCTCAAAACCGGATTAAAATTAGAAAAAAGGATAAAAGAAAAAAAAAAGATGTAGACCCTTCCACACTACCCAAACATCTCTGCAACATTTTCAGCTAAACCATCCATCTCTCTTCGTCGATTTTATTACACGTACGTGTCGGTGACACGTGCTATTTTCCCTCTTTAGGTGATGCATTTGATTCGGCATAAGAAGCCATTGTCACAATGTAGCATTCTTGACAGGTAAAATGCCTAATTTTACCATCTTTCATCTTCTCTCATTTTAGCAAGACTATGATTACTATGTTTAGTCCTTCCTGCTGCTGATATATCATTACTAATTCAATTATGGAAACATGAAAATCAAGATTCAAGAACATGATGGTGTACACCATTCGTTTCGAGTTATTTTCCCGCGTTTTTAGTTTTCGAAATCTGTGTTATGGGGTTGTTTATGCTGCAGATTATGGATTAATCAATGGTAGTTGTTGGACTAGGCTGCATGAACATGGCTATTAATGAGAATCATGCTGTTTGGTGGTGTTACTAAATGCGCACGTGCCATTTACTAGTAACCATGCATGCTGCTCGAATTCGTAGTCTTCGTCGTTTCTTTCGTGTGGTTGGAAACGGATTCATTTTCCGAAACCCTCTTACCAAACGCCCCCTAAGAGGATACGGCCTTTACCGACCTCAAAACCGGATTAAAATTGGAAAAAATGATAAAAGAAAAAAAAGATGTAGATGAGAATTAGGATTGGAATTGAAGCAGAGTAAAGGCAGTGGCAGAGAAGTAGTTGGAGAAACTGAAAAAATGAAGGGCCACATTGAATTGTGGTAATAAATGAGGGCCAACAGCTAAAATAATTGTAATAAAGAAATATTTGTGGGGGTGTACACGTCAGCAAGATGATACCCTTCATTTTGACTGACTCCTTTTATTGTGAATTGAAGAACTCTGCCTTCTTCTCTCTGATGCATTGCTTGTTAACCGGACAGCTAAGCTAGCCATGCTGTTTTACTCTGTATTTATGGATCATCACACAGGTTTGAGAGAGAGAGAGAGAGAGAGAGAGAGAGAGAGGAGAGAGAGAGAGAGAGTTAGATTGTATTGAGCTGTCAATTCAGTAACATAATTGAGGCAAGTTGATGCTGGTGTGGGCTTTAATTGTGGTGTTGGTTAAACTTTATTAACTTGTGGAATCATTGAGTTATTTTTTTAAACCTCTTGGTTTATTTTTCAATAATAATATATTTTTGATTTTTATCTCTGTTTATTGATAATGATGATTAAGTTAATATCTCTCTCTGGATGTTTTTATTAGCTTGGGAAATGATTGAATTACAGTTGAAGTATTTCGGCTAAACAATATAATTTCAATTTATTGCTCCATCCGTCCCAATTATAATGTTCAGTTTTTCATTTCGGGTTGTCTTAAATATAATGTCCAATTTTCTTTTTTAATAAATTATTACACAATTTTTTTGTAGGATCCACATTTATGCATATCTCTGCTCACAACTAACAATGCTCCTTAAAAATCGTACAAAAATCAAAATGGATATTATAATTGGGGCGTGGGAGTATTTGATAATTTTGTCTACACACATTTAGGGTTTTATTATCTTGTAAAATTATTGGGTAAGTTTGTTGTTTTATCTTGAGAGAATGTGATCATAAATTTAATATTTTAATGTCCATCTGCTGAAAATGATGTTTAAGATTTCAATACGTTTGTTTGATTGCTGATAATGATGGTTAACAATTAAGATGGAAGATCTCTTTCTCTCTCTCTCTCCACTATTTATAGCTAGAATTTTTTTCTTCAGATTTCTTGTTTTAATTAATTATTGTTTTACCATATAGAATCATTACTGCACTTGTGATTCAAATGATAACTGGCTAATATAGGTTCTGATTACTATTTAAAATATGATGAGTTGTACCATTCCTATCCCTGCTCCCAAATCTTAGCATCAAGAAGCTAAGAATGTACTAACTTTTTATGCATTTATTGTTATATTTCTTGAAGCAATTTGTAAAATTTGAGCCCCTACCTATTTAATTCGTACTAAAACTATATAGATTTGATGATAAATGTCGATAGATCCTTAACTATCTCCACATATCTATTAATTGACTTGATCGATATTCGACCTGTAATTGTAGGGGTCTCTTCTAGAGGTTTAATCGAATTGAGTCGAACCAAATATTTGGGAATTCATGAGTTTTTAGAAATAAAATATTAATCAGTGTTCATTTTTTTAATCGACAAAAATATTAGTTCGACGGTTATAATGGCTTTAATTTCCAATTTATGATGGCCCTATGATTTTAATTTATTTAAGAATGAAGAAAGAATGGAAATAAAGGATTTCAGAACTCTTAATAAAAAAGGATTTCAGATAAAGAACTAAAATGGTTGTAAACATTAAT
This sequence comes from Lavandula angustifolia, assembly GCA_028984105.1. NCBI lineage: Eukaryota > Viridiplantae > Streptophyta > Magnoliopsida > Lamiales > Lamiaceae > Lavandula > Lavandula angustifolia. Next base: position 13,887,714 of record CM054814.1, read on the forward strand.
TAACAAATTAATTATTGTCATAAAGGGGGCAATATTACTGTATATTAACTGCATGAGTAAATAAGCAGATATAATAAAAACTGAAAAGCACATGGAAGCATTTAGAGAGAGAATCATATAGTTTTGATTGTCTCAACATTTAATAATAAGTTTATCAAATACAGCAGAAGTTAGCATATTTTGGGCAAATAAACACATCATTTAGCATCATTCAAGAAGAACTAATTGACACTTCTTAAATCCCATTGAGTTTGTCTTTATTCTTTTCGGTATGGTTAATAAGAAGAGTTAAAAATTGTGTGTAAATGAGTGGTCATACAAAAGAAAAGTAGATAGTTGTGTGTAAATAAATAGCTATTTTTGAAAGAAGACAAGATGGATAAGACAATTCGAAAAGGAAAATAAGACAAGATGAATGAGTCGGAGGGAGTGATAATTTACAGAATCCAAAACTGTTGTTTCTTTAGTAGCTGTGGATGATATGAAACTATTTAAATGAAGCATATATTACCTCCGTCCCACTAAAGTTGGTCACATTTCTCGATTGGGACGTTCCACTAAATTTGGTCACTTTCCGAATTTTGCATATAATAGTAGTTAATATCATCTCTCCTACTTTATCATCTTCTTTCACTCATCTTCTCTCTCAGATTTTATCATCTACTCTCTCATTCTCTTAATTCCCATGCTGAAAAAAAGTGGTCAACTATAACGGACGGAGGTAGTAACTGATAAGACAATTCGCAAGTCAGGCATAAAGAAGGAGGCATAAAGAAGGTGCCTCTTCAAGACGAAAAGATTAGAATATGTACGAAATGAACGACTCGTTCTCTTCACTAGCAACTACATTCATCAGATCGCTACATCCTTAACACACTTTTGTGGATCTGAAAATAGCATGTGACTAATAGGCGTTATACCATTTCTGGACCACTTTTTAACTAGGTACGTTTCGAGCAGCCTCACCTGCGTAAATCAAACAAGAACTCCAAAATATTATTGAAACAATTGAAACATGAATTTGTGTGTTGCACTTAGATGAACAATCGAAACAATTGAAACATGAATCTGTGTGTTGCACTTAGATGAACAAGGGATAGCCTTAGTGTCAAAGTGTGTCTTTTGTTTTCGATATTTCGAGGAATTGGGAAAGGATTAGAGACCTATTATTTTTGGCAAGGCACAAAAGTGTCAAGAATTTACACAACAAACTTGATTTGAACATCAAGTAAAAGCAGTTTTTCCTTATTCGAAGACAAAACTTTTGCTTTTTTTCCTTCTCATATTCCCCGTCCTTGATTTTCTAGATTGCTAACTGCTCTCTTTATAAAGAGGTAGAAGAATCTAGAAATTTGATGTAGACCCATAGATCGAAATTATCTTAGTCGTTCATTTTAAGAGTGGGGCTATGAATAGTCTTAGTAAGATCATTTGTAAGTCATCGAAGTCTAAATACCATTTCTGTCAAAGTGATGATGATACTAACGATGAGTTTAGCTAAGTCAGCCCTATCACCATCATAAAGCCAAACTGAGAAAAATCTTTTACTATGATACTAATTTTCTTTAAATTTTTTGAATCATGCACCAATATTGTTCTTTTACCAACTCTATATTTGAAATTATTGGACATTTTGTTAGGCATACACCACAAAATAAATTGATATTTTCGCCTCTTATACCAACTCTATATTTGAAACTATTAGACTTGCATACACATCCAAAAAAAACAGTCAAACGCGACTAACCTGTCTCACAATCAAAGGCTCCTCTACATGACTCAACGGCTCACTTAGTATTGTGAAAAAACCATTTCTATTCCCATAAACAATATCCGTAAAAGGCCGATCACCCACCTAAAATTCATACAAACAATATTATTGTACTATATAATCAATCGTCCCAATTTTTAGGAGAATCTTAAAAGAAATACTATTATATTACCATAATAAGTCTAGAGGATTCACATCCAAATTGCTTTTCAATTTCTTCAGCTGTTCCTCCTGGTTTCTTGACCTCTATAATTATTTCAACAAATATAAGTCAAGAAACATAACTAAAGTTATAGAACAAAGTTAATCACCCCGATCAAACATAACCCAAAATCTAATCAGTTTATCGAACTGCATCCACCTACGTTGACAATGCTAAGCTAACCAACCCACTGAGTACACAAAATTTCTTAAAAGAACGAAAAAAACATACTGTGCCGAATGATTTTGATTCCAATTGCTTCTTCCACTGCTCCCGCCTTTCTACCATCCGGATCATACTCATACAACCCTAAAATAAAAATCACACACTTAAGCAAACAAAACACTTCACTTAAAAAACGAAAAAACTTTAACCCAAATGCAGATAACATAATTACCAGCAGAGTTACTAAACACCGCAATATTCGATCCGAACAAAGATTTACACTGCTCAATCGACGGTCCAAGAGGCTCCCACAAGCTCAAAGAGTACGGAACTGTAACAGTATTATCCTTATCAAACACCACACCTTCAAACCCCCTATTCTTCAGCTCCACCCAATCTATATACCGAATATCCGGCACCGTCACATGCGGGATCGCCAGCTTCTTATCCTTCGAGAAGATCCCAAACGAGCAAGCTATCCCTTCGAGATTAATCCGCTGCCCTAACGCGGCTTTCAGATCAGTCCACCCCATGTTCGACGAAATGACTGAATGAATATCCTCCTCAGTTCCTCTATCCTCGATGGGGCAAAATTCCTGCCGGAACTCGCGGTTTTCTCGATGATTATGCTTGTGCTTGGTAAGCGCGACGACGCGGTGGGATTTGCTTTCGGAGTTGCGGCGATTCCGATGAAGAGGGTGAAGATGGAGATTGAATTTGTGGGAGAGGAGACTGTTTGGGAGTGGGAAGTAGCAGGAGCAAGTGTGGAGTGAAGTGGAGATTGAAGTTGACTGCATATTTAAATCAACATGGAATTTGAAATTCTTGGATTTGAGGAAATGGAGAGAGAATGAAAAAATTCAAAGTACTCTGCAATTGACATCGTCGTCGTTGCAATCTTCGAAGTCCATTGGGCCGATCGAAAATCTTGATTTGAGGCTTTCGTTTTGTTGTCCACAGATTTCAATCTTGTGTTGGTCTTATCGGAATGGGACACGTGTACGTCTGACACGTCATAGGGGAGTACTAATTAATTGTAGTGTTCATACTTTTTATACTAACGCTACGAAACGAATACTAAAAATATCTTCTTGCCTATTGTAGAGACTAGAAAAAGATGTTACATTGATTATAGGGAAAAAAATATTTTTGACTCGTTATCTTGGCGCCTGATATATTTTGGTCCGTTTTTTGGTCGAATTCAATTTTAGTCCATTAATTTGGTAAATTATTCGTTTTACAAAATTAGCCAACTTTGTCTAATTTTGGTCCACTGGGTTAATAAAAAAATTAAAAAGTACTTTTAAAATAGAATATATTTGTAATATCAATTTTCGTCATTTATATTATAAATGTTAAGTTTTAATACATTATATTTCAAAAAAAATTGAAAATGGGATTGATTTTTTTCTTAAATTGTTGGACAAACAACATAGCAATATTAAGAAAAATAATCAACCCCTTTTTAGATTTTTTTTATTAGTATATTGTGTTAAAATTGAACATTTATGATATAAAAGACTAAACTTAATATTACAAATATGTTTTAATATTAAAAATGTGATTTTAAAATATTTTTAATTAACCTAACGGACCAAAATTGGACAAATTTGGCTGATTTTGTAAAACGGACTAAAAGCTGACAATTTGCTAAATTAACGGACTAAAATTGAAAAGTACTTTTAAAATATTAGAATATATTTGTAATATCAATTTTCGTCATTTATATTATAAATGTCAAGTTTTAATACATTATATTTCAAAAAAATTGAAAATGGGATTGATTTTTTTCTTAAATTGTTGGACAAACAACATAGCAATATTAAGAAAAATAATCAACCCCTTTTTAGATTTTTTTTATTAGTATATTGTGTTAAAATTGAACATTTATGATATAAAAGACTAAACTTAATATTGCAAATATGTTTTAATATTAAAAATGTGATTTTAAAATATTTTTTATTAACCTAACGGACCAAAATTGGACAAATTTGGCTGATTTTGTAAAACGGACAAAAAGCTGCAATTTGCTAAATTAACGGACTAAAATTGAACTCGACCAAAATAACAGGTTAAAGTGAATCGCGCGCCAAGATATCAGGCCAAAAATAATTTTTTCCCTTGATTATAAGGGCATCAAAGTGTTGGGATCAGATCAATTTCATAAAATCGGACTAAATCGGGGTGAAAATAAACCTGAGTTGTTAAATATCCAAGTCAATCCTTTACCAGCTAAATCAATGAACACATAAGATTAATGTCTCTTCAAATTTTCATAATCCAGCTAGAGTTAAAGTAAACAAGTTGCTATTGATGTAACAATAATTAAATCATAGCATGAGATAATGTAATTATTAATAACTTGAAAGTAATAGATTTTGCTTTTAAGTAGTGGATAATCAACTCTAAAACACAAGTATTAATTAAATTTAGAACATAATTTATCAAAAAGTCTTCATACGTGATGAAATTTGAAAAAATAAATAAAAAATACTTCCTTCGTTTCATTTAAAGCAATACGTTTCTTTTTGGTATGGAAATTGAGAAAGTGGTATTATTTGAATTTTTGGTAATTAAAAAGTATCACTTTAAATGGGACATCCCGATAGAAAAAAATATCATTTTAAATGGAAATGAGGAAGTAAATTAGAAGGAACATATTAACCCTAAAACCGACTTACTCTCGGGCTCCAAATTATGAACCCGCCCGCGTAACCACGAGGATAGATCGGATTAATTTTGACCAGTTCTATTTTCTCTCACTGTTAAATAAAAATTTTGTTTTTAAATAAAGTGAATATTGAATAACTTTAAATAACACAAAAAATACATTGGATTTTTCCCATTTCAGAATATATTTGTTTATTTTTTAAAATAATAAATTTGACTGGTAGCCAGGTTCGATCGTGCCTTGACCAAATTTGGTTTTTGCTAATATAAATAATAGTAATAATATAGGAAGCGAATTTGCAAAAGATACTAAGCAGCTGGACATTATTGGACCTCCACGAACAAACAAACTCAGTTGTGACTTATTATTTTACATTTAATACATGACCAAATACACAAGTTAAACATATTAAAATCTCAACAAACTATACAATTCTTACATCTTCATATTTTTAACAACATAAATTGCAACAAACTTTATGGGGTATGTATAATCGTATATCTACTTCATTGATATTGGTAATTAGACTTTCATATTGATTAATTGTTGTATATATAAATATATACAGTTAAACCTCGATAAAATAATATTCGATAGAGTAATAATCTCACTTAGATAATAATTTTTTTCGGTTCTGATATGGGTCAATGCACTAAAATAATGTTCGATAAAGTAATAACCTCGTTAAATGAATATCTTTTTCCATTCCTAAGGTTATTACTTTATCGATGTTTAACTGTATTTGTATATTTAGCAGTCATTGATTACAAAAAATTAATAAATTGATAAAAAATTTTTTAATAAATTCAGACATGAAAAATACATTCTAGCAACCAAGAAAAAAAATAAATTCCCCCCAGCTGTCTGCAGTTGTAATATCAAATTCTTCATCCCTCGGATACGTCCATCACTCCTTCAAAGAATGTCAACTGTCGCAACTTTCCCTCTCTATATATAACATCAACATCAATCCTAATATACACAAAACAAAACAAGAAAAAGAATTCGTTCCAATGGGTTCTTCTATTAGGGCTCCGAAAATTTTTCATGCTTTACTCGCCGCCGCCTTCCTCATCGCCGCCGCGTCCGCCGGAAACTTCAACCAAGACTGCACCATCACTTGGGGCCACCCGCGAGGCCAGATCCTCAACGGCGGCCAAGCCCTCTCTCTCTCGCTCGACAACTATTCCGGCTCCGGTTTCCAGTCGAAGAACCAGTTTTTATACGCTAGGTTTGATGTGCAGATCAAACTCATTCCGAATAACTCCGCCGGCACCGTCACCACCTTCTTCGTACGTCCGAAACCGAATTTATCGATCGTGCTTTTATAAATTATGAAATAATAGTTCAATCTCGTATTTTATTGCTATTATTATCGTATGATAACCTTTTACGTATGTCACATATTTATTCGAAAAATAATATTTTATCTCGTGTTTTATTACAGTTATCGTAGCCTCGAGGGGTCGAATTTTCATAAATTATGAAAAAATATTTCATTTCATATTTTATTACAATTATCGCCGTATGATAACCTTTTTCCGTATGTCATACATTCATTTATTATGAAAAATAATATTTCATCTCGTATTTTATTGTAGTTATCGTCACCTCACGGTTCCTATTTTTGTAAATTATGAAATAATATTTCATCTCGTATTTTATTATAATTATCGCCGTATATATGATAACCTGCATACTTATTTATTATGAAAAATAATATTTCATCTCGTATTTTACTGCAGTTATCGTCGCCTCACGGGTCGGGTGGTCACGACGAGATCGATTTCGAGTTCTTGGGAAATTCTTCTGGAATGCCTTACACCATTCATACTAATATATTTGTGCAAGGAGTTGGGAATAAAGAACAACAATTTCGACCGTGGTTCGATCCAACTACGGCTTTCCACACTTACACTATTCTATGGAATCCACTAAACATAATGTAAGAATTAAATTAGGGTTCTTAAAAAACGACGTCGTTTTTTTTACGTGGTTTATAATATACTGAATTTTCATGCATGGATGCATGCAGATTTATGGTGGACAACATTCCGATCAGGGTTTTCAACAACAACGCCGTTAAAGGGGTTCCGTTTCCGACGAGGCAGCCGATGAGGATGTACGCTAGTCTCTGGAACGCCGACGACTGGGCGACGCAGGGCGGCCGGGTGAAAACCGACTGGACGAAAGCTCCGTTCACATGCACCTACCGGAATTTCAACGCCGTCGGCTGCGCCGTTAAGGGCGCCGTTAACTCGTGCAACGGAAACTTGACCGGGCAGGCGTGGCAGACGCAGGTGTTGGACGGCGCCGGACGGAATCGGATCCGGTGGATTCAAGAGAAGTATATAATCTACAACTACTGTACGGATTTTGCGAGGTTTCCGCAAGGGCTTCCGACGGAATGCAAGCTGCCGAGGTTTTAAATGGAGTTTTCATGGCCACCGTTGATGGTGATGAAGATTTTCTATATTTTTAATATGTTTATTTAAAATGGAATATTCAATTTGCAGAATAAGAGCGACGGCGAAAAGGGATTTGATTTCTTGTTTTCAATTCGAAGTGAATGAGAAGGATTCAATTATCTTCTTTCAACTTCTTGTAATTTTTTTTTTTAATATAGAAACATTTATGATTATTTTTTTCGATTTGATTATGATAATATCTATCAATTTTTTTTTGTTAAGATGCTTCAATTTTATTTATTGATAAATTTAATAAAGATATTATTATATTATTAGTATATTATTTAATTAAAAAATAATATTAAAAAATATTTAATTAAAAATGTGTTTTGGACTAATTTAATTAAATTTTAATAAAATAATGTTCGATATAATAATAAAATTGTTTAGATAATGATTTTTTTATCCCAACTTAAGTCAATTGGATAAAATAATATTTGATAAAATAGTAATTTTGTTAAACGAATATCTTTTCCGATCCCAAAATTAACTTTGAGGAGGTTTATCTGCAATCTGATCAAGAACTTGTAATTTATGCTCATTTTTAGTAAAAAAAAAAAGAAGAAGTGCAAATTGTGTTTAATCAGTAAACAACAATTGTGATGTAACTAATTTGTCTTTGTTAATGAGGATATATGTTGCAGTTAATAACATTGAGATCGAGAAAAAAATATTTATTTAACTAGGTTATTACTTTATCGAACATTATATTAGTGCATTGATCTATATTGGGACCGGGAGAAATTATTATTTTAACGAGATTATTACTTTATCGAATATTACTTTATCGAAGTTTAACTGTAATTAATCTATCCTTGAAATGGAAGCACACTATGCAGCTTGCCCTAATCTAACCTAGAGATGGATTAGGATCGTACATCATGCCGTATATCGTATCGAATTTGACTTACTATTATATTGAATTTTTTATATTCAACTAGGGGCATTCAAATGGTATTACATTATTAATGAAATTATAATAAATCAATATGATTGAAGTGAAAAAATAAAAAAATATGACTGATTTCATAGTTGTAAAATTGATTTAGAAGGTCGAAACGTAGTCTTTGCAAAATGAAATCAAGCCGTTGGCTGAATCGACGTCTGATAATGGGCCTTAAACATTACTTGCGGAACAATTCGCAGCCCAAAGGAAACTTCCGATCGACTCTTAAACCTCCTCTAAACCCTCTCCCTCTCTCTCCCTCTCTCTCTCAGATGGCACACCGTTGAAAAGTTGAAAACCTAATTGCTGAATGCAGAACCGCAGTGATTTAGAGGTAATCCCAATTATGGTTCAGGATGTGACAAATTTCACTATTATGTCCTAATTGTTTGAATCTATTTATGAAGTTTGATCTTCTATACTCTTGCATTGTTTCGAAAATTCATACCGAGCCAGAAAAAGAATAGTTATTTTTAATTTGATTTGGAGTTATCGAGATTGATTTTTTGGCTATTTCTTGATACCGAGAGAGAGAGAGAGAGACTGAATATGGTGGCTGTTGCTAGTAATTTTACTGTGAAATTGTGGTCGTTCGCCGTTACTGCGTGTAGGCATTTTAGCTCTGAAGCTGCTGCTGCTTCGAAAAATGGTAGTAATTGGAGTAAGTACGGTTTGTGGAAGGACAACAAACCGGCTGGAACTAGATCGGTATCATCAATTCATCCTAGCATCAAATGGACCGATGAGCAGAATCGAGTATTGGATGCTGTTAGGAATCGTAAATCTATCTTCATCACAGGCTCTGCTGGAACAGGGAAGACATTTCTGCTCGAGGAAATAATCAAGGAGCTCAGGAAGATTCATGGTGAATCCGGGGTTTATGTTACTGCATCGACTGGGCTTGCCGCCTGCGCTCTCCATGGCCAAACTCTACATTCCTTTGCTGGCGTTGGTTGTGGTGAATTGGACCGCGAAGGCTTGTTAGAAAGGGTTATATTAAATGGAAGAGCGCGTAGAAGGTGGAAGGAGGTGAAGGCGTTGGTTATTGATGAAACAAGCATGGTTGGTGCTGAGCTTTTCGATGGCCTTGCGCATATTGCGCAGAGGTTGAGAGATGATGAAGACGGCGTGTGTGATAATAAGGCTTGGGGCAGAATACAGCTGATTGTGAGTGGTGATTTCTTTCAATTACCACCTGTGGCTGTTAAGAAGTTTGGTAGTTGGAAGAAGAAGAAGAAGAAGAAGAAGGAAGGGGTTGAGAAGGTGTATGCTTTCGAAGCTGATTGTTGGAGTTCGAGTTTCGATATGCAGATTGAGCTTACTAAGGTTTTTAGGCAGTCTGAGTCCGTGTTAGTCCGTTTGCTCCAAAGGATAAGGAAAGGAAGCATTGATCCTAATGACTTGAAGCTTTTGATGGACCATTGCTCGGTGGTTAAACCGGATCCTTCGGCTGTACAGCTCTTTCCGAGGATTCAAGACGTGGATAAGGTGAACAGGGAGAAAATGGAGCAGCTGAATGAGGAGATTCATGTCTTCAGAGCTCACGATTCCGGGAGAGACATATGGGTCAGGCAGCTACAGGGCGGGATTGCAAGAGATAGACTCGAGATATGTGTTGGTGCTAGAGTGATGCTGATCAAGAACATCAACCCCGCGTCTAAACTCGTGAACGGTGCAACTGGGACCGTCTTGAGATTTGAGGGGGGCGTACCGTTTGTGAGATTCGATTCGGGTATTGAGATGTTAACTGAGCGAGAGCAATGGTTGGTTAAGGTTGGGGAGAAAATCGTTGCTAGTCGGAAGCAGATCCCTTTGATACTAGCATGGGCTTTGAGCATTCACAAGTGCCAGGGGATGAGTCTTGACAAGCTCCACACGGATTTAACGCGCGTTTTCGGGTGTGGGATGGTGTACGTCGCACTATCACGTGTGAGGACTTTGGCGGGGCTCCATCTCTCGGGCTTGGAGCCATCGATGATCATGGCACATCCGAAAGTCTTGGAGTTTTATCGCGGTTTTAGTGAGGAGCAACATGAGACTACTCAGAGTAGAGAAGGTTAGTAGCATTGTATGGTTTCTTGATTTCTTGAAATTGAGTTAACATGCTTTATATGGTATATAGGTACATTTGGTGAAGAGGGTCAAGCTCTTATTGGCTGAGTTGATGGGGCCGAGTTGATGAAAGGGGCGAAAACGACAATTTACTATTTTCCGGGTTAAACTTATCCGGTTAGTATTCAAGATTAGTAAGGATTTCTAGCTTTATTAGTATTAGAGTATCTGATTTTTCTTCTAGGATTTGGGTATTGATGTTAGTTAATACAGTTAAACCTCGATAAAGTAATATTTGATAAAGTAATAATTTCCTTAAGATAATAATTTCTTCCGATCTCGATATGGGTCAATGCACTAAAATAATGTTCGATAAAGTAATAACCTCATTAAATGAGTATTTTTTCTCGGTTCTAAGGTTATTATTTTATCGAGGTTTAACTGTATTTCTAATTGGATATTATTGAAATTTCAGAATCAACATGTGGGATCAAAGATTTAAGCACAACAACAATTTGTGAATTTACAACTAGTTGGTTAGACTGAATTTTGAAAAACCTAATTTCAAACCCATCCTAGTTGAATCAAACAGAGAAGCAAACTCACAATAGAAAAAATTAAAAAAAACAACTACAGCAACAAGAAGATTTAGGAGACTGTCATCGAAAAAATGCACTTCATGCTCTGTTTCAAAGAATCATCTAACCGTGGAGCGGGACGAGTGACTCCGTGAAGAAGACGAAGAAGAATGCTCCAGCTTCAAGATCGACTCGAATTTGTGGAGGCATTTAAGTGCTTTTGTCTGCAGAAGACGAGTACAACTGTGTAAGTGCATAGAGTCTGGTTTCTTTTAGGCACGAAGATTAAGAAAATGATATTATTGTATATGTAGTTTGACATTTGGGTAATTAATTTGTGGTCGTAAGTTTTTTACAAGAAATTATTAACGGGACACTGTTTTCGAGAATACAAGACACTACAGATGGGACGAAGAGAGTATTAGAGATGGATGCTTACCTTCCACCGTTTTTTCTGTACGATGTGTTTGTGTATTTCATCCAACTTCACAATGATTTGCTTGAAAGATGGTCTTTTTGATGGCTGCTCATGCCAACACTCTTCGATCAACCTGTTCAGAAGCCATTACCATCAATTTAGCAAAGCGCTCTCTCTCTCTCTCTCTCCCTCAATGAATGACTTACTGTCTTAGTCCATGTGGATAATGTTTGAATGGAGCTTCAAAAGGTGGGCGCTCATTAGCAGCATAAGCTTTAGCAACATCAATGTCTTCCCTTTTAGGAAATGGTGGTTGGCCCTCAATCATCTATCAACAAAATATTCATAAACATATTACTCCCTCCCTCGGTCCCACTAAAAGTGTCCCGAAACTTTTCGGCACGGAGATTAAGAGAGTATATGCAGTGACAGATAATAAAGTAGGAGAGTTAACATAAATAGATGATAAAGTAAGACAGATATCAACAAAATATTCAGAAAGATATTACTCCCTCCGTCCCATTAAAAGTGGCCTGAACCTTTTCGGCACGGGAATTAACAGAATAGATGATAAAAATAGGAGAGAGAATATGAATAAGATGATGAGAGAGATAATAAAGTAGGAGAGAGAAGATGAAGAAGATAATGAGAGTAGATGATAAAATAGAAGAGCGGGTGCTAAATTAGATCCGAACCGCTTTTAACGGGACGGAGGGAGTATTAATTTCATACACCCCCCCAAAACATTAAGAGAAACAATGACGAAGATGCATTTAAAGACAATGTTTGAAACATCTAGAAAGAGAAGATGCAATTCAAAAGCATTACCTCTTGTAATATCAACGCAAACGAAAACACGTCCACCTTCGTACCGTATTCTTCGTTTCTGAAAACTTCGGGAGCCATGTAGCGCCCTGCGTTTGGTACAAACGAATCGAAAAGTAAATAATGGGAAAAAAATACGACATGTTAGGATTAAGTGGATACAACTTACAAGAAGTCATATGCCAAGACAGCGGTTTTTCTTCTTTGATCGTTTTGGCGACTTTCATCAGCTTGCTTAGCCCAAAGTCTGCAACTTTGAGATGACCAGAATCGTCCCGTAATATGTTCCTGCAATTGCTCTCAATCGATCAAAACAATTTCCCTAATAATCCGAACAAATCTTGATGAAATGGAGGAAAAGGGAGAAGGGTAATGCATACGAAGGTTCAAGATCTCGATGTATTATGGCTTCGGGCTTATGCTCGTGCAAGTAGTTCATTCCTCTGCAGTTAAAGAATATAAAAGACGAATCTAGAAAGCCAGTAAAACATACAAAGGGCAGAACTCTAACCTTGCAATATCGAGGGCAAACTTGATAGCTGTTATCGACCTTAACGCGTGCCTTCTTTTCAAGTACGCACACAAATCTCCCTGTAAAGAGAATTAACTCAATCTTGATTGTTGTGATAAGAATTGATTCCGGTAAAGGAATCTGTAAGATCCTAAACCGTAATGTAAACCGTAAAGCCCTCAAAACATCAAAGCAAGTCCGATATTTGAGAATTTCCTGGTGATAGTGAAACGTATGCATACCCCGATATTCTTTATCATATTTCGTGATTCACGCGTTGAAAAGAAAACCGCATGATTAAAAGGGTACCGAAAACACACCTTCGGGAGATATTCGGTTACAATCATCATTGGCGTACTTTGAGTCACGGCGCCAAGAAACTGGACGACGTTCGGGTGGCGTATCTTTTGAAGTAGAGCAAGCTCATCCCTAAATGCATTTCTATAAACCGAAAAAGAATCAGTAGTCGAAAGTCTAAAGAAAGAAGGGACTAAAGGAAGTAAGTTTATCGGACATATAAATAAACCAACCCACACTTTCTCTTCATCGATGAAAAACTCCTCAGCGAGTTTCTTAACAGCAACATGAATCCCACGCCACGAGGCAATGCAAAACGTTCCCTGTGGCATGTTTGGTCAATAAAAGATAACTAAGAAGTTATAGTAAGCAAGATCTTTCGACTTTAGTCCCGTATACAGAGTATCAAACACCTAATCAGTTCATTCCGAATTCTGAAACAAGATGCCGTTAGAGAAGGCAAGAGTTCATAGTGTGTCGATTTTTTGAACATTTAAGAGAAGATGCTACAGAAGGACCAAAACACGAGGAACTTACCTTAGTGATTTCGACGCTTTTGGTGAAGTCTAGCTCTTTCGGATCAATCTCATACTCGGGAACTTCAAGAGCGTTTTCAACATGCATGGGAGCCATCTAACATAAATCACTCAACAAGATTTGATGACCATAAATGCAACATCATATAAAAGAAATAACTCATCAAGAAAAAGGATAGGAGATGAGGGAGGAATCCACGCATAAGGGGCGTGTAAAACGTACCGCAGGTTTTGCTCCGTGTGCCTCCAAAAGCTTTATGATATCATTCTTTTTGTAGTAAATTGCATCTGCAAGAGGCTATTCAAATTAAACCAGTCATTATCATACATAATCAACCAACCATCTGAAGCTAATACATTCGACACACAATGCAGAGTTGGATCCATATAGGTAGCACCCTTGTAATGCATTTTTCTCTACTCTCTCGGACCCCCCAAAAAAGATCGATGTTCGATGGTTAATAGTTCAAGTAACCAAGAAAAGGGTGTAGATGTCTTTCTGTTGTTCAATTATCGAGTCTTTAATGAGGAATCCATGGTCACTCCCTTTGATGGAATAACAGCAAACAGACAAAGAGAATGAAATCAATACAAACTGGACACCACATAATACTTAGTATTATCTTATGAGGCTACGCTTCATTGTTTAATGGTGTGTTAAATGACGTGCGGACAGAGCAACAGAGTAATATCCAAACAAGATCCTACCAAAGTTCACTCGTTCTTCAATTTTACTCCCTCCGTTCCGCCCGATTTATCATGTTTCTTCTCGGCACGAAGATTAAAATGAGTGGTAGGTCCCACAAAATCAAGCTAGAGTACCCAGAAAGGAAAACAAGATAAAGGGATGGAGTAACTGATTTAGGCCAATAACTCTGTTCTAAGTTCTAACTAGTACTCAATTATATCATCACTGATTGATGGATTTCAATTCTCGCGGAGATGGAAGAACTAACCAGTAAGAATCGGCAGTCGAAATTTCAAAAAATTCCTCAATTTGACAACGTAGATAGCTATGCAAATTCTCAGGAATCGAAGGAAATTGTATGCTTACCGTACTGCCCCAACGGTCCTCGACGTCGATTTCGGCGCCGCGGCGGAGGAGCAAGTCAACGACGTTGGTCTGCCCCTGGCACGCCGCCACGTGTAAGGCGCTGCGGCCGTCGATATCTCTGAAATTGACGGCGGTGCCGGAATCCAGCAGCTCCTGAATCCCCTCCAAATCGCCCTCGTTCGCCGAGTACATTAGCCTCACGCCGGAGTCCATCACCTCGGAGGAGATGACGGCGTCGTTTTCCGGGGCGCCGGACGACTGTCTCCCCATCGTGAAGCGCCGCTGCAGCTTCGGGTCCATCGGAAGCGCCGTTTTCGGAGGAAATCTAGAAAGAGGATAGGGAGATGAGGGAGGAGAGGATGAAAACGTGAAGGGCGTGACTGGTTGAAGAGAGAGAAGAATAAGGGAATGCGTAAGAGAGAGAGAGAGTGGAAGGTGTGCTATGCCATGAGGCTTGCGACAGAAGCCATTTCAGAGTTGGAGAAAGATCGACAGCTAAAAAAATCAATTTTTTATGATCAAGTTTGACGAATTAATCAAATTAAGATCATCATTATACAAAATTATGCATATACTTTTCCAATTAAGAAACTTTAAGATCTAATCACAATCTGAAAATTCTGAAATTTATAGTCTGTTTGTGGCGGCTTGTCAAATTTATGAGTTCGGTGGTGATATTAAAATAAATTATTATAGTCTTCATGCTCAACAGTGAACTACTACTCCCGGTATAATCTAGGGCAGTCTCTCGCTCCTCTCCCTCCCTCTCTCTCTCTCTCTCTCTCCTCTCCCACACCACAGTTAAATTTCCACTAATACAAAAGATCGCTTTCCAAAGACAGCAAACAATACCAATCGTTTCAACTCGCTAATTTATCTTATTATGCCACCAAGCATGTCGACTGAGAATTCCACAAACTCTTCGCGAGCTGAAGAACTCAAGGCCCAAGCAAATGAAGCCTTCAAAGGTACTATTTCCGACGAATACGACGGTTTTTGTTTGGTGAATTTATCGATTAATTTGTTTGCAGCGCACAAATACTCTCAAGCAATTGATTTGTATACGCAAGCGATTGAGGTGAATAAGGATAATGCGGTTTACTGGGCTAACCGTGCGTTCGCCCACTCGAAATTGGAGGAATATGGGAGTGCTATTCAGGATGCTGCAGTAGCCATTGATGTTGATCCAAAGTATTCGAAGGCAAGTAGGTTTGATTTTTGGGGAAAAATCTGTTTTTTTATTTCTTTATTTCTTTTTTCTTTTTTTTAAATTTATTTTTATGATGAGTGTAATTCGCAGCCTCTACTGAGTAAACCTCGCTCCACTCGAGAAATCTGTTCCTTTTTAGTTATAGGAATTAGGATATGTAAAGGAATGATATGATGTTGATGAATTATTATTGTTTTTTAATGCAGGGATATTATAGGAGAGGTGCTGCCTATTTGGCAATGGGGAAGTTTAAAGAAGCTCTGAAGGATTTTCAGCAAGTGGGTTTTTCTTCATTTGTCGAGTTTAGTTTTCTTTATGATTGCTGAAGTTTTGTTAATTTGAAGTGAATTTGCAAGAGCTTTTCTTCGTTGTGATTCGGTTTTGATCCATCATGATTGTCTCGCCTTATCTCTGAACAGTACTGTTTTCTTGGATTTTCTTATGAGTGCTTGCAATTTAGGTTAAAAGACTTAGCCCAAATGATCCTGATGCTACCAAGAAGTTGAAGGAGTGTGAGAAGGCGGTCATGAAGCTAAAATTCGAAGAGGCCATTTCCGTACCCAGTTCAGAAAAACGTTCCGTAGCTGAAACTATTGATTATCATACAATAGGTGTGTTCTAGTTGATTCCCCTGACTATTGTTTTTCTAAGTTCAGCTCTTCCTTAGCATTTTCCTTATTCGACAAGCTCTGAATATAATGTCACCGACTCACTGATTAAATAGTACTCTTTCCGTCCCACTAGAAACGACACATTTCTTTTGGGCGTGAGAATCAATAAAGTGGTGTTATGTGGTTATGTGGTGTAGATTGTTTGGCTTTTTAGTAGTTAAACGTGGTTTACACAATCTCTGCCATTTTAGAAAACGTGTCATTTGTAGTGGGACGTCCCAATAAGGAAAACATGTCATTTCTAGTGGGACGGAGGGAGTAATATCTTTCCTTGAAGTACATCTACTCTAACTTTCATTTTATGATCAACATGTAATGTATTTTCGACATGCAAATTCTGATGTGGCGTGTTTGGAGTTTGCTGGTTTATGCTTGTCATCTTGTTCTATCCTCCATAACTGTTATATATAAATAAATACTTGAAATTCATATTTATTTTACTGCAGTATCTTTACTTGCTTTCGAAGTCCATCATTTTCCATCCTCGTATTCCATAACTTGGTAGTACCTGAAAGATTAAGGCTATAGGTTGAGATTATCACCGAGAGTAATATGTATTGACATGCTGTAGGACAAGTATATGTTAGTATGGAGTAGATGGGTGTTGGTCGAACTTCGAAGATAGCCCTTGTGAAATATAACTAGGAGATAAGCATTGAACTTGCACATTTCATGTTAACAAGTATGTAAAAATGTACGTTGGTAACTCTAATACTATTTGATCATTATAGGGAGTAGTCCGGGCTCGTCTTATGTTTTCCCGAAAGTTACTGCTGTAGCAGCGGGAGTAGCTCTACTGGCCGTATATGCCGGGACTAAAGGAGCCATGGCAGTGGGAACAACAGCCATTGTGATTGTATTGGTCGTGTTGGGAACATGTTGGCAAGGTCGATGCAAAGACAGTGTCTTTACCAAGGGTCGAACACTTGACTTAGGTAGGTTAGATCTTTTAACATTAAATTAGCCATTAAGAATTATTAGAATTTTACTATATCACACAATATTTTAGCCATTACACCATAGGGAAAAAAATACGTGACATAAACGAGTCCGTAAAAGAGATTTTTTCAAGACTTTATCTCTGTTTGTAAACCTCGAGCTTTTCCGAGGAACTCAAGCATGTATATCCCGAATAAGTTTTTCCGTGAAGGATGCAGCTGAGCTGCTGAAATGTGAATTGTTTGAAAAGATGACCGTACGTTTCTTATGGGATTCCTCATTATTGTGTACTTAATTCCTTTTTGCCGGTAATAAATTCTTCTTTTGGTTAGATTTATAAGATTAATAAATAATCGGCAACATGTGGTGTAGTTGGTATTATCACTCACGTGTAAGTGGTTGATTTAGAGTTGATCTAGTATTCAATTTCCGTTAGGGTCGATTTAAATTAATAATATTTTTTTATAAGATTAATAAATAATAATGATGATAATGAGTTAATGACGAGCTATGTCGCAATATGTTTGATTGGAGCTCATTTCCATTGTATAGATGATTAAACATATGTTAACTTGCTAAAAATATTGCTGTTTAGTTTAGTTCCCGTAATCCGTAAAGAACAGTAAAACCAGATAATTGACAATGCTTTTGTTTTCTGTTTTAACTAGAGGTCGAAGCGCAATACTCGGGAGCAAGAATAGAGGGGGATGTCATTACATTAGATTTTGTCAAGAAAATGATGGATGACTTCAAGAATCAGAAGTGCCTGCACAAAAGGTATACTCGTATAGCATGGTATAATTATGTGTTTCGTATTACAATTTCTTGTTCTAAATTTGTATACTCGAGTTTGAGTCCTGCACTTCTTTTTTACTTTTTTTATTTTACCTTCATCACTTCTAGTTATTTGAATGAGTATGATCATTTTGGAACAGATATGCATACCAGATTGTTCTGCAAATGAGAGATATCTTGCGGGAATTGCCATCTCTCGTCGATATTCATGTTCCCGATGGCAATAATTTCACTGTATGCGGCGATGTACATGGTCAGGTAATAATTTCCAATCAAGCAGAAAGTGAGATTTTTCTCTCTATTCCCAACACTTCTTTATTATGTTTTATACAATCTGCTGTCCTGGCTTCTATCTGATCGAGTATCCATCTGGACGGCATGCTATATGTAAACAACTGTTCCGACATGTATTCTGCTTCCGGTTTCTTGTATATGGTGCAATTATATGTTGTTTGCATTCTTGTCTAGTGCTGCATGTGAAGTCATGAATCCATTAAGTCCAATGACGGAAATCGTAATATTACCCTGTTCTCCTGCAGTTTTATATGTCGGAAATAATCTTGTATCAGGCTTAACGATATGACACAAGATGTCCCTTCGTATATGTCGGAATTAATTTGTATTTCATTTATTTGGTTGCAGTTTTATGATTTGATAAATATATTCGAGCTCAACGGACTTCCTTCCAAAGACAATCCGTATCTATTCAACGGAGACTTTGTAGATAGGGGCTCGTTCTCGGTGGAGGTTATACTCACACTCTTTGCCATCAAGTGCATGAGTCCATCAGGTGATTCTATCCGTCTTTTTACGTAGACGTTTGCTGCTTGTAAATGCGTTATGTGTAGTTATCACAAGTTATAGAACTAACCTTGCAAATTTCTCTTTGGTTCTACTTTTCAGCTATATACCTTTCTCGAGGGAACCACGAGAGCAAGAGCATGAATAAGATTTACGGTTTCGAGGGCGAAGTTAGATCCAAATTGAGCGACACGTTCATAGAACTATTCGCGGAAGTATTCTGTTGCTTACCTTTGGCTCACGTGATTAATACAAAAGTTTTCGTAGTCCATGGAGGTCTCTTCAGTGTCGATGGAGTGAAGCTATCCGATATCAGAACAATCGACCGTTTTTGTGAGCCTCCCGAGGAGGGTAAGCTCCATACACACCACTTATTTACACTATCCGATTTTCTTGATCCGCAAGGGCGATTTATAGCCTTATATGTATATAGTATTGATGCGTAATATGTCGATTTTTCTGCAGGGTTGATGTGTGAATTGCTATGGAGCGATCCACAACCTCAGCTTGGGAGGGGACCAAGCAAACGCGGTGTTGGCCTGTCGTTCGGTGGAGACGTAACGAAAAGATTCTTGCATGATAACAACTTAGGTGAATCTATTTTTTTTTTTCATACATCCATTTTCTTACTATACTACTCCCTCCGTCCCACCGAACTTGTCCTATTTTTTTCGATGCGGTTGTTTTAGGAAAATTGATGTAGGCTGGTAAAGGTGCGAGACTTATATAATTAATTAATTATTAGAATTGGTTTGTGAGGTAAAGGTGTAGGGCCCATTCACTTAATGCTTTTGAGTTGGTAAAGGTGTGGGACCTACTTCTTTATTTAGAAACAAGATAAGTTTGGTGGGACAGCTCAAAAAGGAAAATAAAACAAGTTCAGTGGAAACGGAGGTATATATTCCAAAACGAAACATCGTTTGATGAACGTATTCTCTCACAGATTTGGTAGTGCGGTCGCATGAAGTTAAGGACGAAGGCTACGAAATCGAGCATGACGGTAAACTTATCACTGTATTCTCCGCTCCGAATTACTGTGATCAGGTGAAGTTTATTATGATAAATTTGTACATTTATACAAAGCAAAAGCCTGTTCTTGCATCTGAATTTGTTCTAATCTCGCTGCAGATGGGAAACAAAGGCGCGTTTATTCGTTTCGAAGCCCC
This sequence comes from Lavandula angustifolia, assembly GCA_028984105.1. Classification (NCBI taxonomy): domain Eukaryota; kingdom Viridiplantae; phylum Streptophyta; class Magnoliopsida; order Lamiales; family Lamiaceae; genus Lavandula; species Lavandula angustifolia. Next base: position 13,907,790 of record CM054814.1, read on the forward strand.
GGATCTGAAACCTAACATTGTAACATTCTCAGCAGTGGTTAGTATCATCTTCTCTCCTTCACAAAAATTGAAACTTAAGAACCAAAATTGAATCTTTAATGCTATTAGAGTTAAACCTCGATAAAGTAATAACTTTGGGACCAGATAAAAATATTCATTTAACGAGGTTATTACTTTATCGAGCGTTATTTTAGTGCATTGATCCAAGTTGGGACCGGAAGAAATTATTATTTAAGCGAGATTATTATTTTATCGAAATTTGACTGCAGTAACATTTTCTTGATGTATTTTTTTGAATTGCAGGCGCATCCAGATGTGAAACCAATGGCATATGCTAACAACTTCCTAAGAATGTTCTCATAGTCCTTGAAGTTCTACTTATTACATCTTCTTTTTCTTTTTTCTTTTTAATATTTATGTTTTGTTTTTTACTGCAAGAGTTTCTCTTCTTGCTTCCATAAGTGCAGAATCTTGAAGAGCTGAAGACATGGTTTGATCGATGGAAGGATGAAATGTGTACATTGGATGAATTACTCTGTTTTGTCTGGGAATTTAGGCTAAGTTGGTTGCTAATTAGGTGTAACCATATTGTCTCTCTCTCTCTCTTGAGGATGAATAGAAATAATTTGACATTAATGTAGTGCTTGGAATAGTTTTTATAGGCATTTTTAGATGCTTATGCTTAAAGTTGTTAAAAGTTGCTTAAAGTTTTTTTTAAAGCAAAAGTTGTTAGTGTTTGTAATATTAGGGAAAAAAACAGTTTAATTATAGACAAAAATACTAATGCAAATGTTTTCATAAATTGCTTTTTAGTTTTTTTTTTTAATTTCTGCTTTTAAGAAGTATTTCTGACCGGTTTACGGACTTCTGCTAATTCTGGTTTTACAAAAAAGCTGATGTATACATTTTAAACATTAAAAAAAATGCTTCAGTGGTGAAAAAGTCTAGAAGTAGTTTATTTAAGTTATTCCAAAAACTACCTAAAACTTATATCTAGAGAATTTACGTGTCATATTATAAAGTAAACCAAAGTACAACGCGAGGAAAGGCCTAATAGTAACATTTTCCCAAATGACGGACCATAACAAAATGAAATACGAAAAGGCCTAAATAGATGCCCAACAATGAACTAAAAGTCTAACAAATCATAGAAAAATCAATAGTTGTTGAATAAGTAGAGCATCCTGATCTCAAGGGGGACGATAACTGAATCTGAAATTAGAAAATTCAAGCTGATCCATCATAACCAAATATTGAAGAAATGTCTGTGCTATCGAAGAATCCAACAAGCTAAGCTCTACTACATGAATACTCCATTTGTTCTACTCCAATTATTAGTATTCTTTTTCGTGTTGTCCACTTTCATTTTTTAGTAAAAGAATACTATATAATTTAATGAGTCCTACTACTTTATTACTCCTTTACGCACAACCAATAATCTTTTTAATCTCTATAGTGAAAAGAAATTAGATAATTGAAATTGGGACGACTTGTAGCGAAAAAATTTGAACAATTGGAGTGGGACATATGGATAATGTATAATCACTTGATTTATTAAACTGAGACATATGGATATATATACTTTTGAGAAGCCTGCCCAATTAGCCTCGATTTGGGCCGATTAGATTTATTGTTTAGATATGCGGCCCAGCCCATTATCTTTCTCTTTCACGGCTGAGTCGCTTCACTTTCGTGAAAGCTTCCGCTATCGGTTACGGAAATGATTTCTAAGCATATTTTAGCCCGACTTCGAACCCTAACCCGGTCCGATTTTCGTTCTTCACAGCTCGCGAATTCCTACTTGGACCTTGATCGTCAACATGAGTTCCATACCCGGCGTTATTCGGGTACTTCAATTGCATCTCCGGCAGCTCCGGATTACGCTCCTCCACCGGCGGCTAATTTGCGTTTGAAGAGCTCTTTGAATGAAATTGAGCTGAGGAAATTCGCCGCCATTTCCGAGACATGGTGATTTTTACATTATATTCATTGATTTTGAAGATTTTCTGGTTGATTCTGTTTTGCTCTTTGTCAATTTGATTGTTTTTTTTGTTGGATTGAGGTTAGGTGGGATGCTGAAGGACCGTTTAAGCCGCTGCATTTGATGAATCCGACGAGACTTGCGTTTATAAGGTCCACCTTGTGCCGGCATTTTGGGAGGGATCCACACTGTTCGAGGCCATTTGAAGGATTGAAATTTGTGGATGTTGGTTGTGGAGGAGGTATTTTATCAGAGGTATTCGCTTCCGAACTATTTTGATCATCTTGAGAAGCATAATTCATTACTTGATCTTGTTAATAATGGTCGTTCTTCTTACTTTCTGCCCTTTAATGTTCATCTTCATCATGTTTTAGCCTTTGGCACGTATGGGAGCAAGTGTTACCGGAATCGATGCAGTCGAAAAGAATATCAAAATTGCACAACTTCATGCGGTATGTGTGTAATAGTCGTTTCGAAGCATCGTATACTAACAAGAGGATCAATCAGTTCTATGCATTGCACTAACAATGATAAGGCAAATTGCCTCTTCTACATATTACTGTCAAAATACAACTTCTGTAATTTGAGATTCGTATGACAAGAAATTCATGTTGTTTATGTTAGTAAGAGTGTACGTATTTTGCAGGGTTTGGATCCGGCAACTTCCTCTATTGACTATCTTTATACAACAGCTGGTATACGTCGTACTTATATGTTCAGTATGAAGGTTAAAGCTTTCATATTTGTGTCATTCTCTTGAGTGTTTTTGGAATCTCATGTTTTCGTATTTGCTAATGAATCAGCAAAGCAAGCCCGTGTGCTTTTTCATGATCATCATTCGTGACAATTTGACAAACGAGTCTTCTAACTGTATGCCAAGGCTTGTAGTATCTTTGTAGTATTGGGGCATGCTGTTAGTCAGCTACCCTATTTTATCCCTCTTTTCATTTTTGTTGTTTATGCATGGTTAGGCCTTTTCAGGTATTTAACATTCCTTGCAGATGTGTTATTCGATTCATATATAGAAATTTAGAAGTTACTTCTAAACCTGTTCTTCTGAAGCTGATGTGCAACTGGTAATGATTGGCAGAGAAATTGGTAGAAGAGCAGAGGAAATTTGATGTCGTACTTGCGCTGGAGGTATGTTGTTAACGCTTCCAATGAAAGTTTTCGTGTTTCTTCGTCTGAGCCGATGCACTCTGCTGTCTAGGTAATCGAGCATGTGTCGGATCCCGCCGGTTTTTGTGAATCATTGTCGTCTTTGACTGAATCCGGTGGAGCTACTCTGATCTCAACGATCAATCGATCATTGAGAGCATATGCAACAGCTATCATCATGGCAGAATACGTCTTACATTGGGTGTGTTTGTCATTTCTATTAGTTGTAATTCTTGCAAGTTTTTCGGATTCTTGTTCCGTAACACGCGTAAAACTTTCAGCTCCCAACGGGCACACATCAATGGTCGAGCTTCCTCACACCAGAAGAGCTAGTCCTGATTCTCCACCGAGCTTCTATCTCTGTAAGTCACAAGCAAATGCTTTGTAACTTTTAGCATCTTATCTTTCTCTCTTTGAGATATATATATATGTCGGTGCTCGTGTTCTTGTGCAGGTCCAAGAGATGGCCGGATTCGTCTACAACCCCCTGACCGGACAATGGTCTCTCTCAGACGATATCAGTGTCAATTTCATCACGTACGCCACAAAGAACACCGAATAGATCAAGGTAAAGAATCTATACTAACTACTCTGTTCCTTACACAAACTGATGAAACAAGATTTAATAAATGCTTTATTCATTAATGTATAAAATCATGTAGTGATAAACTTGGTTTAGGCTTTGATCTAATTGATCAAAGCATACAAGAATTCATTCCAAATATCAGGAACTCCACTTAGACACCAATGGGTGCAATCACTAAATCTGTGCCCTCCAAACCCATAGACTGATGGGTGGCCATCTATTCTGAGCTGAGAGAGTGTAGTAATGTTGAGTAGATAAATAGGCTTAGCCATTGCTTTCAAAACTTTCTCCAGAACCAGCTCTCCTGGATGAGGGCTTCCTGGGCTTGTCAATGGTGTTGTTTTTCCAGTGCAGCTTTTACCATAAGAGAAACAATTCAGATTAGATTTCAGAAAATTTCGATTTTGGTCATGTAATTTTGAAAATCGTCCGTTTTATAGTTTTTCCGAAGAGTGTACTTTGTGGGTTTCTTTATCCATCGCTTAATTTACCGGTGATTTGTTGTGTTACGGGTAACACAACGTCAGACACACGGTGTTGGGCGACGGAAAAAGGGACGTCTTTGTCGGGGGACAGAAATGGACGATTGTTCATATTACATGACTATAAACGAATAAGGTCTATATTATAGAATCAAAATCGAGATTTTCTATAATGTATATAATAATAATCCGAGAGAGAGAGAGAGAGTTTACCCATCATGATCAGGAGAAACCCCTTGGAAAAATACTTGAGTTTTGGTAGGATTGAGATTAGAATCCATCCATTTGGCCCATGTTTTAAGTGCTTTCTCATATGCAACAATGCGGTCCATGTCTTTTACCGTAGTATTACCGTATACAATCCAATCCCAACTGAGACAAATCCAAACACAAATATGTAAGAAATTTGATTTTATATAATAATAATAGTAATAATATAATTCATAATGAGGCTTACGGTTGTTTCCTGCCGGAATGGAACCACCAATGCCAAGAATCGAAAATTATATAATCCATTCCTCCCCAAACTTTGCTAGAACTCAAAGAATCAAGCCTAGCAACCCTCCCTATTTTCTCAACGTTTATATCAATTAGAAATGCATTTCGAGAGTACAATATCGACACCTTGTATTCCTACAAATACGTAAGAAAACAACAAAATGTCATTTATCTAAGATATGCGATATATAAGGGTGTCTAATTTGAGATATCTTACGGGGAACGTGAAATTAGAGACGCGGTTTATCGTCGTGGAGATGTACTTCGCGTTGGGTAGAGCTGAGTGAATCAAGCATATAAGAGATTCCCACTGATTATTAGAGAGTGAATCTCCCACAAACATGAGTTGCTTGCCCTTCAATTTTCTCAAGAAATCCACAGCATTAAACCTACAATGTCAATTACATCAAGAAATTAATTATACTTCATTTAAAAAAAAATGAATTGAAATTTTAATGTTGAAGGAGTGCACGGTATTCGTTCCTTCAAGAGGTCGTTTTATTTCGTATTAATAAGGATGAGAGATAATTTTAATGAGAATTGTAGAGGGACAAACATCTTGTGGGATAATGTGGTTTAGAGAAATTATTTAGACAATAATACAATTAATGATAGAGAAATAACGATGTAAATGGAACCTATCAATTTTATTGTTGAAAGGAATTTCGAATAGGAAAATCTTTTTTGTTTAATTACTTTCTTTGTGTTACATCTAATCTTTCACCGTCACTATCAATATATTTCACGTGTATTGAATATCATATAATTTTATCGAATACATAAATATATACTCGCAACGCTAAACAAACCAAACATCCATACAAATTAATGGTGGAAATCAAACTTCTAGTGTTAAATTTAGGTAGATGAGGCGCATGAGCTTTTCATAATCTAATTGAAATATTTGGGAGTAAACAAATTAATCAAATGAGAGAATCTCTAAAGGGATTTTCGTGCAATATTTTTTCCGAAAGAATCTCAAAAGAAATAAATAAAAATAAATCATGCATACAAATTTGAAAAACCATCCTCTATTTTATCTATTATTATTATTATTATTATTATTATTATTAGTAGTAGTAGTAGTAGTAGTAGTAGTAGTAGTAGTAGTAGTAGTAGTAGTAGTAGTAGTATCATCATCAATTTGATTTTGAGCTACCAACATCCATCTTCGTACTTGTCATGCAACGTAGGAGTATTGTAAGACATGAAAACAACGTCGTACCAGAAGACAAATTATTTATAAGACTTTGAATTAAAAAAATAAATCTAATAATAATCCATCAATCAAATCATGACAGAAGGGTGTAAAACTATGTAAGAGCAACCGACAGCGGCGGCGGAGTACCTGGGCAAAGCGCATCCGGCGGCGGGGCGCCACTTGTACTTGGTGAAGGTGTTGTCCGGCCGGCCGTTGTTCCGGCAATTGAACTGCTTCTGGAAGAACGGGCACTGCGATGATTGGTAGTACGGATAGGAGTTGTCGAGAACCCAATCTCCTTGGAATATATCGCACCCTTTTGTAGCAATTTTTGCGTCCACGTTCGTCGATATGGTTATTACAACGACGAATAGCGGTACGAGAATTGCGAACCCCATTATTACACGATGGGCTCTCTCTCTCTCTCTCTCTCTCTCTCTCTCTCGTTTGTGTGTGTTGGGGTATATATAGAGAGGATGAGTAATGCGGAAAAGAGATACAGTAAGGAGTGAATGTGAAAATCTGATCTTTTGGTGAAAGAGAAATATGAATTAAATTTTATAATTAAAAAGAAAATATGTCTTGCATGGGATTTTGTTTGACTACTCACTAAATTTATATATACTGCAATTTAAATGATAAAAACTTGCTCTAAAATCATTGTGGAGGAAATAAATTATTCCACGTGTTCTCCAAAAAAATTTGGTATATTGTTCAAGTTAATGCAAATACCCGTAACCCGTTTTGTGGCCATTATTATTAATGACGTTGAGAATATATCATTTAATCTTGTGATTAAATTAATTAGGATAGGTTTTAGTTAAATTTTCTACTTAATTAGAAAGGCATTTTTTTAACGAACATTCTAGTAATATTTGAGGGACAGTCGGTTTGATAAGGAAAAGGGGAAGGAGTTATGAAATAGAAACAAAAAGAAATGAATTAATTAATTTTCTATTTTCCATTTTTCTGATTAAGAAAGAGATTAATTGATTGGTTACCAATTGTCTTGCGACTATTAATTGTTTGTTGAAGAGGAGGAATCATTTCATAAATTTCTTTATACAAATACTCTCTCGTCCCAAATATATATACCTCATTTTCATTTCAATATTTAAATATTAATTGCGACTATTAATTGCGACTATTAATTGTTTGTTGGATGGAGTATTTATTACATATTATCAATATTTAAATATTATGTATACTAGAAATACTAAAATATTAAATAGATATTAGTGTGCATGAATGGATCATACAAGAAGGGTCTTAAAATAGAAAATAAAAAGAATTTGCACCTAATTGGATGACTGAGATATTGAATATGCTCTCAAGAATTCGTTATACATAATCCTTATACTATGTTTTATGTATGAGAACACTAGTTTAAAATCACTGAATTTATGCATAAAATATAGGGTTATTAGCCTATAAATTCACCAACTTTCACTCAATTCTGTTTTTGCACACCAACTTTAAAATGTTCCCCTAAATACACAAACTTTCAATTTTGTTAAATTTTGTACAACGGCGAAATTTCCGGCCAAATTGAAGCTGACATGGCAAAATTGAAGCTGACGTGGTCGTTGACGTGGCATATGAGTGGTGACATGGCAAAATTCGAAAGTTTGTGAATGTTTATAAATACACAAACTTTGTGTATAGTTTGATTTTGCACATGAATTTAGAATTTCAACTAAAATTTGTACATGGTTACATTTTGTAAATTTTTTTATTATTATTTAATTAAAAATTATGTTATAAAATATGTTATAATATGGTTGCACAATTCATAAATATGTTATTTCTTTCGTTTTTTAATATTTCTTTAATAAATATATAATACATGGTTGTAATTTAATTTTGTAGCGCCCCGACCTCCGCGTGGCAGTCGCAGGGGTCGAGTCGCCACGGTGGAACAATTTTACAATCCATGACGAAATTAATGGACAATTTAACTCTAATAGCCGTATTAATGGTTTGATGTCTTGAAAATAACATGCAATATTCATTAGAAAAGAACGAGAAATTCATCGATTAAAAGTTGGAAACATCAAGTTTGAAAAGTGGCAAAAGCTTAAATACAAAAGCATAAAGAGTAGAATTTCAAATTCAGCCATAACCCCTCCTCAACTCGTCTCCGTCGCACCTGCCCCTTACCCTGAAATTTTTTTAAAACAAGTGGGGCTGAGTACTAGTGTACTCCGTGGGTAAATGCCATTTGGAATAACATATAAAGCAGTTCATCCATGCATGAGGTATAACTTGGAGGGGTTTTAAAAGAAACTGCTCCAAGTATACAAAACGTTAATCATAAGGTGCGCACATTCGTGTCACATATATCCGTTACTTCTACCATTTCGTTTACATAATTTGGGCCTTGGCCCCCGAGTCGAAACCCGAGGGGTCCCTCATAACATGGGCCTTGGCCCCCGAGTTCGAAACTCGAGGGGTCCCGTAACATGTTAGCATCCGGTACACAAGGGGATCAGTCATTGTGCTACTAACATCATACATGTACGTACTTTCTTGATAACCCTCATCTAGCGTGTTAGGCCAGACGAGAGCCTCGATCGATCTATCACGTAGAAGCATTAAACAGGTACATGCACAAAATTTTCATGGATAAACATAATTTATAGAGCTCAATAACTCAAAATACTTTTAGGAAAATATTACCCACCTTGTATGTTAGCGCTTTGAAAGATGCGATGTACGTGTCCGATGTTAAGGTCCTTCCACGCGGGGTCCTACATCAATAGCCTACTATAAACAACTGGTTCGCATTTAACGTAAATGTACTATTCGTGGTTCGTAGGCACTACTAAATCGGCATGCGGCTAGACTAGCTCCGTATTTACTTCCCAATTTCGAGTAATAATGGCTCAATTTGCAAGAATTTTATAGATCGCCTCATAGCTCCAAATTCCCTATATAATACATGCGCGATCCTTAACGAGCCTAAATAATTTAGAAATTGGTTTCACGGCAAAATAATAAATCGATAAAGAGTTATAACCTAAACATTATTCGTGGTTCAGGACTGGGTCAGAATCCGCCCTCACTGTTCTAGCCTACGATTGAGGGGTCAACAGTACTCCAAAAATCGTGAAATTTTACGACACTTCAATGGACATGCATGATAATAACATATCAAAATTTTGCTAGATTTCGATGAGTGATGAATCCACGGTGGACCGGGTTTTGACCGCAATTTTTCTTAGTATTGCAAAAAGAGTTCCGATCGGTAAGCTGGGTTTATACAATAAACTGTTTTTTTACGAGTCGAAATAAATTATAACAAAAATAGTTTCGCATAGACCTACGAGTCTAGATTATTCTAGAAAAAGAATTGATCAAAAATCTGTTTCGAGTTGCAATCTAAAAATGTTTCAATAGAGCTGGTCCTGCATGCGCTGACCTATGGTAGCGAAAGAAAGTAAATTCGATTTAAAATACAAAACCACATCCAAAATTCACCAAACTATACAGGGACCTTACTAACGTCCAAAGGCTCATCCCAGCAATTTTTATGAAATTTTTAGGAGTCGAAAAGATGCAGTTTTAGGGCCAAGTATACACGGCTCCGCAAGGGCGATATCGCGGTTTTTAGCAAAGTTCGTCCATTTGAGCATGCAGTTAAACCAGGACATTAAGGACGACGAATTTCAGCAATTCCTATCCTAAGAACAGCATAATGTTGGTATGATTCCTTGCATGTGGCATGCAAGGGTCTAAATCGGTGTAGGGTCACACGAAAGGAAAGGTGCGAAAGATAAACGATTTTAACTAAGAGATCTGTACATGCAATTGATTTTCTTCACTTAGTCTAATGATTTAACTAATGGGATGTATAATATTAGCAACAACCCGCAACTCATGACATTCGGCTTCAAATCTCCAAGTGTACACGCTGTTATCCCGATATACAAGCGGGTAGTTAAGACATTAGCCAATGCATGCGGCATATTAACGGAACCGAGAGGTGAGTGGTACATTTCGACATACATAAGTTCGCGATGCGAAGAAATTCCAACAGCGAGGCATACATACCGAGATCGCTTAAGATATACGCGAGGAGGGGATGAAGTCTTCACTCCGATCCGACTTCGTGCGCGAGAGAGAAAAGAACGAGAAGGCTCGACTTTCCCCTTGTCCCGTGAGGTTTCCTCAAGAATGACGCGGTTGGAGAGTGGTAAGTGTTTCTATAGTGAGTAAAGGAATTTTCGAGCTTGAGAAGAGATAGAAATGGAGGTTATAGGAAGTGAAAATCATACCTAAGGTGGGGTTTAAATGCATGTAGTGAGGTGATGGCCACCCCATCCTTCTCTCTTCACGTGGCGGCAAGTCTTCAACAAATGTAAGATGGCTTCACTCTTTAATCTTGTATCTCCAAGGTGACAAGGCTATGGCTAGGTAACGTGAGGGAGGAAATTTACAAGTTCCTAGGCGTGATGGGGAAGGCAAAATCAAGGGAAGGTGGTGACATGATCGCTAGCTAAAGAGGTAAGATTATTAATTGTTATCCCCTTAGAAATCATAAGTATTAAGGGGTAATTCTTATAATAAGATTTCGGTTTAAGGATGCTCGAAAGAAAAAAAAATTTCTCGACTCCCGTAAGGGTTCTGTGTGTTGCCGTAACTAAGCATATACTAATAACCATAACAATGTGAATTATCCTGGTATATAGATACGAAAACACGGGTTATTACACCCCCTCTCCCTTAAATTAAATTTCGTCATCGAAATTGCATACAGCTACAAAAATAATTCCGGATATAAGTTATTGATCTTCTGTTCTAATTCCCACGTAGCCTCCTCTTGGTCGTGATGGTTCCACAACACCTTCACCAAGGGTATCTGTTTATTCCTTAGTATTTGGACCTTGCGGTCTAAGATCCTTACCGGTCTCTCTTCATAGCTCAGATCTGGGTTCAGTTGCACATCCTCGTGTTTGATCACGTGCTTAGGATCATACACGTACCTCCTGAGTTGAGATATGTGGAAAGTGTTATGCACATCTCCGACACTAGGTGGCAAGGCCAATCTGTAAGCCACGGAACTGATTTTGTCTAATATCTCGAAAGGACCTATGTACCTTGGTCGTAGCTTCCCCTTATTCCCAAAACGCACAACTCCCTTTACAGGCGAAACCTTGAGAAAGACATGATCTCCTATGTTGAATTCCAATTCTGTGCGGCGTTTGTCCGCGTAGGATTTCTGTCTGTCTTGGGCCTCTTTGATTCTTTCCTTAATTTCCCGGACCTTTTCAACCATCTGTTGCACTAGTTCCGGTCCCAAAAGCTTCCTTTCTCCAACTTCGTCCCAGTATAAGGGTGATCGACATTTCTTTCCATACAGTGCCTCATATGGTGCCATCCCAATAGTTGATAGCTGTTATTGTAGGCAAATTCCACTAGTGGTAGCATATCCTCCCAGTTTCCTCCTTTGTCTATGATCACTGCTCGCAACATGTCTTCCAATACTTGTATTGTCCTCTCCGATTGTCCGTCCGTCTGTGGGTGATAAGCGGTGCTGAATTTCAGTTCTGTACCCATAGCTTTCTGCAAGCTAACCCAAAATTTCGAGGTGAATCTTGGATCTCTATCAGAAGTGATCGTCACCGGCACACCATGCAATCGTACTATTTCCTTGATATAGATCCTTGTAAGCTTTTCCAATCCGAAGGTCAGTTGGATTGGTAGGAAATGTGATGACTTGGTTAGACGGTCCACTATTACCCATATGGTTGTGTTCCTACGAGTTGACTTTGGCAAACCGACCACAAAGTCCATATTAATGTGATCCCACTTCCATTCTGGAATCGGCAGGGGTTGCAACGTGCCGTATGGTCTCTGGTGTAAGGCTTTCACTTGTTGACAGGTAAGACAGCGTTCCACATAAGACGCTATGTCCTTCTTCATCCCATTCCACCAAAAGTTCTTCTTCAAGTCCCGATACATTTTCGTGTTTCCTGGATGGGCGGTATAGGGCGTATCATGAGCTTCTCGCATGATTTCTTCCTTTAATTCCTCATTCTGGGGCACACACAGTCTGTGTTTAAAGGTAAGAGCGCCATCCTTTGCTTCCTTGTATTCTGAGGGTTCTGCAGTTCTGGCTTTTTCCCGCATTTCCTCCAAAAATTTATCTTCCTTTTGAGCACTTATGATTCTCCCTCTCAATTCAGGTTCAGCAATAAGAGCGGCAATACTAGAGAATATTGTCGCCGGTGGTTGAATTACTTCGAGTCTGAGTGCGGCGAAATCATGAATCAATTCCTCTGGTAAACTGGTCATGCCATTCAGATTTGCCTTACCTTTCCGGCTCAAGGCGTCAGCCACTACATTGGCCTTACCTGGATGGTAGTTGATAATACAGTCGTAGTCTTTTACCAATTCGAGCCATCTCCTCTGCCTCATATTCAAATCCTTTTGCTCGAAAAAGTACTTCAGGCTTTTGTGATCCGTGTAAATCTCGCTTCTTGCGCCATAGAGGTAGTGTCTCCATATTTTCAGTGCGTGTACAACGGCCGCGAGCTCCAAGTCGTGGGTCGGGTAGTTCAGCTCGTGAGGCTTTAGCTGACGGGATGCATACGCTATTACCTTACGGTTACTGCATTAGTACACAACCCAAACCTTGCTTGGATGCATACGTATAAATAATGAATCCCTCGTTCGTCTCCCGGATCGCTAAGGCCGGTGCAGTGGTCAATCTTATCTTCGAGTTCTTGGAAGCCTGTTTTCGCACTCCTTTGACCACTCAAACTTGCTTCCCTTCTTGATGGCTTGGGTCATGGGTTTGGCTAATTTAGAAAATCCCTCGATGAATCGTCGGTAGTAACCAGCCAATCCCAAGAAACTCCTGATCTCATTTGCACTGGTTGGAGCTTTCCATTCTCTTACCGCCTCTACTTTAGCAGGATCTACTTTGAGTCCTTCCGCGGATACTATGTGTCCTAGGAATTTTACTTCCCTTAGCCAAAATTCACACTTATTAAATTTGGCGTACAGTTTTTCCTTTCGTAGCGTATCCAGGACTAATCGTAAGTGTTCTTCATGTTGCTTTTCATCCCTCGAATACACTAGTATGTCGTCAATGAACACTAGCACAAAATGGTCCAGGTACTGATGAAAAACTCGGTTCATCAAGTCCATAAAGACAGCTGGAGCATTTGTTAGCCCAAAAGGCATAACCGTGAACTCGTAATGCCCGTAACGAGTTCGAAAGGCTGTCTTGGGGATATCTTCTTTTCTGATTTTAAGTTGATGGTATCCTGACCTTAAGTCCATCTCGGAAAAGACACAAGCTCCCTTCAACTGGTCAAACAGGTCATCTATCCTTGGGAGGGGATATCGATTCTTGATCGTGAGTTTGTTCAGTTCCCGGTAGTCGACACACATCCTCAATGAGCCATCTTTCTTCTTAACAAATAGGACAGGTGCTCCCCCTGGTGACACACTGGGCTGTATGAAGCCCAAGTCTAAAAGTTCTTGTAATTGCATCTTTAGTTCCTGCAATTCCTTTGGAGCCATCCTATATGGTGCCTTAGAGATTGGCGCCGCTCCCGGTTCCAAGTCAATGGTGAATTCTACTTGGCGATCCGGTGGTAGTCCAGGCAGATCGGCTGGGAATACGTCCGGGTATTCACACACTATGGGCACATCACTTATATGGACTTCTTCCTCCGTCGCTTTGGTGATGCTTGCTAAATAAATTTCGCATTTTCCTTTCTTCAACATCTTTCTGGCCTTCATAGCGGAGATGATTGGTACTACGGTGCCCAATTTCTTCCCATGGAATACCATCTTCTCTCCCTCAAGGTTCTGGAAAATGATTTCCCTTTCCTTACAGCATATAATCGCTCCATTCTTTCCGAGCCAATCCATTCCTAAGATCATGTCGAATCCTAGTGCTGGTAGAACATAGAAATCGGCCCTAAAATTTGTATCATTTATTTGGATATTCTGGTTCAAGCAGATTTTGTCAGCTATGATTATTTCTCCTGAGGCAACTTTAATACTAAGGGCATGTTCTGGAAGTTCGGTCCTTAGTCTTAATTTGCTACATACGAATCTTGAGATAAATGTGTGAGATGCTCCCGTGTCAAATAAGGCTAAGACAGGTAGATCATTCAGGTGAATCATACCTGCTAGGTTCCCTGGCCTTTGCGCCGCTTGCTCCTGATTCAGGGCATATGCCCTTGCCTGTTGGGGTTGTCTTTGATTTTGATTCTGAGGGGCAGGTTGTCTTCCTCCCCTCTGTGCCTCTCGATTTTGCGGCCTTCCTCCTCCGGGTGGCCCTCCGGTCCTCTCAGGTGTGCGGCAGTTTTTTGCTATGTGTCCGGCACGTCCGCACTTGAAGCACACGTTGGTTCCCAATCTGCACTCGCCCGGGTGCCGCTTTTGACATCGCGGGCACACGGGAAAGTCTCCGGCTCGATGTTGCTGTTGAGGTTGTTGTTGTTGTTGCTGTTGTTGTCGTGGTTGCTGACGTTGTTGTTGTTGCATCTGTTGGCTTTCTCCCCAGGATCTCCTGTCTCGATTACGGTTGTCCTCCCTCCTGTCCTCCCATTTTCGCTTTCCTTGGTTCCCATCTGATTGTTGTACGGGTGCCGATTCTCCTCCTCTCCCTTTTGGCATCATAGACTCCAATGTGAGAGCTCGGCTTAGTGACTCCGCGTATGATATGGTGTTTTGTCCAACCAAGGACATCCCGATCTCATACCTCAGTCCCCTTCGAAACTTATCCGTTCTCTTCTCCTCGGTGTCTACCAAATCTGGAGCGTATTGCGACAGTAATTTGAACTCTCTGTCATAATTAATGGTGATCTCTCTCCTTGCTTGAGGTTCCAAAATTCGTTCCTCTTTTCTTCTCTGTAACAGGTCGGTATATATTTTTCATATAGTGCCCTCTTGAAATTATCCCACGTATAATCTCTCCACTGATTGGGGGTCAGTGTCCTTCTCGTCGACTCCCACCAAAAGTCCGCATCATCTGTCAGTTGGTAGGTGGCACATGAAATCTTTTCATTGTCGTTGCACCCAATGTATTCGAATATCCTTTCTAAGGTTCGCACCCATCTCTCTGCCTCGGTAGGGTCTCCCAAACCGCTGTAGGTGGGTGGCCTCTCCTTACGAAATTTTTCCTCAGCAGTCCTTCCTCTGTTTTCTGGTGCTTGTTGCCTTGCTGGTGCTGGTGCGTCAGCCATTCTGTGTTATTGCCGATCGGAGAGGTGAGTTTATTAATATATATATATGTAGTCGTGAAATCATGGGAGAGATAAAATAGTGACAATTGCATAGATGCTATCGATAATTTACAATACATCAAACAGTGTGACAAGTCCCTATCCTAGATCAAAAGTGTTTGGTAGTCTTTGGAAAAATCTAACCAAACTAGGGCTACTTTAGGTCACATCCGTAATTACACATCAATTAAGAGGTTCGTTGTCCTAGGGTTCGGGGCTATCTGGGTTGGGTTGATGACTGTGCCTGTCTCCGGCTCAGGGCTCCAATCAAAATCCAGCGGCTCTTCTTCTTCATGCCCCGGATTGATCACGATCCCTTCTTCGGGGTCGGCGTCCCAGTCTATTTCCTCGTCCGAGCTGAAAATAGCGCCGTCCATGAAGGCCCAGTCGGCGCCTCCAGCGTTGGGATTTGCCTCTTCCCCCTCCATCATCATGCCCTCGTGGGGTATGGCTGCATGTGGCAACTCGGGCTCCGCCTCCGGCATTTCTTCCTCTTCTTCCTCCTCCGGATCCTCCTCGGGATCTTCCTCCGGGTCCTCCTCCTCTGGATCCTCTTCTGGATCTTCTTCCTCTGGATCTTCCTCGGGATCTTCTTCCTCATCCATTATCGCTCTCCGGAAACGTAGCTTTAGTGGTGGTCTGTCGGGCTTAGGCTGTGACGGGCCAGCCTCACGGACATGGGTTCCGGTTCTACGGGGGTACCTCGGTATGTTCGGGTCCTCCTCTTCGTCTGAACTAACGATGATCCAGTGGGTCTTGGGTGGCGCCATCTATCTAATGTACACAGTCGTTTGTTCGAGATTACGTTTCGCTTAAAATCTCAACTATACAAAGTTTTTGTCAAATCTATACAATTTCGTAAAGTTCGTACAAATCATGAAATATCTCTAGCGATCATGAGCATAAAAGTATATAGTTCATCCGCAACTTCAAACACTTGTTCTTTCATCAAAACAGCATTTCATTCATAGAAGTCTTCTCATATCCTTGTGCGCACAATAAAATCCTTAAATCATACCTTGGGCAAGGACAGGGCGACGACGGCTGAGGGTTTTTGGTACCGGAAATTTTATAAAAATTTTATTTCAAAAGCCACAGTCAAGAACCATGCTCTGATACCATTATGTAGCGCCCCGACCTCCGCGTGGTAGTCGCAGGGGTCGAGTCGCCACGGTGGAACAATTTTACAATCCATGACGAAATTAATGGACAATTTAACTCTAATAGCCGTATTAATGGTTTGATGTCTTGAAAATAACATGCAATATTCATTAGAAAAGAACGAGAAATTCATCGATTAAAAGTTGGAAACATCAAGTTTGAAAAGTGGCAAAAGCTTAAATACAAAAGCATAAAGAGTAGAATTTCAAATTCAGCCATAACCCCTCCTCAACTCGTCTCCGTCGCACCTGCCCCTTACCCTGAATTTTTTTTAAAACAAGTGGGGCTGAGTACTAGTGTACTCCGTGGGTAAATGCCATTTGGAATAACATATAAAGCAGTTCATCCATGCATGAGGTATAACTTGGAGGGGTTTTAAAAGAAACTGCTCCAAGTATACAAAACGTTAATCATAAGGTGCGCACATTCGTGTCACATATATCCGTTACTTCTACCATTTCGTTTACATAATTTGGGCCTTGGCCCCCGAGTCGAAACCCGAGGGGTCCCTCATAACATGGGCCTTGGCCCCCGAGTTCGAAACTCGAGGGGTCCCGTAACATGTTAGCATCCGGTACACAAGGGGATCAGTCATTGTGCTACTAACATCATACATGTACGTACTTTCTTGATAACCCTCATCTAGCGTGTTAGGCCAGACGAGAGCCTCGATCGATCTATCACGTAGAAGCATTAAACAGGTACATGCACAAAATTTTCATGGATAAACATAATTTATAGAGCTCAATAACTCAAAATACTTTTAGGAAAATATTACCCACCTTGTATGTTAGCGCTTTGAAAGATGCGATGTACGTGTCCGATGTTAAGGTCCTTCCACGCGGGGTCCTACATCAATAGCCTACTATAAACAACTGGTTCGCATTTAACGTAAATGTACTATTCGTGGTTCGTAGGCACTACTAAATCGGCATGCAGCTAGACTAGCTCCGTATTTACTTCCCAATTTCAGTAATAATGGCTCAATTTGCAAGAATTTTATAGATCGCCTCATAGCTCCAAATTCCCTATATAATACATGCGCGATCCTTAACGAGCCTAAATAATTTAGAAATTGGTTTCACGGCAAAATAATAAATCGATAAAGAGTTATAACCTAAACATTATTCGTGGTTCAGGACTGGGTCAGAATCCGCCCTCACTGTTCTAGCCTACGATTGAGGGGTCAACAGTACTCCAAAAATCGTGAAATTTTACGACACTTCAATGGACATGCATGATAATAACATATCAAAATTTTGCTAGATTTCGATGAGTGATGAATCCACGGTGGACCGGGTTTTGACCGCAATTTTTCTTAGTATTGCAAAAAGAGTTCCGATCGGTAAGCTGGGTTTATACAATAAACTGTTTTTTTACGAGTCGAAATAAATTATAACAAAAATAGTTTCGCATAGACCTACGAGTCTAGATTATTCTAGAAAAAGAATTGATCAAAAATCTGTTTCGAGTTGCAATCTAAAAATGTTTCAATAGAGCTGGTCCTGCATGCGCTGACCTATGGTAGCGAAAGAAAGTAAATTCGATTTAAAATACAAAACCACATCCAAAATTCACCAAACTATACAGGGACCTTACTAACGTCCAAAGGCTCATCCCAGCAATTTTTATGAAATTTTTAGGAGTCGAAAAGATGCAGTTTTAGGGCCAAGTATACACGGCTCCGCAAGGGCGATATCGCGGTTTTTAGCAAAGTTCGTCCATTTGAGCATGCAGTTAAACCAGGACATTAAGGACGACGAATTTCAGCAATTCCTATCCTAAGAACAGCATAATGTTGGTATGATTCCTTGCATGTGGCATGCAAGGGTCTAAATCGGTGTAGGGTCACACGAAAGGAAAGGTGCGAAAGATAAACGATTTTAACTAAGAGATCTGTACATGCAATTGATTTTCTTCACTTAGTCTAATGATTTAACTAATGGGATGTATAATATTAGCAACAACCCGCAACTCATGACATTCGGCTTCAAATCTCCAAGTGTACACGCTGTTATCCCGATATACAAGCAGGTAGTTAAGACATTAGCCAATGCATGCAGCATATTAACAGAACCGAGAGGTGAGTGGTACATTTCGACATACATAAGTTCGCAGTACGAAGAAATTCCAACAGCGAGGCATACATACCGAGATCGCTTAAGATATACGCGAGGAGGGGATGAAGTCTTCACTCCGATCCGACTTCGTGCGCGAGAGAGAAAAGAACAGAAGGCTCGACTTTCCCCTTGTCCCGCAGGTTTCCTCAAGAATGACGCGGTTGGAGAGTGGTAAGTGTTTCTATAGTGAGTAAAGGAATTTTCGAGCTTGAGAAGAGATAGAAATGGAGGTTATAGGAAGTGAAAATCATACCTAAGGTGGGGTTTAAATGCATGTAGTGAGGTGATGGCCACCCCATCCTTCTCTCTTCACGTGGCGGCAAGTCTTCAACAAATGTAAGATGGCTTCACTCTTTAATCTTGTATCTCCAAGGTGACAAGGCTATGGCTAGGTAATGTGAGGGAGGAAATTTACAAGTTCCTAGGCGTGATGGGGAAGGCAAAATCAAGGGAAGGTGGTGACATGATCGCTAGCTAAAGAGGTAAGATTATTAATTGTTATCCCCTTAGAAATCATAAGTATTAAGGGGTAATTCTTATAATAAGATTTCGGTTTAAGGATACTCGAAAGAAAAAAAAATTTCTCGACTCCCGTAAGGGTTCTGTGTGTTGCCGTAACTAAGCATATACTAATAACCATAATAATGTGAATTATCCTGGTATATAGATACGAAAACACGGGTTATTACAAATTTTGTCCTCAGGATGATGAAATTTCACAGGGGAATTTTGCGGTCTAGTATTGGTCGTATACCTACTATAACTTTGTAATAAGGTCATGCCTAGTAAGTCTTCATAGTGATGATGCTTTTATAATCACACTCCTAAATAACTTATATTCAAAGAAATCTGTAATTCATAAATAAAGTAATTCACACATTAATTCATCTAAATGCAGTCTCGTATTCAAAATATATCCAAATACATATCAAGTTGCTCCTATCCAAAATACAGAAATCCGTAAACCCAAAAAAAAATTTAGTTACGATTTTCTTGAGTGGTCGTACTCAAGCTCTCGAAGTTGATGCACGTATTGCCCTTCTTGATGGTAGTTTGCTCGAAGGGTTCACATGTAAGACATTCTTTTGGGGATTCATCTGCAAATTAATAATAGTTAATCAAATTGAAAATCATACTCTATTTACATACTTATTAAAAGTCTGGCCATGAATGTAACCATATATCTCATAACAACTGACAGTAAGAAATGCCATACAAGTGGCTCTCTCTCCCATTTGTGGAATCTTGTACCATACACTCTTAAAAAATTGATAACCCAACTTCTTCACTTCATCTTCTATATCAAAATAGCCAAATCTATCTACATCAAAATCATTTATCATTGCCATGTGTAAAATGTCTTTGACATTTATACAATGAGTTGGAGAAATGCACATAAAGCCATAGCTTTTATCAGTCAATAATCAAATGATGATTCAACCAGAACTATGCAACTACACCACTGCTTATAAATACTTTTCCGAGAGCATGAGGAGAATACAAGTATTGAGTTTTACAAATTTCTTGGAAAGTGCAAATGCTCAATTGAAAAACATGCAGTAAGCGACCTTAGTCTTTCCCTATTTCATATAAATAAAGATTAGTTATGTAGCCTCCATTAGATAAACAAAAGAGGAAAATTCCTATTCTTAACTCCAAACTCCATTCAAGTACTAACCAGAGAAAAAAAAACAGATTCATACTTCAAATCAATGTTTTCAATGCTTAGATAGACATGACGCTCATTCTTCCCTTTCCAGCTCTGGTGCGTAAGAGGGACTCTTTTGTATACATGCCATTTTTATTGAATACAAAAGCAAATTGATCATAGACTAATTAAAAAAAAATTTATCGAAACTTGTCAAAAAATCAGGAACCAATATTGGAGGAAAATTCTATTTAGCAAATTCACTTCAATCGACAGCTGGAACCTTGTCAATGGCGAGAGAAGAGAGGAGAGGAGGAGAGAGGAGAGGAATCAAGTGTGCACCTTGGTGATAGAGAGAGCGAGAGACTTGAACCATAGTCGGAGGACACCGACGGAATTATAGCTTATGGACTGAGAAGTCAGTCGAGGGACTTCCGACAAGGAGAGCGTGCCTTTGTCAATGGCGAGCGGAGGGAACGGTGGGGAAGTCGACGATGAGAGAGGCGAGCGATGGGGACGTCGACGGCGAGAGAGGCGCGATTGAGAAGGGAGGAAGAAGATGAAATCATTAAGTATACGCCAAGATAGGGTTTTTGTTCTTGGACATTTATTTTAATTAAATAAACAACATAATTTTCATTAAATAAAAGAACGGCGTCGTTTAGATAGTCGGACGGCAAGTCCACGTGGGACTTTTCGGCATCTACGTCAGAGTCGATTTGGGAAAAAAAAGTCCATGTACAAAATTTAACAAAATTGAAAGTTCATGTATTTAGGAAAATATATTAAAGTTGGTGTGCAAAAACAGAATTAAGTGAAAGTTGGTGAATTTAGAGACTAATAACCCTAAAATATATAATAATTATGCCTAAATATAAAAAATTATGCATACTTTGCATTTCCTATATAAATCTGATTTCTATCAGATCCGCCTCCTTCGTGTGCATAGTGGTAAAAATAGGTAAATTAAATTGCCTAATTACATAAATAGGCAAAT
Organism: Lavandula angustifolia; assembly: GCA_028984105.1. Classification (NCBI taxonomy): domain Eukaryota; kingdom Viridiplantae; phylum Streptophyta; class Magnoliopsida; order Lamiales; family Lamiaceae; genus Lavandula; species Lavandula angustifolia. The sequence goes on from CM054814.1 coordinate 13,928,870, forward strand.
TACCCTAAAAATACACTTAGTAGGCAAACTACCCATTTTACCCTTCCCTTTACCGGAAACCCTTATAGACCTTACGTAGTATCAAGTGAACCCCGTACGTGTTGCGGCTGCATCGTGAAGATGAGCTGTGGTGCGTGCGCGTCCGACGGTGAGAGCTCGAACGAGAAGCGCTGCAGGATCATCGCCACCACCATCTTCGACTCCATCATCCCGAAGTTCTGGCCAATGCAAATCCTATGCCCCCAGCCGAACGGGAAGAAACATCCGTTCGACGCCTTCGCTACTCCCTCTCTTAACCGCTCCGGGTTGAACTCCATCACGTCGTCTCCCCAGGGCCGGCCCACCCGAATAGCGGCTGGGGCCATTGCCTAGAGCCCCCAATCTTAAGGGGCCCCAAATTCTAAAACACGGCCAGTATGGTAGCCCATTTAAAAAAAATAATATGATTTCATATCAATTTTTAAGATCAGGCTCTCATAACATACTTTAAAAAAATAAAAAAAAAGTTTAATATGAGTCCATTACTTACATTTACAAACCCAACTTCAAATTAATGATTTAAGGGTCACTCTCTTTTTTTAAGCCCATTAAGTCATTACTCACTATTTACCAAATTAAGTACCCAACGGCCTAGTGCAGCAACGACTCTTTCTTCATTTCTTGCAGCAACAGACCGCTCTCTCTGCGCGTTAGAGATTACAGAAAACTGATAAAAGGCAAAACCGCAAAAAGATACCGACTTTTTAAGTTTGTTGCACTTTACGGTTTCTACTTTTAAAGTTATGTAGGCACACAAATATAGAAGCATGTGCTAACTTTCGCTGACAATATGATTCACGAAAGCTTCGACAAGGGCCCCATTTTTGCTTTTCGCCTAGGGCTACCGGAATCTCAAGGCCGGCCCTGCGTCTCCCCATAACTCGCGGTCGTGTTGGAGTAACAGAATCGGTAAGGTGAGGCTGACTCCAGCCAGTAGTGTGTATTTGCTTAGCTTGGTTCTGCATGCACTTGTTCAGGGACAGATTCAGGATCTGACAGTGGGGTGGGCTGAAAAACCGACGCTTAGCATATTATTCTTCATACATGCTAAATATTGCGATATTTCCTTCAAAAATCCAAAAAGATGTTTTCAAACAAATTCGAAGATAAAACTTGAAAATACCAATAAATATAATGAGAATACTAAAATACCTAATAATTCAATAACAATTGAATATAAATGACAAATGTCAAAGAAAACAAAAGTACTATCCTACATTTGCGTTTTCTCAGTTTAGTGTAAATTAAAAAAAATTAACAAATGCATAAATAAACAAACAAGGACGATGATGGAGATTAATCGAAAAAAAAAGAAACAAAAATGGTAGAGACATAAGAAAAAAACTGTAAATTATGAAAGAAAAAAGGAATAACTGAAACAATGAAAAAAGTGAAAATATGAAAAGAATAACAACAGAGAAGGTAAAAAGCAAATACAGAGCTACGATTGGGAATCGAACCTGGTATAGGCTAAAGGGAGCTGAGCTACTTGGCCACTGAAGTTCTACAGCTAAATTACCGTCACCCAATGGTATTTGACGAAATCTGGGCTGGGCTCCCACCTCTGCACTTGTCGAACTAGGGCTACTACTGGTGTCTGGTGGGTAGAATCTTAGCACTTCGAATAGAATAATCGAGACCTGTTGTAATAGTCATTAGATTAGTAGATTCTTGATTATGTTGCATGTAAGAATGTTGAAAAAAGGTAAGACAAATAACACGGGTTTAAGTGAAAATGCATGAAGGTTCTTAAAATTACGTTTTTACCCTTTATACGCGTGACTATAATGTTGGCATTTTAAGGGTATTTCAGACATTAGATTCTGTTACATGTCAGGATATCGGAAAAAGGACTACTAAATAAGGTGTTTAAGTGAAAATGCAGGTGCAGGCGACGGAGATCTGAACGGAATAGATTTGGGCGATGGGAAAGGTGTAATCGGCGTGCTCAAGGGCGATAGTTGAGCGCAGGCTGCAGTACCCCTAGCCTCTAAAACTGAGCAGACTGGAGGATTGTTAAGCGAGCTTTTTGGACAACGGTCAAGTGAGCAGTCGAAAATGGGCAGCGAGCTGGAGGCGGCGGCAACAGTCTGTAGGAGGCGAAGGCAGCTTTATGAGGATTCTGCAAGAGTGTAGTGTAATGTTTGCGCTTAAAGAGACAAAACAGATGCCTGGAATGCTAGATTGGTTCGTTTGGTGTATCGGGTAAGTTTCTTACAAGATGTCAATTCTCAAGGAATCAGAAAGGGGCTAAAAAGCTTATCCGAACTTGGAACTTTGAGGAGGTTTATGATCATTGATGACGGAGGTAGGAGCGTAGCCAGGATTTATTGCCGGGGGAGGGAAACTTACCGGGGGTTTGGGGGCGGAGTCGAGAATTTTTTTTTTTTGGTTTATAGTATAACGAGTACACATAAGAACATCAAACATAATGAGTGCAATAAAATATAAAAATCATCAAATAATGATATCTTCTTAGACATTTTAAAACTGTGACTGACGTGTTTTCATAGAATTAAAATCTTCGATACATATACCAAATGGTAATTATTATCTTCTAAGGCAAAAAATATAAATTACGAAATATAAATCTCTGTTTGTAATTATTATCTTCTGATGCAAAAATATAAGTCATTGGTGAAATAAAGCATGAAATATAGTCGATTTGTAATTTTAACACGAATTTCAAACCTCCTTGAATTAATGCACGAACTTTTTAGTTTTTGCAATTGAAGGCATGACATAATCCGTAACTTTTTTTGGTTAATCGGAATCTTGAGTTGGACGCCTACATAGAAAGTACAAAACAAAGTCGTTATGATTTAGGTTAGATTTAGTTGTTTTCTTAATTTTGTGGGTAAGAGTCATTCTAATATTCGTTATTAGTGTCTTTGTTCAGTATTAATGAGGTGGCAAACTGGCAATTTTGTAACGTGGCATCAAAACGACGCCAAATTTGATTTAAAAACTTGACAGTCTTGTCCAGCTTTGCGTTCAACTCAGTGAAACAATATTTTTTTTTATTATTTTTTTATTTTTTACCGATGGCCAGGAAAATTGGGGATCTGGACATGCTTTGAATTGCACAAATTAAAAAGTTCATACATTAATTCGTCAGAGTTTGAAGTTCGTGTTAAAATTGCAATTTGTCTGTATTTCGTGTTTTATTTCAACAATAATCCAAAATATAAATATAAAATTTGGGGGCGAATTAAAGGACTATAAAAAAAATTCAAGGTAAGGTAAATACTGGGTGTTTGTGGTATTACATAAAAGTCCCTCCCCCCTCCTCAGCCTCTGGACGAAGGGCAAGACACATCCAATGAGTTCTGTCACACCCCGATCGGCGACGGGGAAAGAAGGCGACAGAGATAAGGGCGAGCGTGGACGACCCGGGAAGGATCCACGTGTTATCTTATTTTTATGTTAATTGCCTTTTAATTACGCTTATGAAAGTTAAATCTAGGTAATGTCTTGTAGCCTATATAAGACAAAGTTTGGGAACTTATAACTATGAAAAGAATTCAGCCTCTCTTCCCTCTTCTCTAGAATTCAGCCTCTCTTCCCTCTTCTCTAGAATTCAGCCTCTCTTCCCTCTTCTCTCTCAATTTTGTTCTATAACTCTCAATTCACGTGTTCTCCTTCATCTCTAAATCTCCTCTCTCAATCCCTCTTCAATCTCAACCAATTCTCTAGCAAACTCCTATCAATTCTTACGGAAAAGTATAGCAATCCGGTGAATTAGCATCGGGTTGTTACAATGGTATCAGAGCAACAATTCTGCGACAATCGGCACGCACTCCAGTGGAAGGCGTTCAGATCTGGATTTTCAGAGCGTCAGCTGAAGGCGATCGAACAATCGATGACGGCGGCATTCGAGCGATCGACTGCTCTCTGTATCAGCGAGATGAATAGAGTGTTTGATAGTTACACTCGTAGATCGGAGGCTCGTCGACTTGCAAACAGTAGAGTTTCTTTGATCGCAGTTTTGGTGAATCGTGAATCGGGTTCCGCATGGGTGAATTATGAGATGGAGGAAGGTGAGATTGTGGAGGACGGTGAGAGGAAGGTGAGATTGTGGAGGACGGTGAGATTGACGTCTCGTTGAAAAGTGGTGAGGTTTTTATTGGTAGGAATTTAGAGGAGGATTTTGATCAAACAGAACGTGTGCACGACAAAGGAAAAGAACTTGTGATTAGTGATGGAGAGGAAGATGTGAAAATCGAGGGAAATGGATTTTTGGAGAAGTCGGAAGAAATTCAAACAAAGGGTGAGTTAGTAGATGAATATCAGTTTGCTATCGAGAAAAAACTTTATGATTGCTAATTCTGATTCGGAGTCGAGTAGTTTTGAGCATACGCGTTCTGTGACGAACCGTTTGGTGGATTCTTACCGCGAGGGATTCTTGTCCGATGGAGATTTTGGGGGAGATGGTGAGAATGAGATGATAGATTCGGACACTGATTTGTCTGGTTTCGAAGATGATGATGTATTTGATGATGAAGATAGTGATATAATGCAAGAGTTGAAGGAATTAGAGGAGGATAATGTTGATAGTCGTGAGGGATTGAAATCAAATTTCGATGAGCAGAATATAGGCAATGCTGATGAGGATGGATTTCTTACCAATGATGATAATGGGGTGAATTGGGATGATAGTTCTGAGAAATTAAGGTCGAAGGATTCATCAACGTCAAATTCAGAGGCTTTTCTAGGCTCGGCAGTGAAGAATGTTGTGGTCACAGTCCCAACCTACTTCAACGATTCTCAACGCCAAGCCACAAAGGATGCTGGTGTCATTGTCGGCCTCAATGTTATGAGAATCATCAATGAGCCCACCGCCGCAGCCATTGCTTATGGTCTTGACAAGAAGGCAACCAGTGTCGGCGAGAAGAATGTGTTGATCTTCGATCTTGATGGTGGTACTTTTGATGTCTCTCTTCTGACCATCGAGGAAGGTATCTTTGAGGTGAAGGCCACTACTGGTGACACTCATCTCGAAGGCGAAGATTTCGACAAGAGAATGGTGAACCACTTCACTCAGGAGTTTAAGAGGAAGCACAAGAAAGACATTAATGGAAACCCGAGGGCTTTGAGGCGATTGAGGACTGCTTGTGAGAGAGCGAAGAGGACCCTTTCGTCTACTGCTCAGACCACCATTGAGATTGATTCTCTCTACGAGGGTGTTGATTTTTACTCCACCATTACCCGTGCCAGATTTGAGGAGCTGAACATGGATTTGTTCAGGAAGTGTATGGAGCCAGTTGAGGAGTGTTTGAGGGATGCAAAGATGGATAAGAGCTCAGTCCATGATGTTGTTCTTATTGGTGGCTTGCCTAGAATTCCGAAAGTGCAGCAGCTTTTGCAAGACTTCTTCAATGGGAAGGATATCTCACTTTGCCTAGAGTTTTTCAAATTGGTATGCAAATATTCGACGTATTGCTACGATATTGACATCAGAATTCAGTTACTGCATTTATTGGCGTTACACTATTTATGGGGGATTATTCATAAGGTACTGATTTTCTTGATTAAGGAGTGTTGTAGTTCTCGAGATGATATTTTGAAGCTAATTTCTGGCATTGATGAAATGCGGGGAAATCTAGGGTTCCGGCTTAATTATCCTTGTCGCAGTATGCTTTTGATTTGTTTAGCTAAGCTAGATTTGGGTTTGATCGCATTTGCTGTGTTTAAAAGAATGTCGGAAGATGGATTTTTTGTGGGTAAAATTGACTATAGGATGATTGTAAATGCTTTGTGTAAGAATGGATTCGTGCAGGCTGCTGAAATGTTTGTTTCTAGAGTTCTGCAACTCGGATTCACGTTGGATGTTCATAACTGCACTTCTCCAGTTTTGGTTTATTGTAGAATCCGGGAAGTTGATGAGGCCTTCAAGGTGTACAGCTCTTGTACATGGTTTGTGTGAAACAGGGAGGTTCGATGAGGCGTATAGATTGAAGGGAGAAACACATACGAATCTTCACAGTTTCGATTTGCACCTAAAAATGTGGAGATCGCAGATCTGCTTAGCTTCTCTAGCGCTGTTACTGGTAGCTTCGGCCTACGCCGACGACGTCGTAGTGCTCACCGACGATAATTTCGACAAAGAGGTCGGCCAAGACCGCAGCGCTCTCGTATGCTCCATGGTGTGGGCACTGTAAGAAGCTTGCTCCTGAGTTTGAAAAGCTTGGTGCAAGTTTCAAGAAGGCGAAATCTGTTTTGATTGGAAAGGTTGATTGTGATGAACATAAGACCATTTGCAGCAAGTATGGTGTTTCTGGGTATCCTACCATCCAATGGTTCCCTAAAGGTTCCTTGGAGCCAAAAAAGTATGAAGGTGCACGAACTGCTGAAGCCCTTGCTGAGTTTGTTAACAATGAAAGAGGTAGCAATTTCAAGATTGCAGCAATCCCATCAAACGTTGTGGTTCTGACTCCAGATAACTTTGATGAAGTTGTACTTGATGAGAAAAAGGACGAGCTAGTTGAGTTTTATGCACCCTGGTGCGGTCATTGCAAGAGCCTTGCTCCTACCTATGAAAAGGTTGCCACATCGTTTAATCTGGAGGAAGATGTGGTCATTGCGAATGTTGATGCTGATGCACACAAGGAGTTCGGAGAAAAGTATGGTGTTAGCGGTTTTCCTACATTGAAGTTCTTCCCAAAGACCAACAAGGCTGCAGATATTGCTGCTGGCTCTCCTTCTAGAAATGAAGCCAAATACTACATCCTCTTGATCATAACAGATGACGTGGTCGCTGATCTTCAAGAAACCATAAACTCTCTAGTGATGGCATATGACTTGGTTCTCTCTGTCCTCATTGTTGGAGTTGGTGATGCAGATTTCAAGGATATTTGTGACCGATAAGCTTGAGACTGTGTATTGCCAATTAGCAGTCATAGCGTCGTCAAAGATTCGAGTTTTGGGGACAAGACTCTCTAAAGAGGGGAGTATTGTCACACCCCGGTCGGCGACGGGAAAAGAAGGCGACGGAGATAAGGGCGAGCGTGGACGACCCGGGAAGGATCCACGTGTTATCTTACTTTTACGTTAATTGCCTTTTAATTACGCTTATGAAAGTTAATATCTAGGGAATGTCTTGTAGCCTATATAAGGCAAAGTTTGGGAACTTATAAACTATGAAAAGAATTGAGCCTCTCTTCCCTCTTCTCTCTGTTCCCTCTCGATCACCCTCTCTCTCTCTCTCTCAATTATGTTCTGTAACTCTCAATTCACGTGTTCTCCTTCATCTCTAAATCTCCTCTCTCAATCCCTCTTCAATCTCTACCAATTCTCTAGCAAACTCCTATCAATTCCTACGGAAAAGTCTAGCAATCCGGCGAATTAGCATCGGGTTGCTACAAGTTCCAAAAGGAAGGAGAACCTTCCAGAGAAGGGTCACATTTTGGAGCTAGTTTGATGCGTATAAGAGAGAATGAGAAGTTTCAGAAGGTAGCAAATAATGATTCAAGCAGCAAGTCACATAGTTTAAAGGACTTTGTTTCAGGAAATCTTGCACGTAGGAGTATAGCTATAGATCGTATGGAGGAATATGGTGTGGGTATAATTAATCTAGAAAGTATATTTGAGCTTTATGACGACTTTTGTAGTTATCTTGCATCAGGGGAGATGGATGACGTTAAGATAGCCGGACTAAACATAATAGAAACAGTAGCCACTGGTTCAGGAGGTCCGAGTATCTCCTACTAGAAGTTTTCATCAATCTCTCGAGAAGTTAATATCCGACAACTTCATAGACAATAGTATAATTTGTCGTATGGCTCAGAGTGTAGATTCAGTTTACAACGAAAGATCGAGTATCATCCCGCGTGCACCAGATTACTATTACCCCAACAATCAAACCACACAAACGTTGCATATTGCTGCTGTAGCTCATAACAGTTTAGTCTTTAGTGAAGTAATTATACCAGATTGGGGGGGGGTTCATGTTTCAGATGAGTTTCATGCAGTTTCTCGAGCTATTGGAGGCTGGGGAATTTATGTGAGTTGATAGACGATATTTTAGTATTGTTCAATGTGTGTTTTTGTATTAGTAGTTTTCATTTTTGAACATGATTGCTACTTAATTGTAATTTTTGGATCTTGACAGGTGTTTGAGAAGTATAAAACTTTTATATGGAAGAGTGGAAGAAAACAAAGGAAAGAGACCAAAACCACTGTTGAACAATGCCGAATTGAATGAGATGAAAGTCGGGCCAAGAAAAGGAAGAAAAAAATGTGGGCTGACTTTAAAAAGGCATAATTGAGCCTTTTATTCTCATAATTAATTGGGTCCAATTACTATGTTCCTTGGGAGTTGAATGGCATGGCAGTTTTGGAAAAAAAAAAAGAGAAGTTGGTTTTAAAATTGGAGAGGGAGGAACTGACATGAGGCTAGAAATCATTATCAACACTTTTGGGGGAAGAAATCATTTGCAACATTTGGAGAATGAAGACAACCTTTGAATAAGATTCGATATAGAGGTTGGAAAGTCTTCTTATCTTTTCTTGTCAATGCTTGTACTCAAATTCTCTTTATTTTCACAATTATGTCTTGCGGCTAATTCCCTTTGCTATGGATTATGATTGCTTATGATTATGAATGAGTTTTAGCTTTTGTTGATTTATGTTCTTCTTTAATTTCCGGATTCTACTATCTTGTGTTCATTACATATATATGTTTGACCAACTTAGAATTCATTCAAAATATCAGGAACTCCAAGAATTCAACTTAATTTCCGGATTCTACTTCTTTAATTGATCAAAGCATACAAGAATTCATTCCAAATATCAGGAACGCCACTTAGACACCAGTGGGTGCAATCCCTAGATCTGTGCCCTCCACACCCATAGACTGATGATGCCGGGTGGCCATCTATTCTCAGCTGAGAGAGTGTTGTAATGTTGAGTAGATAAATAGGCTTAGCCATTGCTTTCAAAACTTTCTCCAGAACCAGCTGTCCTGGATGAGGGCTTCCTGGGCTTGTCAATGGTGTTGTTTTTCCAGTGCAGCTTTTACCATAAGAGAAACAATTCAGATTAGATTTCAGAAAATTTCGATTTTGGTCATGTAATTTTGAAAATCGTCCGTTTTATAGTTTTTTCGAAGAGTGTATTTTGTGGGTTTCTTTATCCATCGCTTAATTTACCGGTGATTTGTTGTGTTACGGGTAACACAACGTTAGACACACGGTGTTGGGCGATGGAAAAAGGGACGTCTTTGTTGGGGGACAGAAATGGACGATTGTTCATAGTACATGACTATAAACGAATAGGGTCTATATTATAGGATCAAAATCGAGATTTTCTATAATGTATATAAAAATAATCCAAGAGAGAGAGAGAGTTTACCCATCATGATCAGGAGAAACCCCTTGGAAAAATACTTGAGCTTTGTTAGGATTGAGATTAGAATCCATCCATTTAGCCCATGTACTTAGTGCTTTCTCATATGCAACAATGCGGTCCATGTCTTTTACCGTAGTGTTACCGTAGACAATCCAATCCCAACTGAGACATATCCAAACATAAATATGTAAGAAATTTGATTTTATATAATAATAATAGTAATAAAATAATTCATAATGAGGCTTACGGTTGTTTCCTGCCGGAAAAGAACCACCAATGCCAAGTATCGAAAATAATATAATCCATTCCTCCCCAAACTTTGCTAGAACTCAAAGAATCAAGCCTAGCAACCCTCCCTATTGTCTCATTGTTTCTATCAATTAGAAATGCATTTCGAGAGTACAATATCGACACGTTGTATTCCTACAAATACGTAAGAAAACGACAAAATGTCATTCATCTAAGATATGCGATATATAAGGGTGTCTAATTTGAGATATCTTACGGGGAACGTGAAATTAGAGACGCGGTTTATTGTCGTGGAGATGTACTTCGCGTTGGGTAGAGCTGAGTGAATCAAGCATGTAAGAGATTGCCACTGATTATTAGAGAGTGAATCTCCCACAAACATGAGTTGCTTGCCCTTCAATTTTCTCAAGAAATCCACAGCATTAAACCTACAATGTCAATTACATCAAGAAATTAATTATATTTCATATTTACAAAAAAAAAAATGATTTGAAATTTTAATGAGAATTGTAGAGGGACAAACATCTTGTGGGATAATGTGGTTTAGAGAAATTATTTAGACAATAATACAATTAATGATAGAGAAATAACGATGTGAATGGAACCTATCAATTTTATTGTTGAAAGGAATTTCGGAAAGGAAAATATTTTTTGTTTAATTACTTTCTTTGTGTTACATCTAATTTTACACCATCACTATCAATAATTTTATCATCTAATTTTACACCATCACTAATTTTATTGAATACATAAATATATACACGCAACGCTAAACAAACCAAACATCCATACAAATTAATGGTGGAAATCAAACTTGTAGTATTAAATTTAGGTAGAGGAGGCGCATGAGCTTTTCATAATCTAATTGAAATATTTGAGAGTGAACAAATTAATCAAATGAGAGAATCTCGAAAAGGATTTTCGTGCAATATTTTTACGAAAGAATTTCGAAAGAAAGAAATAAAAATAAATCATGCATACAAATTTGAAACACCATCCTCTATTTTATCTATTATTTTTATTATTATTAGTATCATAATCAATTTGATTTTGAGCTACCAAGATCCATCTTCGTACTTGTCATGCAACGTAGAAGTATTGTAAGACATGAAAACAGCGTCGTACCAGAAGACAAATTATTTATATAAGACTATGAATTAAAAAAATTAATCTAATAATAATCCATCAATCAAATCATGACAGAAGGGTGTAAAACTATGTAAGAGCAACCGACAGCGGCGGCGGAGTACCTGGGCAAAGCGCATCCGGCGGCGGGTTGCCACTTGTACTTGGTGAAGGTGTTGTGGCCGTTTTTCTCGCAAATGAACTGCTTCTGGAAGAACGGGCACTGCGATGATTCGTAGTACGGATAGGAGTTGTCGAGAACCCAATCTCCCTGGAATATATCGCACCCTTTTGTAGCAATTTTTGCGTCCACGTTCGTCGATATGGTTATTACAACGACGAGTAGTGGTACGAGAATTGCGAACCCCATTATTACACGATGGGCTCTCTCTCTCTCTCTCTCTCTTTTGTGTGTGTTGGGGTATATATAGAAAGGATGAGTAATGCAGAAAAGAGATATATAGTAAGGAGGAGTGAATGTGAAAATCTGATCTTTTGGTAAAAGAGAAATATGAATTAAATTTTATAATTAAAAAGAAAACATGTCTTGCATGGAATTTTGTTTGACTACTCACTAAATTTATATATAGTGCAATTTAAATGATGAAAGCTTGCTCTAACATTATTGTGGAGGAAATAAATTATTCCACGTATTCTCCAAAAAAATTTGCTATATTGTTCAAGTTAATGCAAATACCCGTAACCCGTTTTGTGGCCATTATTATTAATGAAGTTGAGAATATATCATTTAATCTTGTGATTAAATTAATTAGGATAGGTTTTAGTTAAATTTTCTACTTAATTTGATAAGTATACAAATACTTCCCTCGTCCCAAATATATATACTTCATTTCCATTTCAATATTTAAATATTAATTGCGACTATTAATTGCGACTATTAATTGTTTGTTGGAGGGAGTATTTATTACATATTATCAATATTTAAATATTATGTATACTAGAAATACTAAAATATTAAATAGATATTAGTGTGCATGAATGGATCATACAAGAAGGGTCTTAAAATAGAAAATAAAAAGAAATTGCACCTAATTGGATGACTGAGATATTGAATATGCTCTCAAGAATTCGTTATACATAATCCTTATATGTTTTATGTATGAGAACACTAGTTTAAAATCACTAAATTTATGCATAAAATATAGGGTTATTAGCCTATAAATTCACCAACTTTCACTCAATTCTGTTTTTGCACACCAACTTTAAAATGTTCCCCTAAATACACAAACTTTCAATTTTGTTAAATTTTGTACACCGGCGAAATTTCCGGCCAAATTGAAGCAGACATGGCAAAATTGAAGCTGATCTGGTCATTGACGTGGCATATGAGTGGTGACATGGCAAAATTCGAAAGTTTGTGAATGTTTATAAATACACAAACTTTGTGTATAGTTTGATTTTGCACATGAATTTAGAATTTCAATTAAAATTTGTACATGTTTACATTTTGTAATTTTTTTATTATTATTTAATTAAAAATTATGTATAAAATATTTTATAATATGGTTGCACAATTCATAAATATGTTATTTCTTTCTTTTTTAATATTTCTTTAATAAATATATAATACATGGTTGTAATTTAATTTTGTCCTCATGATGATGAAATTTCACAGGGGAATTTTGCTGTCTAGTATTGGTCGTATACCTACTATAACTTTGTAATAAGGTCATGCCTAGTAAGTCTTCATAGTGATGATGCTTTTATAATCACACTCCTAAATAACTTATATTCAAAGAAATCTGTAATTCATAAATAAAGTAATTCACACATTAATTCATCTAAATGCAGTCTCGTATTCAAAATATATCCAAATACATATCAAGTTGCTCATATCCAAAATACAGAAATCCGTAAACCCAAAAAAAAATTTAGTTACGATTTTCTTGAGTGGTCGTACTCAAGCTCTCGAAGTTGATGCACGTATTGCCCTTCTTGATGGTAGTTTGCTCGAAGGGTTCACATGCAAGACATTCTTTTGGGGATTCATCTGCAAATTAATAATAGTTAATCAAATTGGAAATCATACCTCATTTACATACTTATTAAAAGTCTGGCCATGAATGTAACCATATATCTCATAACAACTGTAAGTAAGAAATGCCATACAAGTGGCTCTCTCTCCCATTTGTGGAATCTTGTACCATACACTCTTAAAAAATTGATAACCCAAATTCTTCACTTCATCTTCTATATCAAAATAGTCAAATCTATCTACATCAAAATCATTTATCATTTCTGAAACACCCCCCCCCCCATACATACAACTCGGAACTACCAATTTTCTGAAAATCACCACCATGATGTATATAACAAGCAAATGTAGTCATGTTTAGAGGTATGGATAATGAATAGTGTCTGCAAACAAAAGAAAATAGGGTCAATATATTTTTCCAACCAGACTTTATTTGCAGAAACTTTTTCTCTTTAGCAAAAGCTGGAGTAGATGCCACATAAAGGACTGTTATTCAAATATATTGCCGTGTGTAAAATGTCTTTGACATTTATACAATGAGTCGGAGAAATGCACATAAAGGATTGCTATTCAAATATATTGCCGTGTGTAAAATGTCTTTGACATTTATACAATGAGTTGGAGAAATGCACATAAAGCCATAGCTTTTATCAGTCAATAATCAAATGATGATTCAACCAGAACTATGCAACTACACACCACTACTTATAAATACTTTTCCGAGAGCATGAGGAGAATACAAGTATTGAGTTATACGAATTTCTTGGAAAGTGAAAATGCTCAATTGAAAAACATGCAGTAAGCGACCTTAGTCTTTCCCTATTTCATGTAAATAAAGATCAGTTATGTAGCCTCCATTAGATAAACAAAAGAGGAAAATTCCTATTCTCAACTCCAAACTCCATTCAAGTACTAACAAGAGAAAAAACAGATTCATACTTCAAATCAATGTTTTCAATGCTTAGATAGACATGAGGCTCATTCTTCCCTTTCCAGCTCTGGTGCGTAAGAGGGACTCTTTTGTATGCAGGCCCTTTTTATTGAATACAAAAGCAAATTGATCAGAGACTAATTAAAAAAAATAAATTATCGAAACTTGTCAAAAAAGTATCAGGAACCAATATTGGAGGAAAATTCTATTTAGCAAATTCACTTCAATTGACAGCTGGAACCTTGTCAATGGCGAGAGAAGAGAGGAGAGGAATCAAGTGTGTACCTTGGTGATAGAGAGAGCGAGAGACTTGAACCCTAGTCGGAGGACACCGATGGAATTATAGCTTATGGACCGAGAAGTCAGTCGAGGGACTTCCGGCAAGGAGAGCGTGCCTTTGTCAATGCCTTTCTAAAATTAGAAGAGAAACCAAAGGGTAAATTCCCGGTAGCGCGATTGAGAAGGGAGGAAGAAGATGAAATCATGTAAGTATACGCCAAGATAGGGTTTTTGTTCTTGGACATTTATCTTAATTAAATAAACAACATAATTTTGATTAAATAAAAAAACGGCGTCGTTTAGATAGCCGGACGGCAAGTCCACGTGGAATTTTCCGGCGTCCATGTCAGAGTCGATTTGGGGAAAAAATGTCTATGTACAAAATTTAACAAAATTGAAAGTTCGTATATTTAGAGGAACATAGTAAAGTTGGTGTGTAAAAACAGAATTGAGTGAAAGTTGGTGAATTTAGAGGCTAATAACCCTAAAATATATAATAATTATGCTTAAGTATAAAAAATTATGCATACTTTGCATTTCCTATATAAATCTGATTTCCTATCAGATCCGCCTCCTTCGTGTGCATAGTGGTAAAAATAGGTAAATTAAATTGCCTAATTACATAAATAGGCAAATTAACCTAAAAATACACTTAGTAGGCAAACTACCCATTTTATCCTTCCCTTTACCGGAAACCCTTCTAGACCTTACGTAGTATCAAGTGAACCCCGTACGTGCTGCAATGCACATTGCTATTAATATGAGTTAATATGGATCAAGACTATTTTGAAAGACCTTCAGGTTCTTTACTCATCTCCCATTACTCTCTATTGTGATAACCAAGCTGCAATGCACATTGCTGCCAACCCAGTCTTCCATAAGCGTACTAAACACATTGAGATTGACTGTCACTTCATTCGAGATCATATTTAATCTAAGCTTCTTCGCACAACATATATCCGTTCAAATGAGCAACTTGCTGACATATTTACTAAGGTGCTGCGTACTGTCAGTGGCGGATGCACACACAGCCAAGGAGAGGCAATTGCCTCCCCTCAAAATTTGAATTGAATTTTTTTTTTGTATTTTAAGTATCATAAAATTATTTATTTTGTTGTAAAACTTCTCAAAATCTAGTATTTATGAGAGTAACAAATTAAAATCTTTTATTCTCAAGAGACATTAATTCATCAGTGCTTCGTGAGCAATTTTATAAGACTTATGTATATTATTTTGCCTCCTCTTATATACTATGTTTGTGTTTTATTTTTTCATGTACTTATTGATATAAAATTAAGAATATTTGAAGTATAAATAAACTATCATTTAAATACTTATTAATTCTTTAGTTAGATATTGTTATTCTTCATAATTTTCTCTAACTAAATTTAGAGTGATGTCAAAATAGGATTGTGTACTACATTTTTCGAATAAATATAAAAATATATGAGTTATTCATGAAAGAAGAATATAATCCTTAAATAAGCCATAAAGAGTAACTATAATTAGATTTAAGTAGAAAAATGTGCTTAAAATTTTTTTTCGGGGGCTCCGCCCCCGAACCCCCATACAAAAATAACTCAAGCCCCGATATATTTTGCCCCCCCTAACCGAAAATCCTCGATCCGCCCCTACGTACTGTCCAATTTCAAAGGTTATTGTCCAAGCTTGGATCTCGGTGTTCTCTCGATTCAGCTTGCAGGGGAGTATTACAGAGTGTAGATAGCAGGCCAATAGATGGTTAGGAAATCTCTTTTAGTGTTATAAGACAAAACACAATGAAGAATACACAAGAAATTCTCCAACTCTTCTCTTTCATTTCTGACTGAACATATTCAGCCTCCTTCATTGTTCATCATTTTCTCTATTGTTTGTAACAGGCTTTAATTTAATTGATTGAAGCATACAAGAATTCATTCCAAATATCAGGAACACCACTTATACACCAATGGGTGCAATCTCTAGACTTCTTCCCTCCAAACCCATAGAGTGATGGATGGCCATCTATTCTGAGCTGAGAGAGTGTAGTAATGTTGAGTAGATAAATAGGCTTAGCCATTGCTTCCAAAACTTTCTCCAGAACCAGCTCTGCTGGATGTGGGCTTCCTGGGCTTGTCAATGGTGTTGTTTGTCCAGTGCAGCTTTTACCATAAGAGAAAGAGTTTAGATTAGGTCTACTAATAGTAGAGAAAATCTCGATTTTGGTCGTGTAACTTTGAAAATCGTCCGTTTTTTAGTTTTTCCAAAGAGTGTACTTTGCGGGTTTCTTTTTCCATTGCTTAATTTACTGGTGATTTGTTGTGGTACGGGTAACATAACGCCAGACACACGGTGTTGGGGGATGGAAAAGGATGCGTGGATTGCACTCTTTGTCGGGGGACAAAAATGGACGATTGTTCATTTTTTTTGGACGATTACATGACTAAAAACGAATAGATTTTCTGTAATGTATGTAATAATCAGAGAATTTACCCGTCATGATCAGGAGAAACACCTTGGAAAAATACTTGAGTTTTGGTAGGATTGAGATTAGAATCCATCCAATTGGCCCATGTAGTTAGTGCTTTCTCATATGCAACAATGCGGTCCATGTCTTTTACCGTAGTGTTACCGTAGACAATCCAATCCCAACTGAGACAAACCCACACATAAATATGCAAAAAATTTAATAATAATAATAATAATAATAATAATAATAATAATAATAATAATAATAATAATAATAATAATAATAATAATAATAATAATGAGGAGAGGTTTACGGTTGTTTCCTGCCGGAACCGAGCCACCAATGCCAAGAATCGAAGATAATGTAATCCATTCCTCCCCAAACATTGCTAGAACTTAAAGAATCAAGCCTTGCAACCCTCCCTGTTGTCTCATTGTTTATATCAATCAGAAATGCATTTCGAGAGAACAATAGCGACACGTCGTATTCCTAGAAATACGTAAGGAAACGACAATTCATAAATCATACTATGTCATTCATTCAAGATATGTGATGCATAAGGGTGTATAAATTTGAGATATCTTACGGGGAACGTGAAATTAGAGATGCTGTTTATCGTCGAGGAGTTGTACTTTGCGTTGGGTAGAGCTACGTGAATCAAGCATGTAAGAGATTGCCACTGATTAAGAGAGATTGAATCTCCCACAAACATGAGTTGCTTGCCCTTCAATTTTATCAAGAAATCCACAGCATTAAACCTACAATGTCAATTACATAAATAAATAAATTAATTACATTTCTTATTTACAAAAAAATGATTTGAAATTTTAATGTTCAAATAGAGATGTTAATTTTGCGGGTCGGGGATAGATAGTATAGTCCCCGGACCAGCCCCGTAACCCAGATCTGCACGGGTCCAGAAATTCAGAACCAGCCTCGATATAAATGGACCCTATAAGATTTGTTGTTGAAAGGAACTTCGAAAAGGAAAATCCTTTTTGTTTAATTACTTTCTTTGTGTTAATCCTTCACTATCAATAAATCACTTGTATTGAATACCGTATAATTTTATCGAATACACATATATACACACACGCTTCAATATGAAACATATAAATTTAATTAACATTTCTTTTGAGAAAAATTAATGATGGAAATCAAACTTATATTAAATTTAGGTAAATGAGGCGCACGAAAGAGATTTCCGTACAATGTTTTTTCCTAAAGAATCTCATTAGAAATAAATAAAAATAAATCATGCATACAAATTTGAAACACCATCCTCTATTTTATTTATTTATTATTATTATTATTATTACTATCATCAATTTCATTTTTAGCTACCAACATCCATCTTCGTACTTGTCATGCAACGTAGAAGCATTGTAAGTCATGAAAACAACGTCGTACCATAAGACAAATTATCCATAACACTTTGAATTAAAAATAAATGTAATAATAATCCATCAACCAAATCATGAAAGCCAAGGGTGTATAACTTAAGAAGAGCAGCCGACAGCGGCGGCGGAGTACCTGGGCAAAGCGCATCCGGCGGCGGGGCTCCACTTGTACTTGGTGAAGGTGTTGTCCGGCCGGCCGTTTTTCCGGCAATCGAACTGCTTCCGGAAGAACGGGCACTGCGATGATTCGTAGTACGGATAGGAGTTGTCGAGAATCCAATCTCCTTGGAATATATCGCACCCTTTTGTAGCAATTTTGGCGTCCACGTTCGTCGATATGGTTATTACAACGACGAGTAGGGGTATGAGAATTGCGAACCCCATTGTTACACGACGGGTTCTCTCTCTCTCTCTCTCTCTCTCTCTCTCTCTCTCTCTCTCTCTCTCTCTCTCTCTCTCTCTCTCTCTCTCTCTCTCTCTCTCTCTCTCTCTCTCTCTCTCTCTCTCTCTCTCTCTCTCTCTCTCTTTTGTGTGTGTTGGGGTATATATAGAGAGGATGAGTAATGCGGAAAAGAGATTTAGTAAGGAGTGAATGTGAAAATCTGATCTTTTGGTGAAAGAGAAATATGAATTAAATTTTGAAAATTAAGAAGAAAATATGTCTTGCATGGGATTTTGATACTTGTTCGACTCACTAAATATTTATTTTTAATCCATTTTGTTTAATTAAGAAATAGATTAATAGATTGATTATATGGGTGTGGGTTATTTAGACCCAACTTACTTTAGAGTTTCAAATTATGATCCCGCCCACCCTTTGTAACTACATGTATATCCGACCAATTTTGACAGCTCTGCTCTCTCGATACTACTATTAAATACAGATTTTATTTTTTAAGAAAGTGAACATTAAAATAACTTTAATGATCAAGTTTAAACCAACAAGTTACAACACACGCATTCATTTTTTCCATCTCCATATATATATTTGTTGATTGATAGAAAATAATAAATGTGAGTGGTAGCAAGGTCCTATCGTGCCTAGGACAAATTCTGTTTCTTTCAATATAAAAACTATAACAACAACAATAACTAATAGTACTAATTAGTTAGCAAGTGCAATTTAAAAAAGATACTAAGCAGCTGGACTTTATTGGACCTCCACGAACAAACTAAGTTTGTCATGATTTGTCATTATTTTAACAACAAACAACACAGGCATTTAAAAAAAAAAAAAAAAAATCTCAACTGCACAAGGCTTCATTATTTTTAACAACATACAATTTGTAAAAATATTATGTTGAATAATATTAATTGAAACATGAAAAACACATTCTAGCGACCAAGATAAACAATTCCCCTAGCTGTCTGCAGTTGTAATATCAAATTCTTCCCCTTGATGGAATGTCAACTATGGCAAGTTTCCCTCTCTATATAGTACTAGTAAAATCAAAATTATTATTTTGAAATTTAAATAAATTGTTTTTTATTTTTATTTTTGAAGAATTGTGATGGTTGCAGAAGACATTAGGTTACGTATAGTGTGTCTTTGAAAAATTATTTCATCATGTTTCGGTAGTCAGAAATTGAAATAAACTATATATTTTCAAGAATTTAACATTTTGAGTAGATTAATTAGTATATTGATTTTCTCAAATTCGTCGTTGGATGAACGAGGAATTAATTTATTAAGTGAATATAGTATATGAAAAGACAGTTGAAAAAGTGAAGAGATGTCTATCACGACCTCTCGATGAAATGAAGAAAAAGAAGAATTCTTTCGATATGGATTCTTCCATGCGTTACGCGCCGCGGCCTTCCTCTTCGGAGCCGCGTCGGCCGGATACTTCAATCAAGACTGCACCGTAACTTGGTGCCACCGGCGAGGTCAGATTCTCAATGGTGGCCAAGTCCTTTCTCTTTCGGGCTCCGGTCTACTCGGTTGGTTGGTAGATCCTACACAAAATGTAGTTCCTATATGATCAAATCCCTATAAAATATACTCACTCTGTCTCATAGTTTTTTCTATGGGGTATGGAGTTTTAGGAGATTTGATTTTAGTTGGTAAAGATGTGAGACCTATATAATTAATTAATTATTTAGAATTAATTTGTGAGGTAAAGAGGTGAGACTCATATAATTAATTAATTATTTTATAATTGATTTGAGTTGGTAAAGGTATGAGACTCATATCCTTTTTTAGAAACATGATACTTTTTATGGGACACTCCGAAAAAGAAAACATGACACTTTATATGGGACGAAATGAGTAATATTAAATATACGTATATTATAAATATTTAACTATTGTAAATATGTATTATATTTATATATCAAATAGAATATTAATCTAAATAGTACTCCATCCGTCTCATTGAGGCTATCTACTTTTTCTCGGCATGGTTTTTGAGGAGAATAATTAGTTATATAAATTTGTGAGTCACTTAAATAATATTAAATAAGGTGTTGGTAATAATATGCGAAAAAACTTGTGTGGCACAATTCGAAAAGATATATTGACAACTTCAGTGGTATAGAGGGAGTAGTATATTTCAAATATTTAAATATTAAACAGATATTTCCGTGCATAGTGTTAAAAATAGGTAAATTAAATTGCCTAATTACATAAATAGGCAAATTACCCTAAAAATACACTTAGTAGGCAAACTACCTATTTTACCCTTGCCTTTATGGGAAACCGTTCTAGACTTTACGCAGTATCAAGTGAACACCGTGCTGCGGCTGCATCGTAAAGATGTGATGCGGCGCGTGCGCGTACGACGGCGAGAGCTCGAACGAGAAGCGCTGCAGGATCATCGCCAGCACCATCTTCGCCTCCATCATCCCGAAGTTCTGGCCGATGCAAATCCTCGGCCCCCACCCGAACGGGAAGAATCCCCCGTTCGACGCCTTCGCCACGCCCTCGCTGAACCGCTCCGGTTTAAACTCCATCACGTCGTCCCCCCATAACTCGCGGTCGTGATGGAGTAACAGAATCGGTATGGTGAGGCCGGTTCCGGCCGGTAGCGTGTATTTGCCGAGCTTGGTTTCGGCATGCACTTGTCGGAGTAGGGCTACTACCGGTGGGTAGAATCTTAGCACTTCGAATAGAATCATTGAGACCTGGTGTAGTAAGTCGTTAGATTATTAGATTCTTGATTAAGTTGCATGTAAGAATATGGGGAGAAAATGACAAATAAATAACACATTTGTGTATGTTTAAGTGAAAATACGTAAAAATGTCGTACTTTTTTAAAAAATGTTTCAGGAAATATATCAAGTTAAATTTTAAATCTTTTGCTCCGTTAAATTATCAATAAAATTACGTTTTTTCCCTTTATCTGCATAAATTTAATAGGACATTTTAAAGTTATATATTTCAGATATTAGATTATGTTACATGCAAGGATATTGTATGACTTGGATATTTTAAGGGTATTTTAGACATTAGACACTTAGCGATTGAGATGCATGCGCAACTAGATTTGACGGAATGAGTTTTAATGCAACATTTTTTAAAATCGGTGCTTTTTTTGACTAAAAACGAATAATTTTTTAATGAACACATGATTTTTTTTTACGAGCATAAAATTATAAAAGTACGTACCGTTTTGAGCTGATTTAAGCCCTCAGAGTTCGGTTTCTCCTCCCCGAAGATGGCGAGGACTTCCTCTCTAGCTCTCTTCTGCCATTCGGGGTACTTACTGAGTAAAATCAACGTCCACGAAAGCAATGTGGAAGTTGTCTCTTGCCCTCCGAAGTAGAACACCTTGCATTCTTCTATGATTTCATCGATAGTCATTCCGAAGCTCTTGTTCCCATGATTTTCAATTTCTTGGAAGTTCGACTCCAACAACACTCCTAACAAGTCCGGATTCACAGCCTCCCCTGCTTTGATCGCCTCGATCCTTTTGTTGATGAGGGCCCCTATGATGGGCCGCATTTGGCTCTCGATTTCTTTCATCCTCTTATTCCTTTTTGTTGGTAGGAATCTACTCGTTCACACCAAATGAACATAGACAAGCTTGAATCTTACCTTTTTTGCTTGAATATGAGATTTTGATATATGTTTTTACGTGAGAAGGAGAAGAAAAATGCGTAAATATTCTTATTTATTTATTTATTTTTTCGGTTTTTGCAAAAGAAACAAGGGTGCATGCAGGGACGGAGCCAGAAGTTTCTGTTAGGGGGGTCCAACTAATTATACATTTATAGATGTCATTTATAGTAGTGAATTTTTGAGTTATTTTCCATTTTAATTAGGAAAATAAAGAAGAAAAAACGAATGAGTTGTAGGGAATTTAGCCTGAACCAACAAAATCCTTAAGAAGAAGTTTTATCACTATACCAAGATACATTTCATTAAATATTTATATACTAAATATCTTTAACCCAGGGGGCCCATTGCCACCCCTACCCCACTCCTACCTCCGTCCCTGGGTGCATGAAACCCTTTCCCTCAATTTAACTATGCATGCATGTAACGTCTCAAATACTCTAAATGTAGTACCAAACTATAGTCATGTAATTATTCTTAGCTTAAACAATGGTGCATGAAACCCTTTCCGTCAAATTTAACTATGCATTTATTTATAATGTCTCAAATACTCTAAAATGTAGTACCAAATTGTAGTCATGTAATTAAAGGGCAAAAACGTAATCTTACTGACAAATTAACTGAGTAAAAGAACTGAGAGCGTCTGATTCACGCATAGTTAAATTTGACGGGAGAAATTTTCATACAACATTTTTATGAATTCACGATATTTTTGAAAAAAAAGCATATGCACGGTATTTTTTTTTGTCATTTCGTCGTTTTTCTTACCGTGATCCGGGAATGTATATTGAACTCATAGCTGCAAGAACATGGCCAGCTTGTTCCTTCTGCAGTTCGAATATCCTCCTCCCTTCTTGGTAGCTGCTACCGAATGCGGTTCTCGAAATCGCATCGCTTGTTATGGTTTCCATATAAGGCCACACATCCACCTCACACGATGCTTCTTGTGTTAGTTTCTTCTCCCACACGCTCAAAACTTCATCACAGCTCATGTAGAAGGCAGGCACCATAAGCTAATCAATGGATCCAAACATTAGTACATTTTAGTATGATCAAAGTTTAAGGTTTGGTAAGAAATTTATGATGATTGATTTTGAGGAAGAAGAAGAAGATATATATACCTTGAGTTTGTCAATGTGGAAAGCAGGGTTGATGATCTTTCTGTGTTTAGCCCATTTGTCCTTCTCTAGCATCGAGAGCCCCGGCGCGAACGTCTTCATGAGCGGGTTCGCAGCCGTCGGCTTCGAAAACTCGGGGTGCCGTGATGCCACCTCCTTGAGCAATGCAACGTCCTTGATGATCACAGTGGGAGTTGGCCCTTGCCAAAAGAATGACTCATTTCCTACAAATTCAAGATTCGAGATCAAATATAATGTATGCTGCAGTGGGGGCCGGTAACGGCACTGGCCCCCACTATAATTTTCGATTTGCATATATAAAGAGACTTTTTTATGTTATATATAAAATCGCTCCGACTAACTGGTCGGTGACAACTTGCCGACCGGTGTAATCCATCGTCAGTCGTGCCGATGGAAACTGTCCGTCAGCAAGATTTACCGACTACCTCTGGCCGATGCAATATATCCGTCGGTAATCAGCAGGTGATATTTTACCAACGGAATGATATCATTTACCGACGGTTTTTCCATCGGTAAACACCAGAATTTTGGGAAACTTACCGTACTTTTGAATGGTTTTGCAGATGAAAGTGATGACCCTTGGCTTTATATCATCGTCGAAGCCAATGGGTTTCGACATAGCTTGGTGAACAGATTGAGACATCTCTTTCAAGTCTCCGTAGAGAAACTTGTAAGGATTCCCCTTGAAACCCTGCTTCCTAAGGAGGCTTTCGAGGCGCTTCGGCTTGAAATGGAGCGCGTTGAGTAGCTTCCATGTTGGTAACAACACAAAGAAGAGAAAGCAAGCTACAAGAATTAGGCAGAGGAGTTCCATTTGGTTAGCATTTTCGAAGCTCCTTCACTTGGCTATATATGGAGTTCCTTTGTTATTGCATTTGCGGTTGGTTTGTTACTTGCTTTGTGTTGATCACTATTGTTAAGGCACTTGTTTCTCCAAGTTCAGTTACTTTTGTGTGGTTGTTTGCATGCCGGTTTTTAAGGAATGTTTGTTTGAATTTTGTCTAAAAATGAAACTTTAGTGTGGTTGTCTTTGTTATGCTGATTTCTTAATATTAAGCATCAAACATTTTAAATTTCTAAATATACTACTTTCCTTTTTCGTCCGTCCCAAATATATATGCCTATTAGCATTTTTTTTATCTAACTAAATCTTTCACCAACTTTAATAAATTTAATTAATATGATAATATAGAAAAATACTATTTTATCCAACTTTTATAATACAAACACAATTATGACATTAATTTTTTAGTAATTTTCTTTAATTTATTCAAATTCCAATACCAACATTTATTTAATTTTCATATCATTAATTTTTTTCTTAATCTGTGTGAAAAATAAATGGACA
Organism: Lavandula angustifolia; assembly: GCA_028984105.1. Classification (NCBI taxonomy): domain Eukaryota; kingdom Viridiplantae; phylum Streptophyta; class Magnoliopsida; order Lamiales; family Lamiaceae; genus Lavandula; species Lavandula angustifolia. The sequence goes on from CM054814.1 coordinate 13,953,230, forward strand.
TTTAAAATAGGGACGGAGTGAGTACCTAGTATCAATTGAATAAAAGATCACCAATATTAGTAAATATGTAAGTATTTTTTAAGTATTTTTTAAGCAACATGTAATGTAATTGATATTCTCACTTCTGCATCAGTGGTTGATTTATAATTGATTTAATGTTCAATTCTATTATGGTCGATTTAAATTAGTACTTTCTTCGTCCCATTATAAGCGGTATTAATTGGATTGTCACATTAAAAATACCCCTTTCTAAAAGTGGCAAAAATGTATGGATATAAATCAATTATTTAAAATTTAAATAATATATACTGTACAATACAATTTTTTATCTCTATATTTAAAAGAAAGAGGACACTTGGGAGTAATATATAAATACTTTTTAGAAGAGAAAAAAGTGTGCATGTATGATACACTCGTGGAAATTGGGCCAAAGAAGAACCCAAATACAAATACAAAAGCCCAACAAGAGAGGCCCAATTGAGGGAAGGGATAAGCCCATGAAGGTTGCAAATTTGAATAAGCTTTTGGGAAGAATTTTTAGTGCACAATTAAGGCATTATGTAAGGGTAAAAAGTAGAAAGAGTAATATAAAAATGTTACTTCCTTCGTCCCAATAGGTGTAGTTCGTATTCTTTGTTGGGCTGTCTTATTACTTGTAATAAGATAATATTATGTCATATTCCTTTCTGTCTTATTAAAAACGTATTGTTTTTTTAGTATGAAAATTAAGAAAATAGCATATTTTATGTAAATTATTCGAATTTTGACAAGTTAATTTGTGTCTACACATTTTTTATCATTTTCAAAAATAAAACACTTTTAACGAAAGAGAATACTCCCGTCGTCCCGCTTGACTTGTTTTTTCTTTTTAAATTGTCCTTCTTGATTTGTCTTTTTTCTTAAAATGAAATATAATTACTACACAAACTCACATTTTTTTTGTAAGACCTATCTCTCTACACACAACCATCCACATATCTTAATCTCCATATAAAAAAAAAATTCAAACAAAAGAGAGAAAGTAATATTTTACGCACAAATTTAATTTTTAATAATGTGTCGAAAAGTAATAATCACAATAATGGGAGTATGGGATGGATGAAATATTACGCAACTATAATAGTCTTTGTCAGTTACAACTTTATGAGAGATAAAATGCAATAATTAGGACTAAATTGAAAGCAATTATCAAGAGTTGACTTGGACTTTTGCTAGTCCGGTCTTCCACTCCGCCAATTTCCTGCACCCCCTCTGCTTAAAACTCGGAGATTCTCCAGCAAGAGGAATACTTATACCAGTAAGAAAATCAGAGAGAGAGAGAGAGAGAGAGAGAGAGTCTCTGATCGAGGAAAAATGGAAGTATTTTCCCAGATAATTGCTGTTGCTATTTTAGCGTTAATGGTTAAATTACTGAACTGGGCTTATCTGAGGCCAAAGAGGCTTGAGAAAGCTCTGAGGAAGCAGGGTATGAAGGGGAATTCGTACAGACTGGTGATCGGCGACTTGAAAGAATTCATGAAGTCGATGGAAGAAGCTAAGTCGAAGCCCTTCAGTTTCGGTGATGATATCAAGAACAGAGTTGTGCCTTTTCTCGCCCATACCTTCTCCAAGCTCGGTACGTTTGTTGGGTTGATTTGAATTCTTGATCATGATCCCAGTTGATTTGATTTCTTGATTATGATTCTGATTGGATTCTTGATCAAGATTGAAGTTTTATTGATCAAAGATTGAATTTTTTTGATCAAGATTCACTGCTGATTCGAGTATTTTTATTGTTCTTATACTTTCCCTGAACTAACGATTACTTTTAGAGTTAATGTAAACTTGATGGAGAAGAGTTGGGTTGGAGATTATTTATTTTAAAACATTAAATTTGAAGTAAAACATACTCCAGATTAAGAGTTATGGCTTGTGGAAGGCCTTAATATGACTTTTCAACTTATAGTGATAGTGTTTGTGGTCACTATTGGTCAAAATCTCTCTCTCTCTCTCTCCGAGTTATAGCTTTAGGATTTAGCAACATGAGAACTGATCATACAAAGAATGGTGCTCTTTCTCTCTCTCTCTCTCTCTCTCTCTCTCTCTCTCTCTCTCTCAGTTATAGCTTTATGATTATAACTGATCATAGAAAGAATGGCTCTCTCTCTCTCTTTGAGTTATATCTTTATGATTTTGCAACATGATAACTGATCATAGAAAGAATGGCTCTCTCTCTCTCTGAGTTATAGCTTTATGATTTAGTAACATGATAACTGATCATAGAAAGAACTCTCTCTCTCTCTCTCTCTCTCTCTCTCTCTCTCTCTCTCTCACAGTTATAGCTTTATGATTTAGCAACATGATAACTGATCATAGAAAGAATGAACTCTATCTCTCTCTGAGTTATAGCTTTAGGCTTAAGCAACATGACAACTGAGCTCCATGTAACATGCAGGAAGTGAATCATTCTTCTGGTTTGGCCCAAGCCCTTCACTCATCATTACAGACCCGGAGCTAACTAAGGATATTATGACCAAAACCGAATCCTTCGTCAAGCCAAGATCCAACAATCCACTCACCAAGCTGTTTGTTCAAGGAGTTGTCAGCTACGAGAAGGAAAAATGGGCTAAACACAGAAAAATCATCAACCCCGCCTTCCATCTTGAGAAACTCAAGGTTATACATCTCCAAAATAACAAGATTTATTACATATGGTTTATGATAATAGTTTGTAATAAGATGGGGTTTGTTTGTCTGAATTTGGATTCGAAATGCAGCTTATGGTTCCTGCTTTCTCCTTGAGCTGTGACGAAGTTTTGAATGAATGGGAGAAAACCCTTTCATTAGAAGGCTCTTGTGAGGTGGATGTTTGGCCTTGTCTACAAAACATAACGAGCGATGCCATTTCAAGAACGGCATTCGGTAGCAGCTATAAAGAAGGGAGGAGAATATTCGATCTGCAAGGCGAACAGGCTGCTTACGCCATGAGTGCCTTGCGTTCTGTATACGTCCCAGGATGGAAGTAATTAATCAACTCCACATAAAAATCTCTATACATGATATATGTCTTCTTGTTTTCTTATGTCATACAAGTTTTCTTACAATGTGCAGATACGTTCCGACGAAAAGGAACAAGAGGATGAAGGAAATCCGAGGAGAGGTTCATTCCATCATCCGGGCTCTCATTGATCGAAGGGTTGAAGCTATGAAAGCAGGGGAAGCCAAGCATGAGGACTTGCTAGGCATTTTGTTAGACTCGAATTTTCAAGAAATTAAAGAGAATGGTAGTAAGAGTTCCGGAATGTCCATGGATGAAGTAGTGGAAGAGTGCAAGCTTTTCTACTTTGCAGGTCAAGAAACGACCGCGGCTTTGATCGTATGGGCCTTGGTTTTGTTAGGCAAACATCAAGAATGGCAGGAAAAGGTCAGAGAGGAGGTCTTACAAGTGTTTGGAAACCGAACTCCGGATTTTGATGGGCTTAATCAAATGAAGATTGTAAGTTAGCTTCAAAATCTTCCTCCATTGATAGACTACCTCCGTCACACTAAAAGCGGCTCAAAATTTTGTGTCGTAGATTGTTTGACTTTTTGGTAGTTAAATTTCGTCCACATAATATTTGTTTTTTCTAGAATGAGCCAATTTTACTGGGACGACTTTAAAAGAAAAATGAGCCACTTTTAACGAGACTGAGGTAATAATAGAAAGAATTCGACAATTTAGGCTTATAGATAACTCTTTCTTGCAGGTTACAATGATTTTGTACGAGGTTTTGAGGCTTTACCCACCAATAGTTGCAATGAGAAGAGAAGTGGGTACAGAAACCAAGCTAGGGAAGTTCACATTACCAGCCGGAGTTCAGTTCATGTTGCCGATCATCTTACTCCATCACGACCGTGAGATTTGGGGGGACGATGCGTTGGAGTTCAATCCGCAGAGGTTTAGTGAAGGAGTTTTGAAGGCGCAGAAGAAGCCGGGTGTTTTCCTCCCATTCGGATGGGGGCCTCGGATATGCATAGGGCAGGTGTTTGCGTTGCTGGAGGCGAAAGTGGTTCTGTCTATGATTCTGCAACGCTTCTCCTTCGAGCTATCGCCTTTGTATACACATGCTCCGATTACGGTTGTTACTATTCAGCCTCAGCATGGCGCTCATCTGCTTCTGCATAAGCTCTAGGCATGTTTCTTGGTGTGTAGTAATAAGGGAAGTTAGAATGTTTTATGCATGTTATATTTTGTGTGTAGGTTGTTTTAACTTATTTTATATTAGCTTTATCTGATCATACTACATTACTAATCTTGAATGGTCAAAGTGAAGTAGAATTTGTTGCTGTGCAAATCATGATATTACTTGAAGCAGATCCTTTCATTACCAGTAGAATTCTTGCTTGCGTCATAGTGACTCTAGCTTAATTAAGACTATTAAAACAAACTTTTAATTAGTGATGTGGGAGAGAGAAGGATATGCTGATATTGTAATGACATGCAGAAATGGGAGGAAGGTCTGCAATCAAATTTATGAAGGATAAGAAATCGGCCGGCCCATCTCGTTTATAACAAATGGAAACAAATCAATGTGTTGAGTCTATAATTACTATTGAAAATTGAGTTAAAAAATAACCTAAAATCCTAATGAATATTAGTAGTTATCTCCATCCTTGTCCACAAATTCCGGAAAATTTTATCCTAGACCCGGTCCACAACTTAAGTTGTGGACCCGTTGGTTATAAAACATGCCACATAAGATGTTATTAAAATAAAAAAATCCAAAAAACACACAACTCTAATCCTACACCACAGGTCTACAAGACCGGGTCTAGGATAGAATTTTCCACAAATTCCTCATCGTCCTTCTCCCATTATTACAGACAGCTGAGTTTAGTAAAGTGTGATTGAGATGGGGAGTGAGCTGTCCGTTGGGATGGGACCATTCCAACTTATGCAGCTCTCACTTCACTCAAACATATCATACTTAACCTTCACAATCATCCCTCCCCTCGGATTCCAACCGACAAACTACAAGTTCGATCTCTCACTCAAGTTGTTACTCCCTCCTCCGTTTCACTCTATTAATCCACTTTTTTTTCGGCACGAAAATTAAGAAAATTATTTATTTTGTGTAAAATAGTATAAAGTAGTGGGGTCCATTAGAATATATAAGAGTATTATTTTAAGTTAAAAAAGGAAAATGAACTAATGAAATGGAATGACAAAAAAAAAAATTGGACAAATGAAGTGGAACGGAGGAAGTACTTTCTTGCAGGAGCTTCTTAAAGGCTATAATCCCAGTTTCGACTGCAGTGATGAAGCTGATCCCTTGGTGACCCGAATTGTAGATGTAGCTTTCAATGCGGAAGATGTAATCGAGTCCAAAATTGTGGATCAATTACGTAGTCCACAACTTCTGGCAAGGCTACTGGAGATGACTTGTATCAACATCTACAGCTTGTAATCGAAGATATGGAGCTAATCAAGAAAGAGACATCAATCTATATACAATCAATCACTTATCTTAATCTTCATTCTGAAACAAAATAAGATAAGTCGAACATGACGGAAGGAGTACTACTTTATAGACAAATATTATGTTAATAATGTGTTGAAAAGTAATAAGCCATAATAATGTGGACATGATCTTCTGTCCCATTTTTTTGTGTTCCACTCGTGTCCCACTGTCATTTTTAACGGTAAGCAACTAGCTACTTACGATTTGAATTTTGGCGTAACCGTAAGCACCTATGTGCTTACAATTAAAATGTGAGTGAGACACGAGTGGGACATAAGAAAGTGGGACAGAGGATCCGGACTCATAATAATGTGGCAAGGGATCCTCTATCCCATAAACATATCCCACTACATGTCCATCATTAAGGTGATGACATGTGTCCTTTTAACTTAACCACACAACTTGAGTTAACTTTAATTCTTATTTCATTTATAATTAAAAAATACAAATAACCGAAATCTCAATTTCACGATCCCTACCCCTCTCGATTTTTTCTCTCGAACCCTTCCCCTCTCCACTCTTCCCTCAATTGTCAATGTTGATTTTTCTGAACTTTCTGTATGTTGATTCATGTTGTTTATAGCGGAGCAATAAGAAATTTGGGTCTTCATTTCGACGAGGATAATGACGATGACAACTATTGCTATAACGACGATGACGACGAGCTCTAGAATACCGCTTCTGACGACGATATATAGAGCACCCCCAATGGCGGAACTAGAGGGTCGACCGACCCCCCGGCCGACGGAACTTCGACTAAATAGGGTATAAGATTCGTATTGCTTATAGATAATTTTAGTGAAAAAATATGATTAACTATTTGTTTGTAGTGCAATTGATTAAGGCCCCGTTTGGTTGACAAAAAGGAATGGAATCGGAATCAGGAATCATTCCTAGAGGTATGGAATGAAGGAATGATTCCTGAAAACAATTGTTTGGTTGCAGCAGGAATGAACTTGATTCCAAAACCTGTTTGGTTTGACTAAAGGAATGGAATCAACTTAATAAATTTATTAAATAAATTTGTACACAAAATATCATATTCTATTATATATTATAACATTTTGGGGGAATCGAACACAACAACTCAAAGCCTTGCAAGATCAACAAATGCGAAAACCGGTTCACGGGAAAGAAACAGACGAAAAACAGAATGAAACCAACTCAAAGCCTTGCAAGATTTTGCAACAGAATCCCATTCCATACAGAATTAGTTTCGAAAAAAAATTCCATACATCCATCAAAGACTTCAAGCATCCCAATTCAAAGAACCCAACTCAAAATTTTGCACAAGAATCAAGATAACGAAACCCCACCAAGAGATACGAGAGACATAAACATCCCTAAATAATCTAAAACCGAGCTCAAGACTTAATACAATAATTAAATAAATATCGGTCGGAAATACACTCTATCTCCTACAATGCCCAATTTCCAAACCAATTTCCCATTCTCAGCAGACCACTTCAAGATAGAAGCCATTGAAATTATGTCGACAAAGAGACACACAAGAGAGAACACAAGGGAGGAGGGGGGGGGCGGGCGCGCGAGTAAGGGACTCGGGGGCGGCGGGCAAGCGGTAGAGTGAGGGACCTGGGGCGGCGGTAGTTTACGTGTTAGGAGCGGATTAGGGCGGCGGCGGGAGGCGTCTCGGGCGATTGGTGGCGGGAGTATGGGAGGAGAGTGTGTTCTGTGTGGCCGTGAGCGAGAGGATTGAGGTTGAGGAAGAGGAACGTTTCGTCCCCCACCCATATACCCACAGAGAAACAGATTCAGAAGCTTACCAATTGAGCGGCGCGGCGGAGCGGCGAGAAGGCGGCGAGGCGGAGCGGCGGCAGAATGGGAGAAGTGGCGGCGGAATGGGAGGAGTGGCGGCGGCGGCGGAAATGGAGCGGTAGAAGAGAAAATGTTTTGGGAGAGAAGAGAAAAAAATATTTTGGGAGAGAAGAGAAAATGTTTAGCGAGAGATGGGAGGAATCAAAATCTAAAGTGCCCAATTGTGAGGGTTTGTGAAAGTATTGTTTGAGGGGGATGGAGGGGGGAATGAGGAATGATACCCGAGTAATTTTTTCGAAACCAAACACGAGGAATGGAATCATTCCTTTAAAATGATTCCTGATTCCATTCCTCCACTCTAACCAAACGGGGTCTAATAACTTTATCTCTTTTAAGAGAGGTCTCATGTTCAAAACCCAATGCACTCATTTGATTTCTATCTTTAGACTTTTAAATTATTTATTTTTTAATTTTCTTTAGTTTTATTATAAGTATTATTAATTCAATATATATGCATAACTCTTTCACATGTTATAAAATTTTCTCTCTCTTTTCTACTAGTTATATAAGTATATTTCTCGTTTTTCTACTAGTTATATAAGCATTTTTCTCAGCGTAACAAATACAAGAAATAATATATATTATATATTTCATATCGTGTTTGTGTTTGAACCATTTAAAACTATATTTAGCAACTCTCGATTTTTTTGCTGCCTTCGGCCACCGTTTTTCTTCTATTTCGACCTCCCAACTTCATAGCTTTAATTCCGCCACTAAGCACCCCTGTTGTCGGAAACCCCCCACCATTGCCGCGTGCGCCACCGCACTATCTTCTAAGAAATGAAAACTCAAAACTTCACATTGCTCCACTGCCGTCAATAATCTCGACAAGAATTAAACTAGGTTGCACGGACACGGACACGGGACACGGTACGACACGGACACGGGACACGGGATACGGCATTTTTTGAAAAATTTAGGACACGACACGGGCGCTGTTATAAAAAATATTAAATTATTAATATATATATATATATATATATTTATATATAAATTTAAAAATAATCAAGTCAAGTTTTTCAATATCAAACTCATAGTTCAAATGATCAACTCAAATGACATAGTCATAATTCATAAGTAGATAACCATAGCATAAAAATGTAAAATACTAAAATAAGTAGATAATCTAAATACATTAGTAAGGTAAGGAATATTTAATTATTTAATTATATATTTATTTACTTATTACTAATGTAAGGTAAGTAATATTTAATTATATATTTATTTACTTATTACTAATTATATATACGTGTCTCACTGTCCCTTTACTTATTTAATTTTATATTTATTTACTTTTTACTAATTTCTAACTACATGGCCCATTCAACCGAGTCCACTACAAGACTAAATCAAAAAACGTGTCCGTTGTCCCCTTGGGATGGCAAAGTTGGTGAAGGTGGGTAGGCCCGAGATCGATAGGTCCTGAGTTCAAATCCTACTGGAAGCAACTTTGTGGAGCCTGTCACCTATAGTTAGCGTAGGATGGTTGAACTCTCCTCTGTGGTTTGCAGGCTACTGCACAAGGAGCGGGGTTTACCCAGTGCGCACCGAAGGTAGCGGCTACGGGTTTCACGTATAAAAAAAAAAAAAAAAGTGTCCGTTCCGTGTCGGACACACAAATCGCCGTGTCCGTTCCGTGTCGGACACATAAATCGCCGTATCCGAAAACGTGTCCATTTTTTTTTTAATTTATGGACACGTTTTTGCCGTGTCGGACACGGACACGCGTCCGCGTGTCCGACACAGTACGACGGATTTTTTCGGAGTGTCCGTGCAACATAGGAATTAAACATAAATAAAGTTTGGGAGAATGAAATTGAAGATTGAGGGAAGAGGAGGAGGGTGGGCTTCATGAGAAAGTTCAATCTACAGAGAGAAATAGAGATTTAGAGGGAGAAATAAAAAAAAATAAAAACTTAAATAAAATTAGAATTACTAAGATTTGGTGTGGTTAAGTTAAAAGGACACATGCCCTCACATTAGTGGTCGAACATGTAGTGAGATATGTATAATGAGATAGAGGATCCTTGCCACAATAATGAGAGTATGGGATGGATGAAATATTAGGTAAATATAATAGTCTAAGGCAGTGTTTGAGATAGCTTATCTGAATCAGCTTATAGCTGAAAGCTGTCTCGGGAAATGAATTTGGTGTTTGGGAAATCCAGCTTATAGAGCTGCTGAAAGCTATTTGGGTTCAAGATAGAGAATTTTCGTAAGCTGGTATTGGGCAGCTGAAGCGATAACTTATAGCTTTTATAATTTTTAACCTTTTTAATTAATACATTATATTATAATTTTATAACTATTTTTTTAATTAATGATCGATATTGCTTATTTATATGTATAATTTTTATTTATTATTTAACAAAGAATAAGTAAATAGTATTTGTTTTATTAATATAATTTATAATCTTTTTTATTCTTGATTTTAATTAATAATATTAATTATACTTATTTTTTTTCTAATTTTTATTTTAATATTTTTATTATGTATTCTTGTATATTATTCTTTCATTTAAGATAGGATTTGCTAGCCTTGTATTGTGTCTATATATAGTGAGAATTCTCCTCCAAGAGAGGATATCTTTGCCATCACAAATATATATCTTAAGTTATCATGGTATCAGAGCCCCAGTAATTTTTTTTCTCAAGTCTCTTGTTTCTTGTCTTTTGATCTCAAGTCTTCGTATTTCTGATTATCATGTCTCTAGACAAATATGACTCAGTTTGATTCGTTTTAATGGCAAAAACTACTCGGCCTGGGCATTCCACTTCGAGATTTTTGTTAAAGGCAAGGATACGTGGGGCCATGTTGATGGCAAAGACAACCGCTCCGCACAAAGATAAAGCAAAAGAAGATTACGCGAAGTGGGTGGTCAAGGATTCCCAGATCATGGCATGGATTCTAGGCTCAGTTGAGCCTAATTTCATCTTGAATCTTCGACCTTTCAAGACTGCTGCTGAAATGTGGAATTATTTCAAGACTATCTATCACCAACAAAATACTGCACGTCGATTTCAGCTTGAACATGAGATGGCCACTATTCAACAAGGGACTATCTCTATTTCTGATTTTTATTCCTATTTTATAAATCTTTAGAGTGAATATACTGATATAGTTTATGCAACTTTATCCCCTGAAGGTCTTAGTCATGTCCAATTTGTTCATGAAACTACTAAAAGAGATCAATTTCTTATGAAGCTCAGATCTGAATTTGAAGGTACCAGGTCTAATCTCATGAACCGACTACCCGTGCCATCCTTGGATACTTGCCTCAATGATTTGTTATGGGAGGAGCAGCGTCTTCTCACTCAAACAACCATGGAACAACAACGAGTAGCTTATGTCACTCATGGCAAACCAAAAGGAAAGGACATTAGCACTATTCAGTGTTTTTGTTGTAAAGGATTTGGATACTATGCCTCAAATTGTTCAAAGAAGTTCTGCAACTACTGTAAAAAGAGTGGTCATATCATCAGGGAATGTCCTATTCGCCCTCCAAAGAAATCTGAAATAGCATATGCTACTTCAGTTGGTACTTCAAGTGCTAGCAATGGTGAGGAAACAACATCAAGTGCTCCTGCTTCTGTTTCATCTGTAACTCCTGAAATGATTCAACAAATGATTATCTCTGCATTTTCAGCTTTAAGGCTATCAGGTAAATCCTTGTCTACATTACCTCCTTGGTACTTTGATTCTGGAGCTTCACATCACATGACCAGTGATGCTAATTTCCTCACAAACCTAAAGAAATATTCTGGAAATCTCAAGATTTATACAGCCAATGGAAATTCTTTACCCATCACGGCTACTGGTGATATTTCTCCTTCCTTACCTGATGTTCTTGTATCACCGGAACTTGCTAGTAATCTTGTGTCTGTTGGACAACTGGTTGATAATGACTGTACAGTGAAATTCTCTAAATATGGTTGTGTTGTGCAGGATCAACAATCGGGGAAAGTGATGGCAAAGGGGCCTAAAGTAAGACGCTTGTTCCCTCTCAAAGTTCCTTTTCCACTGTCTTCATCTTTTTCTTTGTCATTCATCACTTGTAACTCTGCAACTGTTGATGGTAGAGCATGACATAAACGTCTCGGGCACCCAAACTCTAGTATTCTCCGTCATTTGATAAAATTTGGTCTACTTGGTAATAAACAGTTACTTTCTCTTCGTGATATTCAATTTGATTGTACCTCTTGTAGACTAGGAAAAAGCAAAACTTCACCCTTTCCAACTCACACATCTAACACAGAGCATCCATTCCATATGATACATGGTGATGTGTGGGGCATGTCACCCGTCATTTCTCATGCCAACTATAAATATTTTGTCACTTTCATAGATGATTATAGTCGGTTCACATGGATATATTTCTTGCATTCAAAAGATGAAGTATTTTCTGTTTTTAAGGTTTTTCATGCCCATGTTCAAACCCAATTCTCAGAAAATATCAAAATTCTTCGGACTGATAATGGGGGTGAATACATGTCTCATGCATTTCAAGAATACTTACAGCTTCATGGAATAATAATTCAACGATCTTGTCCTTCCACCCCACAACAAAACGGAGTGGTTGAAAAAAAGAACCGCCATCTTCTCGATGTTGTACGTACCATTTTATTAGAGTCATCTGTTCCCTCTCGATTTTGGTGTGAAGCTCTCTCTACTACTGTACATCTCATAAATCGATTACCATCTCCCTCATTACAAAATCTCTCTCCTTTCACTCGCTTATTTGGTCATGCTCCAAATTATTCCACACTTCGTACCTTCGGTTGTGTATGTTTTGTTCATCTCCCGAACATGAACGTACAAAACTAACATCTCAATCTGTTAAATGTGTTTTTACGGGATACTCAACACATCACAAAGGTTATTTCATCACTTCGTACCTTATGTATGGTTTCACCTCTCCTATATCTATGACTGCCACTTGGTTTCTTTGTTTCTATTCCATCATCATATAGGCAAGCTATGGAGCATGATTGTTGGCGAAAAGCTATTGAGGCGAAATTTCTAGCCCTTGAAGAAAATCAAACATGGGATGTTGTTTCATGTCCTCCTTACGTGAAGCCACTTGGCGATAAATTGGTGTTCAATATTAAGCTTCGTCCTGATGGATCCATAGATCGTTACAAGGCTAGACTGGTGGTTCTTGGGAATAAGCAAGAGTATGGCTTAGACTACGACGAAACATTTGCACCGGTAGCTAAGATGACTACTGTGCGAACAGTCCTAGCTCTTGCTGCATCTAAATCATGGTCTTTGCATCAAATGGATGTCAAAAATGTGTTCCTTCATGGTGATTTGAACGAGGAAGTATATATCAAACTACCTTATGGTATGCCTACTACTTCACCTACTAATGTTTGCAAATTAAAACGCTCTTTATATGGCTTAAAGCAGGCACCGCGTGTTTGGTTTGAAAAGCTTCGATCCACTCTTCTTGACTTTTCATTTACTCAAAGTCAATATAACGCCTCTCTCTTTCTCCAAAGGACATCTAAAGGCATAGTTATTCTCCTTGTTTATGTAGACGACATTGTTATCACCGGTTCTGATGTGACAACCATCTCTACGATTCAACAATTAATGAATCAGACTTTCCATATGAAAGATCTTGGGCAGCTCACCTATTTTTTAGGATTAGAGGTGCATCATCGACCTCAAGGAATTTTTTTTGAATCAACACAAGTATATTCAGGATGGCCTTAGAGATACTACACCAGTTGATACTCCTATGGAAGTTAATGTGAAATATCGTCGTGACGAGGGAGATCTTCTTGCTGATCCTACTTTATACAGAAAGTTGGTTGGTAGTCTAATCTATTTAACTATCACCCGACCAAACATCTCTTTTGCTGTGTACACCGTTAGTAAGTTTATGCAAGCACCTCGGCATTTCCATCTATCCGCTGTTCGCCGTATTATTAGATATATCCTTGGCACACCTACACGAGGGTTGTTCTTCCCTGTTAATTCTTCATTGCATCTACAAGCATACAGTGATGCAGATTGGGCAGGCTGTCCTGACACCAGAAAATCCACTTTTGGATGGTGTGTGTTTCTCGGTGATGCCCTTATATCTTGGAAATGCAAGAAACAAGATTCTGTCTCTAAGTCTTCAACTGAGGCAGAATACCGGGCCATGGCTGCTGCATGTTCTAAGATAATTTGGCTCTGTGGTCTCCTGACAGAACTTGACAATACACAAAGTCAGCCTACTCCTTTACATGTTGATAACACCAGTGCCATCCAAATTGCTGCCAACCCAGTCTATCACGAACGAACAAAACACATAGAGGTTGACTGCCATTTCATTCGTGAGGCTTATGATCGCCAAGTTATTACTCTTCCACATGTCTCAACTACAATACAAGTTGCAGATATCTTTACCAAATCCATGACATGTCAACGTCATAATTTCCTTGTGAGCAAATTGATGCTCGCCGATTTACCAGCATCAATTTGAGAGGGATGTTAAAGGCATTAATTGCAGATTTCGGTTACGATAGTTGCAGATTTCGATTACGATTCAGATTTCAATTGCAGATTTCGGTTACGATTCAGATTTCAATTGCTACAAGATTTTTAGCCTTAATTTGTGCCTATTGTAAATGTATATTATTCTTTCATTTAAGATAAGATTTGTTAGCCTTGTATTGTATCTATATATAGTGAGAATTCTCCTCCAAGAGAGGATATCTTTGCCATCACAAATATATATCTTAAGTTATCAAATACGGTATATATGTGTGCTGCTTTCTTGTTATTCTTACACAACTCAAAAAAATCAAATCTTCATGTGTTTGGAATGCTAAAATGCTTTCTGTTGTTCTTACACTACTCATAATATACAGTTTACCAGAAGGCCAAGAATTCAAATCCTTTGACTAAGGTGTCTGTACAAGGACTAGTAAGCTACGAGAGGGAGAAATCATCAAACCCACTTTCCAACGCAACAAACTAAAGGTACTTGTAATAAAAAGTTCAAATCTTCAATCACACTGTAATAGAATTTGCTGAATCGCTGATAGAAGATGAGTTTTTGCAGGTGAGTAGTGAAGAAATGGGATCAGATAGGATCATGTGAATAGATGTGTGGCCTGATATAGAAAACATAACAAGCGATTCGATTTCAAGAACTGCATTTGGGAGTAGTTTTCAAGAAGGGAAAAGAATTTATGAGCTTCAAACAGAGCAAGGGAGACATGAATGCAAACTGTTTTACTTTGCTGGGCAGGAAACTACTTGTGCATTGCTTGTTTGGACGTTGGTTTCATTGAGGAGATATCAAGAGGGAAACATATGAATGTGTTTGATTAGATTAGTATTGGAAATTGCGTTTAAAACTACTTGAGTGTATAAAAAATAACTTAAAAAATAATACAAGTTTGAAAATCATGCCATGTGATGTGGAGTTGTAGTTTTTATTATGAATATTAATAATCATCTCCATCCTTGTCCTCATTCTCCTATTAATTATTATTATTACAGACAACTTGCTTTAGTAAAGTGTGATTGAAGTGGGGAGTGAGCTGTCCGTTGGGCAGGGGGCCTTTCCAACTTTCCTTTCTTTACGGTTTGTTTTATGCTAGGGGCGGGAGTAGGGGCGGGAGTAGTGCACCTCCCACCCGGATTTTGACAAGTGCATCTCTTACTTACAAATGTATTTCTTACTCTATTATCAATTTGTCAAAATTCGGGGTGAGAGGTGCACTACTCCCGCCCCTAGCATAAAACAAACCTTTCTTTACACATAATGGAGGAGAGAGAGAATAAGAAGAAGAAAGAAAATTGATCAGTTTGAAAACAATACTACCGAGTTCAAGATCCATGGCAGCAGCTTACGCAGCTCTCACTTCACTTAAGCATACCATAAATAACCTTCACAATCATCATTCCCCTCCGATTCCAACCGACAAACTACAAGTTCGATCTCTCAATGAAGTTGTCACTTACTTGCAGGACTTTCTTAACGGCTACAATTCCAGCTTCGCCCACAGTGATGAAGCTGATCCCATGGAGATCCGAATTGTAGATATAGCTTTCAACGCTGAAGATGTAATAGAATCCAAAATTGTGGATCAATTGCGCAGTCAGTCCACAAATCCCGGCAAGGCTACTGGAGATGACTTGTATCAACATCTACAGCTGTTAATTGAAGAAATGGATTTGATCAAGAAAGAGACAGTGATGATCCAAATAGACAATACTCCAGTTCGACCTCAGATGCGGAGAGATGTCTCGACAGCTGTTGGTTCCTCAACTTCCTCTTCTTCCATGGTGGGCTTTGATGATGTGTTCCTTGAAGTGCTGGATAGCCTCACCGGAAGTCAACTCGATCTTCAAATCATCCCGATCACCGGGATGGGCGGGATTGGTAAGACCACTCTTGCTCGAAATTTATTTGAGAATGCATGCGTTAAGGAGCATTTTGATATTCGTGCTTGGACTACAATTTCTCAAGATTATAATGCACAACAAACACTGAAAGAGCTTCTTAGACAAGCAAAAGGACATTCGAGTGGTGAAAGTGAGAGTGGATTGGGATTGGAATTACACCAACATTTATGGGGTAGGAGGTATCTCATTGTAATGGATGATATGTGGAGTATAGAGGTATGGGATAAGATAAGAAGTTTCTTTCCTAATAATAAGGATGGGAGTCGGGTAATAGTTACAACTAGGCTATCAAACTTAGCTTCCCAGTTGAACAATGGCTTTAATATGAAGTTTCTCGATGATGTTGATAGCTGGAATCTATTCTCCAAAATTGTATTTGGTGAAAAAAGTTTTCCTCGTGAATTAGAAGATATTGGAAAGAATATTGCAAGAAAATGTAGAGGACTTCCTTTTTCAATTGTCATCATAGGAGGTCTTTTGGCAAAATCGAGCAAACACGTGAATATTGGGAGCATATAGAGGAAAACTTAAATTCAATGGTGAATTCGGAGGATGATGATTATTGCTTGAGAATATTGAAGATGAGCTACAATCATTTACCCGTCCATCTAAAGCCATGTTTTTTGTACATGGGCGTGTTTAGGGAGGATCTTAAAATTGAAGTCTCAACACTCATCAATAAGTGGGTCTTGGAAGGTTTTATAGAACCAACAAGTGATAAAAGTTTGGAAACAATTGGTGAAGAGAACTTGAATGAACTAGTTGATAGGAATCTAGTTTTAATTGCTGAAGTAAAGTTTGGAGAGAATTTCCGGTGCAAAATTCATGACTTGTTGAGGGATTTGTGCATAAGAGAAGCTAAGAAATGTGGATTTTATGTTTATGCTTTGGAAGATATTCCTCAAGACATAAATAGCATGTGCCGCGTCGTTGTTCCCGGACATATTTCAAATGAGAAATTTCTGGAGGCCTCAAAATCTATGCCTAGTGCTATTTCCATTTTATTTGGTTATAATGTGAATGAGGAGGAAATAGCGCCCTTCAAATTAAGGTTGTTGAGGACAATTATTGCATCTGGTGAAGATAATTTTTGGCATATAGATATGTTCTTAAGTAGAAATTTGTTTGAAATAGCTAACTCAAGGTTCCTTGATCTCGGATTTCGTACTTGCCATTGCATTTATTCACTCAATCTCTTTTGGAATCTGCATATACTAATTATTGATAGTGAAAATGGTGTTACTGCACCGATTGAAATTTGGAACATGCCTTATCTTAGGCAAGTCTGGTCCTTTGGTGGAGTGTATCTACCAGACCCTCCGACCTACCATGTTGTCATCATGGAGAATCTACGAAAGCTCGATAAAGTATATAATCTCAAACTCAGTCACGAGGTAGTCAAGAGAATTCCAAATATCAAGACATTGGAGGTAGAATATCATGAAATCGAGCCATGTGAAGATTACTATTGTCTCAATTATCTTGAGTGTCTCCACAAACTCGAATCCTTTGGATGCTACAGTCGTGGTCTGAAAGTTCATGATTTCATGAAGAAGCTTACCTTCCCACAATCGCTGAAGAAACTGTCGGTTATGGTCAACAAAGATTTTGAGTTGGAAGAGATGTTGGAAAAGATAGGTGCATTACCCCTTCTTCGGTATCTACAAGTGAGCGGCGGATTCTTCCGCACAGGTGAATGGAGAACAGTCGAAAGCCAATTCTGCAGCCTCGAGTCTCTGAGCCTGCAAATGTGTGGCAGTCTGAAATGGTGGACGTTGGAGAGATCCCACTTCCCACGCCTTGAGGAAGTTCGTCTTGGCTGGTTAGAAGAGTTGGAGGAGATATCATCGGGAATTGGAGATATACCAACGCTACAATTAATTGATGTCTGGGGATGCAAGATGTCAGCTGCGATGTGTTTGAAAAACATAGTAGAAGAACAAGAGGAATATCAAGGGGAAGAACAACTTTTCTTCAAGGTTAAAGTCATTCTGCGGAGAAGTGAAGTACGGTGGGAGGAAGTCCTTTGTAGCGAAGCAACTTGTTGGGAGAGGGAGGAAAACGAAGCACACTTTCATTCTGAGGTAGTCAAGGATGACGCCGAAGCTCTGGAGAGGTTGAGAAGTCCCAACTTTCAGATTTACCTAACGAATATATAAAAAGGTATGGAGCAACCTGCAATAAATTCAATTTCTATCAAGTCATGCCTATCAAGCTCCATGACGCATCAATTACACATGTTGAAGAATCATCACAAACCCAATGTTGCTAAGCAACTGAAAAAAATGGTGGATAGAAGCAGGTTTGTGTTTTATGCATATTATACTTTATGTTAGATTTGTCTGGTCATACTCTTGAATGCTCAAAGTGAAGTAGATTTTCTTGATGTACAGATCATCATGTTGCTTGATAAGTGGCTCTACCTTAATTAAGAGAAATATAATATTTTATTTAGTGATGGGGGAAAGAGAAGGATATGCTGATCTTTTCAGAAGATATCGTTCTAGAAGAGAGAAGGATATATATGCTGCTTTCTTGTTATTCTTACACAACTCATCAAATCTTCATGTGTTTGGAAAGCTAAAATGCTTTCTGGTCATACTACTCTGGAATGCTCAAAGTGAAGTAGATTTTCTTGATGTACAGATCATCATGTTGCTTGATAAGTGGCTCTACCTTAATTAAGAGAAATATAATATTTTATTTAGTCATGGGGGAAAGATCTTTTCAGAAGATATCGTTCTAGAAGAGAGTTGTTTGCATTACAACATATTATCCTACTTCCAAAGCATGCATGCAGACATTTATGATGGATAAGAAATTGACCCTTCTCTTCAAAAAATGGAAACAAACACAATTCAATTATTAGTAACCTCATAAACAAAAGTTCTAAAAAAAAACCACATTTAAGTGAAATTGCTTCTTGTTTTGCTATTGTTGTGTTGATTTACTCATTTAGAATACTGCACTGGGCTTACTTGAGGCTGAAGAAGCTAGAAAAGATTCTAAGGAAGCAGGGCTTCAAGGCGAGTTTATGGCGATTTGAAAGAGCTAACGAAGACAACCAAAGAAGGCAAGAGTAAACCCATCAAGATTGGTGATGATATCAAGCCAAGAGTTCTTCTCTTTTATCACCATAACAGTTCAGAAATACGGTATACATTTGCTGTTTTCTTGATTGACCTTACACAACTCTTAATAATCAAATCTTCATGTGTCTGGAATACTATAATGCTTTCTTGCTGTTCTTACACAACTCATAAAAACCGAATCTTTATGTGTTTGGAATATCTAATTCATCATTCGCTCTATTTATTTTCTTTTCTACTGCAACTGCATTTCTTTTAAGTGTCCATCAAACCTAGTAGAGGGCAGACGAATAAGCAGAATTGACTATTAATGTTGTGGTATTTTGGTATCATTTTGGATTTTATTGACCACCTTGTACTAGAACTGTCTGCTAGACACCATTTTTCGATTTAATGGAATAAATCTTGCCGACGTTATTGACGCAACATAGGTGTATATGATACTAAATCTTTCTTCAACATTTTGTCCGAGAAAAATAGTTAAATCATGCATGGATAATAATAACACGCAACAGAGAAATGACCTCTTAAATTCTAATGCATTTACAAGTCTAATTATTGTATTATTGCCTATTTAGCCAACAATTTCCAAATATATACTTATAGATGAGTCGGATCGACGTGGTAATGCTAATATCTATGCATTTCAACATCAAAGTGTAACAATCATCGAGTAATATTTTATCAAAGTCAAAGAAGGCAGCCTGTCGTATTTATCAAAGTCAAAAACCATCTTGACAATACTTTGCAAGATTATTGATTCATTAGCTCCAGAGGAATATTAACAGATTCCTTATACACATATTCCCAGCTTCATTCCAACTTTCCATCCCCAAAAGCTTTCTGTTTCTGCATTTAATTGTGGAGAACAAATACAACCAAGTTAAAGATCCATGGCAGCAGCTTATGCAGCTCTCACTTCACTTAAGCATACCATAAATAACCTTCACAATCATCCTTTCCCTCCGATTCCAACCGACAAACAACAAGTTCGATCTCTAACTGAAGTTCTCACTTTCCTGCAGGAATTTCTTCGAGGCTACAATTCCAGATTCGCCTACAGTGATGAAGCTGATCCCTTGGAGGCCCGAATTCAAGATGTAGCTTTCAACGCTGAAGATGTAATCGAATCCAAAATTGTGGATCAATTACGTAGTCAGTCCACAAATCCCGGCAAGTGTACTGGAGATGACTTGTATCAACATCTACAGCTGGTAATCGAAGAAATGGACCTGATCAAGAAAGAGACTATGACGATCCAAACAGCCAAAACTCCCGTTCGACCTCAGATGCGGAGAGATGTCTCGAAAGCTGATGGTTCCTCAACTTCCTCTTCTTCCATGGTGGGCTTCGATGATGTGTTCCTTGAAGTGCTGGATAGCCTCATCGGAAGTCACCTCGATCTCCAAATAATCCCGATCACCGGGATGGGTGGTATCGGTAAGACCACTTTTGCTCGAAATTTATTTGAGAATGCATGTGTTAAGGAGCATTTTGATGTTCGTGCTTGGACTACAATTTCTCAAGTTTATAATGCACAACAAGCACTTAAAGAGCTTCTTAGTCAAGCAAAAGGACAATCGAGTGGAGAAAGTGAGAGTGAATTGGGATTGGAATTATACCAACAATTATGGGGTAGGAGGTATCTCATTGTAATGGATGATATGTGGAGTTTAGAGGTATGGGATAAGATAAGAAGTTTCTTTCCTAATAATAAGGATGGGAGTCGGATAATAGTTACCACTAGGCTATCAAACTTAGCTTCCTATTTCAACAATTGCTTTAATATGCCGTTTCTCGATGATGTTGATAGCTGGAACTTATTCTCCAAAACTGTATTTGGTGAAGAAAGTTTTTCTCTTGACTTAGAAGATCTTGGAAAGAGTATTGCAAGAAAATGTAGAGGACTTCCTTTGTCAATTGTCATCGTCGGAGGTCTTTTGGCAAAATCTGAACAAACACGTGAATATTGGGAGCATATAGAGGAAAACTTAAATTCAATGGTGAATTCGGAGGATGATGATTATTGCTTGAGAATATTGAAGATGAGCTACAATCATTTACCCATCCATCTAAAGCCATGTTTTTTGTACATGGGCGTGTTTGAGGAGGATCGCTCAATTTTTGCCTCGATACTCATCAACAAGTGGATCTCGGAAGGTTTTATAGAACCAACAAGTGATAAAAGTTTGGAAACAATTGCTAAAGAAAACTTGAAGGAACTTGTTGATAGGAATCTAGTTCTAGTTGATGTCTTGAATTATAGGCAATGCAAAATTCATGACTTGTTGAGGGATTTGTGCATAAGAGAAGCTAAGAAATGTGGATTTTATGTTTATGCCGGGGAACATATTCCTCAAGACATAAATAGCATGTGCCGCGTCGTTGTTCCCATACATACTTTAGATGATAAATTTCTGGAGGCCTCAAAATCTATGCCTAATGCTATTTCCATTCTATTTGATTATAATGTGGAGGAAGAGGCTACAGGACCCTTCAAATTAAGGTTGTTGAGGACAATTATTGCATCTAGTGAAGATAAATTATGGCACATAGTTGGGATTCTATCTAGTGAAGAAAAGTTCTTATATAGAAATTTGTTTGAAATAGCTAACTTAAGGTGCCTTACTCTCCGATATATTAATTTTCATAACATCTCATTCAATCTCTTTTGGAATCTGCATATACTAATTATTGATGGTCTTGGACGTGTTACTCTACCAATTGAAATTTGGAACATGCCTCATCTTAGGCAAGTCCGGTCCTTTTGTGGAGTGTATCTACCAGACCCTCCAACCTACCAAGATGTCATCCTGAAGAATCTACGAAAGCTCAAGCAAGTAATCAATCTCAAGCTCAGTCAAGATGTGGTCAAGAGAATTCCAAATATCAAGACGTTGGAAGTAATATATGATGAAATCGAGCCACATGAAGATTACTATTGTCTCAATTATCTTGAGTGTCTCCAAAAACTCGAATCCTTTGGATGCTTCATTAGAGATGTGGAAGTTCAAGATTTTGTGAAGAAGCTTACCTTCCCACAATCGCTCAAGTCCCTAGTGATTGATGTCAACAAAGATTTTGAGTTGGAAGAGATATTGGAAAAGATAGGTGCATTACCCCTTCTTTGGTATCTACAAGTGAGCGGCGGATTCTTCCGAACAGGTGAATGGAGAACAATTGAAAGCCACTTCTGCAGACTCGAGTCTCTGCGCCTGCAAATGTGTGGCGGTTTGAAACAGTTGATGTTGGAGAGATCCCACTTCCCACGCCTTGAGGAAGTTCATCTTCGCTTAGAAGAGTTGGAGGAGATATCATCGGAAATTGGATACATACCAACGCTACAATTAATTGATGTCAGGGGATGCAAGATGTCAGCTGCGATGTGTTTGAAAAACATAGTAGAGGAACAAGAGGAAGAACAAGGGGAAGAACAACTATCCTTCAAGGTTAAAGTCGTTCTGCAGAAAAGTGAAGTACGGTGGGAGGAAGTCCTTTGCAGCGAATCAACGGGGAGATGCGGGCAAAGGGAACCACACTTTCACTCCTTTTTAGTCAAGGATGATACTGAAACTCTGAAGAGATTGAGAAGTCCCAACTTTCACATTCGCGTATAAATTACTAGGATTTGGATGTGGTACATCTTTTCCCAACTTTTCAATTGTCAAAACCACAAATAAATGCATTTCCATTTTCGCATCAATTAGACATGTTGAAGAAGAGATGAGTACAGAATCATCACAAACCCAATGTCACTAAGCAACTGAAGAAAATGGTGGATAGAAGCAGGTTTGTGCTTTATGCATATTATACTTTGTGTTAGCTTTATCTGGTCATACTACTCTTGAATCCTCAAAGTGAAGTAGATTTTCTTGATGTACAAATCATTATGTGTTTGGAATACTAATGAATCATTTTTTTCTGGCTGGGTCCGAAGCCGGTAGTGTTTGCAAAATACTCAGTTTATCAGAAGGCCAAGAATTAAAATCCTTCGACTAAGGTGTTTGCACAAGGACTTGTAAGCTACGAGAAAGAGAAATGGGCCAAGCAGAGGAAAATCATCAAACCCGCTTTCCAACTCGACAAATTAAAGGTACTTGTAATAAAAACTTCAAATCTTTAATCACACTGTAATAAAATGTACTCAATTGCTGATAGAAGATGAGTTTTTGCAGGTGATGGTGCCTGCCTTTTACTCGAGTTGTGAAGAAGTTGTGAGGAAATGGGATCAGATTCTCTATCAAGAAGGGTCATGTGAGATAGATGCGTGGCCTGATATCGAAAACATGACAAGCAATTCGATTTCAAGAACTGCATTTGGTATTAGTTTTGATGAAGGGAGAAGAATTTATGAGCTTCAAACCGAACAAGGGGGACACATTGTTAAGGCTTTGCAGTCTTTATACATTCCCGGATCAAGATTTCTACCAACAAGAGGAATAAGAGGATGAAGGAGATTGAGAGAGAAGTTTAGACAATAATCCGAGGTCTCATAAGTAGAAGGATCAAAACTATGGAAGGAGGAGAAGCAAGTAATGGAGACTTGTTAGGCAAATTTAAAATAAACTGAGGAAGAAGGGAGGATGAGTAACGAATCAACAGTTCAGTTAATCTAGAATTAGATGTATGATTGATTATTACGTAAGAGATGACCTTAGATAGAGAGAAATGGTCCAAGAACATGAAGATTGCATCATATGAATGTGGTGAGGTAAGTTTGTTTTATTACTACTGTTTGGATGCATGCAGCTTATGATTCCAGCCTTCTGTTTGAGTTGTGATGAAGTTTCGCCTTCGTATACGCATGCTCCGGTCAGTCGGATTACTACTAAACCTCAGCACGGTGCTCACTTAATCCTTCACAATCTCTACATCTGAGACAGAGTACATAGTTTGGGTTTGATGGAAGTAATTTAGTTGCATTTGTCAAATGAAATAAATATTTAATGTGTTATTTTATCGTTTTGAAAGAGTAAAATCAAAAATAGTAAAATCTGCAACTTTTTATAGTTTACTTTGCAATGTCTATCAATATAGTTTGGGTTTGATGGAAGTGGAAGTAATCTATGTGGTGTCAAATCTTCTTTCATTAGATAGCTTTTTTGAGGTGGATGTTTGGCCTCATAAAGAAGAAATAGGCCCTTATCGTTTGTCACAAATGGAAACAAATAAATGTTTATTATATTACTATTGGAAATTGAGTTTAAACTACTTCAGTGTTTAAAAATAACCTAAAAAAATAATACTAACTCCGTCTCATATATTTTTCTTCCATTTTTTCTTAGACGCGGTTATTAAAGATAGTTGTTAGTTTTGTTTAAAGTAGTGGGATCCTTAAAAGTGTTTAAATTCTAGTTACAAGGTCTTGACATTTTAGAAAATATGATAAGATCTATCTAATATTCAAATTAGAAAATGGGACAAAATCTATGAAAACTAAACATTATTGCCTAGAAGATGTAAAATAGATATTCGGTATTTTAGAAGAAAAAAAACTCGCAGTTTTTACCAAGAAAAAGTTTTACATCTATAGAATTTAATTAAGATATAAGATTTGAATTTATAGCACAATTCATATATTTAAAATTAATTCAAATTTTATTGAAGAAATATATCTAGGGAGAATTCGCTTTAAAGCGACTATAAGTTTGAAAATCATGCCATGTGATGTGGGGGTTTTAGTTTTATTATGAATATTAATAATCATCTCCATCCTTGTCCACAAATTACTTATCCTAATTCTCCTATTAATTATTATTAATAATTAATAAAGTGTGATTGAAGTGGGGAGTGAGCTGTCCGTTCGGCGGGCCTTTCCAACTTTTCATTATACATAATGGAGGAAAGAAGAAGAAGAAGAATGAAACAAAACTCGGTTTGAAAACAATACTGCGAAATTAGAGATCCATGGCAGCAGCTTATGCAGCTCTCACTTCACTCAAAAATATCATACTTAACCTTCATAATCATCCTTTCCCTCCCATTCCAACCGACAAACAACAAGTCCAATCTCTCATTCAAGTTGTCACTTACTTGCAGGAATTTCTTCGAGGCTACAATTCCAGCTACGCCTACAGTGATGAAGCTGATCCCTTGGAGACCCGAATCCTAGATGTAGCTTTCAATGCTGAAGATGTAATTGAATGCAAAATTGTGGATCAATTGCGTAGTCAGTCCACAAATCCCGGCAAGGCTACTGGAGATGACTTGTATCAACATCTACAGCTGGTAATCGAAGAAATGGATCTGATCAAGAAAGAGACTATGACGATCGAAACAGATAATACTCCAGTTCTACCTCAGCTGCGGAGAGATGTCTTGACAGCTGTGGGTTCATCAACTTCTTCTTCTTCCATGGTGGGCTTTGATGATGTGTTCCTTGAAGTGTTGGAAAGCCTTGTGGGAAGTCAACTCGATCTCCAAATCATCCCGATCACCGGGATGGGTGGTATCGGTAAGACCACTCTTGCTCGAAATTTATTTGAGAATGCATGTGTTAAGAAGCATTTTGATGTTCGTGCTTGGACTACAATTTCTCAAGTTTATAATGCACAACAAGCACTAAAAGAGCTTCTTAGACAAGCAAAAGGACATTCGAGTGGTGAAAGTGAGAGTGGATTGGGATTGGAATTACACCAACATTTATGGGGTAGGAGGTATCTCATTGTAATGGATGATATGTGGAGTATAGAGGTATGGGATAAGATAAGAAGTTTTTTTCCTAATAATAAGGATGGGAGTCGGATAATAGTTACAACTAGGCTATCAAACTTAGCTTCCCAGTTGAACAATTGCTTTAATATGCCGTTTCTGGGTGATGTTGATAGCAGGAACTTATTCTCCAAAACTGTATTTGGTGATGAAAGTTTTTCACTTGACTTAGAAGATATCGGAAAGAGTATTGCAAGAAAATGTAGAGGACTTCCTTTGTCAATTGTCGTCATAGGAGGCCTTTTGGCAAAATCTGAGCAAACACCTGAATACTGGGAGCATATAGAGGCAAACTTAAATTCAATGGTGAACTCAGAGGATGATGATTATTGCTTGAGAGTATTGAAGATGAGCTACAATCATTTACCCATCCATCTAAAGCCATGTTTTTTGTACATGGGCGTATTTACGGAGGATGTTACAATTGATGTCCCAATACTCATCAACAAGTGGATCTTGGAAGGTTTTATAGAAGCAACAAGTGATAAAAGTTTGGAAACAATTGCTGAAGAAAACTTGAAGGAACTAGTTGATAGGAATCTAGTTCTAGTTGATGAGTTCAATACTGAGAGCCGTAGAGTTCATGACTTGTTGAGGGATTTGTGCATAAGAGAAGCTGAGAAATGTGGATTTTATGTTTATGCTGGGGAACATATTCCTCAAGACATAAATAGCATGTGTCGCGTTGTCGTTCCCAGACATATTTCATATGAGAAATTTCTGGAGGTCTCAAAATCTATGCCTAGTGCTATTTACATTTTATTTATTCATCATGGGGAGGAGGATGTGGGGGTTATAGGACACTTCAAATTAAGGTTGTTGAGGACATTTATTGCATCTGGTGAAGATAATTCTTGGCATATAGATAAGCTTCTATCTAGTGAAGATAAGTTCTTACCTAGAAATTTGTTTGAAATAGCTAACTCAAGGTGCCTTGATCTCGGTTTTGACAATGTCTATTTCATCTCTTCACTCAATCTCTTTTGGAATCTGCATATACTAAAATGGGTTGATGATGATCCTGTTACTCTACCAATTGAAATTTGGAACATGCCTCATCTTAGGCAAGTCGAGTTCTTTCCTGGTAGAGTGTATCTACCAGACCCTCCGACCTACCATGATGTCATCATGGAGAATCTACACACACTTGAGGAAGTAATCAATCTCAAGCTCAGTCTAGATGTGGTCGAGAGAATTCCAAATATCAATACATTGAAAGTAATATATTATGAAATGGAGCCATATGAAGATTACTATTGTCTCAATTATGTTGAGCGTCTCCACAAACTCGAATCCTTTGGATGCTGCAGTTGGAGTATGAAAGTTCATGATTTTATGAAGAAGCTTACCTTCCCACAATCGCTGAAGGAACTGAGTATTTCAGTCAACAAAGATTTTGAGTTGGAAGAGATAATGGAAAAGATAGGTGAATTACCCCTTCTTCGGCATCTACAAGTGTGCGGCGGATTCTTCCGAACAGGTGAATGGAGAACAATTGAAAGCCAATTCAGCAGACTTGAGTATCTGGATCTGCAAAATTGTGGCGATCTGGAACAGTTGACGTTGGAGAGCTCCCGCTTCCCACGCCTTGAGCAAATTCATCTCAACAATTTAAAAGAGTTGGAGGAGATATCATCGGAAATTGGAGATATACCAACCTTACAAAGAATCGAAGTCAACGACTGCAAGATGTCAGTTGCGTTGTGTTTGAAGATGATAGTAGAGGAACAAGAGGAAGAACAACTATCCTTGAAGGTTGAAGTCCGTGTGCGGAGAAGTGAGTTACGGTGGGAGGAAGTCCCTTGCAGCGAAGCAACTTGCTGGAAAAGGGAGGAAAACGAAGCACACTTTCATTCTGTTCTAGTGAAGGATGACGCTGAAACTCTGAAGAGATTGAGAAGTCCCAACTTTCACATTGGCATATTTTGAGGTTCATCTTCAATTCATTCTTCAACTTTATATTTTTACTCCTCTATATCTTAATCCTAACCAAACAACACTTCAATTTCATAAGAAAAATGTCGTATGGTGCTCATCTGTTTCTGCACAACCTCTAGACTTGTTCTTGAAGTGTAGTAATAAGGAAAATTAGAGTGTTTATGGTTATTATGTGTAAGCTTTACCCTATCATACTACTCTTGAATGCTTGAAGTAGATTAACTTGATATGAAATCATCCTACCCCTTGAAGCATATTTTCCATTACAAGGTTGAATTCTTTGACAAAATTTGTGATTTTTTTTCTTTTCTTTTTTTCTCTTTATAAAATATACCTTCATGGGGATGAGTGAATATTGCTGATCTTAAGTCAAAGAACAAATTTTCAATTTGTGAGGGGATTTTATTTATGCATACACAGAAAACTGAACTGGGCTTACTGGAGGCCGAAGAAGCAGGTGTTGAAGGGGAATCCATACACCTTAATCTATGGCGATTTGAAAGAGCTGTCGAAGACAACCGAAGAAGTCAAGACTCAAACCATCAACATTAATTGGTGATGATATCAAGCCAAGAGTCTTCTCTTTTATCACCAAAACAGTTCAGAAATACGGTATGATGCTGCTCTCTTCTTGTCCTTACACAACTCACAAAAAACAAATCTTTATGTGTTTGGAATACTGAAGTGCTCTCTTTTTTATCTTACACAACTAATAACAATCGAATCTTTATGTGTTTGGAATCATAAAATGCAGGAAATGGATCATTTTCTGGTCTGATCAAGGAAGTATTTGCTAAATATACAGTTTACCAAAAGGCCAAAAATTCAAATCCTTTGACTAAGGTGTTTGCACAAGGACTTGTAAGCTACGAGAAAGACAAGTGGGCCAAAGCAGAGGAAAATCATCAAACCCGCTTTCCAACTCGACAAATTGAAGGTTATTGTAATATAAAGTTCAAATCTTCAATCACACTGTAATAAAATGTTCTGAATTGCTGATAGAAGATGAGTTTTTGCAGCTGATTGTGCCTGCCTTTTACTCAAGTTGTGAAGTAGTTGTGAATAGATGTGTGGCCTGATATAGAAAACATAACAAGTGATTCGATTTCAAGAACTGCATTTGGGAGTAGTTTTGAAGAAGGGAGAATAATTTATGAGCTTCAAGCAGAGCAAGGGGGACATGTTAAGGCTTTGCAGTCTTTATACATTCCCGGATCAAGATTTCTACCAACCAAGAGGAATAAGAGGATGAAGGAGATTGAGATGGAAGTTCAGACACAAGTAAAAGGATCGAAGCAATGGAAGGTGGAGAAGCAAGTAATGAAGACTTGTTAGGCATATTGAGTAGATATGTGCCTACCAAAAGGAATAAGAGAATGAAAGAAATCCGAGGAGAGGTTCATTACATCATCCGGAATCTCATTGATCGAAGAGTTGAAGCAATGAAAGCAGGGGAAGCAGCCAAGCATGATGACTTGCTAGGCATTTTGTTACTCAAATTTTCAAGAAAGGTAGTAAGAGTTCCGGAATGACAATGGATTGGAATACTAAAATACTTTCATTTTTATCTTACACAACTAATAATAATCGAATGTGTTTGGAATCATAAAATGCAGGAAATGAAGCATTTCTCTGGCTGGGTCCGAAGCCGGTAGTCATCCTCACCGATGCAGAACTGATCAAGGAAGTTTTTGCTAAATATGAAGTTTATCAAAAGGCCAAGAATTCAAATCTTTTGACTCGATTAATTAAAGGTTCTTGTAGTAAAAAGTTCTAATCTTTAATCACACTGTAATAAAATTAGCCGAATTGCTGATAAGAGATGAGTTTTTGCAGGTGATGGTACCTGCCTTTTACTCGAGTTGTGAAGAAATGGGATCAGATTCTCTCTCAAGAAGAGTCATGTGAGATAGATGTGTGGCCTTATATAGAAAAAAAACATTACATAGTGATTCGATTTCAAGAACTGCATTTGGAAGTAGTTTTCAACAAGGGAGAAGAATTTATGAGCTTCAAACATAGTAACCAAGAGTAATAAAAGAGGATGAAGGAGAGAGAGAGTTCAGACAATAATCCGAGGTCTCATTAGTAGAGGGTTTTCTTATTGATCATTGTTATCGAAATGCATTAAATGAGGTTTTTGAAAAATGTAGGAGCATTTTTGTCATATTTGAATAGGAAATTGAAATGCATTATTATATTATATAATGTTAAATTACTTTGATTTTGTTTATGAATTTTACAGGTTAGTATGATTTTGTACGAGGTTTTGGGGATTTATCCATTAATAGATGCAGTCCCTCGAGAAGTGAGTGAAGAAACAAAATTAGGGCAATTCAATTTGCCGGTCGGAATTCGCCTCTCTCTGCCGATTATCTTACTCGAAAATTTCTGGTGTATATCGCATTTCAAATTTTATAAGTATTTCTAATTTTGAAAACAAGTGAGGTGGCATTGTTTTCGACCACAATGTCAACTTAAGTTGTAGACCGGGTCTAGGGTAGAATTTTTCATCTACCAACTGCGGATGCTATATCGAGAACTGCATTTGGTAGCAACTACCATGAATCATGGACAAAGATAGTACCCCTCGTCCCTAAAATTTTTGTCCACTTTATTTTCGGCACAACTGTTAAGGATAGTTGTTAGTTATGTGTAAGATTAGGTCCCATAATTTTTTTTTATTTGCTAAAAAGGAAAAAATGTGGATAAGAATTTTGGGACAGATTAAAATGGTATAGTGGACAAGAATTTTTGGATGGGGGGAGTATCTAATAAGCTTGTTTTGTGACGCATAATTTCTCAACTGTGGTAGATTTTTGCCCACTAAAAGGAACTGGAGAACGAAGGAAATCGAAAGAGAAGCTCAGTCATCAATCCGAGGTCTGATTAGTAAAAGGATCCATACAAGCAGAGCAGGTGAACGTAGTCATGCGGACTTATTAGGCATAATGTTGGATTCCAATTTGCAAGAAATCAAGGAAGGTGGTAAGAAGAGCTCCGGTATGACGAAAGTGGAAGTGGAAGTAATCTATTTGGTGTCCAATCGTCTTTCATTAGATGGGTTTTGTGAGGTGGATGTTTGGCCTCATAACTAGCGATGCTATTTCAAGAACTGCATTTGGCAGCAGCTATGAAGAAGGGAGGAGAATCTTCGATCTGCAAGGCGTACAGGCTTCTTAAGCCATGATTGCCTTGCGTTCTGTATATACGTCTCAGGATGGAAGTAATCAATTAACTCCTCAAGACATTTCCATACATGATATATCTTTTCTTGTTTTCTTATGTTATACAAGTGTTCTTACAATGTGCAGATACGTTCCGACGAAAAGGAACAAGAGGATGAAACAAATCCGAGGAGAGGTTCATTCCATCATCAGAAATCTCATAGATAGAAGTGTTGAAGCTATGAAAGCAGGGGAAGCCAAGCATGAGGACTTGCTAGGCATTTTGTTAGGCTCGAATTTTCAAGAAATGAAAGAGAGAGTTCCGGAGTGTCCATGGATGTAGTGGAAGAATGCAAGCTTTTCTACTTTGCAGGTCAAGAAACGACCGTGACTTTGATTGTGTGGAAAAAGCCAGAGAGGAGGTTTCACATGTGTTTGGAAATCGAACTCCGGATTTTGATGGGCTTAATCAAATGAAGATTGTAAAATGATCGAAAATCTTCCTCTTTTTATATACTACCTCTGTCCCACTAAAAGCGGCCAAAAATTTTGTGGTGTAGATTGTTTGACTTTTTGGTAGTTAAATTTCATCCACATAATCTTTGTTTTTTCTTGAATAAGCCAATTTTACTGGGACGACTTTAAAAGAAAAATGAGCTACTTTTAACGGGATTAAGGTAATAATAGAAAACATGAGACAATTTAGGCTTATAGATAACTCTTTCTTGCAGGTTACGATGATTTTGTACGAGGTTTTGAGGCTTTACCCACCATAGTGGCAATGAGAAGAGAAGAGGGTACACAAACCAAGCTAGGGAAATTCACATTACCAGCCGGAGTTCAGTTCATGCTTCCGATCATCTTACTCCATCACGACCGTGACATT
Organism: Lavandula angustifolia; assembly: GCA_028984105.1. Lineage (NCBI taxonomy): Eukaryota > Viridiplantae > Streptophyta > Magnoliopsida > Lamiales > Lamiaceae > Lavandula > Lavandula angustifolia. The sequence continues at coordinate 13,984,747 of CM054814.1, forward strand.
TGGGGGGACGATGCGTTGGAGTTCAATCCACATAGATTCAACGAAGGAGTGCTGAAGGCGCAGAAGAAGGCGGGTGTTTTCCTCTCATTCGGATGGGGGCCTCGGATTTGCATAGGCCAGGTGTTTGCGTTGCTTGAGACGAAAGTTGTTTTGTCTATGATTCTGCAGCGCTTCTCCTTCGAGCTATCGCCTTTGTATGTATACACATGCTCCAATTACGGTTGTTACTATTCAGCCTCAGCATGGCGCTCATCTGCTTCTGCATAAGCTCTAGGCATGTCTCTTGGTGTGTAGTAATAAGGGAAGTTAGGATGTTTTATGCATATTATATTTTTTGTGTAGGTTGTTTTTAATGTATTTAGTATTAGCTTTATCCGATTAAACTACTTGAGTGTTCAAAAAATAACCTAAAAAATAATACTCCCTCCGTCTCATAGATTTTCTCCCATTTTTCATAGGCGCGGTTATTAAAGATAGTTGTCAGTTATGTTTAAAGTGGTGTGACCCTCAAATAGTGTTGAAACTCTAATTACAAGGTCTTGACATTTTAGAAAACGAGACAAGATCTATAAAATATTCTAATTAGAAAATGGAACAAGATCTATAAAAATTGAGCATTTTCCCCTAGAAGATGTAAAACATAAATTGGATATTTTAGGGAAAAAAACTCGCAGGTTTTACCAAAAAAAGTTTTAAATCTACTAGATTTAATTAAAATATAAGATTTGAATCTACATCAGAATTCATATATTTAAAATAAATTCAAAATTCAAAATTATGAATATTAGTAATCATCTCCATCCTTGTCCTCATTCTCCTATTAATTATTATTACACACAAGTAAAGTGTGATTGAAGTGGGGAGTGAGCTGTCCGTTGGGCAGGGGCCTTTCCAACTTTCCTTTCTATACACATAATGGAGGAGAGAATACGAAGAAGAAAGAAAGAAAATTGAACAGTTTGAAAACAATACTACCAAGTTCAAGATCCATGGCAGCAGCTTACGCAGCTCTCACTTCACTTAAGCATACCATAAATAACCTTCACAATCATCATTCCCCTCCGATTCCAACCAACAAACTACAAGTTCGATCTCTCACTGAAGTTGTCACTTTCTTGCAGGAATTCCTTAAAGGCTACAATTCCAGCTATGCCGACAGTGATGAAGCTGATCCCCTGGAGACCCGAATTGTAGAAGTAGCTTTCAACGCTGAAGATGTAATCGAATCCAAAATTGTGGATCAATTACGTAGTCAGTCCACAAATCCCGGCAAGGCTACTGGAGATGACTTGTATCAACATCTACAGCTGGTAATCGAAGATATGGATCTGATTAAGAAAGAGACGATGACGATCCAAACAGACAATACTCCAGTTCGACCTCAGTTGCGAAGAAATGTCTCGACAACTGTGGGTTCTTCAACCACTTCTTCTTCCATGGTGGGCTTTGAAGATATGTTCCTTCAACTCTTGGAAAGCCTCGTGGGAAGTCAACTCGATCTCCAAATCATCCCGATCACCGGGATGGGTGGTATCGGTAAGACCACTTTTGCTCGAAATTTATTTGAGAATGCATGTGTTAAGGAGCATTTTGATGTTCATGCTTGGACTACAATTTCTCAAGTTTATAATGCACAACAAGCACTTAAAGAGCTTCTTAGTCAAGCAAAAGGACATTCGAGTGGTGAAACTGAGAGTGACTTGGGAGTGGAATTACACCAACATTTATGGGGAAGGAGGTATCTCATTGTAATGGATGATATGTGGAGTATAGAGGTATGGGATAAGATAAAAAGTTTCTTTCCTAATAATAAGGATGGGAGTCGGATAATAATTACAACTAGGCTATCAAACTTAGCTTCCCAGTTTAACAATTACTTTAATATGCCGTTTCTCGATGATGTTGATAGCTGGAACTTATTCTCCAAAGTTGTATTTGGTGAAGAAAGTTTTTCTCTTGACTTAGAAGATCTTGGAAAGAGTATTGCAAGAAAATGTAGAGGACTTCCTTTATCAATTGTCATCATCGGAGGTCTTTTGGCAAAATCTGAGCAAACACGTGAATATTGGGAGCATATAGAGGGAAACTTAAATTCAATGGTGAATTCGGAGGATGATGATTATTGCTTGAGAATATTGAAGATGAGCTACAATCATTTACCCGTCCATCTAAAGCCATGTTTTTGTTACATGGGCGTGTTTGTGGAGGATGCTACATTTTTTGTCTCGATACTCATCAACAAGTGGATCTTGGAAGGTTTTATAGAAGCAACAACGGATAAAAGTTTGGAAACAATTGCTAAAGAAAACTTGAAGGAACTTGTTGATAGGAATCTAGTTCTAGTTGATGTCTTGAATTATAGGCAATGCAAAATTCATGACTTGTTAAGAGATTTGTGCATAAGAGAAGCTAAGAAATGTGGATTTTATGTTTATGCTGGGAAACATATTCCTCAAGACATAAATACCATGTGCCGCGTTGTTGTTCCCAGACATACTTTAGATGAGAAATTTCTGGAGGCCTCAAAATCTATGCCTAGTGCTATTTCCATTATATTTGATTATAATGTGGAGGAAGAGGCTACAGGACCCTTCAAATTAAGGTTGTTGAGGACAATTATGGCATCTGGTGAAGATAAATTCTGGCATATATCTGGGCTCCTATTTAGTGAAGATAAGTTCTTACGTAGAAGTTTGTTTGAAATAGCTAACTTAAGGTGCCTTACTCTCCGATATATTATTTTTCATAACATCTCATTCAATCTCTTTTGGAATATGCATATACTAATTATTGATGGTCTTGGACGTGTTACTCTACCAATTGAAATTTGGAACATGCCACATCTTAGGCAAGTCCGGTCCTTTTGTGGAGTGTATCTACCAGACCCTCCAACCTACCAAGATGTCATCATGAAGAATCTACAAAAGCTCAAGGGGGTATCCAATCTCAACCTCAGCCAAGAGGTGATCAAGAGAATTCCAAATATCAAGACGTTGGAAGTAATATATGATGAAATCGAGCCACATGAAGATTACTATTGTCTCAATTATCTTGAGTGTCTCCAAAAACTCGAATCCTTTGGATGCTTCATTAGAGATCTTGAAGTTCAAGATTTTGTAAAGAAGCTTACCTTCCCACAATCGGTCAAGTCCCTAGTGATTGATGTCAACAAAGATTTTGAGTTGGAAGAGATGTTGAAAAAGATAGGTGAATTAGCTCTTCTTCGGTATCTACAAGTGAGCGGTGGATTCTTCCGAACAGGGGAATGGATAACAATTGAAAGCCACTTCTGCAGACTCGACTCTCTGCGCCTGCAAAAGTGTGGTGGTTTGAAACAGTTTACATTGGAGAGATCCCACTTCCCACGCCTTGTGAAAGTTGATCTTAGCAGGTTAGAAGAGTTGGAGGAGATATCATCGGAAATTGGAGACATACCAACCCTCCAAAGAATTGAGGTCTGGGGATGCAAGATGTCAGTTGCGATGTGTTTGAAAAAGATAGTAGAGGAACAAGAGGAAGAACAAGGGGAAGAACAACTATCCTTCAAGGTTAAAGTCAAGTTGCTGAGTAGTGAAGTACGGTGGGAGGAAGTCCTTTGCAGCAATGCAACTTGCTGGAATTGGAAGGAAAGCGAACCACACTTTCATTCCGTTGTAGTCAAGGATGACGCGGAAACTCTGGAGAGATTGAGAAGTCCCAACTTTCAGATTGACACATACCTTTAATAGATAAAAAGGTATTTGGAATACATTATGTGTTTGGAATACTAAATCATTATGTGTTTGGAATCATTATGTGTTTGGAATACTAAAATGCAGGAAATGAATCATTTTTTCTGGCTGGGTCCGAAGCCGGTAGTGTTTGCAAAATACACAGTTTATCAAAAGGCCAAGAATTCAAATCCCTAGACTAAGGTGTTTGCACAAGGACTTGTAAGCTAGGAGAAAGAGAAATGGGCCAAGCAGAGGAAAATCATCAAACCCGCTTTCCAACTCGACCAATTAAAGGTACTTGTAATAAAAAGTTCAAATCTTTAATCACACTGTAATAAAATGTACTGAATTGCCGATAGAAGATGAGTTTTTGCAGGCAATGGTGCCTGCCTTTTACTCGCTCAAGGACCTAGTCATTAATGTCAACAAGGATTTTGAGTTGGAAGAGATGTTGGAAAAGATAGGTGCATTAACCCTTCTTCATAGGCTCGTAATGACAGGTGGATTCTTCAGAACTGGCGAATGGAAAACAGTTGAAAGACAATTCTGCAGACTCGAGTCTTTGTACCTGCAAGAGTGTGGCGGTCTGGAACGGTGGACGTTGGAGAGCTCCCACTTCCCTCGCCTTGAGGAAGTTCGTCTCGAGAAATTAGAAGAGTTGGAGGAGATATCAACGGAAATTGGAGACATACCAAAGCTACAAAGAATTATTGTCTTGGGATGCAAGATGTCAGCTGCGATGTGTTTGAAAAAGATTGTAGATGAACAAGAGGACTATCAAGGGGAAGAACAACTATCCTTCAAGGTTGAAGTCAAGTGTGCTGAGAAGTGCGTTATGGTGGGAGAAAGTCCTTTGCAGCAAATCACCTTGCTGGAAAAGGGCGGAAAGTCCCAACTTTCACATTGAAATATTTTGAGGTTCATCTTCAATTCATTCTTCAACTTAATATTTTTACTCCTCTATATCTTAATCCTACCTACACTTCAATTTCGTAAGAAAAATGTCGTATGCACACTTCAGTTGTACTATCAATAACAAAACCGACTTTGTATGCACATGCTTCGATCACAGTTGTTACAGTTCAGCCGCAGCATGGTGCTCATCTGCTTCTGCACAAGCTCTAGACTTGTTCGTGAAGTGTAGTAATAAGGAAAATTAGAGTGTTTATGGTTATTATGTGTAAGCTTTACCCTATCATACTACTCTTGATATGAAATCATCCTATCACTCGAAGCATATTTTCCATTACAAGGTTGAATTCTTTGACAAAATTTGTGATTTTTTTTTCTTTTCTTTTTTCTTTTTATAAATTCTACCTTCATGGGGATGAGTGAATATTGCTGATCTTCAGTCAAAGAACAAATTTTCAATTAGTGATGGGCGGAGAGTTAAGGTATATGCTGATCTTTTCTGAAAGGAAAATATATATGATTGTAGAAGACAGTTGTTAATTTAATTAAGATAATGTGTTATATTGTAATGACAAGCCTAAGCATGCATACAGACATGGGAGGAAGCTCTGCTGTCAGCATCTGCAATCAGAGTTATGATGGATAAGAAATCAATGGAAACAATCATAACTCAATTATTACAACATCAGAAATAAAATCTAATTACCAGCTCTATGAAGTGAAGTTGGATGTATAAAATGGAAGGCTTCTTGTTTTGCTATTCTTGAATTTAATTTATTATACACAGAAAACTGAACTGGGCTTACTTCAGGCCGACGAAGCAGGGGTTGAAGGGGAATCCATACACCTTAGTTTATGGCGATTTGAAAGAGCTGTGGAAGACAACCAAAGAAGGCAAGATTAAACCCATCAAGATTGGTGATGATATCAAGCCAAGAGTATTCTCTTTTATCACCAAAACTGTTCACAAATACGGTATATTATGCTGCTTTCTTATTGTTCTTACACAACTGAAAAAATTCAAATCTTTATGTGTTTGGAATACTAAAATGCTTTCTTGTTGTTCTTGTTAATACGGAGTGGTATATCAGGACTAAGGAGATACAGACTAATTCTATATGTATGAAGTGAAATAATAAGGGATAAAAGAAAGTTGGAAGAGGAGTATTTCGGTGGTTCTTTCTTTGTGTTGTTTTTGCCTAGAGCACGTCTAATTTATCGACCATGACAACCCCTTTCGTAATCGACACATCGATTGGAAAGTAAGATGAATTATCAACTGACAATGTGCATATACGTTCCAACCAAAAGGAGATGAAAGAAATCTGAGGAGAGGTTCATTCTATCATCCGGAGTCTCATTGATAGAAGGGTTGAAGCTATGAAAGCAGGGGAAGCCAAGCATGAGGACTTGCTAGACTCGAGTTTTCATGAAATCAAAGAGAATGGTAGTAAGAGTTCCGGGCAAGAGTGCAAGCTTTTCTACTTTGCAGGTCAAGAAACGACCGCGACTTTGATCGTATGGGCCTTAGTTTTGTTAAGCAAACATCAAGAATGGCAGGAAAAAGCAAGAGAGGAGTTTCTATCAAATCGACCAAGATGATTAATTGTAAACATGCATTGTATATGGTTGAATTAAGCTCAGTTTCAGGATGGTGCTCATCTGCTTCTGCACAAGCTCGAGACATGTTTCTTGGAGTTTAGTAATAAGGGAAGTTTTAACGTATTTTGTATTAGCTTTATATGATCATACTACTCTTGAATGCTCAAAGTGAAGTAGATTTTCGTGATGTAGAAATCATCACATTGCTTATCAGTTGCTCTATCTTAACTAAGAGAAATACAAATTTTTAATTAGTGATGAAAGGAGAGAGAAGGATATGCTGATCTTTTCAGAAGATATCATTGTGGAACAGAGTTGACATGGGAGGAAGGTCTGCTGTCTGCTATCACATTTATGATGGATAAGAAATCAATGGAAAGAAACATAATTCAATTATTTGGTGGTACATCATAAACAAAATCTAACCAGACCTGTAAAAGCACCACATTTAAGTGAAGTAGGATATATATAAAATGGAAGGCTTGAGCCAAGTAATTGATTTTTGTTTTGCCATTTTTATGTTGATTGCTTATTTGAGGCCAAAGAAGCTAGAAAAGATTCTGAAGCAGGGCTTGAAGCGAAATCCATATACCTTAGTTTATGGCGATTTCAAAGAGCCGCCGAAGACTACCGAAGAAGGCAAGACTAAACCCATCAACATTAATTGGTGATGATATCAAGCCAAGAGTCTTCTCTTTTATCACCAAAACAGTTCAGAAATACGGTATATATGTATGCTGCTTTCTTGTTGTACTTACACAACTCATAAAAATCTTTATAAGAAACATTTGGAAGTAATTAACTCATCAGTGAAATCTTCATACATGATATATGTTTCTTGTTTCCTTCTGTGTTGTGAGTTTTCTAACAACGTGTAGATATGTGGCTACCAAAAGGAAAAAGAGAATGAAAGAAATCCGAGGAGAGGTTCATTCCATCATCCTGAATCTCATTGATCGATGAGTTGAAGCAATGAAAGCAGGTGGAGCCAAGCATGAGGACTTGCTAGGCATTTTGGTAGACTCAAATTTTCAAGAATGGTAGTAAGTGTTCCGGAATGTCCATGGATGAAGTAGTGGAAGAGTGCAATCTTTTCTACTTTGCAGGTGAAGAAACGACCGAGACTTTGATCGTATGTGTCTGGAATATATGTGTGTTTGGAATACTAAAATGCTTTCTTGTTTTCTTACACAACTTATAAACATTGAATCTTTATGTGTGTTTGGAATCATAAAATGAAGGAAATGAATCATTTTTCTGGTCTGATCAAGTAGTTATCCTCACAAATGCTGAACTGATCAAGGAAGTGTTTGCTAAATATACAGTCTAACAAAAGGCCAAGAATTCAAATCCTTTGACTAAGGTGTTGGCACAAGGACTAGTAAGCTACGAGAATGAGAAATGGGCCAAGCAGAGGAAAATCATCAAGCCCGCTTTCCAACTCGACAAATTAAAGGTTCTAGTAATAAAAAGTTAAAATCTTTAATCACAGTGTAATAAAATTTGCTGAATTGCTGATAGAAGATGAGTTTTTGCAGGTGATGGTGCCTGCCTTGTTACAAAGCTGTGAAGAAATGGGATCAGATTCTCTCTCAAGAAGGGGCATGTGAGGTAGATGTGTGGGCTTATATAGAAAATCTCCAAAGTATCATATTCATGTATATATTTGGAAGGCTCAAAATGCTCCAATTCAATGTGACAAAATTCTTTCACCGGAAGGCGATGCCATATCAAGAACTGCGTTCGGCAGCAGCTACCAAGAAGGGAGAAGAATGTTCGATCTGCAAGGCAAACACAGTCTGCTTACGCCATGTAGGCAATGCGTTCTGTATGTGTCCCAGGATGGAAGTAATTAACTCATCAGTGAAATCTTTATTCATGATATGTTTCTTGTTTCCTTCTGTGAAGTGAGTTTTCTTAGAATGTGTAGATATGTGCCTACCAAAAGGAATAAGAGGGTGAAGGAGATCCGAGTAGAGGTTCATTCCATCCTCCGGGATCTCATTGATCGAAGAGTTGAAGCAATGAAAGCAGGGAAAGCCAAGCATGAGGACTTGCGAGGTCTTTTGTTATTCAAGAAATGAAAGAGAATGGTAGTAAGAGTTCCGGAATGTCCATGGATGAAGTAGTGGAAGAGTGCGAGGTTTTCTACTTTGCAGGTCAAGAAACGACCGCGACTTTGATCGTATGGGCCTTAGTTTTGTTAAGCAAAGATCAAGAATGGCAGGCAAGAGTGGTTCTGTCTATGATTCTGCAGTGCTTCTCCTTCGAGCTATCAGCCACAGCATGGTGCTCATCTGCTTCTGCACAAGCTCTAGGCCTGCTCTTGGAGGGGACTAATAAAGGGAAGTTAGAATAGCTTATGCATATTATATTTTGTGTGTGTAGGTTGGTTTGACTTATTTAGTATTAGCTTTATTTAGTACCATATAACTCTTAGAATGGTCAAAGTGAAGTAGATCCTTCATTATCAGTTGAATTCTTGCTTGTGTCATAGTGACTCACTCTACCTTAATTAAGACAAATACAAATCTTTACTTAGTGATGGGCGTAGAGAGAAGGATATGCTGATCTTTACTTTGTGTTTGGAATACTAAAGTGCAGGAAATGAATCATTTTTCTGGCTGGGTCCGAAGCAGGTAGTTATCCTCACCGATGCTGAACTGATCAAGGAAGTATTTGCAAAATATACAAAGGCCAAGAATTCAAATCCTTCGACTAAGGTGTTTGCTCAAGGGCTCGTAGGCTACTAGAAAGAGAAATGGCCAAGTAGAGAAAAATCATCAAGCCCGCTTTCCAACTCGACAAACTTAGGCCAAGATTAGTTTTTGCAGGTGATGGTGCCTGCCTTTTACTCGAGTTGTGAAGAAATGGGATCAGATTATTTTCTCAAGAAGGGTCATGTCCATGGATGAAGTAAGTAGTGGAATAGGTTTATTTGACTTATTTAGTATTAGCTTTATCTGATCATACTACAGTATGATCAGATAAAGCTCAAGGTGAAGTAGATATTCTTGAAGTGCAAATCATGATATTACCAGTTCAATTTTTTGACAAGAGTCTAAGAATGTGATGACATTGCATGCGTCACATAAACTCTACAGACAGGGCCGGATCTAGAATTTCGAGTTAGGGAGTGAGAATTTATAAGGGTACGAAAGGTGTTGCACGGGGGTTCGGGGGCGAGAAATTTTTTTAGGGGCATTTGTTTCTATTTAGGTTTAACTATACTTACTAATTATGTTATTCATCTAACTATCCCTTGAAATTTATATTATAATATCTTATTTTGATAGGTCTACATGTGATCGGGGAGATTCAAGAATTTATTCAATTGAGCAATAAGTATTGAAAAAAAAAACACAAACATAATACATCAATTGCATAAAGTTGTATCATATGTTAAAATATATAGATATCCGAACTCCAAGTTTTAAACCTCCACTAACGTTGGTGTACTTAATATATAATTTTTAATATTTTTCATATCTAGTTGTCACATTCACATTAATTTTAGTTTTAACTTAAGAGTAGAATGACAAATTCTAAAATTTCGGGGGGCAAACTCGAAAATCAAAATGAAATATATATGTAAATTATAAAAAATAGAGAACTAATCGTAGTAATATACGAAAGTTCGAGGGTGGTCGCACCCACCCGCCCCCCTTTGTATCCGCCCCTGTCTACAGACAAGTACAATATGTCTATATTGTAACACCCCGAAATTTTCTAAATAATAATAATAATAATAATAACAACTATAAAATAAAAATTTTCATTTGCATCTCATGCATGATATCTTGTGGTAAGTCCTATAAGTCGCGCCTTAGAAATTTAAATGAAAAAAATTAAAGCATTTATCTTATTTGTCTTTAAATCATTTTTGTGATGTAAATGTATTTTGAACTTTGAATGTGTTTATCTATATCATATTATGATTATATTGTATATTTATTCCTTTAGAAATAATGTTAGAATTATTAGGCAAGAATAATATTTATTTTGGATTTCCTAAACCTACTAGGATTCATAAAAAGATAGAATATTTATTAGGGTATTAAGTTATTAGGAGATAATTTAAAATTATATTTTATGAATAAAATAGACCTTTTATTTGTGATATACATGTTTTAGGAAAGAAATCTAGTTTTAGTTATCCTTATCCTAATTTATCTAGGATTGAATCTCTTATATGGTAAGTGATAGAATATATTCTATATAAAATAGATATGGACGAAAATAAATATGGATAAAATATATTTGATATCATATTTTATTAGGGATGGTTGGATAATGATTTTTAGGCTTATAAATACCCCTTAGTCGCTCATAATATAAACTTTTCGAAAATCGCAAAGATACCCGCGAATTGTTTCAAGAATTATTTACGTACCTTCCCGGTAACATATCGTGGTGAAATTTTAGAAGAGGTTCCTAGGTATGTCTTTTATATCTCTGTAAATTTTCGTGGTTTTTGGACAAGTTGTTATATTTTTAATGAATTTCCACATTTATACTGCCGAAAACTAATGTTTTCTGGATAGAGATCAGTAAAACATTTATATCTCTTTGCACAAATATGGTATTGATTTGATTCTTTTTCCTAAATACTCTATACACATAGGAGTTTCTCAAAATATTTATTTTGTATTTTTAACATGCTTGTACGAAAGCAGTTTATTACAAACCTTCCATTGTTCAGAAAAGAATTTCATGCGGTGAAGCAGTTTTGAGTGAAAATTGATTTGTATATTATGAATACATCACTTATCTATATGGTTTGAAATTTTGATATGATATGTCTATGTATGTCTCCTAGATGTGTGTTAAATCTTAGAATTTTTAGAGTATGTTTAGTCCCTGAAACGTATAGATGAATGACAATAGGTCAGAAACCGATTATGTTAGCACAGTAGATATTGTTTTGGTTATAACTTTTAGAGGACATATTATTTTAGTATGAAACAAATTTTGATATGTTTTAGACTCATTAAGGAATATGTATGCAGAAAATTTGAATTTATAGAATTTATTCATGTTCTGTGGAATTTTTCTAAAATATGTATTCTGCACGAGTTAAGATAGAACATAGAAACCTAGTTTTCAGATATGATATGTTGTAACCTAATAACTATAGGTGTCGATATACTTATTTGCATTCCATGTACAAAAAGATTAATTGTTTCAAAGCATGAAAATCATATGTACGTGATTAAGAATTTCATAAATAATTAAGTCAAGCTTTATTATAGGACAGACGCGCAAGGCTTAATCACTTGATATACATCTTTCATTCACTCAAAAAGGTTAAGGTGGGGTTTACTTTTATCCTTATTATATACTATATCGTTTTTCTCATGCGTTATTCAGTACAGGCAGAGCCTTCGGGCAAATCAAGAGCAGTAAAACCTTCGGGTTAGCCTTCGGGCAATTCAGAGCAGTAAAACCTTCGGGTTAGCCTTCGGGCAATTCAGAGCAGTAAAACCTTCGGGTTAGCCTTCGGGCAAATCAGAGCAGTAAAACCTTCGGGTTAGCCTTCGGGCAATTCAGAGCAGTAAAACCTTCGGGTTAAGCCTCCGGGCTTGCATGTCTAATTTCTCATGTTAAATTCTTTATAGTTTATAGTTTGGATAATTGTTGATCCCACTGAGTAGTCGTACTCACCCCTTAATATTTTCACTTTTTCAGATCATGGTCCGGCAGGTGCTTGAAGTGGCGGATGGTGATGGTCACACACACACAGAAAAGGATTCATGAAATTTTTACGTTATTAATTTAGTTTTATCTTGAACTATGCATTTATTTTTATTTAATTCCGCAAACTAATAGGTGAACATGTTTTTGAATTAAGACTTCCGCTTTTTATGAAATGCATTAAAACCTTATTATTTTTATAAATATATTATTTTTGAAAAATTAAATTGAGAAAATTATATGTTATGCAAGAAGGTGACGTTCCCTTAAAATGTTATGAAAATTGGGGCGTTACATATATATTCTGTTATGAATATTAGTAATCATCTCCATCATTTTCCAAAAATTCCTTATCCTTATTCTCCCATTATTACTAACAATACCATTTCTTCAGCGAAACAATGAAATATACAGTAATTAAATTTGTTTATAATAAATGAAAACGATAGAGTATTAATAAATCTACGAGGTAAGAATAAAAAATAAAAAAAATGCCCGACAATTAGGAGTATTTCAAGAATGCACCACGTGCCTTTTGATTTTTTTTTTTCTCTCAATACCTTTATGGTTGATAGTTGATACTTTTTAGATTTTGAATTTTGTGATTTTTTCCCTCGATACCTTTATAGTTGATATTTTTTAGGTATTGAATTTTGATTGATCGAATACGTCGAATTGAACAAATATATACTACTTCAGTTCCTTGCGTTCTCTTTTTTTTTTTTTGTTAAGAAGATCAAGAAAATGATATAAAGAAATGATATAACGCAATAAAAAAATGAAAATGCTTATAATGGAACGGAAGGAATTTTTGATTGTGCATTTCGACAACTATAGTCTAATACTTTTACAAGTCTTTAACTATTGTGTTCGAGGGGCGTGCAGCCAAACAATTGGAAATTTAGATAATTGGCTGTACCGTAATATCACAAATATATATATATATATATATATAACATATAAATATAATACACCCTCCATCCTATTGATATTACTTCCTTTTTCATTATTGACCTCTTTTTAAAAAGAGAAAAATAAAATACTTTTTTTTCTCATATTTTATTATTTTTCTCATCTATTTTATCATCCACACTCTCACCATTTCACTCATGTTCTCTCTATTACTTTATCACCTACTCTATTTTCTTAATTCCCATATCGGAAAGGTAAGAGACAATATTAATGGGACGGAGGGAGTAATATGTAAGATGAATCAGAACGACGTGAAAATTACTTTTTTCTTTACTCGACAAACAAATCATTTAATCAAAGTGGCATGCAACTTGAACTGGCACTATATATATTTTATCAGACCCCTACGCGTGATGCTAATATTTATGCATTTCAACATGAAAGGGTAACAACCAATGGCTCAATATTTTATCAAGCAGCCAGCCTGTCATGCTGATTATTTATGCAATATTTTATGTGAATGAATGCCAACCAGCTATCTGGCTCAATTATTAATCGATGCCAACTTTCTACTTCTGATATCTAATTAATCAAGAAAAGCAAAAGAGAGAAAACTCAGTTTGGAATTTCATACTGCGAAGCTCAAGATCCATGGCAGCAGCTTATGCAGCTCTCACTTCACTTAAACAAATCATACTTAACCTTCACAATCATCCTTTCCCTCCGATTCCAACCAACAAACTACAAGTTCGATCTCTCACTCAAGTTGTCACTTACTTGCAAGAGTTTCTTCGAGGCTATAATTCCAGCTACGCTGACAGTGATGAAGCTGATCCCTTGGAGACACGAATTGTAGAAGTAGCTTTCAACGCTGAAGATGTAATTGAATGCAAAATTGTGGATCAATTACGTAGTCAGTCCACAAATCCCGGCAAGGCTACTGGAGATGATTTGTATCAACATCTACAGCTGGTAATTGAAGAAATGGATCTGATCAAGAAAGAGACGATGACGATCCAAACAGATAATACTCCAGTTCGACCTCAGCTGCGGAGAGATGTCTCGACAGCTGTTGGTTCATCAACTTCTTCTTCTTCCATGGTGGGCTTTGAAGATGTGTTCCTGGAAGTGTTGGATAGCCTCACTGGAAGTCAACTCGATCTCCAAATCATCCCGATCACGGGGATGGGTGGTATCGGTAAGACCACTCTTGCTCGAAATTTATTTGAGAATGCATGTGTTAAAGGAGCATTTTGATGTGCGTGCTTGGACTACAATTTCTCAAGATTATAATGCACTACAAGCCCTTAAAGAGCTTCTTAGTCAAACAAAAGGACATTCGAAAGGCAAAAGTGAGAGTGATTTGGGATTGGAACTATACCAACATTTATGGGGTAGGAGGTATCTCATTGTAATGGATGATATGTGGAGTTTAGAGGTATGGGGTAAGATAAGATGTCACTTTCCTGATTGTAACGATGGGAGTCGGGTAGTAGTGACTTCTAGATTATCAACATTAGCTTCTCACTTCAACAATGGCTTTAATATGAAGTTTCTCAGTGATGTTGATAGCTGGAATTTGTTCTCCAAAGCTGTGTTCGGCGAAGAAAGTTTTCCTCTTGAATTAGAAGATATTGGAAAGAATATTGCAAGAAAATGTCGAGGACTTCCTTTGTCAATTGTCATCATAGGAGGTCTTTTGACAAAATCTGAGCAAACACGTGAATACTGGGAGCATATAGAGGGAAACTTAAATTCAATTGTGAATTCGGAGGATGATGATTATTGCTTGAGAATATTGAAGATGAGCTACAACCATTTGCCCATCCATCTAAAGCCATGTTTTTTGTACATGGGCGTGTTTATGGAGGATGTTACAATTGATGTCCCAATACTCATCAACAAGTGGATCTTGGAAGGTTTTATAGAAGCAACAAGTGATAAAAGTTTGGAAACAATTGCTGAAGAAAACTTGAAGGAACTAGTTGATAGGAATCTAGTTCTAGTTGATGAGTTCAATACTGAGAGCCGTAGAGTTCATGACTTGTTGAGGGATTTGTGCATAAGAGAAGCTGAGAAATGTGGATTTTATGTTTATGCTGGGGAACATATTCCTCAAGACATAAATAGCATGTGTCGCGTTGTCGTTCCCAGACATATTTCATATGAGAAATTTCTGGAGGTCTCAAAATCTATGCCTAGTGCTATTTCCATTTTATTTATTCATCATGGGGAGGAGGATGTGGGGGTTATAGGACACTTCAAATTAAGTTTGTTGAGGACAATTATTGCATCTGGTGAAGATAATTCTTGGCATATAGATAAGCTTCTATCTAGTGAAGATAAGTTCTTACCTAGAAATTTGTTTGAAATAGCTAACTCAAGGTGCCTTGATCTCGGTTTTGACAATGTCTATTTCATCTCTTCACTCAATCTCTTTTGGAATCTGCATATACTAAAATGGGTTGATGATGATCCTGTTACTCTACCAATTGAAATTTGGAACATGCCTCATCTTAGGCAAGTCGAGTTCTTTCCTGGTAGAGTGTATCTACCAGACCCTCCGACCTACCATGATGTCATCATGGAGAATCTACACACACTTGAGGAAGTAATCAATCTCAAGCTCAGTCTAGATGTGGTCGAGAGAATTCCAAATATCAATACATTGAAAGTAATATATTATGAAATGGAGCCATATGAAGATTACTATTGTCTCAATTATGTTGAGCGTCTCCACAAACTCGAATCCTTTGGATGCTGCAGTTGGAGTATGAAAGTTCATGATTTTATGAAGAAGCTTACCTTCCCACAATCGCTGAAGGAACTGAGTATTTCAGTCAACAAAGATTTTGAGTTGGAAGAGATAATGGAAAAGATAGGTGAATTACCCCTTCTTCGGCATCTACAAGTGTGCGGCGGATTCTTCCGAACAGGTGAATGGAGAACAATTGAAAGCCAATTCAGCAGACTTGAGTATCTGGATCTGCAAAATTGTGGCGGTCTGGAACAGTTGACGTTGGAGAGCTCCCGCTTCCCACGCCTTGAGCAAATTCATCTCAACAATTTAAAAGAGTTGGAGGAGATATCATCGGAAATTGGAGATATACCAACCTTACAAAGAATCGAAGTCAACGACTGCAAGATGTCAGTTGCGTTGTGTTTGAAGATGATAGTAGAGGAACAAGAGGAAGAACAAGAGGACGAACAACTATCCTTGAAGGTTGAAGTCCGTGTGCGGAGAAGTGAGTTACGGTGGGAGGAAGTCCCTT
Source organism: Lavandula angustifolia (assembly GCA_028984105.1). NCBI lineage: Eukaryota > Viridiplantae > Streptophyta > Magnoliopsida > Lamiales > Lamiaceae > Lavandula > Lavandula angustifolia. The sequence continues at coordinate 14,000,852 of CM054814.1, forward strand.
GCAGCGAAGCAACTTGCTGGAAAAGGGAGGAAAACGAAGCACACTTTCATTCTGTTCTAGTGAAGGATGACGCTGAAACTCTGAAGAGATTGAGAAGTCCCAACTTTCACATTGGCATATTTTGAGGTTCATCTTCAATTCATTCTTCAACTTTATATTTTTACTCCTCTATATCTTAATCCTAACCAAACAACACTTCAATTTCATAAGAAAAATGTCGTATGGTGCTCATCTGTTTCTGCACAACCTCTAGACTTGTTCTTGAAGTGTAGTAATAAGGAAAATTAGAGTGTTTATGGTTATTATGTGTAAGCTTTACCCTATCATACTACTCTTGAACGCTTGAAGTAGATTAACTTGATATGAAGTCATCCTACCCCTTGAAGCATATCTTCCATTACAAAGTTGAATTCTTTGACAAAATTTGTGATTTTTTTTCTATTTTTCTTTTTATAAAATCTACCTTCATGGGGATGAGTGAATATTGCTGATCTTAAGTGAAAGAACAAATTTTCAATTAGTGAGGGGATTTGATTTATGCATACACAGAAAACTGAACTGGGCTTACTGGAGGCCGAAGAAGCAGGTGTTGAAGGGGAATCCATACACCTTAATCTATGGCGATTTGAAAGAGCTGTCGAAGACAACCGAAGAAGTCAAGACTCAAACCATCAACATTAATTGGTGATGATATCAAGCCAAGAGTCTTCTCTTTTATCACCAAAACTGTTCACAAATACGGTATAATGCTGCTCTCTTCTTGTCCTTACACAACTCACAAAAAACAAATCTTTATGTGTTTGGAATACTGAAGTGCTCTCTTTTTTATCTTACACAACTAATAACAATCGAATCTTTATGTGTTTGGAATCATAAAATGCAGGAAATGGATCATTTTCTGGTCTGATCAAGGAAGTATTTGCTAAATATACAGTTTACCAAAAGGCCAAAAATTCAAATCCTTTGACTAAGGTGTTTGCACAAGGACTTGTAAGCTACGAGAAAGACAAGTGGGCCAAAGCAGAGGAAAATCATCAAACCCGCTTTCCAACTCGACAAATTGAAGGTTATTGTAATATAAAGTTCAAATCTTCAATCACACTGTAATAAAATGTTCTGAATTGCTGATAGAAGATGAGTTTTTGCAGCTGATTGTGCCTGCCTTTTACTCAAGTTGTGAAGTAGTTGTGAATAGATGTGTGGCCTGATATAGAAAACATAACAAGTGATTCGATTTCAAGAACTGCATTTGGGAGTAGTTTTGAAGAAGGGAGAATAATTTATGAGCTTCAAGCAGAGCAAGGGGGACATGTTAAGGCTTTGCAGTCTTTATACATTCCCGGATCAAGATTTCTACCAACCAAGAGGAATAAGAGGATGAAGGAGATTGAGATGGAAGTTCAGACATAAGTAAAAGGATCGAAGCAATGGAAGGTGGAGAAGCAAGTAATGAAGACTTGTTAGGCATATTGAGTAGATATGTGCCTACCAAAAGGAATAAGAGAATGAAAGAAATCCGAGGAGAGGTTCATTACATCATCCGGAATCTCATTGATCGAAGAGTTGAAGCAATGAAAGCAGGGGAAGCAGCCAAGCATGATGACTTGCTAGGCATTTTGTTACTCAAATTTTCAAGAAAGGTAGTAAGAGTTCCGGAATGACAATGGATTGGAATACTAAAATACTTTCATTTTTATCTTACACAACTAATAATAATCGAATGTGTTTGGAATCATAAAATGCAGGAAATGAAGCATTTCTCTGGCTGGGTCCGAAGCCGGTAGTCATCCTCACCGATGCAGAACTGATCAAGGAAGTTTTTGCTAAATATGAAGTTTATCAAAAGGCCAAGAATTCAAATCTTTTGACTCGATTAATTAAAGGTTCTTGTAGTAAAAAGTTCTAATCTTTAATCACACTGTAATAAAATTAGCCGAATTGTTGATAAGAGATGAGTTTTTGCAGGTGATGGTACCTGCCTTTTACTCGAGTTGTGAAGAAATGGGATCAGATTCTCTCTCAAGAAGAGTCATGTGAGATAGATGTGTGGCCTTATATAGAAAAAAAACATTACATACTGATTCGATTTCAAGAACTGCATTTGGAAGTAGTTTTCAACAAGGGAGAAGAATTTATGAGCTTCAAACATAGTAACCAAGAGTAATAAAAGAGGATGAAGGAGAGAGAGAGTTCAGACAATAATCCGAGGTCTCATTAGTAGAGGGTTTTCTTATTGATCATTGTTATCGAAATGCATTAAATGAGGTTTTTGAAAAATGTAGGAGCATTTTTGTCATATTTGAATAGGAAATTGAAATGCATTATTATATTATATAATGTTAAATTACTTTGATTTTGTTTATGAATTTTACAGGTTAGTATGATTTTGTACGAGGTTTTGGGGATTTATCCATTAATAGATGCAGTCCCTCGAGAAGTGAGTGAAGAAACAAAATTAGGGCAATTCAATTTGCCGGCCGGAATTCGCCTCTCTCTGCCGATTATCTTACTTGAAATTTTCTGGTGTATATCGCATTTCAAATTTTATAAGTATTTCTAATTTTGAAAACAAGTGAGGTGGCATTGTTTTTTATCACAAGGTCAACTTAAGTTGTAGACCGGGTCTAGGGTAGAATTTTTCATCTACCAACTGCGGATGCTATATCGAGAACTGCATTTGGTAGCAACTACCATGAATCATGGACAAAGATAGTACCCCTCGTCCCTAAAATTTTTGTCCACTTTATTTTCGGCACAACTGTTAAGGATAGTTGTTAGTTATGTGTAAGATTAGGTCCCATAAATTTTTTTTTTAATTTGCTAAAAAGGAAAAAATGTGGATAAGAATTTTGGGACAGATTAAAATGGTATAGTGGACAAGAATTTTTGGATGGGGGGAGTATCTAATAAGCTTGTTTTGTGACGCATAATTTCTCAACTGTGGTAGATTTTTGCCCACTAAAAGGAACTGGAGAACGAAGGAAATCGAAAGAGAAGCTCAGTCATCAATCCGAGGTCTGATTAGTAAAAGGATCCATACAAGCAGAGCAGGTGAACGTAGTCATGCGGACTTATTAGGCATAATGTTGGATTCCAATTTGCAAGAAATCAAGGAAGGTGGTAAGAAGAGCTCCGGTATGACGAAAGTGGAAGTGGAAGTAATCTATTTGGTGTCCAATCGTCTTTCATTAGATGGGTTTTGTGAGGTGGATGTTTGGCCTCATAACTAGCGATGCTATTTCAAGAACTGCATTTGGCAGCAGCTATGAAGAAGGGAGGAGAATCTTCGATCTGCAAGGCGTACAGGCTTCTTAAGCCATGATTGCCTTGCGTTCTGTATATACGTCTCAGGATGGAAGTAATCAATTAACTCCTCAAGACATTTCCATACATGATATATCTTTTCTTGTTTTCTTATGTTATACAAGTGTTCTTACAATGTGCAGATACGTTCCGACGAAAAGGAACAAGAGGATGAAACAAATCCGAGGAGAGGTTCATTCCATCATCAGAAATCTCATAGATAGAAGTGTTGAAGCTATGAAAGCAGGGGAAGCCAAGCATGAGGACTTGCTAGGCATTTTGTTAGGCTCGAATTTTCAAGAAATGAAAGAGAGAGTTCCGGAGTGTCCATGGATGTAGTGGAAGAATGCAAGCTTTTCTGCTTTATTTCTATGCACACTTCAATTGTATCAATAATGAGACCGACTTTGTATACACATGCTGGAAAGCTATAGAGTTGTTGTTGTAGTAATAAGGAAAATTAGAGTTAAGGATATAGCACATGCTGGAAAGAACAAATTTTCAATTAGTGATGGGCAGAGAGTTAAGGATATAGCTGATCTTTTTAGAAAGTATATATCATTGTAGAAGGCAGCTGTTAATTTAAGATAATGTGTTATATTGTAATGAGAAGCCTAAGCATGCATGAAGACATGGGAGGAAGCTCTGCTATCTGCATCTGCAATCAGAGTTATGATGGATAAGAAACAATGGAAACAATCATAACTCAGAAATAAAATCTAATTACCAGCTCTATGAAGGCACCACATTTAAATGAAGTTGGATGTATAAAATGGAAGGCTTCTTGTTTTGCTATTGTTGTGTTGATTTATGCATACACAGAAACTGAACTGGGCTTACTCAAGGCCGAAGAAGCAGGGGTTGAAGGGGAATCCGTACACCTTAGTTTATGGCCATTTGAAAGAGCTGTCGAAGACAACCGAAGAAGGCAAGACTAAACCCATGAAGATTAATTGGTGATGATATCAAGCCAAGAGTCTTCTCTTTTAGCACCAAAACAGTTCAGAAATACGGTATATATGTATGCTGCTTTCTTGTTGTACTTACACAACTCATAAAAATCTTTATAAGAAACATTTGGAAGTAATTAACTCATCAGTGAGATCTTTATACATGATATATGTTTCTTGTGTTCCTTCTGTGATGTGAGTTTTCTAACAATGTGTAGATATGTGGCTACCAAAAGGAAAAAGAGAATGAAAGAAATCAAGGAGAGGTTCATTCCATCATCCGGAATCTCATTGATCGAAGAGAATAAAATTTGCTGAATTGCTGATAAGAGATGAGTTTTTGCAGGTGATGGTGCCTGCCTTTTACTCGAGTTGTGAAGAAGTTGTGAGGAAATGGGATCAGATTCTCTCTCAAGAAGAGTCATGTGAGATAGATGTGTGGCCTCATATCGAAAACATAACAAGCGATTCGATTTCAAGAACTGCATTTGGTAGTAGTTTTGATGAAGGGAGAATAATTTATGAGCTTCAAACAGAGCAACCAAGAGGAATAAGAGGATGAAGGAGAGATAGAGAGAGAAGTTCAGACAATAATCCGAGGTCTCATTAGTAGAGGGTTTTCTTATTCATAATTGAAAATCGAAATGCATTATATAATTTTAAATAAATTACTTTGATTTTGTTTATGAATTTATGAATTTTACAGGTTAGTATGATTTTGTACGAGGTTTTGAGGCTTTACCCATTAATAGTTGCAGTCCCTCGAGAAGTGAGTGAGGAAAAAAATTAGGGCAATTCAATTTGCGGGGCCGGAATTCGCCTCTCTGTGCCGATCATCTTACTCCATCACTATCGCGAAATTTGGGGGGACGATGCGTTGGATTTCAATCCAAATAGATTTAACGATGGATTATCGAAGGGATGAAGAAGCAAGGATTATTCTTCCCCTTCGGCTACGGACCTCGGATCTGCATCGGACAGAATTTCGCCATGGCGGAGGCGAAATTAGCGGTGGCGATGCTGCTGCAACGCTTCTCCTTCGAGCTCCCGCCGTCGCACACGCAAGCTCCGATCTCCACCGTCACTACTCGGCCACTGTACGGAGTTCTCTTGCTTCTGCACAAACCCTAATACGGTATATTGTATTTCTCAAATTAACGAATCAACAGTTCAGTTAATCTAGAATTAGATATATGATTGATTATTACGTAAGAGATGACCTTGGATTTGTCGTGTCCACCACGAAATTGCAAATCACTTGCTCTGCTCTGCTCTGCTGCCACGAGGTTCATCCGCTAAACTAAACCACCTTTAAAAAACCCTTTTTTCATCTCTGAGTTAAAAGATTTTCTTGGCTACGTGTTTTTGTCCGTTTTTCTTCAAGTTCTAGAAAGTGAGACACCAGCCTTATATATAGAGAGGAGAGCCGGAGCTCCGAAGATGTAGAGAGGAACAAAAATGGAAGGTGTGTATCAAATTCTTGCTTCTACTTTGGCATTTCTGTCGTTGATATGCTCGTGGAAATTACTGAACTGGGTTTACATCAATCCGAAGAGGCTGGAGAAGGCGCTGAGGAAGCAGGGGTTTAAGGGTAATCCGTACAAATTGCTTCATGGTGATATGAAGGAAATGAAGCAGACATTGATGGCAGCCAGATCCAAGCCTATTGGTTTTGATGACGATATAAACGCTAGAGTTGCTCCCCATTACGTCCAAACTATTCACAAATATGGTATGGTTTTCTACTTCCTTTTGTGACAAGTCTTGCTATGGTTGGATGATTAGTCTCAATTTGTTGAATTTGTGATTTGTTCAGGAAAAGAGTCATTTGTTTGGTTAGGACCAAAGCCTTCGGTTATCTTGACTGATCCTGTCCTAATCAAGGAGGTGATGACTAAGAATAATTTGTACCTAAGGCCGCCGATCAGGAATCCAATGGCAAAGCTGATTGTGGTGGGACTGGTAGGCTATGATAAAGAGAAATGGTTCAAGCACAGGAAAATCGTCAACCCTGCTTTCCATCTTGACAGATTGAAGGTTTTCTGCTGCAAAATCTTGTTTTATCTTCCTTCATTATTAGTAAATTGATACATGAAGATGAGATAAGTTATTATTATTTTATTTTTTTGTATTACAGCTTATGATTCCGGCCTTCTGTTTGAGTTGTGATGAAGTTATGCAAGAATGGGGAAAAAGTCTTTCTTCGGAGGGATCATGTGAGGTGGATGTATGGCCTCATCTGCAAAATATAACGGCAGATGCGATATCAAGAACTGCATTTGGTAGCAACTACAAAGAAGGGAGAAGAGTATTCGAACTTCAGAGAGAACACGCTGAATACGCTTTTCAGGCTATGCGCTCCCTATACATCCCGGGATGGAGGTAAAATATGCATGAATCATGGACAGAGATAGTACTCCCTCCGTCTCAAAATTATTGTTCAGTTTCTTTTTGGCACGGTTTTAAAGGAGAGTTGTTAGTTATCTGTACGATTATGTAAAGTTGTGCTTCCCATAATAATTTGCTAAAAAAGAAAAGTGAATAAGAATTTTGGAACAGATTAAAATGGTACAGTGGACAAGAATTTTGGGACAGAGGAATTATCTAATACGCTTGTTTTATGACACATAATTTCTCATATGTGGTAGATTTGTGCCCACGAAAAGGAACCGGAGAATGAAAGAAATCAGAAGAGAAGTTCAGTCATCAATCCGAGGTCTGATTAGTAAAAGGATCCGTACAAGCAGATCAGGTGAACGTAGTCATGAGGACTTATTAGGCATGCTGTTGGACTCGAATATGCAAGAAATCAAGGAAGGCGGTAAGAAGAGCTCCGGTATGACCATTGATGAAGTAGTCGAGGAGTGCAAGCTTTTCTACTTTGCCGGGCATGAGACCACCTCTGTGTTACTTGTTTGGACATTGATTTTACTCTGTAGATTCCCGGAGTGGCAAGTAAGAGCCAGAGAAGAGATTCTGCATGTCTTTGGTAACAGAACACCAGATTTTAATGGTCTGAATCAGCTCAACATTGTAAGTAAACTGTAAATTCTAAACTGAACTCATGTTACTGAAATTGGTGACTTCAAAATTGCAATTCACAATCTTGATTTCAGGTGACGATGATTTTGTACGAGGTGTTGAGGTTGTACACACCGGTGATGACTATAACTCGAATGGTGAGCGAAGAAGCCAAGTTAGGGAAGTTCACCTTACCGGCCGGAGTTGAGCTAGCACTGCCAGCAATTATACTTCATCAAGATCCTGAGATTTGGGGGTACGATGCAAAGGAGTTCAATCCGGAGAGATTTAGTGAAGGAGTGGCGAAGGCACAGAAGGGTCCCGGTATATTCTTCCCGTTCGGGTGGGGGCCTCGAACGTGTATTGCTCAAGTGTTTGCAATGCTGGAGGCAAAAACTGTGCTGGCTTTACTTCTGAGAAGCTTCGCCTTCGAGCTTTCGCCTACGTATGCGCATGCTCCGGTCAGTCTGATTACTACTAAACCTCAGCACGGTGCTCACTTAATCCTTCACAAGCTCTACATGTGACATATTTTGGGTTTGGTGGAAGTAGCAGTAAAATCGATGTGTAGTATTGATGCTTATTATATCACAGTTGTTGTATTTGATTTAATGAAATAAATGTTTTAATGTGTCAAATTGTTTTGAAAGAGTAGAGTGATCTTTAAACCTCATCTCAAAAGATCAAAAACAGTAAAATCTGCAACTTTTTCTAATTTATAAGTTAAACCTCGATAAAATAATAATTTTGAAATTGGAAAAAAATATTTATTTAACAAAATTATTATTTTATCCAAAATTATTTTAATGCATTAATTAATACTTTCTTCGTCCCACTAGAAACGACACGTTTCTTAAAATGGTAAAGATTGTGTGGACCATAATTAACTATTAAAAAATCAAACAATCTTACACCACGTAACACCACTTTCTTGATTCCTACGCTCAAAAGAAACGTATCGTTTCTAGTGGAATGGAAGGAGTATTAAAATCGAAAAATTATTATCTAAGCGAAATTATTTCTATATCGAATATTACACTTTACAATGTTTATCTATATATGTCATGCAAGCACGCTCCTCTTATCTTGCTTTTGCACAAACTCTAGTCTAGCGGCGTCCGTCGTTGAAATCTTAGTACTCAAGCTTGCAAACTTTTTCTACTTATAATATTGTGTTTGTCTTTTTCCTTATTTTCTCCAAGAAAAATCAACTAAAGAATGACTTTTTTTTCTTACACTACTACGTAAGAGATGACCTTGAATTTTTTGTCCGCCCACCAAGAAAAATCCAAATCACATTGTATTACGTGTCCCTTTATCCCAACACAACTTAGTAAATGCTAAGTGGCTATTGCCTATTGCCTATATATATTTAGAGAGAGGGGGGGGAGAGAGAGAGCTGAGAAGATATGGGCTTCAAATTTTGATGATAAACCTCTAGAACAAAAAAAATGGAAGTTGTGCATCAGATTCTTGCTTCTGGGTTGGCGTTTGTGGTGCTGGTATGCGCATGGACGATTGTGAATTCGGTATACATCAACCCCAAGAGGCTGGAGAAGGCCTTGAGGAAGCAGGGGTTTAAGGGCAATCCGTACAAATTGGTGTACGGTGACTTGAAGGAGATGGCCAAACTAGCGATGGAGGCCAGATCCAAGCCCATCAATCTTGATGATGATATCAAGCCCAGAGTTGCGCCAATTTTCACCAACACGGTTGATAAATATGGTATGTTGGGTTTCTACTTCCCTATTTTTGAAATCTTGGTTGATGATTGGTTGAGGGTTTGGTTGATATGTCGAAGAAAAATCATGTCTTGTAGATTGATTGGATGAAATCATGAAAGTAAGTGTGAAATTGCTTTGTCCCTTTTCCCATGTGTGTTCATAGTATGCTAAGATAGGTTGAATTAAGATGTGTATATTATTAGTATAAATCGACCTTAACGGGATTGAATACTGAATCAACCACTTATACAGAAGTGGGAATACGAACTACACTAACAAGATGCGGAATCAAACTGATTTTTTTGTTGTTTTCGTAGGGAAGGAGTCCTTTATTTGGTTAGGGCCAAGGCCTCAGGTTATATTGACTGATCCCGAGTTAGTTAAGGAGGTGCTAACCAAAAGTAATCTGTACCTCAAGCCGAAGAACCGGAATCCGATTACGAGGTTGATTGCACAAGGAGTTGTGAGCTATGAGAAGGAGAAATGGGCCAAGCATAGGAAGATCATCAACCCTGCTTTCCATCTTGAGAAATTGAAGGTTTTCTGCTGCAGAATCTTGTTTTATCTGCTCTATAATATGGATGTACTGAGATAAGTTTGTTTTTTGCAGCTCATGATTCCGGCGTTTTGTTCGAGTTGTGAGGAAGTTATGCAGAAATGGGAAAAGGGTCTTTCTCCCGAGGGGTCGTGTGAGGTGGACGTATGGCCTTATCTGCAAAATATAACTGCAGATGCGATATCAAGAACTGCATTCGGTAGCAACTACCAAGAAGGGAGAAGGATATTTGAACTCCAGAAAGAACAGATTGAGTTCATCATGCAGGCTATCCGCTCTATATACATCCCCGGATGGAGGTAATAACATGAAATCTGTAGTGCAAAAGTTAGTTCTAATTGATAGACTTATGTTTCTAAGCTTCTTAGCCTTACTATCTTCTCAATGTGGTAGATTTTTGCCCACGAAAAGGAACCTGAGAATGAAAGAAATCGAAAGAGAAGTTCAGGCAACGATTCGAGGACTAATTAGCAAAAGAGTGAATACAAGCAAAGCAGGCGGAGGTAGTCATGGCGACTTATTAGGCATACTGTTGGAATCCAACTTCCAAGAAATCAAGGATGGTGGTAAGAAGAGCTCCGGAATGACGATTGAAGAAGTCGTAGAGGAGTGCAAGCTGTTCTACTTTGCTGGGCAGGAGACCACCTCGGTGCTCCTTGTTTGGACATTGATTTTACTCGGTAGATTTCCCGAATGGCAAGTAAGAGCCAGAGAAGAGATTTTACACCTCTTCGGTAACCGAAAACCGGATTTTGAAGGCTTAAACCAGCTCAAGATTGTGAGTTTTTTTTTTTATAATATAAACATATTATGAACTTTTCTTCTTGAGAGTACTTATTTTCATAATCTTGATAATCTTGATCATAGGTGACGATGATTTTCTACGAGGTGTTAAGATTATATCCACCCGTAATAGTGCTTGGCAGAAGAGTTAGCGAAGAAACCAAGTTAGGGAAATACACCTTACCGGAGGGAGTTCAGCTATCACTACCGACTCTGTTACTCCATCACGATCCGAAGATTTGGGGGGACGATGCTGAGGAGTTCAATCCGCAGAGATTCAGCGAAGGAGTGGCGAAGGCACAGAAGGGTCCTGGTATATTCTTCCCGTTCGGGTGGGGACCTCGAATCTGCGTCGGACAAATGTTTGCTATGGTGGAAGCAAAAACTGTGCTGGCTTTGCTTCTGAGGAGCTTCTCCTTCGAGCTTTCGCCTTCGTATACACATGCTCCGGTCAGTAGTATCACTACTCAACCTCAGCATGGTGCTCACTTAATCATTCGCAAGCTCTAGAAATCGACTTTCTGTGAAAGACTAGTGTTGAAGTTAGTAGTGATATATATATATATATATGTATGTATACCACAGTTTCTTGCATTGAATAAGTTTGGCTGATGGAATAGTAAAATTTGCAACTTTTTTCTTCTTTCTTTGTACTCCTTCCGGCTCACTATTTCTAAAATAGATAAAGTATGAGAGAAAAGATGAAAAATTATGAGAGATTTAATTATTTTTTTGCCAAATTAGGATCGAATCAGAAATAATGGGACGTCTCAATAAGGAAAGTGAATAAGAAATAATGGGATGGGTAGAGTATTGTTTGTCTCTTGTCTTTCCTTTTTAGTTCTTATTTTTCCAAATATTTTTTTTGGATCATTACGTAGCAGACCATCTATGGTTTTGTCAGTTCCCTTGAAAATCAAAACCAGACGCACCAACTTTCCTCATCGATCAGAAAAGCATTTAGTAGTGTATTTATATATATATGTATATGGAAAGAGAGAGAGATCAGAAGATACAGGCTTCAAACTGAGAAGAGAGCTCTAGAAGAAGAAATGGAAGTTGTAAATCAGATACTTGCTTCTGCTTTGGTCTTTGTGGTGATGATATACATATCGAAAATAGTTAATTTGGTATACATCAAGCCGAAGAGGCTGGAGAAAGCTCTGAGGAAGCAGGGGTTTAAGGGTAATCCATACAAGCTGGTGTATGGTGACTTGAAGGAACTGACTGAGTGGGCGATGGAAGCAAGGGCCAAACCGATCAATCTTGATGATGATATCAAGCCCAGAATTGCATCCACTTTCGTCCGAACCGTTCAAAAATACGGTATGTTGGTTTTCTACTTTCGTAAAAGAGTAACCTTTTTGAAATCTTGGATGATTGGTTGAGGGTTTGATTGATCTCTTTGATGCTAATTTTACAATATGTAGAGAAAAAAAAACCAAGACTTGTAGATTTCTTCATAATTTGATTAAAGAAGTTTCCCATATACTCCCTCCATCCACTAGAAACGACACGTTTCTTTTGGCTGCGCGAATCAAGAAAGTGGTGTTATGCAGTGTAGGTTGTTTAACTTCTTAGTAGTGGACTTCCCGATAAGGGAAACATGTCATTTCTAGTGGGACGGAGGGAGTATATGTTTATGCTATGCTAAGGTATCTTGATTAAGCTAACAAGATGCAGCATCGAACTGATCTTTTCTTGTTTTCTTAGGGAATGAGTCATTTGTCTGGTTAGGGCCGAGGCCTAAGGTTATCCTGACCGATCCCGACCTAGTTAAGGAGGTCCTTACCAAGAGTAATCTGTACCTCAAGCCGCTGAACAGGAATCCGTTAACGAAGCTGCTCGCATTAGGCGTTGCAAACTATGACAAAGAGAAATGGTCCAAGCACAGGAAAATCGTCAACCCTGCTTTCCATCTTGAGAAATTGAAGGTTTTGTGTTGCTAAATCTTGTTTTATCTGCTTTCGTTATTAGTAAATTGACACATGAAAATTGCATTGAGATAAGTTTACTATTGTTTACGGGTGCAGCTCATGATTCCGGCCTTCTGTTTGAGTTGTGGTGAAGTTTTGAAAGAGTGGGAAACGAGTCTCTCTTCCGAGGGATCGTGTGAGGTGGACGTATGGCCTTATCTGCAGTGTATAACTGCAGATGCTATATCAAGAACTGCATTCGGTAGCAACTACCAAGAAGGGAGAAAGATATTTGAACTTCAGACAGAACAGCTTGAACACGTTATGCAGGCCGTGCGCTCTGCGTACATCCCGGGATGGAGGTAATACAGTTAACCCTCAATAAAGTAATATTTGATATAGTAATAATTTTGCTTAGATAATAATTTTTTATAGTCCCGACTTGAATCAGTGGACTAAAATATTATTCGATAAAGTAATAGCCTCGTTAAAAAAAAAAAAAAAAAAAGTCTCAAGATTATTACTCCCTCCATCCTGCTTAACTTGTCTTGTTTTCATTTTCGGACCGTTCCACCCGACTTGTCTTGTTTCTAAAAAAGGAAAATAATTACTACACAACCTGCCATTTTTTCTTTGTGGGGCCTACCAGTTTACACACAATCACCCACCTATCTACACGCAACCAACCACTCATCTTAATCTCCGTATCGAAAAGAAACAAAACAAGTCGGGCGGGACGGAGGGAGTACTTTAAAGAGGTTTAACGGTAACTAAGAGACTTATCTTCCTAATAAGCTTGTTTTGTTATACATTTTCTCAATATGGTAGATTCGTGCCCACCAAAAGGAACCGGAGAATGAAAGAAATTGGAAGAGAAGTTCAGTCGTTAATTCGAGGTCTGATTAGTAAAAGGGTCGACGCAAGAAAGGCAGGTGAAGGTAGTCAAGAGGACTTATTAGGCATACTTTTGGAGTCTAACTTCCAAGAAATCAAGGAAGGTGGTAAGAAGAGCTCCGGTATGACGATGGATGAAGTAGTAGAGGAGTGCAAGCTTTTCTACTTTGCCGGGCAGGAGACCACCTCGGCGCTGCTTGTTTGGACATTGATGTTACTCAGTAGATTTCAAGATTGGCAAGTAAGAGCCAGAGAAGAGATTCTGCACGTCATTGGCGAACGAAAACCGGACTTCGAAGGTCTAAACCAGCTCAAGATTGTAAGTAGTTTCTAATCTAACATGCTATGAACTTCTGTTCTTGAAAAAAGTACTCCCTCGGTCCTATTTAAACCGACTCGCTTCCTTTTCGAATCGTTCTAATAGTACTGTCATGTTTCCTTATTTGGTAAAAAACACTGTACATTAAAAAATGAGGTGGGTCCCTCATCTTCACATTCTTATACTTTTTTTTCCAGAAGTTTATCTCTCATATGATTTTGTTCCTCTCTGAATTCGTAAAATTTTCATTTTTTAACTTTTTTGGAAACTTTATATTTTTTCTTTAAACTAATTCATTCTTTTCTATCAATCATTCCTCGAAAACTGTGTGAATTTTTTAATACAATTAAAATGTACATCTAAATAAAGGTTTTTAAGTTTCGTGTCGAAAAGAAATGAAACGGTTTAAATGGGACGGAGGGAGTATTGTTTCCACAATCTTGATAATCTTGATCTCAGGTAACAATGATTCTCTATGAGGTGATGAGATTATATCCGCCATTTATATCTCTCGGCCGGAGAGTCACGGAAGAAACCAAGTTAGGTAAATACACGTTACCGGAGGGAGTTCAGCTGACACTACCAATTCTCCTACTTCATCACAACCCGAACATTTGGGGCGACGATGCTATGGAGTTCAATCCACAGAGATTCAATGAAGGAGTGGCAAAGGCGCAGAAGGGTTCCGGTATATTCTTCCCGTTCGGGTGGGGACCTCGGATTTGTGTTGGACAAATGTTTACCATGCTGGAGGCAAAAACTGTGCTGGCTTTGCTTCTGAGAAGCTTCTCCTTTGAGCTTTCGCCTTCGTATACGCATGCTCCGCTCAGTATGATGACTACTAAACCTCAGCATGGTGCTCACTTAATCCTTCGCAAGCTCTAGATTCTGAGTACTCTTGAGACGGAGGTTGGAGTTTGGTGGAAGTAATTTATGTGATGGTAGTATTGAAGTTAGTAGTGATGCAGTTCTTGTATTTGTGATGCCAATGAAATAAGCATTTGATGTGCATGTATGTTCGGATCTAGATGCATGTGTTTTTTGTTCCATAATATTAGATAATGAGTCTATTTGTATTTACATTAGCTATCCCTCCCTCTCCATCTCCCTCCATCTCCATCTCTCTCCTTAACCCTCTCTCTCTCTCTTGCTCTTGCTCTTTCCATCTAGATCTCTCCCGCTCCCTCTTGCTTTCTCTCTTGAATCATGAACTTTATCTTTAAAATTAAACATTATCTAAAAAACAAAGAGAAAATATCGATTTTGGTCCTTTAACGTGACTTATGTTCGATTTTGGTCTTCTAATATGACAGTGTCCAATTTTGGTCCTATAACTTTATAAAGTGCGATTTTGGTTCTCTAATGTGACAATGACCGTTTTTGGTCCTATAAAAGTGTTAGATTTTGGTCCGAAGTATTCGATTTTGGTTCTCTAATAGAAATTGTCAAAGGCTTGTAATTTTACACTTCGTCAAATGACTAAAATAAGCTATTTCATAAAGTTTCAAGATTAAAAAAAAATAGTATTTTTATTATTAAAACGAGTTCAATTTTGGCTATGCAATGTAGTTTCTAATTATTTTGGGGTCTTGTAATTTTAAAATTATTTATTTTTTGTCTCAAAACTTTTTAAAATGTCTTATTTTAGTTCATGTGTCTTTTTCTGATCGATAATTTCTGTCGTATAATCGAAATCGTACACTTTATAAAGTAGACACACTATAAAATTATATGACCAAAATCGGACATTATCACACTAAATGACCGAATGGGACAAAAGCTATGTTAGAGGAACACCAATTGATATTTTCTCCAAAAACAAAACTAAAATTAGCAGAGATTGCAACTTTAATTTGTAGTGATGAATTCTAAGCGTCTTTTTGTCTTATTTGCTCCAAGAGTTCTAGAAACTCTCCTTACTCCACACAATTAAGCTGTTTGGATTTGTGTCCACGAAACAGAGCAAGCCACTATTGAGCCTAATCTCACAGAAAGATTCTCATTTTTTGTACTTTTACAACCCTTCTTTTCTGGGTTTGTCATCTTTGCAGTTTTTTCTTGGATTACGTGTAAGACGATCGCAACAGTCCAAATCCCTCGATGCAGTCCAAGAAATTCAGAAACCAACCTTACCAGGTAACAATTCCTTTAAAGGGCTTCAAATTGAGGATAGAGATAGAACAAAAATGGAAGTTGTGTATCAAATTCTTGCTTCTGGGTTGGCGTTAGTGGTGCTGATTTACACATGGAAGATAGTGGATTCGATGTACATCAAGCCGAAGAGGCTGGAGAAGGCACTGAGGAAGCAGGGGTTTAAGGGTAATCCGTACAAGTTGGTGTATGGTGACTTGAAGGAGATGAAACAGTGGGCGATGGAAGCGAGGGCCAAACCCATCAATCTTGATGATGATATCAAGACCAGAGTTTCTCCCACTTTTGTTAGAACTGTTCAGAAATATGGTATGTTGGTTTTCTACTACCTTAAAAGAGTAATCTTTTTTTTGAAAATCTTGGATGATTAGTTGAGGGTTTTATTGATCTCTTTAAATGCTAATGTTACAATATGTAGAAAAAAGAAATTCAAGACTTGTAGATTGATTGGGTGAAAGTATCGAATTGCTTTCTTTAGAATTTGATTGAACAAGTTTCCCATATATATGTTCATGATTTTGGATGATTACTTGAGGGTTTGATTGATATCTTTGATGCTGAAGTTAGTAACAAAAAAATAAATAATAATAATAATAATAATAATAATAATAAAAATCAAGTTTGTAGATTGATTAGATGAAAGTAGGTACTATATGTTAGAATGGTAAGATTTCTTGAATTAAGATAACAAGGTATGCAGAGCATCAAACTGATGTTTTTTCTTGTTTTCTTAGGAAATGAGTCATTTGTTTGGTTAGGGCCGAGGCCGCAGGTTGTCCTGACCGATCCCGACCTAGTTAAGGAGGTGCTAACCAAGAGTAATCTATACCTCAAGAGGAAGCGGCAAGGAGTAGGAGTTGCAAGCTATGAGAAAGAGAAATGGGCCAAGCATAGGAAGATCATCAACCCTGCTTTCCATCTTGAGAAATTGAAGGTTTTTTTCTGCTGCAAAATCTTGTTTTATCCGCTCCCGTAATGTGAATTTCGTGAGCTAAGTTTGTATTTTTCGCAGCTCATGATTCCGGCTTTCTGTTTGAGTTGTGTGGAAGTTATGCAAAAATGGGAAAAGGGTCTTTCTCCCGAGGGGTCGTGTGAGGTGGACGTGTGGCCTTATCTGCAGAGTATAACTGCAGATGCGATATCAAGAACGGCGTTCGGTAGCAACTACCAAGAAGGGAGAAAGGTATTTGAACTTCAGAGAGAACAGGTTGAACACCTCATGCAGGGTGTCCGCTCTGTCTATATCCCAGGATGGAGGTAATAACATGTACTCCCTCCGTCCCAATTATCTTATCCACCTTCCAAAAATGACAAATTATTACGCACAACTTTTTTGTGGGACCCACAACTTTACACAACTCTACACAACTAACAACTCTCTTTAAAAACCGCACAAAATGCAAAGTGGACAAGATAATTGGGACGGATGAATCATTGACAAAGATAGTTCAAATAAGCTTGTTTTGAGACACGTTTTCTCAATTGTTGTAGATTTGTGCCCACCAAAAGGAATCAGAGAATGAAAGAAATCGGAAGAGAAGTTAAGTCATTAATCTGCGGTCTGATTAGTAAAAGGGTGGATGCAAGCAAAGGAGGTGAAGGTAGTCATGAGGACTTATTAGGCTTACTGTTGGAGTCCAATCTGCAAGAAATGAAGGAACACGGTAACAAAAGTTCGGGGATGACGATTGATGAAGTTGTGGATGAGTGCAAGCTGTTCTACTTTGCTGGGCAGGAAACCACTTCAGTACTGCTTGTTTGGACATTGATTTTACTGTGTAGATATCCGGAGTGGCAAGTAAGAGCCAGAGAAGAGATTTTACACCTCTTTGGTAACCGAAAACCGGATTTTGAAGGCTTATACCAGCTCAAAATTGTAAGTATTTTATAAAGTATAAGAGAGTATATCATAAATTATGAGAGGTGGATAAATAATGAAGTAGGAGAGAAAAGATGTGTGAGAGTAGATGATCAAATATAGGAGAGAAGATGATAAAATACGAGAAAGTAGGAGAGAGAAGATGATAAAGTAAGATTAAGAGAGATGATGATAATTATTTTGTCAAATTGGGAAGTGAGCCAGAAATAGCGGGACGTCCATTTCGGAAAAGTGAACCAAAAATAGTAGGACGGAGGTAATAACATATTATGAACTTCTATTCTTGAAATTACTTATTTTCACGATCTTGATAATCTTGATAACAGGTGACGATGATTTTCTACGAGGTGTTGAGATTATATCCGCCGTTAGCATTTCTTGGCCGTAGAGTTAGTGAAGAAAGCAAGTTAGGGAAATACACTTTACCGAAGGGAGTTCAGCTATCACTGCCGACTGTCATACTTCATCACGACCCGAAGATTTGGGGGGACGATGCTACGGAGTTCAATCCTCTGAGGTTCAGCGAAGGAGTGACGAAGGCACAGAAGGGTCCGGGTATATTCTTCCCGTTTGGGTGGGGACCTCGGATTTGTGTTGGGCAAATGTTTGCAATGCTTGAGGCAAAAGCTGTGCTGGCTTTGCTTCTGAGAAGCTTCTCCTTTGAGCTTTCGCCTTCGTATACGCATGCTCCGGTCAATATGATTACTACTCAACCTCAACATGGTGCTCACTTAATCCTGTACAAGCTTTAGATTTTGACTACTCTATGGCTTTGTTTATATGTGTATGTATTTTGTTGTAGCATGCTGAGAATCAGATAGTGATGCTTATGATCACAGTTCTTACATTTGATGCAGTGTAAAAGTACTGTGCTTGTATGTGCAGAAATGCAATAGCGAAGAACCTTTTGTATCTTCATCTTGTGAAGTACTCCCTCCGTGCCGTTAAATAGCAGTATACCTTTTCGATTGTTCTGTTGAAGTTGTTTATTTATTTTATTTTATTTGGGTAATTTATTAGATTTTTTTTTTTTTGAGGGACCATAATTTTAAACAACTCTACACGCATCAACTACTTTTCTTAATAATCGCGTCGAAAAAAAATTGGATTATTTCAATAAGAAAGAGGGAATATTTTTTAGTTCCAAAACTCTCATTTTGCTGGAAAAAGAACAAAAAGTGCAGGGTTCACATATACTATGTTGAAGTTAACTAATTAGTTAATGATTCTTCATGTGCAGCCAATATTATGGAGATAATTTGTGGGTATTCGTGCAATTTTGGTCCTTTAATGTGGTCTTAGTCCGATTTTGATCCTATAATGTGGCGGTGATCGATTTTGGTCTTATAATTTTATAATGCTCGATTTTGGTCCTCCAATATAGCAATGTTCGATTTTGGCCCTGTAACGTCATAATGTGTTGGATTTTGCTCCTAGAACTTTACGAAATGTCCCATTTTTGTCCCTCGATAGAAATTGTCGAACATAAAAACACATGTGAATTTTACACTTCGTCAAATAACTAAAATAAACCATTTTGTAAAGTTTTATGACAATATATATATATATATATATATATGGAGTGGATCATGTGAGAACTTGCACTTAACATGACAACTGCGAATCATGCATAATCCTTATACTCCCTCCGTCCCGCTAATTCTGTCCCAGTTGACTTCGGCACGGAGATTAAGAAATTTTAGTTTAGTGTGTATTTTATGAGTTTTAATTGTATAAAGAAATTGACACAGTTTTTGAAGAGTGGTTGGTGGAAAGAAATGAGAATTATCCAAATTTTTGCAAGGCTAGTAAAAGACAATCGATTTTTATTTTTTATATTTTTTTTATATTGTATTTGAAGAAAAATAATCTAAAGTTTTCAAAAAGATAAAAATCATAATTTTGTGAGTTTGGAGCGGAACTTAATCGAGTGGGAGATAGATTTTTGAAGAGAGAGAGTATAAGAATGTGGGGGTTGAGTAGTGAGTAAGGGGGACCCACTTCATTTTATGTTTAAAAGTAATTTTTACTATTTTAGGAAAGAGAACAGTAATAGCGGGACAACCCGATTAGGCAAGTAGGACAGTAATAGCGGGACGGAGGGAGTATAATTTATGCATAATCATTATATATTTTATGCAAAAAATATATAATTTTACATTTTTGCATAAATTATATAAGAATTATGCATGGTTCGCAGTTATCACGTTAAGTGTGAGTTCTTACCAGATCCTCTCTCTCTCTCTCTCTCTCTCTATATATATATATATATATATTATTAAATCGACAATTTATGTTGGAGGATCGGAATCGTACAGTTTGTAAAATTATAATACTAAAATCGGACGAAATATAAAGTTTCCGAATCAAAATTGAACATTGTTATATTAGAGGACCAAAATCGAACATTATATAAAGTTATAAGACCAAAATTAAACCAAAATCCAATAGAAACAACATTAGAAGACCATAATTAATATTTTCTATAAAATAAATATTTGATTTGCTGGGTATGTCAAATCTTGGTACCTTTATGTTTTTTGTTTTAGTTCATGTGTCTTTTTCTGATCGATAATTTATATCACATGATCGGAATCTTACATTTTGTAAAAATTATAAGACCAAAATTAGACACATTATTAAGTCATAAGATCAAAATCAAACACTATAATTGTAGTACCAAAATCAAATATTGTCACTTTAAAGGACCAAAATAGGACAGAAGCCACATTAGTAGATCTGATTGATATTTTCTCCAAAAACAAAACTAAAATTAGTAAAGATTGCAACTTTATTTGTAGTGATGAATATCTAAGCGTCCTTTTGTCTTATTTGCTCCAAGAGTTCTAGAAACTCTCCTTACTCAACACCGCTGATTTGTGTCCACGAAACAGAGCAAGCCATTCTTGAGCCTTATCTCACTATGAGATCCGCACTTCTCCTACTTTTGCAACCTTTCTTTTTCTGGGTTTGTCATCTTTGCAAATTTTTCTTGGATTACGTGTAAGACGATCACAACAGTCCAAATCCCTCGATGCAGTCCAAGAAATTCAGAAACCGACCTTACCAAGTAGCAATTCCATTAAAGGGCTTCAAATTGAGGATAGAGATAGAACAAAAATGGAAGTTGTGTATCAAGTTCTTGCTTCTGGGTTGGCGTTAGTGGTGCTGATTTACACATGGAAGATAGTGGATTCGATGTACATCAAGCCGAAGAGGCTGGAGAAGGCACTGAGGAAGCAGGGGTTTAAGGGTAATCCGTACAAGTTGGTGTACGGTGACTTGAAGGAGATGAGACAGTGGACGATGGAAGCGAGGGCCAAACCCATCAATCTTGATGATGATATCAAGACCAGAGTTTCTCCCACTTTTGTTAGAACTGTTCAGAAATATGGTATGTTGGTTTTCTACTACCTTAAAAGAGTAATCTTTTTTTTGAAAATCTTGGATGATTGGTTGAGGGTTTGATTGATCTCTTTAAATGCTAATGTTACAATATGTAGAAAAAAGAAATTCAATACTTGTAGATTGATTGATTGATATCTTTGATGCTGAAGTTAGTAAATAGAAAAAAAAAAAAAAAATATATATATATATATATATATATATGAACGCACTAATTAAAATTATCAAGTTTGTAGATTGATTAGATGAACGTAAGTATTAAATTGATTTGTCCCTCATCCCATGTATGTTTCACAGAATGGTAAGATTTTCTTGAATCAAGATAAGAAGATATGCAGAGCATCAAACTGATGTTTTTCTTGTTTTCTTAGGAAATGAGTCATTTGTTTGGTTAGGGCCGAGGCCGCAGGTTGTCCTGACCGATCCCGACCTAGTTAAGGAGGTGCTAACCAAGAGTAATCTATACCTGAAGCCGGTGAACAGGAATCCGCTAGCGAATTTGCTCGCACTAGGAGTTGCAAGCTATGAGAAGGAGAAATGGTTCAAGCACAGGAAAATCATTAACCCTGCTTTCCATCTTGAGAAATTAAAGGTTTTTTTTCTGCTGCGAAATCTTGTTTTATCCGCTCCCGTAATGTGAATGTACTGAGATAAATCTGTGTTTTCGCAGCTCATGATTCCGGCTTTCTGTTTGAGTTGTGAGGAAGTTATGCAAAAATGGGAAAAGGGTCTCTCTCCCGAGGGGTCGTGTGAGGTGGACGTATGGCCTTATCTGCAGAGTATAACTGCAGATGCGATATCAAGAACGGCGTTCGGTAGCAACTACCAAGAAGGGAGAAAGATATTTGAACTTCAGAGAGAACAGGCTGAATACCTCATGCAGGTTGTCCGCTCTGTATATATCCCGGGATGGAGGTAATAACACGTTCTCCCTCCGTCTCAATTATCTTGTCCACTTTCCAAAAATGGCAAATTATTAAACACTATTTTTTGTGGGACCCACATCTTTACACAACTAACAGCTCTCTTTAAAACCGCACAAAAAGCAAAATGGACAAGATAATTGGAACGGATGAATCATGGACAAAGATAGTTCAAATAAGCTTGTTTTGAGACACGTTTTCTCAATTGTTGTAGATTTGTGCCTACCAAAAGGAATCAGAGAATGAAAGAAATAGGAAGAGAAGTTAAGTCATTAATCTGCGGTATGATTAGTAAAAGGGTGGATGCAAGCAAAGGAGGTGAAGGTAGTCATGAGGACTTATTAGGCATACTGTTGGAGTCCAATTTGCAAGAAATGAAGGAAGGCGGTAAGAAGAGCTCCGGAATGACGATTGATGAAGTAGTAGAGGAGTGCAAGCTGTTCTACTTTGCCGGGCAGGAAACCACTTCAGTACTGCTTGTTTGGACTTTGATTTTACTGTGTAGATATCCGGAGTGGCAAGTAAGAGCCAGAGAAGAGATTTTACACCTCTTTGGTAACCGAAAACTGGATTTTGAAGGCTTAAACCAGCTCAAAATTGTAAGTATTTTATAATATACTACATCCGTTTCATTATTTTTGGCTCACTTCTTTTTCATACGGAAATTAAGAGAGTAGATGATAGAGTATGAGAGATGAGTAGATGATAAAGTAGGAGAGAGAAGAGCAAGAGATAAGATGAGTGAGAATAGATGATAAAGTAAGAAAGAGAAGATGTTAATTATTTTGCCAAAAATAGTGGGAAAGAGGTAGTAACGTATTATGACTTCTTCTATTCTTGAAATTACTTGTTTTCTCGATCTTGATAATCTTGATAACAGGTGACGATGATTTTCTATGAGGTGTTGAGATTATATCCACCGGTGGTATTTCTTGACCGAAGAGTTAGCGAAGAAACCAAATTAGGGAAATACACTTTCCCTGAGGGAGTTCAGCTATCACTGCCAATTGTCATACTTCATCATGATCCGAAGATTTGGGGGGACGATGCTACGGAGTTCAATCCACAGAGGTTCAGCGAAGGAGTGGCGAAGGCACAGAAGGGTCCGGGTATATTCTTCCCGTTCGGGTGGGGACCTCGGATTTGTGTTGGGCAAATTTTTGCGATGCTGGAGGCAAAAGCTGTGCTGGCTTTGCTTCTGAGAAGCTTCTCTTTTGAGCTTTCGCCTTCGTATACGCATGCTCCGGTCAATATGATTACTACTCAACCTCAGCATGGGGCTCACTTAATCCTGCACAAGCTCTAGATTTTGGCTTCCCTCTGGCTCTGTTTTATGTGTATTGTATGTGGAGAAATGCAATAAGGAAGAACTTTTTGTATCTTCATTTCTTAAGTATTTTCCGTCCCCCTAAAATAGTCTATTATACACTTTTCAGACTGTTCTATTGAAGGTTTCTAGTATTTTTTTTTTGACAAATTATTATAAAAATCTTTTTGAGGGAATCTACAACTTTACATAACTCTATAAACATTAAAATTGGTGTGTATTTCAATGGGATCCGGATTGGGATGGAGAAGAGTTTTTTTTTATTTTAGTTCCAAGACCTTTACCCCAAGAACAAAAATTGCAGGGGTTCAGACATATACTGTGTTGGAGTTAACTAATTAGTTAATGATTCTTCATGTGTAGACAAGATTATGGAGAAAATTTGTGGGTATTTGTGCTTCAAATGAAATAAATGAGAAAATACTGACTTGGGTCCTCTAATGTGGTCTTTGTCCTATTTTTATCTTTTAGTGTGGTGATGTCCGATTTTGGTTCATAATTTTATATAGTATCCGATTTTGGTCCTCTAATATAACAGTATTCGATTTTGATCCTGTAACTTTATAATGTGTTAGATTTTGGTCTTATTAACTTTGTAAAGTGTCCCATTTTTTTTACCTCTGATAAAAATTATCGAATATGAAAAGGCGTGCGAGTTTCACACTTCCTCAAATGGCTAAAATTAGTCATTTTATAAAGTTTCATGACAAAAAAAAAACATTTTTATTATTAAACCGAGTTCAATTTTGGTTCTGCAATATAGTTTGTAACTATTTTTTTAAGTCTTGTAACTTTTAAAACTGTTTTTTTTATCCCGATACTTTATAAAATGACTTATTTAAGTCATACGGTGAAGAGTGTATTCAGTCGTCTTCATCTGTTTGACAATTTCTATTGGAGGATCAAAATCGTACACTTTGTAAAGGTATAGGACTAAAATCGGACGTATTATAAAGTTCAAGGATCAAATCGAACACTGCTATATTAGACTACCAAAATTGAATACTATATAAAATTATAGGAGTAAAATTAATCACTATCTCACCAAAATTGATATTTTTTTAGAAATAAATATTGATTTGTAGGTATGACAAATCTTTGTACCTGTATGTTTCTTTAGACATAGAGAATATCATGTATATTATATTTGAAGTAGGTTATCCTGCCACACAAGAATCAGAACAAAACCAAACAGAACGGAACAGAACAAATTTCTCTCTCTGTCTCTCTCTTACTCATTACCAAATCCAAACTAACACCATTTCTTCAGTCTCCAATTTCTTTTCCTTCAAGAAAATCAAGGCCGCTTACAGTGAAGTATGATAGTCATCTAAAGATCAGCGAGAATGGCGGATCATTGGTTGGAAGAAATCATAATCAACATTCTCCAAAGACTGCCGGTGAAAACCCTCCTCCGCTGCACCGCCGTCTCCAAATCATGGTACTCTCTCATCAACACCCCTCATTTCATCTCATCCCACTTGAAGTTTTGCAAAAAGATTGCTCCTTTACTTCTAATCAGGCGTTGCATCACGAATTCTGAGCTATATAATTTGTATTCTGACACTAAATCATTTCCTCTCCACGCAACTTTTGAATTCCCATTCAAAAGCATGAACTCTTTCTTCACAATTGTGGGTAGTTGTAATGGATTATTGTGCCTCTCCGATGATCGAGTTTATTTCATCAACACCATTATTCTGTGGAACCCATGTATTAAAAAGTCAGTTCTTCTTCCAAAACCTAACATGATTTATAATCCATACGGTTCTTTCACGCAATGCCTCGGATTCGGGTTTGATCGTGTTGGTAATGACTACAAGGTTGTAAGAATAACTTATACTGATCTTGCTATTCATCCACAAATCGAGTTTACAAGGTGAGTAGTGGTGTGTGGCGCGATATGAGCCACTTGGGACTCGAACATATCGTGTATAATCGCTCTCGCCATGTCTATCTCAATGGGGCTTCACACTGGATTGCTCGAGAAATCGATTCCCATGATTTGATTCTGTTGTTTGATATGTCTCGTGAGGTTTTTAGGACGATTATGTTGCCTATTTGTCTTGTGAGTGATCCGTCGAGAAGTCATGAATTGGTTGTCTATAATGACTCTCTTGCTCTTGTTCTTTCGGGAGGAGAATCTCCGTGTTGTGTGTGGGTGATGGGAGAGTACGGAGTTGAGAAATCTTGGACTAAGAAGTTTTGCTTGGATTCGAACGTCGGGAGTGGATTTGTAAGGCCATTGTGGATGAGAAAAGAAGGTGGAGTTGTGGGTGTTAGGAAGGAGGATGGTTGTTTAGTTTGTTATGATGAGAAAGGTGAAGAAGTTGAGGATCTTGGAGTTCGTGGCTCGGGATCAAATTCGTATCGACGCTCTCTCCATGTGGATAGTTACATGATCAGTTTGGTTCTTTTGGAGAAGGGTAGGTCTGTTTCTGATGCTGATACCAGAAAGAATTTACCAGTACTGCAGACCGGTGATCGCGCTGAGAAGTGTTTGATATCATAATCTTGAAGTATGGTGAAGACGGATAGTAATGTGTGTGAATCAAATTCAATAACTTTATGGAGAGAGAAGGGTGGTGCAGCAAAGGGCTAATGAAGATCAGCCTATGGTTAAGTAGTTACCATTTTGACTGAAATTTGTTGGCCTAGTTTCATTTGCTTTGATGAATAGTAGTAGTATTTGTTGTGGACGAGTTTGAATTCAAGATTCTTTTACTTGGTTAACTATTTAATTACTCCGTCCGTGTTGTGTAACTTGTTTTGTTTTTCTTTTTGGATTGTTCCGCTTGACTTATCTTGTTTCTTTAAATGGAAAATAATTACTACAGAAATTCCAAATTTTTCTTTGTGGGCCCTATCTGTCTACACACAACCAACCGTTCTTCTTAATCTCCGTCCCGAAAAGAAACAAAACAAATCGGACGGGACGGAGAGGGTACTTATTAAGTGGCAAAAAGGGATTAATAGCGACTAATCCCTCTATGATTTTACTTAGTTGTAAATCACTCCTTATGATTTCAGATGGTGTATTCAACCGCCTTATGGTTTACACTGATGTACTATATATCTCCTTATGGTTTCAGGCAGGTGTGAATTCCTTCCTATGATTCCACGCAAGTGTTATCTAGCCTTCTTGTGATTTGCAAAGAAGTGCAATCTACCCCGTTTACTCTAAGGTGATAAAATACACGTATTCAGTTGCCTCATGTTTAAAAGGTTTTATCTTAATATTTATGATACTATCCTAGTATAGTACTTCTTCTGTCCCATTTAACATGACATGTTTTCCTTTTAGGGACGTCCCACTTAAAATGACATGTTTCCTTAAAAGGAAATAACTTTTAAAATATTACTAAATTATCTCTTACTTTTTTATTTTTCTCTTCTAGTTTTTCATTTATCTCAACTAAATTATCGCGCAGAAAAAAAGATTATCATTTTAAATGGAACGGAGAGAGTATATTATATGTTCAAGGTATTTTTGTCTTTCAAGCTGAAATTAAGGTGAAATAATACGCAGGAAGTATTGTGCAATGAAATAAAAACCACAAAGAGGTTTATTGCACATTTTTAAAGCATACGCATAATTTACAATTACACCTTTTCGAAACTACAATGGGTTTCTATGCAAAATGTCAAGAGTGATTTGGTTCAAATAGAATGATTTTGTTGGAGTCTAATGTAAAATGTAATAACAAAAAAGGGACGTAATAAAGAGGAGAAAACACCTCCGACGTGGCGGCTTCTCCGTTGGCGCTGCAAAATCTCACATTCTATCCACAAACTCAACACTCTTGCGTCGTCTTCCATCACAAAATCATCCTATCATTTCTTGATTCCCCGCCAACCATCATCTCCTTCCTTAATTCAGCAATACAGAGGAGCAAGATCAAATCTTTATGGGTTTTTCATCACTCCCTCAAGTTTGAAATCTGAGTTGCAGAAAATGGGCGCACTCTCCGTGCAAGCCCATCTCATCAAGACGCAATCTTTTTTGCTCTTCCAACCGCTTCCCTTCTTCCCATTCCTCCCCATCACAGGTATCAAGCTTTATTATTCATTCTTGATTTTCAATTTATATATTTTGAATCATCTTGATTGAAGCTTATTATTATATTATTACCAGAGCCCATTTTTCAGAGGTCAGTTTCTCATTAAACACTTCGTTAAACTCAACCAATCTCGCCCAACCAAGAATCGCGCCGGTAATTCTTTTCGATCAAATTCAATTAATATATTTTCATGGGGTTTTGCTAACAAATCGTGGGAACGTTTTGAATTTCGATGATTGGATTCGAAGGAGTTGTAATTTCGCCGAGATGCGTCTTCCCACTGACTGAAGAGAACGTCGAGAAGGTTCTAGAAGACGTACGGCCGGGGCTAATGGCCGACGGCGGCAACGTAGTCCTCCACGAAATCGACGGTCTTGTCGTAATCCTGAAGCTCCAAGGCGCGTGCGGCTCATGCCCGAGCTCAACGATGACGCTCAAAATGGGAATCGAAACTCGCCTCCGCGACAAGATCCCAGAAATCGAATCGGTCGAGCAGATCGTAGATACAGAAACCGGCCTCGAGTTGAACGAAGAGAATGTGGAGAAGGTTAGGAAAAAAAAAGACAAGATTTTCTTTACTTTTGTAAGAAGAAAGATTAATGAATGAATTTGGTTTTGCAGATATTGTCGGAGATTAGGCCTTACTTAGCCGGAACGGGTGGCGGAGAATTGGAGCTTGTTCGGATTGAGGATTATGTTGTAAGAGTACGGCTTTCCGGACCGGCGGCCGGCGTGATGACGGTGCGTGTAGCGTTGACGCAGAAGTTGAGAGAGAAGATACCGGTTATTGCAGCAGTTCAGTTGGTAGAGTAAGAGAGTTTGTAAGAAACGGATTTAATATATTAAATCTTCATTTAATATTTATTAGAGTAATAATTTCGATTAAATAATTTTTTTACGATTTTGATTTTGTTTAATGGATTAAAATAATAATCTCGTTAAATAAATATTTTTTTAATTTTAAAATTATTATTTTAAAGAAATTTAACTTTAATATTTTCTCGCTTTAAATAAGCACCTAAATACTAATTAACTCATAATTAAGCTAAAATGGAGGCTAAACGCAGATCCTTAAATTTGACAAAATTCAAGGAAAAGCAAATTTGACAAAAATCGTAGAATGGTAGGATCAGACCCATCTCAAATCTCCCGCCTCCTCAAATTATGCGTCGAAAAGCGTTCTCTTTCGGTAGCCCACCAGCTCCACTCGATCATTACAACCAACGGCTGGTCGAATATCAAGTTTGTATCGAACCATCTCATGAATGCTTACGTTAAATTATGCAGATTGGGGACTGCTCTCAAGGTGTTCGACAAAATGCCTGAGAGAAATGTGATGTCTTATAACATCTTGATTGGAGCATACATACAGAATGGGGAACTTGGTGCGGCGGTTAAGGTGTTTGACAAAATGGGTGAGAGGAATTCGGCTACGTGGAACGCGGTTATAACCGGGATGATCAAGAACGAGATGAACGAAGAGGGGTTGAGATTGTTCGGTGAAATGCATACGAATGGATTTGCTTCCGACGCGTATACGTTAGGGAGTGTGTTGAGAGGGTGTGCAGGGTTGAAGGATTTGATTAAGGGGAAGCAAGTGCATGGTTATGGTGTAAAATTAGGGTTGGAGTTTGATTTAGTTGTTGGAAACTCAATGGCTCATATGTATATGAAGTGTAGTTCTTTGAGTGAAGCAGAAAGAGTGATTCGATCGATGCCGCTTCGTAATGTCATTCTTTGCAATACTCTCATCGCCGGCCTTGTCCAGAACGGCCATCCTTCATCCGCACTCGAAACGTACTACTTGATGAAAAGATCCGGTTTCCAACCCGACGATATAACCTTCGTGAGTGCGGTCACTTCGTGTTCTGAGCTTTCAACTCTCGGACAAGGCCAGCAGATTCATGCTGAGGTTATAAAATCCGGAGCGAATTCGGATGCTGCAGTCATTACTTCATTAATTAGTATGTACTCAAAGTGTGGTTGCTTGGATGATGCAGTGAGAGTTTTTGAGGAGAGAGAAGGTAAAAATGATGGAGTTTTGTTGTCTTCCATGGTTTCTGCTTATGGGTTTCATGGTAGAGGAGATGAGGCTGTAAAGCTTTTTGAAAGTATGGATCTTGATGGAGTAAAAGCCAAGAAAGTCACTTTCTTGAGTGTGTTGTATTCGTGCAGTCATTGTGGGTTGAAAGATAAAGGGCTTGAGATTTTCAACTTGATGGTCAAGAAATATGGATTAGAACCAGAAGTGAAACACTATACTTGTGTCGTAGATCTTCTCGGTCGAGCAGGGTGTATCGAAGAAGCAGAGCGTTTCATCCGATCGATGAAGGTGAAACCCGATTTCGTAACGTGGAAGACATTGTTGTCCGCATGTAGAGTTCATAAGAATGCGGCTATGGCGAGTAGAGTAGCGGAAGAGATCTCGAAAATCGAGCCGAGGGATTCGGGTTCTTACGCACTTCTTTTGAATATCGAAGCTAGTGGTGATAGATGGGAGGAAGTGTCAAAGATTAGGAAGGAGATGAGGAGGATGATGGTGAAGAAAGAGCCAGGGATTAGTTGGTATGAACTCAAGAACAGGATCCACTATTTCATAACAAATGATGAATCTCACCCACAATTTGAAGAAATCAATTCATACTTGAAAGGATTGATGGATGAATTGAAATCACATGGCTACACACCATGTTTAAGTTCTTCATTTCATGATATGGAGATGGAGGAGAAGGAGAATAACTTGGCTCACCATAGTGAGAAGATGGCTGTTGCCTTTGCTCTGATGAACGGCCCGGATGGCGCGCCGATACGGATAATCAAGAATCTGCGCGTATGCAATGACTGCCACGTGGCTATGAAGTACATATCAATGGTTAGAAAGAAAGAAATCATCTTGAGGGATTCAAGTAGGTTTCACCATTTCAAGAATGGTTCTTGTTCATGTGGAGACTACTGGTAAAGCCGTCCCATAGATTTAATTCAGTATACATTTTCGGGTTGTTTCATTGTAATAGTCAGTTGTCTTTTTTGGTAAATTATTACAAATATTTTTTGAGGGACCCACAGCTTTATACAACTCTGCACGCATTAACTCCCCCTAAAAACCGCGCCAAAAGAAAATAAACCAAATCTATAGGACGGGGAGTACATAAATTCATCTTGAGGGGATTCAAATAGGTTTCACCATTTCACGAATGGTGGTTGTTCTTGCGGAGACTATTGGTAAGCTTCTACCATAGATTTAGTAAAATTACAACTTTTCTTGGAGTTGTACCTCTGAAATAGTCAAATTTCCTATTTTGACAAATTATTACAAATATTTTTTAGCTTACCCACGACTTTATACAACTCCTACACACATCAACAATTCTCCTTAAAGCCGCTGGCTAAACCCCAAAAAAGTGGACTAATTCTATGGGACGGAGGGAGTACAAAAATTCATCACAAGAAGAAGCAATTGAACAAACAAATACGGCATAATCAGTTTTTTTAACAAATTATTACAAACACTTTTTGAGGGGACCCACAACTTTATACAACTTCACACACATCAACAGTTCTTAAAAACTGCGCCGAAAAAAGGTGGACTAAATCTATGGGACGGAGGGAGTACAAAATTCATCACAAGAAGAAGCAATTGAACAAACAAATACGGCAGAATCAAAGTTAGAAAAGTTCATCACAAGGAGCATCAAAGAATTATTCCAATTATCCAGCCTATATTCACATCATTCTGATTAGGCCTGCCCCTAAACCACCAATTCACAAATGAAAATAGCAGCACACACTGAATCAAACTGTACAGGGGAAAGAAATCTCAGCAAAAGAGTTTGTGGGTCATAGACTCTTACTTGCGTAGTCGGATCGATAGCTCCAAACTCCGCTCGCCTCAAATCAACGAAGAAGTTCAAGAACTGGGACAGCCAACACGAGTTGTCGAATCCTTTTCCGCTGCCTTATGATCCCGGAAGAGCGCGATCGTCCATGTCCCCGAAAGAATTCCAGCTAACAAGATCAATAAACTTCACCCAAAGAAAGGCCTAAAGCCTAAAGAGAAGTATAAGATAAGAATGAGATCTAAAAAGGAGAAAAGAAAAGGAATTACATTTGGCTTGAAAACAAAACCTAACATGCATCAGCCAATCTTGGATTGCTCCGTATTTTAATCGAAAGAAGCAAGACGGTTAAATCTTCTTGGGGATATATGCGTTTCATCGTCGGATGAGGCTGGAGAAGTAGCTTCAGCAAGAGACTCGAGCATGGCTACCACTTCGGAGGAGTCGTCTAGATAATACTTCGCTTTACTCGGTTTTTGACCGACCGTGCAGGCAAATACTTCGGTATTATACGAAAGTATTTTTCTAGACACGGCAGTGCCGATTAGTTCAAACATATCCTCATCCGATCGGTCATCACCAATGCATAGCACAAAATCGGCTTGTTCTCCTCTCTCCGTCATTGATGTGAAAATCTTTTCCGCAACTACGCCTTTGCTAACACCCTAAATCGACAAAAATACCCGCAAATCTTAATTCCATCATACTTGATTGCAAACTAATTGAAGAAAAGTGGGGAAAGCGATTGAAGAGCAAGAAGATAAGTTGACATGCCTGAGGTTTGACTTCTACGATAAACTGTCCGCTCTTGACGGCAACTGGTTCGTTTGCCAAGACGCTCTCCAAATGATCGAGCATTTCCTTTGCTTGAGAATAACCGAATCCAGGGTCGGCATCGTGATAATGCCAAACTAAGGCACTTTCTTTCCTCTCGATTCCGGAACCATCCGTAGCCTCGGTATATGATTTCATAACAGGTTCAGCCATCTGCATCCAACCAAAATCAGAACCCTGGCCGTAATCTTCCCATTCTTCATTTTGCGGCCACCTACAAAATTGATCATTCAAGATGCAAACAGATAGTAAGAAAATGCTAATATATCAAAAAATGGAAAAAGCGGATGAGCGGAATATCCTGATGAGTAAATCCATTACAACTTCAAATACTCAGACACAAGATCTTAGCATCCACTAGGGACTTACTCGAAGAGTACGTAAATTATCAATTAGATTAGAAGAAAGGCTTATAATAACAGAACTTAGGGAGTTCAAAAGTGGTTTCTTTCCGACCACCGATTAAAACCATTTTCAACATTAACGTGCATTAATCATATGGTCTTTGTTAATATACGGAAAGATCTTCATCTTTTTTCTAGCAATCAGAAATTTTATACATGTACTTCTACTTGATGGTAAAAGTTAATTTGCTAGATTTGATACGGCCTTTGTGATTATGGCATCCCCGTAGTGATCCATTCAGGAGAGCTAAGCAGATGTTTCACATTAAGATCAGAGATATATAACTTGCAAATTGCGATAGAATATGTCAAAAAAACTTGCAATAAAATAGCTAAAATCGAAGAGAGAAGACGAATTAGGTGAATACCTTACGAAGTAGCCATGTTCTGCAGCAAGCCCTAGTTTCTTGCAAGGATTAAACCACTCGGTTAAGCTATCCCTCCCTCTCCCACTCACCATAAACACGACATTTTGCGGATCTGCACACAGACTGTTCAGAAGAGAGAGAATCTGCGGACTTGGAGTCTTTATAATCAAATTTTGAGGCATCAATGTGCCGTCATAATCCAAAAGTATAGCCCTGTTTTTCGCCCTACAGTACGCATTCACGATATCATCACTCGAAAGTTTTCTAAAATTTGGATCCAATGCCACCACCCGAAACCCGAAGCCAAGACCGATTCCCCAGCATCTCTTCCGGAAATGATCGGCGCAACTTCTTTCCATATCTTGCAAGAAGCTTCTAGACCAAAAGGCAACGTCGTGAGTGCTAACGTATCGATAGTGCTTCTCATGCCGTAACTCCTTCTCCGATTCGGACATCGATATAGATTCATTCATTGCCTCGGCTGTCGATTCAACGTTCCATGGGTTGACACGAATTGCACCGCTCAGCGAAGGAGAGCACCCGATGAACTCCGATACCACTAGCATGCTCTTCTTAGGTCCGCTTATAACGGGCCCAATATCCCCACCGGTAATGCCTTGCCTCGAAATTATATATTCATAAGGAGTAAGATTCATCCCGTCCCTTACAGCTGTCACCACGACGCATTCGGCAATGCTGTAATAAGCCATTCTTTCACTGATTGACAACGAACGGTGAATAAAAACTATGGGTTCGTATCCAGGTCCGCCGAATTCCTTATTAATTCTATTGCAGCTTTCCTCTATTTCAGCTTGTATTTCATCCATATGTATCCCTTCAACCCTGGCTGGATTTGCAATTTGCACGAGCACTGCCTTTCCCTGCCATTTCGGATGCTCCTTCAGCATGTGCTCCATAGCTAAAAGCTTCAGGTTGATGCCTTTGAATACGTCCATATCATCGACTCCAAGCAACACCGTTTTACCTTCAAACTGATGCTTTAGCTCCTCAGCCTTTACTCTTTTATCCGCTTGTCTAATTACATTCTCAAGATGGCCGACATGTATCCCAACTGGCATGATCTTTATTCCAATTGTCCTTCCGTAATAATCCAACCCTATGTAACCTCTCTTTGACTGATACTCTATGCCCAACATCCGACTGCAGCAAGAGAGAAAATGACGAGCGTAATCGAATGTGTGAAAACCGATTAGGTCAGAGTTGAGTAGGGCCTTTAGGATTTCTTCTCTAACGGGAAGTGATCTGTATATCTCGGACGAGGGGAAGGGACTGTGAAGGAAAAACCCCATTCTTAAACGGACAAATCGCCTCCTCAAAAACGTCGGTAGAACCATCAAGTGATAATCATGTATCCAGACAAAATCATCTTCGGGATTAAGTACCTCAATTACTTTCTGTGAGAACAATTTATTGGCAGAGACGTATGCTTCCCATTGGGACCGGTCGAATCTACCACCATGATCAGGTGAAAACGGCAGCATGTAATGGAAAAGTGGCCATAAATGTTTCTTGCAAAAACCATGATAGTAACTTGCCAAAAGACTTGGAGGCAAAAAGGCTGGAACACATTTAAATTTCTCCAAGATATAATTGGCCACATCATCCTGCTCAATCGGATCAACATCAACGGGTAAGCAACCAACATACAGCACTTCCATGTCCACTGGCAAACCATCCTTAACCCGTAAAAGCAAAGAATCCTCATTCCAACTAAAATTCCAACCCTTATTGTCCGGCCTTCGCTTGGCCCTTAAAGGAAGGGTGTTTGCTACTATGATCATACGATCACCAGCCACCGAAGATGGATTTTCAGATGTAACACTATTAGCTTGTTCATCGTCGAACTCAGCAATATTACCCGGTACTGTCATTACTCGAGGGAATCGCTTCCGCTCCTTCTCCCTACCCATTACTGGGAAATTCCCAGATGCTAAATCCAAAAGATTTGTATAAGATCTTGACATCATCTTGACCAAATTCTCCTTACTTCACCCAACAAGTTAAAGTAAATCTTCTCAAAATCGCAACCCCAAAACTGAAATCCCTCACACACACACACTATCAAGACTGTTCCCAGTCACCTGCAATCGAGAAAAAAAAAATCACTGTTCTATAGATACAACAACATTCCATTACGATATACCAGTCCAATCAGAAGTCCCTCGTTTCAATCAAGAAACAAAGAATGTGAAAATCGCATCTAATCAAACAGAAACTAATGCAGATAAACACAAACAAAAACTCATTTTAAGCAGAACCAAGAAAAACAAATTCTCGGAAGAAATCACAACACACAATTCATTAGAACCCTAGCCTATAGGAATTTGTAAACTGACCCACTAGAAATTGGGGGTTGTAGCTTACCTCTGCGATTGCAATTGAGCAGTAATTTTTGTCCGTTGAGAAGAAGAGTCAAACTTGAGCCAAGAATTGAGACTGGGATTCTAGGGTTTGACGCAAACAAACCCAACCCAACGAACCCGAAAAATATTGATAATAATCTGGGTTTCGATACACTTAATTTTCGCTTGGGTTTATAAAATGACTCGACGATCGCCAACGGGAAGTCATGGATATGAATATTCAAGAGAATAATAATCAATTAATTTTTATTAGGTGAATTGGATAGAATAATACTGTCTGAGAAACAAAACGTGCCAACAAATAAAAGAATCACTAACCTCACCCGCACTACACAGCTCACAGGCAGCCCAATCATAACAATAAAAGAATATTACAAAATCAAGAATAAAGAAAAAAAAAGATATGACATTTTATCTATAGATTTTTGAGATCTAAATCTAAATACAAATTAATGAGATTCCAACCTAATACATTGTTAGTTATTAGATGCGTTTGAGGTCACTAATAAGTTTATTACTATGAGTTATACAAAATAACATTAGCTGGAGATGGTGTAAGAAATTTGAACAAATCGTTATTGACTGAAAATCAACTAATGCATTTATATTCGATTAAAAGCCTACATAAAAAGCAACTTGTAATTCTACCAAAAAAAACTTAGGGATCGTACGTTAATTGAGAAGATTTTGAAATTAGGAATGAGCATAAATCTCAAATAGAATGTTGAATTAAGATTCTGAAATCGTGTCAATTTTTTTTATATATAAAACCTTTATAATTTGATTTGTTTTCATCAAAGCTCACATCTAGTTATCATTTCAGAAATCTAAAAGAATGATATATGCTCGAGTTTGATCTCAACTGTGAATCAAATACACTAGATTGGCTTAAGCTCGATTAGTAATATATAATAAAAATAAAGTACTAAATCGCACCATCTCATTTCATTAATTCATTTTTTCTTTTCGACTTCTTTCACTCTATTAGTCTACTTTTTTTTCAACTTAAAATATCTTGTAATATAATCTAACAAACCTTGTTATTTTACATATAATTAATAATTTTTTTAATGTCTCAATCGAAAAGAAATTGAACAGTGAAATGGGACGGAATGAGTATTCCTAAATTAAAAATAGGAATTTTTACCCTTTAAATTTTTAAGCATTGAGTTTAAAATGTTACGTAGAGATGGGTGAAATTATCATTTCCCTAAAAAGAAAGAGGATAATGTTTTTGCCAGCCGACTTTGGAATAGAACCGAGCTGGCGATATCCCGTGAGACACCACGCGCCCTTCGCGTGCTATATGGGGATGCGACACGTGTCATTTGTTGGGCCGACGTTAGCGCGTCAATCATGGGCCCACCGGGTAGACCGTGGGCTTGTTGCGTCACCGCTGACGAAGCTTCAACCAGAACATGACCCGGCCCACTTATTATGTGGGCTTTATCCTTCAAAACTAACAGCCCATCGGCCCATAATTCTGACTTGGTTTGTCTCATAATTTTCTTATACTAATTTCGTCCTGCCCGATTTATCTTGTTTATTTTTTATACGAGAATTAAGATAAATTATTAATTGTGTGTAGGTAAGTGAATTTCAGAAAAAAAACTGAGTTTGAATAGTAATTATTTTTCATTTTATGAAATATGACAAGTCGAGTGGAACAATTCGTAAAAAAAAAAAAAAAAAAAAAAAGTCAAGCAGGATGGAGAATACTTATTAGTATATTGAAATTGCATTATGGGACCTACTACAGTAAAAACTCTATAATTTAATACTCGATAAATTAATAATCTTTCTAAGATAATATTTTTTTTCGGTCCCGACTCGGGCAGTGTAAAAAATCATCAAAATCAATAAGATAATAAGATAATAATTTTCAGAAAACTTCAATGTAAATATATGGTCCCATCGAAATCATAAATTAATAATCAATTAAATTACCAGAAGACTAATATAATTTTTTAAAATATGATTCTAGTGTTGACTGATTCTTTTCTATAACTTAAATCTAATTATTTTCTCATTATCTATATATAGTATATACTATTATCATTATACATTGAATATCTTTTAATAAAAATACAATAAACTTAATTTTATTGTTTCTAAATAGTCAAACGATTCATT
The DNA here is from genome assembly GCA_028984105.1 of Lavandula angustifolia. Classification (NCBI taxonomy): domain Eukaryota; kingdom Viridiplantae; phylum Streptophyta; class Magnoliopsida; order Lamiales; family Lamiaceae; genus Lavandula; species Lavandula angustifolia. Next base: position 14,038,023 of record CM054814.1, read on the forward strand.
GTATTAAAACAATGAACTTAATTTATTGTTCCTAAATGTAGTCAAATGATTCATTATACTTTTTACGGTTCATTGTTTTAAGAGGTTAACTATACATTCTACTTCGTTCAGGTCGAAAACTCTCTTTAAATTAATAAATATTAATTTATAGATACATTAATATCAAGATAATAAAATCTCACAGTCCCAATTATATTAATTTAGAGAGGTTTTACTGTATATATCGATTTCGTATGTTGTTTTAGTATATTGTACTTTCACAGTCTATCTGACATATTTTTGTATTGAGTTTTTGGTATATCTTGTTTTTCCATGATATATCAGGCATACTTTCTCCATCCCATTCATACTATCTTGTACAATATATTGGTTTGTCTCACTGGTATTGTCTTTTTTCTATAAAAGGAAATAAAAAAATATTATAAATCACAAAAAGTCATGTTGACCAACATCATTTACACTCAAAGTCAAGTTTCTTAAACTGCATGACGAAATCTTATAGTACAATAAATATGAATGGGATCGATGGAGTACTCCCTTCGTCCCATTGAAGTTCTCCAGTATTCATTTTCGGACCGTCCCATTAAAGTTGTCCAATTTTCTTTTTTCGCAAATTATTACACACACGTTAGTTGAGGGACCCGCAATTTTATAAAACTCAAAACACAAAAAACAACTCTCCTTAAAAACGTGCCGAAAGAAAGTGGACAACTTCGGTTAAACGGAGGGAGTTACGATTATCTCATATTATCGGTATTCATCATGATACCTTTGTATTGCTTATATATTGAATTTTCAGTATTCATAAGTACAATGCTTTAAAATATATATTATCACATATCTTAAATACAATATCGTAGAAAATTATGGCATACCAAAAATTTTTGTATTTTCTTAATATATATCCAATTTTCAATATTTTATTGAATTCACCAAATTCCTTTGAGAGAATAGAATTCACTAAAGTGTGAGGGCATTTGGGTTGAAAAGAAGATTCTGTTTTATTGTTCCAAGATAATAAAAGTTTAATCTTCAGGATGGCAACGTAAATTGTTCCAAAAAATGCATCAATTGCGATAAAATAGGAAGTAATAATCCAATTTCTCACATGTTTAGACAATTTTGACAAACTTTCTCAAGAGAGTAAATGAAATGCACCCCAAGAATCTAGCAAAATCCCCTAACATCACTCTCCAAATTCTCCACCACCTCAACTATAATCCCCCACTTTCTATCATTTTCCGCCGCCCGAAAACCCCCTCTCTTCCGAAAATCATCAACCGATTGAACGGCGATGGCTGGGTACAGGGGCGAAGAGGAATACGATTATCTCTTCAAGCTAGTGTTGATCGGCGATTCGGGCGTTGGGAAAACCAATCTTTTGTCGAGATTCACCAAGAACGAGTTCAATCTCGAGTCGAAATCTACTATAGGCGTTGAATTTGCGACTCGGAGTATTAAAGTTGATGGGAAAGTCGTCAAGGCTCAGATTTGGGATACCGCCGGTCAAGAAAGGTCGCTCCTTTTTCTTCTCTGTCTTTTTTATGATTCGGAAGTGCAATTCCTGCTTTTACTAGTTAGGATTTTATTTGGGATTTTAGATTTTTATAGGGTTTATCGTGTCGTTGTTTATTTGTTGATGTTGTGATCCTTTTAATGCCGGCCTGCAAAAAATTTCAATTCACATGTGCTGAGCTTCTGAATGATATTCTTGCTTATGTTGTGTGTGTGTGTGTGTGTGTGTGTGTGTGTGTGTGTGAGAGAGAGAAAGGAGAGAGAGAGAGAGAGAGAGAGAGAGAGAGAGAGAGAGAGAGGGAGGGAGGGAGGTTGGGCATGTATGATTGAACATGGTGTCCATTTGGGTGGGTTTTTTAGAGAGAGAGAGAGAGAGAGAGAGAGAGAGAGAGAGAGAGGGAGGGAGGGAGGGAGGGAGGTTGGACCTGTATGATTGAACATGGTGTCCATTTGGGAGGGAGGGATGTATGATTGAACATGGTGTCCATTTGGGAGAGAGAGAGAGAGAGAGAGAGAGAGAGAGAGAGAGAACATGATGGACTAATCACTAATGAAAACATTCAACCGATGTAGTTCTTTATCATATGCTATTATCTGATCTTTTGGCGGATTGTTTTCGAGTCTCTAATATCATTGTTTTCATTGCTATAATTTTCTTCATGTGGTTAAATTACATGGAGTATGTATGTGCTTGTATACACACAAACGTGGCGTTACTAACTTTTTGCCCCTTCTTCGTTCTTCTTTCAAATTGGACCTAACTTTTGTTCAGATGCTATAACCTCTATTATGCTTGCAATCTTCTGCGGTAGACCGCAGAAAAACGAACTTTCTTGTTAGATTCTGTTGATGTGTCTGGTTTTACTTTGTTCTTGCATATAAAGAGTACTTACTAGAGAAGATTTGTTTAGCTAAATTTTTGTCGTATTAGGATTTAGTAATTTGGCTACCATGCTTGAGGCCTTTCATATTGCCCGATGTTTTCTACATCTTTTACTAGCTGTGCTGGCAACTTTCGATATTTGCCCCATCTTTCACTGCATCTATTTACAGATTACAAACTTAATGCGAAATAGAGCATCTCGTATCGATGCTTAGTTCATGGCCATGTTTGATTGTGGTTTTATGATTATTATATCCAATCACCTTCGTAATGGATATGTTTGATGCATTTAATATTTGTTTTAGTAGGATGCTTAAACATTTGCCTTTTGCTCCTATTCGTGTTTTAACTTTGTTTCACTCTGTTTCCTGTTCCAAAGGTATCGCGCCATTACTAGTGCTTACTACCGAGGAGCAGTTGGTGCATTGCTTCTATACGATGTCACTCGACATTCTACTTTCGAGAACGTTCTAAGATGGCTCAACGAACTCCGAGACCACACCGACCCAAACATCGTGGTCATGCTCATTGGCAACAAAGCCGATCTTCGCCATCTTAGAGCCGTTTCAACCGAGGATGGCCTAGAATTAGCCGAGAGGGAGTCTCTCTACTTCATGGAGACTTCCGCTTTGGAAGCAACCAATGTACAGACCGCGTTCACCGAAGCCCTCACTCGTATCCACCAAGTTGTGAGTAGGAAGGCGGTTGAGGGTGGCAATGAAGCTTCCTCTGTTCCGTCCAAAGGGGAAACGATCAATGTGAAGAACGATGCTTCTGCTTGGAAAAAACTCGCGTGCTGCTCGAGCTAGGGCAAGCTCAGAAGGGTAACTATTAAAACTTACATATCTTTTTGTTCGTCATCGTAAATTTGATTGAAGCAAGAGAAATCGATAGTTTTATATCGTTATAGTGCAAAGACAAAGGTCAGTTTTAGCATGCTTTAGGACAATGGCTTGGGGGATTTTAGTTACAATATCTTCTTCGTGTGTCTTTCGTCGTTTTTTTTTGCAAATTACGGGTTTCGTGTTGATTGCGGGTGAAGGTTTTGTGTTTTTTACATGAACTATTCTCTATGATTCTTTTGCAGAAATACACTTTGGATGTTGACTTGAAAATTGTCAAATTTTTACTTATTATCTAAGCGAGATTATTATTTTATCGGGGTTTAACTGTGTTAGGATGTTGACTTGAAAATTGTCAAATTCCTTGTAAGAATGAAGACTTTTAGCAACGGATTATGGCATGTAAAATTGATGTGGGATATTCTGCAGAAAGAAAGGGGCCAATAAAATAATTTCTCTGCATATCTTTACAGTGATGAAAGGGGAAAAAGAACAATATTAACTTGTGAATGCATGAACCATTTTGGATTATAGACCTAGCCGGTGCCGCCGTCGTACGGCCTCTCCATCCTATACCGCCGGAAAACGAGGGCGGAGTCCGGTAGGTCACCGAGATCACCGAAAAGCAATTCATCCTCTTCTTCGATAAGCACCGACGACTCCACGTCGGTGTGAGACCCCCACGCGGGGCCCACTAAGGTCATCCCGTCCATGACGGTGGACCCCACGTTGCATAGCCAGCCGAACTCTCCGGCCAGCTCGGTGAACTCTGGCTCGATGTCCGGCTGGTCGGAGAAGGCGGTCGGAGGAGAGGTGGTGGTGTCGGAGGAGTAAGTGGTGGATGATTTGGTCGCGGCGGGGGATGGAGGATTGTGGTTGTGGTTGTGATGGTGGTGGTTCTTGGTGGTGGCGGTGGGGTGGGGGTGGTTGTGCTCGGCGGCGTAGGTGATGAGGAGGGTGGTGGGATCGAGGCGGCTCCGCTCGACTTGTTTTCTAGCTGGGCATCCTTTTGAACTACTGCACTTGTAATATCCCCTACACCATGCAAAACAATCACATAATTAACGATAAAGTAAGCAAAAGAGGCAACATTATTAAAGCATACAAACATTGTCCTATTCTAATCCTACCCAATACGAGTACAAGTTTGTGCTATAAAGTTAAAAAATTACTCCCTCCGTCCCATTATTTCTTTCTAGTTTTTTTTTCTGGCACGAGAATTAAGAAATTTTATTTTGGTGTTTATTTTATGAATTTAATTGTATTAAGAAATAAGTTCAGTTTTCGGTAAGTTCTTGATAGGAATGAATGAGAATTCATCCATATTCTATTAAAGCATAGTTGATGTCATTGATATATATTTTTATTTGTTATTCACATTGTAATTGAAAAAATAATTTATCAAAAAAAATAATCACTAAGTTTAGAACGGAACAAAATTATATGATATAAAGACTTTTAAAGAGAGAGTAAGTATGTGGCGTGGGTAGTAAATAAGGAAGAGTTCACTTTATTTTAAAATTAAAAAAATTAATTTTTTCCATTTTTAAAACATGATAAAAAAGGGACTACCAATTAAGAAAACAAGACATAAATAATGGAATCGAAAAAAAATTATTTAATATTTCAAAAATTATAAAATTTTCTCGCTATAATTCATAATCTTGGATCAACCCGTAATCATATCTGTCCTTAGAATCAACTTATGTGTGCTATGTTTCGAGCACATGAAATGCGAGTGTAATTTTTGAGAATTTTATATTCGAAGAAAGCGAGTGGGAGGGATGAAATAGAAAGTTCAACTACAAAGCCAAATTCAATCTTAGCCGCCTCTAATAACTAATAATCTATTCCTTCAATTAATTTTTTTTAATAAAATTAAAATCCCACCACCTACTCCCTCCCTCCGCCGGCAACTACAGCTCTTCATTCATATCATATAATTTTTCTTTTAAAATGATTTTATGATCGAAATTAAATCTAAAAAATTTAAATTAAAGTTACCTTGGATAAGGCGAGCCCTTAATCGGCTTTTGGCCGTACTTCCGCCACGACCAAGAATCCGGCGGCGGATACACCTCCGATTTACTCCGGGAGCCGTCGCCGTCGCGGATTGGCACCGTCACTACTCTCTTATGAGCGCCCCTCCTACTCCAAGAATTTAAACAAATTAATTAATAATTATTCAACATAAATTTCAAGATTCTTTCTTGTTGAATCGATCAAACCATACCTTTTTTTGCGAGAAGGGGCATAGGCTTCTTCAGCAGCTTCATCGCCGGAAATTGGTGAATCAGCCGTGTTCTCCGGCGGAGGAGTGGTGGTGGTGGAATCCTCATCGTGTTCATGATCAAACCTACCCCCCATTTTCTTCCACTATATGTGTATGTACACACGAGTATATGTGTGCATGTATATATATGTACGGCTTGCTTGAGAGAAGAGGTGGTGGAGGTGGAGGAGGTGGAGGTGGAGGCGGCGGTGGTGGAGGGATCGGCCGGAGAGAGTTGGGGGGAAGGTGGTGTAATTTATGAGCTTAGGATTTTAATATGCGAGGGATCAGGTTGACAGATTGGCATAAGAGAGTAATTATGTTTATTAATTAATGACGTGCAACCCAATCACTAAATACTAATTTTTTGACAATTTCTTGTATCATTTAATTAATTTTAATACTATATTTTCTTGTTGAGGGTCCAGTGCCCACTTGTAATAATTTATTTAGTAATACAAATTTGCCATGACATTATGTCATGTCAATCGGTCAATTTTTATATGCTGGAATTGAAGAATACAACATTTTCTTAATTCGGGTACTAAAATTGAATTATGGAGATAGTATTTAGTCAAGGATTGTATATGTCTACTTTCTTTTTTCGTCTGTTTGTGTCTAATTAAATTTTTCACTAACTTTAATACGTCTAATTAATGTGAGAATTTAGAAAAAGATTACTTTATCCAACTTTACTAATAACAAATACAATTATGTCTTTAACTTTTTAGTAATTTATTTTAATTTACTAATATTCCAATACCAATATTTATCTAACTTTCATATCATTAAATATTTTCTTAATATGTGTGGAAAAACAAATAGACATATACATTCGGAATGGAGGGAGTAACATTTATGTGAACTTTATAAATGGTAATTTACTAGAAATAAAATATTTCGTTTTTGAATAACATGCACCTCTTCGTACATAATTGCTGAATATTGGTCATGTCACATCCTTACCAAATCCTAAATCCTAATTAATGCAAAGATTTATTAATTGAAACAATATAGACTTTATCAAGAAAAAAATAGCTTTCCTGTTGTAATTGTATTATTTGAAGAATAAATGAATCAATTAAATCTCCGCGTTCAAGTGGGGAAATTCCTTGTTAATCCATTTATTATTATAAAAATAGTCATAATTAATATTTCTCTCTTTTTTCTATTTTTTCTTGGTTTTTGGCCGAAATGGAAAAATTTAGTAATTGGGCAGACAACTCGGACCCCAAAGTGATAATTTTATATATTTGATTATACTTTTTATATGATTATAAAAAGGCACTTATATATAAAATATTTAGAATAACTACCTTGCACACTTGGTCATTTATTTATTAATAGTAAGTTTCTATTTCTATTATTTTCTTAATGACAATAGACATCTATATGGGAAAGGTCGAAACGACCGCGTCCCACTCCGCGTTATGCTCCAGATGGGAGGAAGAAGTCTTATTATTGGCTGAATCTATAAATTATTATCATTGGAATAAAATAACATCAATAAAAAAAACTCAAAATCAACCCATCGCAATGATTCAGATTAGTTGAGTTTAATTTGAGTGTGACACTGAATTCTACTCTCTGTCCCACTATTTGTGGCCATATTTTTTTCGCTACGTGAATTAAGACAATATGTAATAAAATATGAGAGAGAGATATGAGAGAGAAGATGCGTATGATAAAATGAGAGTAGGAAAAAAAATGATAAATCAGGAGAGAGAATATAATAAAATAAGTGAGAGAGTAGGAATGAGAATATGATAAAGTATGAGAGAAAATATAAGAAAATATGAAAGATGATGATAATTATTTACTAAACTAGAAAAGTGACAATTTTTAATAGGACATCACAATCGAAAAAGGTGGTCACTTATAGAGGGATGGAGAGAGTACTATTTAAAAAAGTTTATTCATTACTACCTCTCGTCCCGTTATTCTTGTCTTAATTTCTTTCGCCGATTGTCCCGCTAATCTTGTCTTCGTCCCGAAAAAAAATTATTTGTGAACCACAATCAATCTAAACGATAGACCCATCACTTTTATACTCTCTCCGTCCCGCTATTCTTGTCTTAGTTTCCTTTTTCGGTTGTCCAATTATTTTTATCTTCATCCGGAAAAGTAAAGTAATTTATAGTTCACAATCAGTTTAAACAGTAGATTCCACCACTTTAGTATATTTTTACCCACTTTGTTAAACTCTGCGACAAACAGAACTAAAACAAAAATAGTGGAACGGGCGAGTACATTTCTACCCACTTCAATATACTTCTATCCATTTTCTAAAACTCTGACCGAACACAACTAAGACAAGAATAATCGGACGGAGGGAGTATATTATTGTAAGAAGGAAGACAATAATAAAGCAAGAATAGAGAATGACACTCTTCATTGCAAGAAGAGTTAAAAGCTGCTAAAAGACTAACAATCTGTAGTATTTCTAACTGTCTGAAGCAAGTTTTATATACAGTTCTGCTTATGATGCAAGCAAGAACCAATTAATCAGACAAGCAAGCCGAGCATTTACATATAATTGGACAATAATAATCCTTGCATTTACTCCTTGTTAGAGATGGCTTCTGGTAGTTTGAACGTGGGAGGCTTGTCCGCGCCTCTCCGTGAGTACTCCCTCCATATACGAGCAGCTGCAGCTGCTCGTGCCGCCCTCTCTCTCACTTCTTCCTCTGCAAGAAAGAGAAAACTCAGTGAGTGTACAAAATAAGATAAACTTCATTAGTGAAAACAAAGGCTATGAATTCGCACCTTTACTTTCGTAGTCTTTTGGGTTCCCCCAAAGGTTGCTCCAATAAGTTGGAGTCTTGTCTGAATCTTTCTGCTTCATCATCCTCACTTTAGCTTGTTCCTGCAAGAAATCGGGTGCTTTCTCAGACCGGATCATGAAATTTGCTGTAATAAGATAGTTATCAGAAAGATATGAAACATTTGAGATTAAAGAATGTAAGAATTCTTAATTACCAAGACTTTAGATTGCCTCTTTTCCCATCTAATGCTAGCCTGCACAATCAAGAGTGCAGTTAAATCTCGATAAAGTAATATTCGATAGAGTAATAATTTTGCTTAGATAATACTACCTCTGTCCCGCTATTACTGTCTTACTTTCCCAAAATGGACGGTCCATTATTTATGTCTCAATTTGGAAAAATAATTATCATCCTCTTTCCTATTTTGTCTTCTTTCTCCTACTTTTTCTTACTCTATCATTTTTTTTTCTCATACTTACTCTCATTCATCACCTCTCTCCTACTTTATCATCTACATATCTCTCATATTTTATCATTTAATATCTAAATTTTCGTGCCGAAAAGAAGTGAGACATAAATAGTGGAACGGAGGTAGTGATTTTTTGCGGTCTCGATATGGGTCAATGCACTAAAATAATATTCGATAAAGTAACAACATCGTGAAATGAATATATTTTTTATGAATCCTAAAGTTATTACTTTATCGAGGTATACCTGTAATTAATAGTTAAAAATAAAACTAAATATAGGTAGAAGCGTATCGCCCATTAGAATACTGCAGAGGTACGATGAAAGGAAGTCTTAATTACCATCCGAAAGAAGACGACTACGGATCTTGAGCCCATTCCCGAGAGCATGAACGCGACACGGAAGCATTATTACACTTAGAGATGGCAATTGGACCTGGACCCGTCGGACCCGAGGCCTGCCGCCCGCGATGGGGCGGGTAATACCGGCACCCGTAGAAGTACGGGGCGGGTCCGGACCCAACCCGCGTGGGTCCGGGACGGATCCGGGTCCAATTTCTCTACCCGTCCCACCCCACCCAAAGACCGTTTGGACCCGCATTACTAATTTTTTTTATTAATTTTATTATGTAATCTTACTTTATGTTATTTGAATTTTCTTATTCTTCAATTTATACTTTTAGATACTAATAGCTGACAACTATAATAAGAAAATTCAAACAAAAAGGTTTCCACTAATGAAAATTAATAATTAAAAAATAAATAATCCAAAATTAGCAATTGAAATGGCACCAACGGGTCTCAGGGTCGGGTAGATCCGCCCGTGCGGGTCCGGGGTTGGTTATGAGTTTCGGACCCGTACAAGTCTAGGTCCGGATCCGGATCTCGAAGTCGAACTTGCGGGGCGGGTCCGGTACTATACTACCCGGCCCAGACCCGCAAAATTGCCATCTCTAATTACACTTGTAAATTCGCTACTCGGGAAGAACATAAGCATTGCGCGGTTAATCACGCGTATTCTTACATTTACTCTTTCCACTCTCCGCATTTCGTCTTCCAGCAGTGATAGCTGAGCAGCAGAAGTCCAATAAATGTGTAATAGACTAGGTCTATTAGATAGATTCTATGATGAAATTGAAGAACAAATTGTAATAATTCAACTGATTATGAATGAGATGAACACGAACAGGAGAGATGAGAGATCGAGAGAGAATAAGTTTAAAGGTAAAGAGAAAGAAGAAGAGAGTTAAGAAAATAATTCATTGCATAAAAACTAATTAGTTCTCATGACCGGGTATTTATAACCCAACTAAAACATAAACCCTAATTTAATATTAACCTAAAACGTACTAAGGAAATAATAAACATAATAAGGAAATACTTATATTTAGCCATAGCCACGTGGAAGGATCGGGTCCGACCACGCATGTATCCATTCCACAGATCTAACCGTTCAGCCACTTTCGTTCTTAACCATCGGATCACCCTCAAGATGATCGACGGTATTGAGTTTGTCACTCACATCGTAAAATATCTCTTCATTATTCTTATCCTCATTCCATTTCTTCTTTCGACTGTGTATACACAGTAAACCCTCATTCCCTTCTTCCAATTCTGAGTCGATCTTTGTTGTAAGGAGGTTGTTGATTGTCAGATCCATTTGGGTCATGACAAAATGCAATCAACTGGGCTGTAATGAAGATCTACCAGTCAATAACCGATCAGTTTAGACATAACTTTGAATGTAATAATCTCTTTCAATTTGATGCAATTATCAATGGAGTATTCTTTCAAGCGGAATGGATTACAAGTGAGGGAGAAGTAGGCTAAACTTACCAGCTATCCACTGCTTGTTGAACCGAGTCACGTATCCCGGACTGGCAATAAGCTCTGGCTCTTCCAAAGTCTTCTTCAATGGCGAATACATCCGACCAAACATTGGCACAGTTCTTGCAACCTAAGCAACGAAAGACCAAAAACGAAAGGCGGTCAATTCACAAGTACATAATGTCAAAGAAAAAGGATGAGACTAAAGACTTTACCTATGCAGCTAAACTCATCAACGAATACGTGATCCTTTGGACTTGAATCGTCGAAAAACGGATTGGTTGCAGTGAGAGCATATCCATGGATTTCATCGTAAACCATTCTCTGCACAGGATCACTGAGAATCTAAACAAAAAAAGGTCATTTCCAAGCCATCTATATATACAGTTAAACCTCTTTAAAGTAATAACATTCAGACCGAGAAAAAATATTCATTTAACGAGGTTATTATTTTATCGAACATTATTTTGGTCTATTAACACAAGTCGGTACTGAAAGAAATTATTCTCTAAGCGAGGTTATTATTCCATCGAATATTACTTTATTGAGGTTTAACTGTAGTATAATCAATGAATCCACCAAATGGGATTTGCTTACTTCGTAGATCTCATTAATGAACATGCAGAAATTTGTGGTCTCCGGATCATCGCCACTCAAATCCGGATGGCAAGCTTTCATGCAGTTGTAATAGGCTTTCTTTATCTGTTCTGGTGTGGCATCCGGAAGCTGGAACAAAATTGAAAATCAAAATTACTAATCATCATCTTATCTAGTTTAATACACTTTAAAAACCGACAACATATAGTATAATTGATATTTCTACCTCTGCGTAAGTAGTTGATCTAGAGTTATCTAATGTGAAATTCCCGTTTGGGTCGATTTAAATTAATAATAATAATAAGAAAGATCAATAGATAGCAAGCTCAACCATTAACATCATCACTGACAAAGTCATTACACAATATTCCTTGATCATATTATTCTTGATTTTTCTAATGATGGAGATATAATCCAATAGATAAACCACAGTAAAATTGGAAAATTAAGAGGAATCCAGTCATGATTGTTGAATGGTTAACTTGAATCTAGGGTTTGTTGAAGAGAATTTAGAGAACAGAGAATGTTATTTCTAAAAATTGGAAGGATTACATCTTCTGGTTTAACTACAGCTATTTATACTAATACAAACAAGTAAACTACTTAACCGCCTAAGAAACGTGTTCAAGTAAAACATGTCTTCTAGTTTATTCGTCAACCGTTCGATTAAGTTGTGCGCCATCGGACGGCTGCGACTTATTCCGAGTTATTATCACTATCAGCCATTAGATCAAGTCATGCGCCATCGGACGGCTGTGTTTTATTCAATAGGATAAGTAGTTATAACGGTTTTGAAACCGTCTTCTTCATCACGGCAGTCTCTCTTCAACTGCTCTGATTCAGCTTTGCATCTAGCATCTTTTCGCATTTTCTGGAAACATCCAGAATCACTGATTAAGAATCCGAACAATGATTAAGAAAAGGAATAACTTTTAGCTAGGGCTAAAAAGTTGAGATATTAATGTTTTACCAGACCCAAAACAGAGTAATAATCATCTGCAACATCCTCGTACGATGCCGATTCCTGATAGGCAGCCTTGATTCTCCCAATTCCTTTCCTTCTTCCTCCATAGCTGCTCCATCTCACACTGTTCTTACCAATAATGGGACTTCTGTTTCTCGGACTAGAACTGTTTAACGGGTTCTGAAATTTGAGTGCATCTGTGCAAACTGGCGACAGTAACTGAGCCATATGCAAGAAAGATTAAACAATCCCAAGAAATAATTAGAGCAAGAATGTATCTTGAAGGCTAGAAATTGATCAAATTTAGATATTTTGGCGGTACGTAATGGAATGAAAAATAAAAAAATAAAAAAATTGGTGTTTTCGAATTTGTAGGGAAGGGAAAACAAACGAGTGTGAGAGATGCTGAGATGGCAGAACGGAGGCCATACGCTCGGACAAGAATCTGGAGTGAAGGTGAATCTGGACAAGAAGGCACGTGTCTGGACGTGGGAGGTTCTGCTCACCACGCTTTGTGGATTATGGGTGCACGCTTCCTCTTTTACTCGCCACAATTATAATTGAGTGGAACTTTCAAATATTAATATAGTTAAATCTTGATAAAATAAAAATTATGAAATTAAAAAAAAATATTAATTTAATAAAATTATTATTTTATTAATTATTATTTTAATACAATAATTCATATTAAGATAAAAAAAAATTATTATTTAAATGATATTATTATTCTATCAAATATTACTTTATCAAAATTTAACTGTACTTATTTTTCTAAGCAGCTCCTAAATTCTTACATATAGTATTTAAAAAATGTGGGCTTAGATTTGGGCATATATGTGATGTAGTGGTAAGATTTGTAGGCCTATTGGATCACATTGTTTAATCTGTATTGTTCTTAATATACTTCCTTAGTTTCATTGATTTCGTATCAATTTCTTTTTAAAGTGTTCCACTTAAATAGAAAAATATCAGTGAACCGCAATCATTTAAGCAGGTGACCCCACTATTTTTATATTTTTATACCACTATTTTACTCATTTGCATACACTAGCCAACCTTTATTTTAAAGAATCAGCAACTATAGCCTCTATCTTTGCCCCTTTCGACTTAGTTAATTGAAGTCTAAATCTCAAGTTTTGAGTAAAATATGAATTCCTTTCTAGTGGATAAGTGTGAAATACGAACTATGTATACTGGACTTGCAAAACATTAAATGATACTCTTCTGTCCCAACCCCGTCTTCTTTTCTTTTTCTTTTTATTCCTTCTTGTTTTCAAAATAAAAAAAACAAATTTTTACACTACTTTTTCTTCTCTTTTTTTTTTTGCGTCCACCTCTTTTCACTCTACATCTAACTACAGAAAAGAAATGGAAGCCACTTATTTCCGTGGGGAGGGAGTAGTAGTTACTAATTAGTGCCAACTATCTAAAGCAAGAATAAATATGTACGTAATCAATCATGTAGCTTAAGTCAACGGTCAAGACAAATCCAACTATTTACAAACACTTCAACTACTTATCTTTCTCCTATCTATATCAGCATCATTTTCAACTCTGCAGATTCATCCTTTGCTTGGTTCTTAGTATTCAAATATGGATGTTATGATGTGGGCGGTGACGATTTCTTGCTCTGTTGTGGCTCTAATATATTTATGGAAAGTCTTGAATTGGGTGTGGTTTAGGCCCAAAAAGCTCGAGAAGCTTCTCCGGCAGCAGGGCTTCATCGGGAATTCTTACAGGATTCTGCATGGAGATTTCAAGGAGATCAGCAAGATGAGCAGATAAGCCTTGTCCGAACCTATGACTTTCTCAAACGATATTGTGGCGCGAGTTATTCCTATCTACCACAATGCTTGCAAAAACTACGGTACACACATCACTACTTCATACTCCCTCTGTTTCAATTATCTTGTCCACTTTGATTGTGGCGCGGTTTTAAGGAGAATTATTAATTGTGTGTATAGTGGTGTAAAATTGTGGGTCCTACAAAAAAAGTTAAATCTAATAATTTACTAAAAAAAATAAATTGAACAATATATTTGAGATGGATCGAAATGGGAAACGGAAGTACTTGTCAATCTTTCTTGAATAGTAAATGAATTGTGGGTTACTACTATTAGGCGAGAATAGAGTTGTCTGGTTCGGGCCGAAGCCTGCAGTGTTCATCACGGATGCTGAGGTTGTAAGAGAGATCATGTCGAGATACGAGGTTTTTCATAGGCCAGCCAGTCCAGCTGCTAGAACGATCGCAAGAGGATTGACTGCGCACGAGAATGAGAAATGGGCCCAACACAGAAGAGTTATGAATCCCGCCTTCCATCTCGACAAATTAAAGGTACGTGCACCGCCGCACAGATAACATATAGTGTAGTTGGTAATCTCACTTCTGTGTAAGTGGTTGATCTATAGTTGATCTAGTGTTCAATTCGCGTTAGGGTCGATTTAAATTAATAATAAATTAAAGGTATGTGCAACATTTTTTAAGAACACAACATATTTTCCATTTGAAAATTAAACACGCATTTTCACCTGAACATATGATATTCTTTTGCCTTTTTGCGGGAACTGTGTGGGGTTCATGTTTATACAACAGCATATGATTCCGTCATTCTACCTGAGCTGTGCCGATATGTTGAGCAAATGGGACAAGATTGTGGGGAATGAAGGAAGTGCTGAAGTGGACGTGTGGCCTTATCTTAGCGAAATGACGAGCGATGTGATTTCAAGAACTGCTTTTGGGAGCAGCTACAAGGAGGGGAGGAAGATATTCCTGCTTCAGAAAGAGCAAGCTCAGAGATTCATGGAGGCAAGTGTATCGATGTACATACCGGGATGGAGGTTTCTTCCGACGAAAGCTAATAGGAGGATGAGAGAGATTGTGAGGGAAATTGAAACTACGTTGGTCGGAATCATTAACAAAAGAATGGAAGGAGGGGAAGGCAGCACGGATGATTTGTTAGGGTTGCTATTGGAGTCCAATTCCAAAGAGATCAACCAACATGGAGATGCGCCTGGGTTGAGCAGGGAGGAAGTTATCGGAGAGTGCAAAATATTCTACTTCGCGGGACAGGAGACTACTGCGTCTCTGCTGGTTTGGACAATGATCGCGTTGAGCAGGCACGTCGATTGGCAGGCTCGTGCTAGAGATGAGGTTTTGCAAGTCGTGGGACGAGGGAAACCCAACTACCACGAGCTAAACCGACTCAAGATTGTTAGTACTCTCTTTGTTCCGTTATTTGTGTCTCGTTTATTTTTAGCACGAGAATTAAGAAAGTGTAGTATGTGGTGTAGATTGTTTGACTTTTTAGTAGTTAAATTTGACCCACACAATCTTTACATTTTTCTTAAAATGAACCACTTATATTGGGACGCCACAATCGAAAAATGAGTCAAAAATAGTGGGACGAAGGGAGTATAGTATGGTCAGCTTATTATTGATTGATAAGAAACTCACAACCGCTATCTGATGTGTGCAGGTGAACATGATCCTACACGAGGTCCTAAGGTTATATCCGTCGGGACCCAGTCTTAACCGGGTTACAACTCATGAAGAAACGAGCGTCGGGAAGCTAACGCTACCTGAAGGAGTCCAACTTATGCTTACGGTGCTAGCGTTGCACCACGACACTCGAATATGGGGCAACGATGCGGACCGGTTCGATCCTGAGAGGTTTTGGGAAGGCGTGTCGAAGGCGATGGAAGGGGAGATGGGGTATTTCCCATTCGGGTGGGGGCCTCGGATATGCATCGGACAGAACTTCACAATGTTGGAAGCTAAAATGGCGATGGCTATGATTCTGCAACGTTATTCTTTCCAGCTTTCTCCATCCTATTCTCACGCTCCGTTTGTGAAGATTACTCTTCAACCTCAACATGGGGCGCATTTGATCCTCACAAAAATGTGAGGATCGGAGAAAGCTATGATTTCCAGGCACAAAAAGTCTACATAAATTCAACTTGTTTAATCTAGGATGCTCTAAAAATACACCATCCGTCCCATTAGTAGTGTCTGGTTTATTTTGAGCACGGAAATTAAGAAAATGATATTCTGTGGTGTTTGTTGTTTGACTTTTGAGTAATTAATTTGTGGTCATAAATTCTTAGTCATTTTTAGAAAAAAAAAACATTACTAATAAGACACCCTTTACGACTAAAATTTGTAGGGCTACTAGCAGGGGCGGCTACCACCTAAAGCAGGTCTTGCAACAGCTTTAGGCCCCCGTCGAGACGAAGGCCTCATTTTCGGAACTACTTTTATAGTTGAGACCCAAAATTTATACTACCTCTGTCTCGCCCAACTGGTCTTATTTCTTTTCGACATGGAGATTAAAATGAGTGACTGGTTGTATATAGAGATATAGGTCTCACAAAGAAAAAATAAGTTTGTATAGTAATTATTTTTCATTTTAAGAAACAAGACAAATCAAACGGGACTAACTGAAAAGAGAAACGATATAAGTCAAGCGGGACGAGGGAGTATATTTTATCGTCTCATTTCGAGTGGGACTGCTTAGTATAAAGATATAACCCATGTCATTTAAAAAGCTTACATATACTTTTCCACTAGACCAATAACTTAATACTCCCTCCGTCCCATTTTTAATGTCCCACTTACTTTTTCGAGTTGTATCATTATTTATGTCTCATACCAAATAAGAAAACAAATGAGTGTCCCATTGGAATGGGGTAGTGGTGAAGGTGGGTGGCCCGGACCGATAGGTCATGGGTTCAAATCCCACTGGAACCGCTATGTGTTGCATGTCATCTATGGTTAGCCTAGGGTGACTGAACTCTTCTGTGTGTGCGCACTTCGATAGCGGCTGCGGATTACCCTCGTCATCCAAAAAAAAAAAAAACAAATGAGTGGTCCACAATTAATTTAGAGAAATTGACCACAACACTTTATACATTTACACCACACATTATACCTTTAAACTCATTGCCTAGTCTACATAAATTCGACTTGTTTAATCCGTATATTTTGTTTTCAAGATATTATTTCAGTCTGCAGCAGGTGTTTAAATACTCAGCAACTACAACCTCTATCTTCAACCCTTTGATTTAGTTTAAGGAAAAGTCTCAATCCCTAACGTGTAATACGATGTAATTTATTGGACTTACAAAACATTAAATGACATCTAGCTAGTACCAACTATATAAAACTGTTATTATATATCCAAAGTCAACCGTCACAACAAATCAAAATATCTACAATAAGTCAACTACTATTCATCCTCCTCTGCTATATATAACATCATCTTCTTCGTCATCAATTCATCATCTTCACAAATTCATCCTTAGCTTTGTTCTTTGAGTGCAGAGAAAACTAATTAGTTTGTAGTCAACAATGGATGCTATGATATGGTTTGCGAGCTGTATTGTAGCTCTGATATGTTCATGGAGAGTCTTGATTTGGGCATGGTTTAGGCCCAGAAAACTCGAGAAACTCCTCCGGCAGCAGGGCTTCATTGGGAATTCTTACAGGCTTCTGCATGGAGATTTCAAGGAGATAAGCAAGATGAGCAGAGAAGCCTTGTCCGAACCTATGACTTTCTCAAATGATATTGCGGCTCGAGTGATTCCTATCTACCACAATGCTTGCAGAAACTACGGTAGGCATGCACTCAACTTGACTATCTTTCTTGAATACATAGGTAGTGTTTGAAATAACTTTTATAATAGTCTTATTTTTAAAGTTGCTTAAAGTTATTTTTAAGCAAAAGTTATTAGTGTTTGCAATATTAGAAAAAAAAAGTTTAATTTTAGGAAAAATAGTATTTCAAACATTTTCATAAGCTGCTTTTCAATTTATTTATTTTTGCATCTGTGATAGAGTTCATTATTATGTCTCACATCGACTTGATGAAGATCATGTCACTTCTATATAATGTTGGATATCCCTTCCCCTCAAAAAGCCTTTTAAGGGAAATATGACCCAATTTATCTGTCTGTTTTTAAAAAACACAACTTTTCCAGCTTATGAGTTTTTGCTTATTTCGACTTATTTTAAACTCAAGAAAAGCAAAAGCCTACATTACCTTAACAGATTAATTATGGTCATGATCTTGGATTACTAATGTCAGGCAAAAACAACATTGTTTGGTTCGGGCCAAGGCCTGCAGTGTTCATCACGGACATTGATACAGTAAAAGAGATTATGTCGAGAAATGATGTTTTCCATCGGTCTTCTAATCCAGCAGCTAGAACGCTGGCAAGAGGATTGACCGCACACGAGAATGAGAAATGGGCCAAGCACAGGAAAGTCATGAATCCCGCCTTCCACATCAACAGATTAAAGGTAACAAAATCTTGACGAGAGATCATTTTTATAGTGGTGTGTGGAAACTAATGACCAGGGCCGACTCTAGGGGTAAAGCCGGTGAAGCCACCGCTTTAGGCCCTCGGCCGAGAGTAAGGCCCCGTCCTTTTTTTTTTAGTCTAAATTCTTATATATATTTTCATTTGTAGTATTATACTAATATACCCATCTACACTATATCAAATACAAAATTACTCAACTTTATAAAAACTATCCACTATATACCCAAATTTACTAAAATACCCCCATTTTTTCACTTCTCTCACCTAAAAGTGTCAGGCCATAATCGGACATGATCGGAATGTCCGACCGGTCAGACATGACCGATCATGGCCTGATAGTGATCGGGCCACTTTAGAGTAGTGATCGGTCATGCCCTTGGAGTGGTGATCGGCCATGTCCTACCATGGAGTGGTGATCGGTCATGCCCTTGGAGTGGTGATCGGCCATGTCATCCACTTTTAGAGTGAGTGATCGGTGCGACCCGAGCCCCTCGGTCGGATGTGTCCGATCGGTCCGACCAAGGGGTTGATGGGGGGAGTAACGGAGCCCCCCCTGGGTTCACCGCGATCATACTCATACTTATAAGGGTATTAATTGCTTCTTGGGAAATAGTGTAGTTAAATATAAGAATTGAGTATAAATGTGTTTGTCTTTCCCCAAATGGGCATTTCACCGCCGGACTCTTTTCATTTTGCATAAAAAATATGATTTAAAGGTATAGTCTTGTGGTAGCCCTAGTTTCGTGCATCATAGAGATCTTGGGTTTGAACCTATTTCCAGGTGACTTAATAAAAATCACAAGTATTATTCCACTAAGGCAAAACCACTCATTATACTTTTTATGTAACAAAAAATATTTTAATGTTGCGCTTTAGGTCCCTAAAAACTTTGAGCCGGCCCTACTGATGACTAAATTGTGTTTTTATGATACGACAGCATATGGTTCCGTCATTCTACTTGAGCTGTGCTGATATGCTGAGCAAATGGGATGAGATATTAGTGGGAAATGAAGGAAGTGTTGAACTGGACGTGTGGCCTTATCTTGGAGAAATGACGAGCGATGCGATTTCAAGAACTGCATTTGGGAGCAGCTTTGAGGAGGGGAGGAAGATATTCCAGCTCCAGAAAGAGCAGGCGGGGCGAGTTATGGAGGCGAGAAGATCGATGTATGTACCGGTTCTGCCCACGAAAGGTAATAGGAGAATGAGAGAGATTGTGAGGGAAATCGAGACTACGTTGGTCGGAATCATCAAGAAAAGAATGGAATCGGGGGAAGCTACTAATGACGACTTGTTGGGATTACTATTGGAGTCGAATTCCAAAGAAATCAAACAAAATGGGAACAGGTCCGGGTTGAGCATGAAGGAAGTGGTCGAAGAGTGCAAACTCTTCTACTTCGCCGGTCAAGAGACCACCGCGTCTTTGCTGGTTTGGACAATGATCCTATTGAGCAAGCACGAGGATTGGCAAGCTCGTGCTAGAGACGAGGTTATGCAAGTCTTGGGTCGAGGGAAACCTGACTACCACGAGCTAAGCCAACTCAAGATTGTTAGTACTCATTATGTTCCGTTATTTGTGTTTTGTTTCTTTTCAGCACGTGAATTAAGAAAGTGTTATTATGTGGGTAGATTGTTTAACTTTTTGTTAGTTAAATTTAGTCTGCACAATCTTTACTCTTTTTTAGAATGAACCACTTATATTGAGGACGTCCAAATCGGGAAAATGAGCCACAAATAGTGGGATAGAGGGAGTTTACTAGGTCAGTTTATTATTGATCGATAAGAAACAAACGCTATCTGATGTGTGCAGGTGAACATGATCCTCCACGAGGTTCTAAGGTTATACCCACCGGCAACCATTCTTAGCCGGGTTACTACTCATGAAGAAACGAGACTCGGGAAGCTAACACTACCAAAAGGAGTCCAACTTATGATGCCGGTGCTAGCGCTGCACCACGACGCACGGATATGGGGTGAAGAAGCGGACTGGTTCGATCCTGAGAGGTTCCGGGGAGGTTTGTTGAAGGCGACGGATGGGGAGATGGGGTATTTCCCGTTCGGGTGGGGGCCTCGGATATGCATCGGGCAGAACTTCGCGATGTTGGAAGCTAAAATGGCGATGGCTATGATTTTGCAGCTCTATTCTTTCCGGCTTTCTCCATCCTATTCTCACGCTCCGTTTGTGAAGATTACTCTTCAACCTCAACATGGGGCGCATTTGATCCTCACGAAAATGTGAGGATCAGAGAGGGCTAAGATTTGCAGGCACAAAAAGTCTATGTAAATTTGACTTGTTTAATCCGTCATGTTCTCAAAATACTATTCCCTTCCTTTCACAGATTTGTTCCATTTCTTTTGGGCACGGTATTTTATGAGAATTGTTAATTATGTGTAGAGATGTGCACATAAAATAAAGTGTTTGTAATAATTTTCTATTTTATAAAATAAAACAAGACTTGTAGGACGGCCCGAAAAAAGTGGAATAAGAATTAGGTGACTGAGTAGGTATATTTTACTTTATGCCGCCAATCTTTATTGTTTGTATAAAGAATCATGTTAGGATCTTCGGACCCTCAAAATGTGACGAACGGGTTCTTGGAAACTCAACGGATACAATTAAAAAGAATAACACAAAGAGAAAAAGAAATAGGCACAGAGAATTTAACGTGGATCGACCTACGTCCACGAGCGGCGGAAAAAAATCAACTAATAAAGAGGATAATATAAAATGTCCGAAATATGGTCCTAGGCCCAAAAATACATACCCACAAAAACATGGTTAATTACTCCAATAACTAATCCCATAACATGTGGGCTATGATGAATAAAAGCACACTTAAAACAATTAGAGAACCTATTTATTTATAGGTGAAATTAATGATAAACTTCATTAATTATCTGATGTGGAATAGTACTCAATTTCTTTATGGATTATGATTTGAGCCAATCATAACAATCTCCACTGTGTCGAAAACTCCAATATCAAATCCAACTTAACAAATCTTCACATCGACCAAAACTCCAATCGCGAACACAGAACGATCTTGCTCCACCGCCTCCGCAAAAGCCTCAATGAACTTAATCCAAATCAGAATACCAACAAAGTCGCAACGTCCCTCGAACAAGTATCATCTATTATTTAAATCTTCAGAATATGAATCTTCCTTAGCAAAACGGTACCCGATAACATGAAACTTCACTTCATGGTGCTTCCTCCTCAAACATGCTTCACCTCCTTCAAAAACCTTCAAATTTCTCGACCACAATCTTTGTTATTGTCATTGCCACAATGCGAGTCAAACCTTAACTTTGATACCATTTGTTTTATTTATTTTCTCGTATTTCGTTTACTCGTATTTATAACAAATCAGAATCTACAACCTTGTCAAGCCTTCGATTTAATTAAGAAAAAGTCTACATCTCAAATTAAAATTTAATTGGGAGGTAGAAAAGATCCGTATCTCCTATATGTGACGCAGGGTAAGATTTGTAGGCACAAAAGTCCAAATAAATTTCGACTTGTTTAATCCGTCATATTGTCAAAATACTACTCCCTCCGATCTATTTAATTTGTCTTTTCTTTACAGTATAAAAATTAAGATGAATGGTTGTTGTGTATAAATAAGTGGATCACACATATAAAAATAAGAATTGGTGTAATAATTATATTACTTTTTAAGAAAATAAGATAAATTAAATTGGAACAATTCGAAAAGTAAAACGAGATAAATTATTGAGACAGGTGGGAGTATATTTTTACTTTAGGCGGCCAAGTCTTTATTGTTTTTGTATAGAGAATCAGAATCTAGCACCTTGAAATTATCTGACCGGTCCACAATTTATATATCCGTAAAATTACTAAGTGTTATTAAAAAAAAAAAACAACCACACCTTTACCGTCTAGGTTATTAATTTTCCTGTCACGCCTTCGATTTAATCAAGGAAAGCCGACATCTCAAATTAAAATATAATTAATTGGGAGGAAGACAAGTGTGATCCGTCTCAGCTATATTTTAAATTATCATCATCTTTAACTCTACAAATTCATCGTTCGTTGACTGCAGAAATACTAAGTAATCAGGGATGGATTTTACGATGTGCTCAGTGACAATCTCTTGTTGTGTTGTAGCTCTGATATATTTATGGAAAGTCTTGAATTTGGTCTGGTTGACGCCGAAAAAACTCGAAAAACTCCTCCGGCAGCAAGGCTTTACTGGGAATTCTTACAAGATTTTGTACGGAGATTTCGAAGAGATCAGCAAGATAAGCAGAGAAGCCTTGTCCAAACCTATGACTTTCTCAAACGATATTGTCGCTAGAGCTACTCCGATCTACGTCAATGCTCGTAAAAACCACGGTAAGTGTCTTTCTTGAATCTTGAATACTACAGGCAAAGATGTTGATTGTGGAAGGCAAAGATGTTGATTGTGGAAGGCTACTGTCAGGGGAGAATAGCTTCGTTTGGTTTGGAGCAAAGCCGGCAGTGAGCGTCACGGACGGTGAGGTTATCAAAGAGATTCTGTCGAGTAACTCCGTTTTCCATAGGCCGGATGATCCAACGGCTAGACTGCTGACAAGAGGGTTGCCGGCGCTCGAGGAAGAGAAATGGGCCAAGCACAGAAGAGTGATGAATCCAGCCTTCCACGTCGACAAATTAAAGGTAATCATAATAACGAAATCTTGGTTCGAAGGATAATCGGATCGGGTTTTGGAAACTGATCGATGTGGGATTTATTGTTCGGGGAACAGCGTATGGTTCCGTCGTTCCACTTGAGCTGTTCGGATATGTTGAGCAAATGGGACAAGATTGTACTGAATGACGGAAGTGCTGAAGTGGACGTGTGGCCTTATCTTATCGAAATGACGAGCGATGTGATTTCGAGAACTGCATTCGGGAGCAGCTACGAGGAGGGGAGGAAGATATTCCAACTCCAGCAAGAGCAGGCCGGGCGAGTCATGGAGTCGCGCACTTCCTACATCCCCAGGTTGAAGTCATGTTTAAGTGAAAATACGTAAAATCATTATGTTCTTTCTTTCGGCAAAAACAATATTTGCCTTCTTTTTACATATCTATAATTTTGCCCTCCTTTTAAAAGGATATTTGATTGCCCCCATCTTCTTGCAGGTTTCTGCCAACGAAAGCTAATAGGAGGATGAAACAAATGGCGAAGGAAATCGACACAATATTGGTTGGAATCATCAAGAGAAGAACAGAAGCAGGGGAAACTAGGATGGATGACTTACTGGGGCTATTACTCGAGTCTAATTCCAACGAAATCAAGAGGAATGGAAAGGAGTCCGGAATCACGATGAAGGAAGTTATCGAAGAGTGCAAACTCTTCTACTTTGCCGGTCAAGAGACAACAGCGTCTTTGTTGGTTTGGACAATGATCCTATTGAGCAAGCACGGGGATTGGCAAGCTCGTGCAAGAGACGAGGTTTTGCAGGTCTTGGGACGAGAGAAACCCGACTACCAAGAGCTAAACCGCCTCAAGATCGTTAGTATAGCACGCGTGATACTAATTTGACTTACTGAACGATGAAAACTCACAACTGCTATCTAATGTGTGTAGGTGAACATGATCCTCCACGAGGTTCTAAGGTTATACCCGCCAGGAGTCACTCTTACCCGGGTTACTATTCACGAGGAAACGAGAGTTGGGAAGCATATACTGCCGGCGGGAGTACAGCTTATGGTGCCACAGCTAGCACTGCACCACGACCACCGAATATGGGGCGAGAATGTGGACGAGTTCGATCCGAAGAGGTTCCGGGAAGGCGTGGGGAAGGTGACGGAAGGGGAGATGGGATATTTCCCGTTCGGGTGTGGGGCTCGGACATGCATCGGGCAGAACTTCGCGATGTTGGAAGCTAAAATGGCGATGGCGATGATTCTGCAGCGTTATTCTTTCCAGCTTTCTCCCTCCTATTCACACGCTCCGCGTGTAAGGATTACTCTCCAACCTCAACATGGTGCACACTTGATCCTCACAAAGCTATAAGCAGGGCCAACTCTAGGGATAAAGCTGATGAAGCCACCAGGTTTAGGCCCCTGACCGAGAACAAGGCCCCGTCGAGCACGTGTCTTGAGGGTTAAGGCCTTAAATTCTTATATATACTTTTGTTTCTCATAAAAAATAAGATTGAAACGCATAGTCTAGTAGTAGAGCATTACTTTCATGCATCATAGAGATCTTATATTCGAATCGTTGCGCTTTAGGCCCCCAAAAACTTTGAACCGGCCCCAACTATAAGGTTGATATGTAATAATTTAGGAGCCAAAGCATGAAGTACAATGTCACATGATGTCTCTTAAGAAAACAGATCTTTAAGGTCAAGAAGTAATAAAACATCGATGAGAGAAACACAAACATAATAAGCTTCATGCTGCTCGAACGTTCTAGTATACTAAGCTGATCAAATATCGAGGGCTAGTTGAGGGTGAAAACTAACTTACAACTTAGCACCAATGTTGGAGGCCTTGTTGAGGATAACACCTTCATATTTTACTTGGAACCACTTCATTGCATCCTCCTTTGTCACCCTGTGTTGGATACCCACGCGAGACTTGCACCTACGGCGGCGCCCAACTCGGTAACCAGGCCGCTCCAACACAACGTAGAAGTCCATACCATAAATACCAGTTGAAGGATCATACCTATGGAGATTGAAAATAATATTGAGAGTGACTCGTGATAGCCATAGTGATTAAGCAACGTCGTAGCAATGTGGAAGAAAAGCTTACTTAATCCCAAGATCGATATGCTCCTGAATACCGAAGCCGAAGCAACCAGTTTCACTGAAGTTTCTTTTCATTACGCCTGATCCCAAAAGAACGCACCGTGTACCTTGCTGTCAAACAAAATGCCAATCCATCAATGAGCAATATTTTTCTCTTTCCATGCCATCTTGCAACCATTTATTTAAGCTATCAAGCTTCGAATACGAAGTGCTGCTATCTGAAGTAATTCAACTCAGAGAAACAATTCCCAAGAAAATCAGCAAGAACACATTTTTATCTTGAAAAATTTGAATGCACATGAGAAATTGTACAATGCTATTCATTTTGTAATAAAAAGAGCCAAAAGTAACAGCAAGCTCAATAATTTGCAACAAAGTTAATAGAAGATTCACCACGAAACACTCTTTCCGTTCACCTCTAGTAAGTGAAAACCAACAATCGACTACAGAGCACATAATTATGATCATTTTGAACCATTTAATTAAGCAAATATAGCAAGAAAATATCATTTTAATTCCACTATAAATTAGTCATAGTTGATCAAATAAGCTACAACTGCATATCGTATTTCAGGCATGAAAAACTCGAACTTCCTTGAACATTCAAATAAACATGAAACTATTGGAAAATACATAAATTAGCTCAAGTATGAGAATTTTTACCCTTGGAGAAAACAGGGGTTTGGCCACTAAGCTGTTCCAACACCTACAATTTTTTTCAAAAAAATGGACAAAACTAAGTAAAATAATATACAACGCCAGCATGCAGATGCACCGGAATTACAGTGGAGTCGCCGTCAATGGCGGAACTAGAGGGGGGTCGGGAGGGTCGACCGACCCCCTGGCCGACGGAATTTCGACTAAATAGGGTATATGATTCGTATTGCTTATAGATAATTTTAGTGAAAAATATAGTTAACTATTTATTTGTAGTGCAATTGGTTAATGACTTTATCTCTTTTAAAAGAGGTCTCATGTTCAAAACTCAATGCACTCATTTGATTTTTTATTTTTAGACTTTTAAATTATTTCTTTTCTAGTTTTCTTTAGTTTTACTACAAGTATAATTAATTCAATATATATACATAACTCTCTCATATTATAAATATTTCTCTCTCTCTTTTTTCTACTAGTTATATAAGTATAGACTTTTAAATTATTTCTTTTCTAGTTTTCTTTAGTTTTACTACAAGTATAATTAATTCAATATATATACATAGCTCTCTCATATTATAAATATTTCTCTCTTTTTTCTACTAGTTATATAAGTATCTTTTTCAGTGTAACAAATACAAAATATTTCTTTCTCTTTTTCTACTAGTTATATAAGTATCTTTCTCATCGTAACAAAAACAAGAAATAGTATATATTATATATTTCATATCGTATTTGTGTTCGAACCATTTAAAACTATATTTAGCAACTCTCGATTTTTTCGCTTGCCTTCGGCCACCGTTGTTCTTCTATTTCGACCCCCCAACCTCATAACTCTAGTTCCGCCATGCGGTCGCCGTACCTTAGCAGCTCGGTAAGACGATCTCCACTTTCGCCGACGGATATGTTGAGGACGAGCTTCGAACTTTGATTTCCCTCATTGGGTTCGCGAGTTTCTTCTCCGATGCCTGATTCGACGCATAGTATGTACACATAATATGTAAAACTACACACAGGCGGTGGCGGAGCGCTTACCATGGCCGTAAGGTGGTGGGAGGCGCAACCCCTGCAACTGCTGAACAGGGTTTTGGGAACTAAAAAACCCCAACTTAAATATGACGTGGAGCTGGTTGGGGGCTATTTTATAAATTAACTAATTTGGAGGGTAGTAGAGAAAATGTCATTTATTGTGTCATCGGTCCGACATTGATCATTAACGTGATAGTGTTTCATTTTGGTTCTTCATTGTAAAGTAAGTCCGATTTTGATGATCAGATCAAGAGAGTACAAAAAATATATTTTTCGTATTTATATATACGACCTTATATTCTTGCACCATGGATTACAAAATATGGGACATGTCTAAGTCCAATAATTCATTCTCTCTTTTTTTTTGATGACGAGGAATCTTTTTTTTTTTTTTTTTTTTGATGACGAGGAACCCGCAGCCGCTACTTTTGGTGCGCACAGGGTAAACCTCGCTCCTGTGCAGTAGCCTGCAAACCACACAGACTCGCTCTTGTGCAGTAGCCTGCAAACCACACAGAAGAGGTAAACCACCCTTAATGTGACAGGGTGACAGGCTCACACATAGAGTGTCCAGTGGGAATTGAACTCGTGACCTATCGGTCCCGGACCACCCACCTTCACCGCTATGCCATCCCATGGGGACTTCATTCTCTCTTCTATAATTTGAAATAGACGATCTCGTACGTAAAATTTAATATTACTAAACAATCTTGAACCCATGGAAGAACCACAAGAGCAAGAAAATTAGAAGCAAGGCTGCCAAAATGATATTACATAGAAGACGCTTACAACGCCGCGAGCTCTCATTAGAATCGTCGAGAGTGGTTATCACCATTCTCATCTCATTCCATTCCATCATAAATACCGATATCTCCTCTCCACTCGCCCTAACATTCTTCGCCGTTTCTCCACATATTTCGCAGATCCTACGAAATAAATCAAGATAAATCAATTTACCTAACTAATTAAAAAGAAAAATATTTACTCCAATTATTATACACAATTGTGTCACCTCAACAAATTCAATTGAAAAGGACTAAATTATTATGATTAATAAGAACCATGTTCGTAGATCGTCATGTAGATGTTATATCGAGTGAAATATTACGTATATAACGGATAAATAAACGTACCGATCTCCTTTCTGGGTGAACCATGCCTGAGCACAGTGCGGATGAGAAGAACCCAACTCCCCTTTGCAGTTACAGCCAAGTGTGATGAGTTCAAACTCCTTCCCAAAATGACAAATTCTACACACCTTCTCTACCTTTGAATCCTCCTTTGCATCACTATTCTTCACCATCTTTCCTTCAATTCTTTTGCCCTTTTCGTCGGCTCGAACATCGTCTACTCTTGCCTCCATTTTTGCAGACTCAAAAATCTTTTTTTTAGATAACGAGGGTAATCCGCACACTAAAAAACTTTATTGTACAGGACAAAGCTTCACATATTCATCACAATGGAGAAGTAGAAAGAAAATGAAAGGAGAGAAGCAAGAGACAGATAAAAATCTGCAGATTTTAGGCAGGTATGATGCTTCTTATATATATATATATATGTGTGTGTGTGTATTGTAATGGTTGAAAAATCAATAATTTTTTATTCTTACTTGGCCTGTAAAACAAAAGGAGGGACGCAGTGGGAATAAACTAAAGATATGAGCATTACCTTGTACCATTTTAATGTAAATTTACGGTTGGCTGTAGCTCTGAAGGTAGGCTGATGCAGTTTTCAAGTCATGCTAATTTTGTTGTTTATTCTTTAATATTATCTAAACTACCTAACTTAAAGACTGACTCTGAAGGAGACGTGCAAAACAGAATAGTTTGAATATTCTTTTGATCCTATCTGCGTTTGTGCCCAGAAAGCATGAAACTGGTCAGAATGCTTTGATTTCAAGAAAAACAACCCTTCTTAAATTTACTTAATTATTTTAGATTAAATAGTCATATTGATCCTCCACTTTTTTTATAACATTCAAACCTGGTTATCTACCTTTTAGTTGAGTCGTATAAACATAAATAAATGTCATAATTATGTCTCGTCATACTGGTCCTCCCTTTCACCTCACCTTCTCTTTCTATTGACAAACTTCACCTCACCTTCTCTTTCTACTGACAAAGCTCTTTCGTGGCATTAATTCCTTTACAACATCAAAATACTAACATTTATTTGATTAACTTCTTCCTTTATGCAAAAAAGTTGGGGGCTAATCTACTATTTAAACATTGAAGGAAAATGATGAAGGGGAGGACGCAGACAAAATTAGATATTTTGGCTTATATGACTCAATTCAAATATGAAAAGACCAATTTGAATGTTATGCGAAAGATGGAGGAACGAATATGACGACAGAATTGAGATGTTTAGGCTTATAGACTTATTGAAAAGTAAATGACTAATGTGAAAGTTATGTAAAAGGGAATAATCAATTTGATTGTTTACTCATTATTTTATCCTGCTTATTCTAGGAGAAATTAAGCAATCCCTGTATTGACAAATCTATGATTATTGCTGAGGAAGATGAATAGCTTCAAGATCAAGAATACAACACACCAAATTCCCAGAACAAAACTGATTGTACAAGTTTGCCTTTAGATATGAGAATAATCACCAAAGAGTAATTCACTCATGTTTTCTGGGGTAAGAAAAGTTGTTCCACTCAGTATCACTTCAACATCAGGCCGGCTGCTCCCAGCTATGGCTTCCTGCACTTCCCTCACCTTATCGAAAAAACCGAAAAATAAGCATATCACACAAGAACTACATAGCTTTCACTTGAATACAAGAAATAAGGGCAAGAAGTAAGAGTTCAAGAAAGCTAACCTCTACTCCATTAATTCCTCCAATGACAAAAATAAGGATGATATTATGCTCTGAAAGACTTGGTTTAGCCTGCGAAATACTAAATAAACTCAGTAATCACAAAAAAAAAAATTAGGGTTATTTTCAAGATTAGATTTTTAGTACCTGTCCGAGGCCGAATCTTCCGAATCCACTTTTAAAGAGGCGGCCCACGGTGGACGAATGATGCTCAAGCCCGGGTATTTCATTATGGTCTAAGATATTTGCAAGAATTTTATAGAGCAATCCTTTAGTCGAAGAAGGATCGTCGTTTCGGCCCAACATCCCTTCTCTAAGTGCGGCATTTCCCTTCATGCCGGACAGTTTATGAAGGAATTTGAAAAGACTATCCACTCTGTCTCCGAGTTCCAGCTTTAGTTGCATGCTACCGTACGCTTCCTCTTTGCTCGTGTCTTTATCAGTCTCCTCGTCGCCCCAACTCTCCCACGGATCGTCATCAAGATCCGGGCCAGTAGAGTCTTCGTTCTTCTCATCGGGTTTCGTCTTCTTTAAGTTGCCTTCAAGTTCTTCGGATAAGCCTCGGAGGAAACTTAGTTTCGGGATAGTGGGGTTTTCGAGGATGGCGTCGATGATGGCTTCTTTCATGAAATGCTCCTCTTGCCATGAAAACGGACCGCCAGAACCGGAGGTTGGGAAATTCTCGCCGGCTAATATGTATCCAATAACTGTGAGGAGGAGTGCATCTTCAAGCGAAAATATCCCTTGAGATTTGGCTGCTGATGTGTTCGGCTTTTGCCCGACAAGAACCGTCTTGTTTATTAGGTCACTCATCTGAGCAGCAAGGCTTTGGCTCGTGTCTGCAGCGTTTACGTGTAAGATCTTCTCCGCGCTATTAAATGCATCCCAACTTGCCGAATATGACTCATCTAATGCATGTATAGTAGCTGCTGCTAACTGAATAATCCCTTTGTTTTTTACTAAGGAAGATTGCCTTTTGGCTACTGCCTTAAGCATAGACTCTAATTCCGCCTTAGAAGGTAAACTCGAACGACTTTTCAAATTAGGCGTTATACCCTCTTGACGGAGACATTCTTGAAGCCATTTCTTGATCAGCATGGCCCCATCTTTCGTCCTCCGTTCGAGCATTGCTTCTAGGTATAGTGCTCCACGGAAGTTATCAGTGGATACGAAGGAGCCATGGAGAAGTTTACTTTCATCGAAGCATCTTCCATCATTCAATTTTTTTCTGAACTTCATGAAGTCAACACTTGGCGAATCCGATTTGTAAGCATTCCACCCATCCAGAAATGCTTCGATATTTTCGAGAAGGTGAGAATTACCTTTTACATCATCTTCACGAACGATTTTTTCGAGTGGGATTTGTACAGCAAGAGGAGCGCGCTCAACTTTGACCGGGCCACTTTTGAGTTGGCTTTGGGAACCTTTCGTCTGGCTTGAGGATGCTACCGGTGGCATACGAGGCAGAGATGAAAATATCCGATCCACAAGCGAATCTCCGTGACAGCATGGAGTGAGAAGATCGAGTGTACGGTCAACAAGCAGTAGCCCAGCCGATCTTTTACGACGGCCAACATCATAGAGACTAGACATATCAGTCAAAAGCTTTCCAACATTTCTTGACAGATCACCCAGAGAAAATATTTCAAGTTTCAGATCCATCTGCAAGTTATAGATAGAAAAGAGTATAAACATCATCAAAGAGACAATTTTAACATTCACCATTCACAATATAAATACTCCCTCCGTCACAAAACTCTTGTCCACTTTCTTTTCGGTGCGATTTTTAAGAAGGGTAGTTAGTTGTGTGTGGAGTTATGTAAAGTTGTGGGCCCTACAAAAAAGTTGTGTGTAATAATTTGCTAAAAAGAGAAAGTGAACAATAATTTTGGGACGGCCCAAAATGGTAAAGTGGACAAGAATTTTGGAACAAGATAAAATATAGGAAAGGCAAAGCTTTATCACCTTTAAGGCCAAATGATAGAGAAATTGAGCTGTTAGATTTGCTCCAGGACTGGCATCCTCAGTGTCAGCGAGTTTCCCCGTACTCAACGGAGGCAAACCGGAGCTTATCGAACTTTCGTGGTGAGCAGACAAGCTAGCTTCAGCCATAGATCCTTCTGAAGGTAAGACAAAGACTCGCGGCGACAAAGGACACAAAATGAGAGGGAAGTGATGGACCGAGATCATGAGCTTTTGCCCGACGGTTTCGGAGTAGCCGCTGGTGTATTCTTCTTCTGATTTGGGATTCGAAATGCCGTGATATCCGGATATGTCGGAATCGATCTCAGTAAGTTCCGCCCATCCTTCCTCTTCGGAGGCGGTACCTTCCTTTGCTCCGGTATGGTCAGGAACAATGTGAGCTTTTTTTTCGCGTTTCCTAATGAGCTCCTCGTAATCTTGGTTGAGTAAAGATTCATATTCATGGAAAGCATCTGGGCCGAGAGGGGAATCGGGATATGCCGAGTGAGCTATCTACATTAGGATAGATGACTATATGAGCAAAGAGAGTATGAGAATTCACTAAATCCAACATAATGTGAAGCTCTGTTTTTAACCGTGGAAAACAAGTACTCCCTCCATCCCATTTGAAACGACCCGTTTTCCTGTTCGGGACTTCCCATTTGACACGGCCCGTTTCTATAAAAGGAAATAACTTTCCAAACAAATTACAATCTTCTCTCCTACTTTATCATTTCTCTCTCCTGCTTTATTATCTACTATACCACTCATCTTCTCTCTCTTACTTTATCATCTACTCCTCTCTCATACTTTATCATCTAATTTCTTAATTCCCGTGCCGAAAAGAAATGTGTCATTTCAAACGTGATGGAGGGAGTACTACTAAAGAATCAATCAGGGTAAGTAATAGAGGAGTTTAGGTAGCAAGACCTCTGAAACGGACGTATATACTGCACAGAGGCGAACGTTTTGAAGTGTGCTCAAGCAACGTAAAATGTACCGATGTGCATCACTCAGAAGCCGAGATGTGATGACCGTAATCTTAGTGGCAGGATCAGAACTGTTATTCCAATCAACAACCTGGAAAACAAGGGAAGTCGGAACTTTACCATATAATAGCAAGAAAATAGACAGTAATAGAAGATAAACCCATCAAAACATCAATAAGGAAAATCAAGAATTACATGCAGACAGTAGCAAGTGATAGATGATGGGATTCGATATTATATGTAATAACCTTCTAGTTTCCACTTCCACTCCATTTCATAAATCTATCGATTTAATGATTTTAATCGATCCAGTATAACGATGAGAAATACAATAGAATACTGCAGAATCCATACAAGTAAACTTGAAAAGTTCATGCATGAATTGTTAAAATTCCAAGAAACTCTCAAACTTTGAATCCAAACAAGCAATTCCATGATATGAAAATATGAAAACAGATTGTTGGATTCGTCACCTTATCGAGAACGGACATGTTTTCCAAGCTACAAACGCTTCGTGCCCCTAACTCGAAAAGCAAGGGAAACGCACCAATAAACTGAAAGCTTTCGGTACTTCCAGCATCCAAGTACACAATTGCATCTTTAATGTTCTCAGAACTCTGAAAATATCCCAGAAAAGTGAAAGATGTTAGAGAAGGCCTAAAATCTATAACTGCCCCCTTAAAGCAATTCTAATTCATCAATCAAAATCAAGCTATACATTATGTTCAAGAACTTCATAAGAATGATAAAAGCAACAAAAAAGAAAAAGGAAATTATAAACAAGCTATGACTTACTTGTCGGATGGAATCATGACAACATTTGATCACATCAACCGTAGCCATTGATCCACTTCTTTTCAGCAAAACCAGCAAAATTCATAAACTCATTCAATGAATAATCGAAACACATGATATGATTTACAGAAAAAAAAGGTGGGATAACAATGAAACCGAATTGGGATACAAAAGGCTAGGGTTCTGCGCGAGTGGAGAAAGATTTTTACCTCGATCTCAAATTCAAGAAACCAACCGAATTGGGATTGTAGATCAACAGTTCAGCACCGGCGACGAAGAAGAACCGGTTCTCTCTCTTCAACACCGAATCCGGGCGAAGTTTTTTTTATCAAAAAAGATTTTTTTTTCCCTCCTATATATAACTGGGACTAGCTGGACAAACTATAAATACCAAGAAAACAATTTTGTGGGCAAGGGCAAAACCGTCAAAGGGGGGACTGAAGTAAATTTATAGTGAAGCCAAAACTCTCCCAAATTCCCTCGCTGGCCCAAAAAACGTATATTTCTTCTCTCTGTAAATACGATCGATCTCCATTTCTCAGTGATTTCGTTTACGCCGTAAGACATCCTACTCTCTCTCATGATAATCTATCAATACTCCGTTTTTTTACGCGGTTTGTGTTGTTGTGTAATTTTGTCTTACTGTTCTTGGATCATTTCTATTTCTTTTCCTTCTTTTTTTATCTCTTTGGTTGTGAAATTCACCTCTTCTTTTCTATGTTAAACCGCAATTTTGAGTAAAATTGAGTTCTTTAGGCTCGCCCGCATGTTTTTGCCGCACTCTCTTAATTGAAGTTGTACATGGATAAGTATATACCTTATATGTCTATTTTGTAGTTTATTCTGATCGGGAAGTTCTTAGAGGAGCTGAATGATTCAATTTTTGGTTTGATTGGAGATTGTTGATTTGTTTCAGTTCTCATTTGTACATTTTTTCAGTTTTATCTGGAAATCGAGTTAAACTGTTATAATCTGAACTGTTTAATATTTATTGCCGGCGAAAAGGGATAATTATAAGGTGCCCATGTGGATACACAGATTTGATGATCAGCTGTTTTTAGCCTAGAATTGGTTGCAATTAAGTGAAAGGGTTGTATTTGAGGTTCTACTAGATTTTAGTTGGTTCGTTATCCGTACAATGCCAACCGTGCAGAAGCTATGTAATGCTTGCAAAGCTTCACTTACGCCTAATGGACCAATTTCGGAAGAGGGTTTAGAAAAAGTTCATAGCTTATTAGGTAAGAAGAGGAAAAGCCTTGCTGTTTCGCATTTTCGTCATGCGTTTTTTGTTAGCATTGGATACGGTGGCTGGTTTCTCTTTCTAAAATTTGATGGAGTTCCTTCCTAGTTGATACCGTCGGTAGAGAAAGACGTTCTTTTTGAGGAAAATCAGCAAACGCTTCTTTATTCATGTTAAACTATCTCTGTTAATTTGGAGTAACTTGGGGCGAGAAGGAGAGGAAAGATTCAATCTTTTAATTTTTAAATTGACTTTTGAGATCGTCCTCCCACATTTCTAAATTTCAGTGTTGTGAGTGAGTGTTTGTGGTTGGTTTCTCTTTAGTTTCTTAGTTTAAATTTGGTGAAACAGAATCCATCGGTTTAGGCATTGCGAATTGTAATTACATCCTTTACTGTTCTTGCATTATTGCATATGCCATGTTTGTTACGGTGTTAAGTTTTTGATATTGTATGCGTTGTTTTGCAATCTTTGTTGGCAATAAATTGGCTGAAGTTACCAAGGAGAATCTAATAGATGAATCTGCTAAATGTTTCGACTAGCAAGGCTACATTAGAAAGTAACTAGGCAGTACGAAAGGGGCATACCGAAGATAATAAATATGAAATAAGAATCTTATCTAACATAGTAAGCTTAGATTTGGTTATGCAGTGATTACTCTGAAAGTATTATTTTTGGACATCTTAGAAAGGAAATAAGAGCAGTAAATTGGTGATAAATTGACTAGATATTATTGACAGACGGAGTAATGAAAACATTTTTTTGATTGATCAAATTCACTTGTATTATGCTCCTGAATGCTTAACCACAGATAGTCCTTCTTTAATCTCATCTTAAAACTGCATTGCCATTTTAAAGATAAGGTATTTATACGGCTATTTCTAACGCTGAGTTTTGCTCGTAGTGTAGTACCTGGAATTGGCTAGAGCTCAACTTATTCAATCTGTATGCTAGCAGGAATTTTGAGAAATTAAATCGAGAACAGAAGTGATAGATGTATCTAACATGGATGAAATATTGATTCGGACGAGTAGCTATTTGTTTTCTTATTGTAATTGGAGATATAATTGTTTTATAGGTCCATTAGTTGGTTGCTTTGATTGTTAGTAACGATGTTCGTCCTTTGTTGCAGAGAAAATCAAGCCTTCTGATGTAGGCCTCGAGCAAGAGGCCCAACTCGTACGAACTTGGCAAGGTAAATTCACCGAGCGCAATGGGGTGAACCCGGCCATTCCCCACAATTAGATACCTGCATATGCATGAGTGTGATGGCTTCTCCGTAAGTGTTAAATCATCCTTTTCTCCGATCCCTCTCTGTTTCTGATGTTCCTGATTCTTGTCATCTTTACAATTTTGAATATTTAATTGTTGAAATATGCAATTTATTTTCTCTCATCGGCAGATGGGAATATTCGTTATGCCACCTTCCTCAATCATCCCTCTCCATAATCACCCCGGGATGACAGTGCTGAGTAAGCTTCTCTACGGTTCGTTCCATGTAAAATCGTACGATTGGATCAACATCCCCGGGCCTTCCGATCCATCTCAAGGTTAACTCTATGCATTCTTGAATGTCAATTTTATAGCACAAAGAAGTGACTCGATTTGATCGATTGCTCAGGAGCAAGGCCTGCAAAGATCGTTAGAGATTGCGACATGACGGCCCCGTGCGACATGATGATTCTTTACCCGACTAGCGGCGGCAACATCCATTGCTTCAAGGCTATCACTCCTTGCGCCATCTTCGACATCCTTTCTCCGTCCCTACTCGTCTGAAGACGGACGTCATTGCAATTACTTTAGACGCTCCCCTGCCCCGAATCTTCCTGGTAAATTAAACCACCCTCGTTCTTGCTATGTCGTGGAATCTCTATGTTTTTTAAGACTTCCGCTGTTTATGAATGAAGGTACGATAGAGGTGTAGGGAGAAAGTATATCGGAAATTAATGGTTAGAAGAGTTTCAGCCTCCGGATGAGTTTGTGATAAGGAGAGGAAAATACAAAGGCCGAGTCATTAAAACTTGATGAAAGCCGAAGCAATTCTTTGTCATATATATTCAAATTATATTTATATGCTCTCAGGATTCTACAAATTTACCTCATTTTTAGTATGTTTTTAACTGTTCAGACAAATATTTATATGCTCTCAGGATTCTTTCAGGTGTACATAAATTCAGGTATTATATATTAATATTATTTCATTCACTAAGTATAGCAGAGCGTTTGTGTACCACATTTGTATACCCTTGTGTAATAAGCATACAGTTATAAAATCTGGAAACATAAGATGATCAGAAGAACTCTGGGACGGGGATATCTTCGTCCGGGGGCGGCGCTAAAATCCAATTGCCTTGTTGATCGAGAACCATTCCTTTATTCTCCACGGACCACCACGCAGGCGGAATGGCAAACTCATCCTTGAGAAATTGACAAGATTTGTTGACTAGCGCGATGCTCCGTTTCACCTTCAGCTCGAAGTTCTGGTCCGCGCCGTTCCACCCCGCCACCACGTGGAGAATCCCCTGCAAGTTATGCCAGTCGAATAGATCCTTCGGCATAATTCTCAAGTATGGCGATTTCCGGCAGTCGATCGGGAACTCAATTCCGGCGTCTTTGTAGGCGTTCATTATTATGCCGGGGTAGAGAGGAATCGGATCTAACCTGTTCTTGATGTGCAGGATTTTTAGGTGGTGGAGCTGCTCCAGCCTCGCCGTGAAATTAGCGTCTCCGACCTGCGGGCAGCCGAAGACGACGGCGGCCATGGGGATGGAATCGGGGATCACGTTTTCGGCTAAATCAAATGCCGATAAGACTGCTAGAGCCCCTCCGAGGCTGTGCCCGTTCACGACGATGCTTAGGGTTTCGCTTCGGTATTCTTCTAGAAGCTCCTGGATCCTTCTATGGAGCTGGTCCCGCGCGCTGAGCTTCATGAAGGCAGAGCTTGGGTCATTAGAGAGGTAGAGCTTGAGCCAGCCGTCCATGATTATCGGCGCCGGAGTCTCACCGCCTTCGCTGACGAGATCCGTGGCAGAGACCGGTGCGAAATGCGCGACGTCGATCCACTCGTAGTTCGTCTTGGTGCCGCGCCACACAACGCGGATCTCGCGGCGGCCGAGTGCGAGGCTGGCGGCGTCGGTGGTGGTGGCGATGTAGCCGATGAAGTTGGTCTCCCGATCCCACGTTACCGACCCCGACAAATCGTCGAGGGTGGCGGTGGAGTAGAGGAGGCAAGAGATCTGGTAGTCGGCGGCGGCTTCGAACTTGACCTTGTGGAAGAAGGATCGCTTGCCGTAGCGGCTGCTGGCATAGTACTTGGAGTTCTTGTCGTCGTTGAAGGCATCGTATGTGCACTGGCAAAAGTCCCCGGAGAGGAGGATGAAGCGGCGGAGGGTGAGGTTTAAGGGGTCAAGCAGCCCTTCCCAGTTGTTGCTGCCGAGCAGCTCCGGCCATGACGGCACTTCTGCTTCTGCGACTGCATGAGTTACCGTTTCATTGTTTTTTTCCATTTTAGTTTTGTTAATGCATATAAAATGAAAATGGTTGATAAATATATAGTGTGTCAAAATTGAACCATGTGTATAATGTGTTTCCAATAACTTGGTGGAAATTGAATGTATAGCAAGAGAACGATAAGATAAGGATAATATATAAAATTTTGGACCAATGAGATAAAAGTAAATTTTGATATAGGATAATACTCCCTCCTTCCCACCAATCTTGCAATATTGGGTCTCGACAGATTTTAAGATAGTGGTTGTAAATGTATAAAGTAGTGGTATACAGTTAAAAAATAGTGGGATCCACTTGTTTAAGTAAATGTGGTCCATTTATTTTCTTTCTATTTTAAGTAATGTTGCAAGATTGGTGGGACGAAGGGAGTAGTATTTTTCACATAGATGACATGTTCGAATCTCATCAATATTGAGGGGGTGTATCCGTGTATGTTAACAATTTGAGTCATTAGTGTTAATTCGGTAAAACCGAACTAAACCAAATTGAATTTTTGGTTAACCGGAATTTCAATTTTCTATTTTGCGAAACCAAATACCAAATTGAGAATTTTCAATTCGATTGCGTTTTTTAACCAAAAATTCTCAGTTCAGTTATGTTAGTTCGGTTAAAATCGAAATTCCATGATTAATAAGAAAAAAATATAAAAAAATAATTATAATTTACTTTATCAATATAAATAAATAGAAAAAGTCAATATTTTTTAATATAAACAATAGTTTAATATAAAAATATTAGAATTTTTTAGTTCGGTTTATTTGGGTTAAATCAAAAATAACCAAAAATCGGAAAGTATAAATTTTGAAAACCAAATTGGTTGAAAAAATATTAGTTCGGTTCGATTTTGTTCGGTCATTTAACTGAATCCATTGACAACCCTAGTTCGAGTTCAAATTTGGATTCAAGATACTTCCATCAAGTTCATGAATGAGAATCAGATGTGAATTTTGACAAAACTCGTCATGTCATAATTATTTAGATATGATTCTAAAATATTGACTTTGGTAGTTATAATCCAAACATCGTATTTGATATCATATCACTTCTTATCCCTCTTAAAAATGCTCCTTAAGTCTGTCAAACATGATTAGTGTATAGAGTAGAGTTTAAATAGTTGTTAACATCAAGTACGCACTTTGAATAACAATTAGAGATTTATTCAGCTGAGACTCTTATTGAGCCTTTTCGGCCCATGCCCACTTATTGCTAGAAGCCCATTATAGGCCCATCTCAAATGTAAATGATTAATGTTATAAAGTCAAAAAAAATGTTGATTGTATATTATTAATTACTTAAGAAGACAACAAAAAGCAAACTCATCAAGAAGACAAAAAAAAACAACAAATGCCTTTATAGTTAGTGTTATAATACAAATCTATACAAATATATAGTATAACAAATACAAAACTACTCGATTTTATAGAAGTTATCCCCAATATAATCAAAACGTTCAAAATGCCCTCATTTTTTTATTATTCTAACCTGAAAGTGTGTCATATCAATCGCATACATGATAGGACATACTGCAAAAAAGTGATAGGACACACTGATGCATTGGTTCATGAGAAAGTGTGCCGATCGAGGACACATGATAAGACATGATAGAGGCACGTATCCTATCGACCGAACACATGGTAAGACATTATAGGGCATGTGTCGATCGATCGGACATTGATCGGATACGTGGTCGGACAATGTTATTTCAAAAAGTCATCTGAAATTGATTGGTTTAGAGTGAAATTTCTCAAAAAGCAAAGATAAATGCGTTTTACTTCAAGCTCAATATATTTGGGTCTTTAGGCATATGCTTCATGATCTCAACCTCCCTCCTTGCATCCTCAATATCAACTGCAGTCCTCAGCTTCTTCTTCGATATTGACTTGCAGGCATATTTATCCACTGTCTTCACATCAGTGCACAATTAAGTAATCCCAAACTCTCCTCTTCCGAGCTCACGCCCATGATCATATCTCTCCTTGATGTTACTCCCTCCTGCCTCCTTCAACACAACCAGTTTATTTGTTGCACCATCATCAATGGAGAATGGATTTTGCTTATTTTTATGCCTTTTCTTCTTCTTGTTTTTAGAAATAGTAGAAGGGGCTGCACAGCAGTTTCCCATTATGTAGAGGATGACCGGAAATTCCCTCTACCCCTACGGTACTCCAGCTAATTGTATAGAATTTTTGGATTCGTCATTCATATTCACGAATTTCTGTTCCACTTAATCCCTCTTTCATAGCCGCATATCTTTCCGGAAATACAGAAAGAAAGAAATGCCACGATTGAACTACCAAAATAGAGTGCCCACTTTAACACCACCCTGAAATAATTCCACAAAATCAAGAAAACAAATCAGAAAAAAAGGAGTCTAATTTAACATCTTCATACTAACCTAAAATTCAAGAATACTTGATATGGAAAAAGACCATCTTTTTCTTACTTATATGATCAACAGACCTCCAATAATAAAGGGAAGATAAAGATAAAGAAAAGGGTCATTCATGAACTAGAATCAATGACTAAAACAGTAGAGGGGGGCCTGAAAGAAAGGAGGAAAATGCAGAATGTTTGAAGGCAAAGAGAGCCCCACCTTTGATCCTAGGGATTCTGAATATGATGATAATGCCATTCAAAGTGGTCATTATCAAGAAAACTGTGAAAGGAAGGGGCCGCTCATCCGCCATGGAAATAGAGAGAGAGAGAGAGAGAGAGAGAGAGTCAAAAAGCTGAGACTTTTCTGAGCTTCTCTCTCTTGAATTCCCCCTTCAACCTTCTGCCTCTCTTCTTTATTATGTAGTCGATTGAGTGCAGTCTTGATCGAATAAGACAACATTATTCACTACTCTAACCCATCACGTTGATGTCGACACTCATCATGTGGATTTAATTCTCTATTTCAATAATAAAAATTGAATTTTTTAAAAATATTTATTAAATAAAAAATTATGCACGTAATAGTGGAAGCAAAGAACAAAAAGCAGGGGAAAAATTGGGGAGTCTTTCTCCCACCTCTTAGCGTGAAGCAATTGAAGAAATCTTCTCCCAAATTGGACGCACCCGCCCTTCCCCGTACACTCAATGGAGTGTGTGCGTGTGAGAGAGAGAGGGGGATGGAGAAAATTGACTCGGTGATGAATGATTTCGGTGTTGCAATTCTGAGAGTGGACAATCGAGGTATGATTTATTTGATTTCTTAATGCATATTCGTTGAATTCTCAAAGAAGATGCATTATATCCTTAATCCTATTACTGCAGCAATTTGCACTTCCACTCGCAAGAAAGGATAAGAGTAGAAATTTAGAAAAGCCATTTTGGGTGTTTAGGTTTCACTGATCTGTCGCGAAAATTAGATAAGATAGTAAAATCTGGCGTTTCTGCTGATTCTTAGGTTTCGGTAGTTTAATTTTATGAATAGCTTGGGATGTGAATGTGATCCAAAAGGAAATTATTTCTATGCATTTCCAAACATTGTTCAATTATATGATGATTCTATACTGGGTAGTGTTGTACTCTGTAGAGGGTTTTGAGGCAGTTAATCGAAAACCCGGTGTATATTTAGTTAGTTTTGTGTGTGCAAAGTGCAAACCTTGTAGAGTAATTGAAACTGAAGAGTGAGTCTTTCTCTGTGTTTTGGTTGGTTATGAATATGATCCTCTGGTTGAAAGATGAACTCAGATTTAAGATAATGTGTATAATTTCTCGTCACTATCGGTTGTTATTGGTAGAGATTAGTTGCTTTATATCGGCTGTTTGCAGATTCCTTTTATTGAAGCTAGTGCTACTCCCCCGACAAGTTGCAGACCCGTTCGTTGCTGATGAAATGAACGATGAAGTCATGGAGGTAGGTATGGAGAAAAGTCAAAAGAGTAGGGTAGTTCAAAACCTACATGGAGATGATGGGAGTCGAGATTTAAGTGGAGCCGCTAGTCAATCCGATGAAGATGGGAATAAGAAACTATATATTGGTATGGAGTTTGGATCTCAAGAAGCTGCAAAGGATTTCTACGATTCATATGCCAGGCGAGTGGGTTTTAGTACTCATGTTGGTCAATATAGCCGTAATAACCCCGACGGTCCGATTGTTTCTTGGGATTTTTTCTGCTCTAGAGAGGTTTTCAAGAGAAAGAATGTCGAGAGCTGCAGTGCCATGCTTCAGATAGACAGAAAAGAACCCGACGGTTGGGTTGTGACGAAGTTTGTTGAGGATCATAATCATTCTATCGTAAGCCCCAGCAAGGTGCATTTCCTTAGACCGAGAAGGCATTTCGCTGGAGCTACAAAGAATGCTGTACACGAGACAGCTGATAACCATAACGATATTATGGTTTCCGTGGATGGAAATGATGTATTTTACGATTC
The DNA here is from genome assembly GCA_028984105.1 of Lavandula angustifolia. NCBI lineage: Eukaryota > Viridiplantae > Streptophyta > Magnoliopsida > Lamiales > Lamiaceae > Lavandula > Lavandula angustifolia. The sequence goes on from CM054814.1 coordinate 14,080,581, forward strand.
TAATCTTGCCATGCGTTACACATCTCCCGTAGAGTCGAATCCGGTTGCAAGGAATATTTCTCCTGCGGAAACAAATCGTGCCAGTATGAGTTCTGTTCCTGTGATGCCTCTGCAATTTATTCAACCTTCCAATAGGAGACGAGTTATTGGAAGAGACGCTCATAACCTTCTCATTTACTTCAGGAAAATGCAGGCTGAAAACCCCGGTTTTTATTATGCTATACAGCTTGATGACGACAATCGCTTGAGCAACGTTTTCTGGGCTGATGCCAGGTCAAGGTCAGCCTATAGTCACTTTGGTGATGCAGTTACTTTCGACACAATGTATCGGCCTAATCAGTTTCAGGTCCCATTTGCTCCCTTCACCGGAGTAAACAATTACGGGCAAATGGTTTTATTCGGGTGTGCACTTCTTTTGGATGAATCAGAGGCTTCTTTTGCTTGGGTGTTCAAGACTTGGTTATCTGCAATGAATAACCGGCCTCCTGTTTCCATAACAACCGACCAAGATAGGGCCATAAAAGTAGCCGTTAATCAGGTCTTCCCGGAAACCCGTCACTGCATTTGCAAGTGGCACATCTTAAGGGAGGGCCAAGAAAGATTGGCTCATATATATCTCGCTAATCCTTCGTTTTATGGAGAGCTCTATGGTTGCATCAACTTTTCCGAGACGATTGAGGATTTTGAATCGTCATGGAGTTCTATACTCGACAAGTACAACCTCCGGAAAAACGAGTGGCTTCAAGCTGTATATAATGCTAGGAAGCAATGGGCTCCCGTTTATTTTCGTGATTCATTTTTTGCTGCGGTTTCATCTAACCATGGAGTAAGCTCCTTCTTCGATGGGTATGTGAACCAGCAGACGACAGTACCCATGTTCTTTAAGCAGTACGAACGGGCTCTCGAGAATTGTTTAGAAAAGGAAATCGAAGCAGATTACTACACTATTTGTACAACACCAGTACTGAAGACACCGTCTCCAATGGAGCAACAGGCAGCTAATTTATACACAAAAAAGGTTTTCGAAAAGTTTCAAGAAGAACTGGTCGAAACCTTTGTACACACTGCCAATAAGATTGACGGTGACGGTTCGATAAGTAAATTTAGGGTTGCTAAGTACGAGCACGACCACAAGGCTTACAGTGTCATGTTAGATGTCTCGGAAATGAACGCCAGTTGCAGTTGCCAGATGTTTGAGTATTCAGGGGTTCTTTGTCGGCATGTATTAACCGTCTTTACCGTCACAAATGTTCTCACGATTCCATCCCAGTATATTTTAAAGAGATGGACAAGGAATGCTAGAGTGGGACAGTTGGATGAGCAAGATACACCTATCCAATGTGCGGAGTCTCTCACAGTTCGTTTCAACGATCTTTGTCGAGAAGCACTAAAGTTTGCAGAGGAAGGAGCCGTTGATGCAGAGACTTACAGTGCGGCTGTTGATGTGTTACAAGAAGGTTTGAGGAAGATTGCGCTGGTAAAAACAGTGGTAGGGAAAAATAGGCCTGCCACATGTCAGGCTAGTGGGAATTTTCCGGACACTGGTAGCAGGAAAGCTTCTCTACCAACTCCCGATATGATCCCGTCGTTATGGCCAGGGCAAGACGTTTTGCCTAACCGCTTTAATCTTAATAATTCTGGAGTCCCCGTTGCTGATATGAGCCACCCAACTTTGGCCTCTTTGGCAATAAACCGTGATGGCGTGCTTGCCGATAATACAGTACGAAGTATTATTTAATATGTTAAACTCCTTGGTTAGTTAGAAGTAATCTGAATTATTAAGTTATTTTTTCTTATTATCTTTTTGGTTTGTAGGTGGTTCTCACTTGTTTTAAATCCATGACATGGGTGATTGAGAGTAAGAGCCTAGCAAGTAAAGTGGCTCTTATCAATTTGAAGGTGTGGATTGCTTTATTAAATATTCCCTCCGTCCCGTTTGACTTGTCTTGTTTTCCTTTTCGGGTTGTCCTATTTGACTTGTCTTGTTTTTTAAAATGAAAAAAAAGATTATTACACAAACTCCCACTTGTCCTATCTCTCTACACACAACCAACCACTCTTTTTAATTTCCGTGCCGCAATGAAACAAGGCAAGTCGGACGGGACGGAGGGAGTATTTGTATTCCTTTTCATGTCTAGTCCGTGATGCGCATGTTTCTTCATCCATCGAATTTTGTCTTAAATCTACCACTTTGTTTGCCTAAGGCAGCTCCAAGATTATGGCAAGGCTCCCTCCGGAGAATCCGAGGTGCAGTTTAGACTTACACGAACCACACTGGAGCCGATGTTGAAATCCATGGCCTACATAAGTCAACAGCTCTCAACACCTGCTAACAAGGTCGCCGTCATCAATCTAAAGGTACTCTTTTGCCCGCTTTCGGAGCTTCTTCTATCTATCAAATTATTCTACTCCCTCCGTTCCATTGAAGTTGTCCACTTCCTTTTCAGCATGTTCTTTAAGGAGAGTTGTTTGTTGTTGTGTTTAGAGTTGTATAAAGTTGTGGGTTCTTCAAATAAAGCGTGTGTAATAATTTGTTAAAACGGGAAACTGGACTACTTCAATGGGACGGAGGAAGTATGAAACAAGGGTTTTTTTTTTTTCGTGATCTTTTGCCCAATCTCATTGATCTTTCATATTATTCCATTTTGTTTTAAGACTGAGTTTTCCTTCTAGAGTTCCACTCTTTCTTCTGCCACGTTAACGTTCTGATCCAAACTAAACGGCTTTTTCCTTCCCAGCTCCAGGACGCCTCTACAACTGGAGAAACGGAGGTCAAATTTCAAGTTTCTAAAGATACGTTGGGTTCAATGTTAAGGTCAATGACTTATATCAGAGAGCAACTTTGATAAGTAAGCTCTCTGTTCTCTCTATTCAACAATTATACATGACGATACCTTATGATTATACTCGACTAAACTCTATAACAATGAACAGTTTGTAAGGACCATAGCTTAATCAAGGATTTGGCATGTTACAGCAGGAATTTTTGTACAAGTAGTAGCTCCCAGAGGTTTGTTCATTCATCTTAAATGACCCCCCTTACATTGTTTCGTCCGTCTCTAACACAATCTGTAGATCACGTTGCGTACTCTTCATTAGCAGTAATCACTTCCAATTACTGCTATATGTGATTCATTCATGTATAAGCTAGGCAGCTTATGATAGTTCAGCCTCATTTGTCTGTAGATATTAGTGAGATCTTATTCTTAATCTACACTGTTGGAATGATTTCATTATTCTATTTAGTATGATTAGTTGCAACAGATTTTATGTTTTTGTGCTTGCTTTCACCTTTTGTCAAGTACTCCCTCCGTCCCATTGATTTTGTCTCCTTTCTTTTCGACACGGTTATTAAGGAGAGTTAAAAGTTATTTGTAAATGAATGAGTCCCACAAAAGAAAAGTGGGTAGTCGTGTGTAAAGAAATTGCTATTTTTGGAAGAGGACAAGATGAATGAGACGACCCGAAAAGGAAAGTAAGACAAGATGAATGGGATGGAGGGATTATTAATTTCCCTTCTATTGTCCAAAATATTCATAAAAAGGCAAGAACTTTTGCAGAGAGTGTTTGTAGTAAAAGTACATGTAAGAATGCATATCGTAGTAGTCTAAGCTGGTCGGAGGGAGGAGAGGAGTACGTCTTGAAGAGCGCTGTCTCTCTTCATTGCAGCCTTAAACTCTTCGAACGTTACCTTCCCGTCGCTGTTGGCGTCCATGAGATCGAAGATCTCGTCCAGCTTCCCGGGCTCCGCAATATCCATCGGAAGGTACTCATCCGGCAAAGCCTGCAGCCGCAACAGCATAAGTTTATAACTTTCTTGATTTTAAGGATTGTGTAATAACTGAGTTTACCTTGAGCAGTGATGCTAGCTCCTCCTTGCTGATGCAACCCGACCGATCCGTATCGTACATCTGAAAACAGAGGCGTAGAGCATCGTCGCCTTGCGAGTATTTGAGAGTCGAGAAGCCGGCGATGATTTCTCTCATGTCGACTGAGCCGTCTCTGTTGTTATCGAACAAATCGAAGATACGGGGAGCTAGAGGGACAAGGGACAAAAGCTCCATTGCTTTCAACACTTGTTCGAATTCAGACAACGTCGCGTTATCGCCTTTGCATCTGTGTATACAGAAAACAGAGTGTCAGCAGAGCAAAACAGAGCATGGCTGATGATTTGTGTTTACTCACACTTTCTTGAAATTGGCACTCAGATTCTCGAGTTCCTCCGGCTTGAGATCGTAAGACCCGACCAAATTCTTGAGCTTTTTAGTTCTTAATGAGAAGCTGCTGCTGAGAATACTGGCCATGGCAGCTGCTCGGAACTTACGCCTCGCGTTGAAGCTTTGCAATCGGGAGACGATCTCCGCGTCCATCTGATCTTCCTTTGCAAGATCACCGGTCACCCAAGGATGCTGAAGAATCTCTTGAGCACTTGGCCTCAAGTTGGGGTCCACTTTGAGAAGACTGGTGATCAGATGCTTAACTGAGGATGAAATGTTCTTCCATGTCTTCTCATAGAAGCTTAACTGTCCCTGCAATGCATCAACCCGACTTTCGTAGTGAGAGAAGGAACCGAGAAAAACTCTGTTTCTGACATGAACTCACACATAGTATCATCTGCTGCTTCTGTCTGTTCGTCTGTGCAATGAAAGGAGGATATCTGCGAAAAGAACAACAAAGATTTGATCAGAATTGCTTCTTCTTGATATGAACTACTCCCTCCGTCCCATTTGAAACGATCCGTTTCTTTTCGGCGCGGAATTTAAGAAAATAGATGAGAAATATGAGATATGAGTAGATGATAAAGTAAGAGAGGGAAGATAAGTGACATAGTGAGAGAGTAGGCAATAAAGTAAGAGAACAGATTGTAATTCTTTTGGAAAGTTATTTCCTTTTTCGAAAACAAGTCGTTTCAAATGAGACGTCCCGAAAAGGAACACGGGTTGTTTCAAATGGGACGGAGGGAGTACTATTTTCAAGTTCTAAACTGACCCCGATAGCAGAATGTAGAGGATAACACCGAGAGACCAGATATCACTCTTGGGAGTAATCCTCCCACCCGAAAGCGCCTCCGGTGAGACGTAATCGATCGATCCGAACAACCCGACTACAGGATCAGTGAAATCCTCCACAGAACTCAGCCCAAAATCCATGATCTTCAAAGGAGAATCATCTTCTTTACTCAGGAAGAGGCAGTTCTCCGGCTTCAAGTCCCGATGGACGATACTGGCCTGGTGCAATGCAGCCAGCCCAGATGCAATCTGCCTGACAACACCTGCAGCCTCGGCTTCATTGTACTTCTCCTGAGCTACAATCCTATCGAAAAGCTCCCCGCCCGAGCAGAGCTCGAGGATGAGATGAACACCGCCGTTGTCTTCACATACGTTGTAGAGATGGATGACGTTCGGATGGGGGGAGACATCTTCTACTATCTTTCTCATCACGAGGAGCTCGTTTGTGAGGAGGGCGTCTGATATGAGGGACTGTTTTGTCGTTGGAATCGGGTTTTTCGGATTCCTTGGGATCGAGTTTGAAAGGGTTAAAGGGCCTAGTCTTCTTAGTGTCTTCACCGCTACTTGCTTCTTCTCTTCATTAGTAGACTTCTCTATGCCTCTTCTTACAACTGAGAATCCTCCCCTCCCCAGAATATCACTGATCTCATATTCATCAGACAAAGATTTTCTTGTCTCATGTCCCATAAATGATAAATGATAAATCCTCTCTCTCGTGTGATCCAAGAAAGAAGAAGAAGTTCTTGATCCTTTGTTCAGAAGTCAACAAGGCAACAATGAAGGGGAGAATGATTGAGAGAGAGTAGCAGCTTAGTAGATTTATAATGTAATGATGAGGTGGTTAGACACGGATTTACATCAGCTATTTAGCAGTTTTTCTTACATAATACATTTGTTTCTTTTGTCAGATGCCAAGCAAATGCCTACAAGGAAAATGTACCAAGTGGAAACTAGCTGAGGAAAAAGGGACAAAAGACCAAGTCAATATTAAAAAAATATATTATCTTATCAAGAGTTGAGATTCTTCTGCTAATCCAATTTATTTAATAAAATATTGGGATTAACACCTCACACTTCTCTTACATTTGGAATTAGTACAACACAAAATCAACTGTCTGAACTGCAGACTGCAACATAGCATGAATGGCAATAAATCTAGAATCATCGATACAGGTTATCCTCATTATCCAAAAAATTCCGTATTCCTACACAGTTACAATTCAAACAATTCATTGCATACATCTTCTTCTTTTTTTCTTTCTATTACTCCAACCAATTTCATGACTATTGACTTCAATCAAATAATGAAGATTTTAGTGAGGAATATATGTAGTTATTATTATACTAAAAAATATAATCTTTAATATAAAACTTTAGTTAAAAGTTCTATGATCAATATGAGATGCCAAATTGCTATCAATCAAAAATGTAAGCTTTAACACAAATTTAGTTTAAAGTTGTGATTTAAACGTGTAGGGAAGTTTATCATCTTTATTTGTAGGAATGAGATTTAAATAAATAAAAAAAGGAAAAATATACTCCCACCGTTCCACTTAATTTGTTTGGTTTTCTTTTTTGGTTGTCACACTTAAAATTAAAAATAAATTACATAAACTCACACTTTTCTTTTACCTTTAAATGGAAAACCGACCACTTATTTTAATTTTTGTGTCAAAAAGAAAACCAACTAGAGCTTACTCATTTTATGCTTCAATACAATAAAATCTTGTATCCAAACTTGTGTTACTAGTAACACGATCTCAAACCCTTATTTGATAGATGAATGAGTCTGATGTATTTTGTTGTAAATTGTAAAACAGAGGATAAAAGCAGCTAGAGAATGATGGGCAATCTAGGAGTAGGAATTGCCTCCAATGGAGTCTTCATGTAGGTTACCACACCAGGAGCCTCTTCCATGTCGATGGCTTCGTCTGGACCGGGACTCGACCAGGTGAAGTGGTGCAGGAGGTGGCCGATCATGGATGTGACCAGATTGATACCGAGCTGGGCACCGGGACACACCCTCCTCCCCGCGCCAAACGGGAGGAGACGAAAATCGTGTCCCTTCATATCAACATCCTCTTCAAGAAACCTCTCCGGCCGAAACTCTAGAGGGCTCTTCCACACCTCCGGATCACGGGCTATCGCCCACACGTTTACATGCACGATCGAGTCCTTGGGGATGTCGTAGCCACCGATCTTGATGTGGGCGCTGGCTCGGTGAGGGAGCATGAGAGGAGTTGGAGGGTGAAGCCTCATTGCTTCTTTTGCTACACATTGTAGATATGGGAGTCTCGATAGGTCGAGTTCGGTTATGACGCGTTCATTTCCGACCACGCGGTCCAGCTCCTCTTGAGCCTTCTGTTGAACTCTCGGATTCTTGATCAGCTCGGCCATGGCCCATTCCACGCATATTGCGGTTGTGTCCATCCCTGCAGTGATCATGTTCTGCCATTTTCACAAACTTAATAGTAAGCATGAGATGATCATTCTATTTAAGGTAGTGTGTGGAAGAGCTTTTATAAGCAGTTTTTAGTTGCTTATGCTTAAAGTTGCTTAAAGTTATTGTTAAGCAAAAGCTGTTAGTTTTTGAAACATTAGAAAAAAAAAGCTTAATTTTAGATAAAACAGTTTTGCGAACACTCTCATAAGTTGTTTTTCAGTTTTTTTTGGCGTCTGCTTTTGAAAAGCACTTCTTAACTAGCTTATAGACTTTTGTTTATTCTGACTTATTTTAAACACAAAAAGAATAGAAACATACATTCCAAACATTTAAAAAAGTGCTTCTGTCGTAAAAAAAACTTAGAAGTAGCTTATTTACGCTATTCCAAATACTGCCTAAGATTGAGAAGAATAAAAGGAAGAAGTAGTAGTAGTACTGACCCAGAGAAGGCCAATGATGGTATCCTCACTCAGATCATACTCGTCTTTGAGTGCGAGCAGAGCATCGAAGAAATGCTGCTTGGCTCCTCCACTTGCTTCGCGAGCTTGCTCGTGTTCTTCCCTGATCTCGAGTGTAAGTTTCTTCTTGCGCTCTCCGTGTTTGGCGATCGCGTCTTGGTCGAGTGGGAACATCCAACGGAGCCATCGAACGTGCATCGCCATAGAGAGGGATGCGGCGAGCTTGAATCCATTGGCGATGATGGCCTTGAACTCTTGACCTTGCTTGTCTACGATCCCTTTCGAATCCACGAATCGCTTACCGAATGCGATTCGAGTAATGTTGTTGAACGCCACGGCTCCGAGATATTTCCTCAGTAACAACTTCTTCCCTAAATTATCTGCACATTTTCAATTGATTCTTATCATTTGAGACAGTCAAAAGATTAGGCCGAAAATGAGTGAAGTTGATTAAGCTTACCCGGAGAAGTGACGTCATTGTGAAGGGATTTCATCATATCGGTGATTTCATCTTCTCTGATAGGCCTCAAAGCTTCTAGACGCTTCGGAGTGAAGAGCTCCAACGTACAAACTTTCCTCACCTTCACGTAGTGGGGCCCGTAATCCGCCCCGATAAGATCCTGGGCCGGGCTGGACTTTGCTGCGAAGGGGTTCTGCAGGCGGTTGGCCAGCACCTGATCGTTCTCCTTCAATACTTGTTTCGCCAGCTCGCTGTTGGAGACGACGACGTTTAGGGTGGAGCCGAGCCACACGGAGATGATGGGGCCGTACGAATCTGCCCACTCTGCGAAGCACCGGAAACGGGCCGGCTTCACGTCGTAAAGGTTGCCCACGACCGGCAATGGGCGTGGGCCCGGCGGGAGGCGGTAGCGGAGGCGGTGGCGGAAGTGGAGAAGGAGGAAGAAGACTAAGGCGGCGAGGAGGGAGAGGAGGAGAGCTGCCATGGCATGGGAGTTAGTGCTGCACGACGCTGTGAGTAGTTAGTTGACTTATAGCGGTTAGAGAGGGTGATTTTGTCATTTTTCAGTTTCCAAGAACATTATATTTATTGCATTTGGTGGTTTTGTCATTTCTAGTTTCCAAGAACATTATATTTATTGCATTTTTTCAATATATTTATTGCATTTGGTGATTTTTTGTCATTTTCAGTTTCCAAAAACATTATATTTATTGCATTTTTTAAACTTTCGAGCACTATGTGTAAGTGGTGGGGTGAGAGTTCTTTTAAGTATATGCATATTTTATTTGGTGTGAGTAGGTAAACCCCACTAGTAATATAGAAAGAGATTTCATCAAGCTCCATTGTGACGACATAGCGATTACCGTGTTTAGTTTGTGATTAAAAAGTTATGGATTCAATATCTACTAAAATCGTTCCGTATGAGTTACACAAGAACAAACGAAGTTTATCCATCACGCAGCCTAACACCACAAAGGTTTAGGTGTACATAATCAATGCACTCTGTATTTACCACACCACAAGGGTGTCGACATGTGACATATGTGGCCCACTATTTTGAATAAGAAACGCCACATATCGACAACCTTACGGTGTGTGACACACATGCAAGTACAATATTATAAGACACACAAACCGCTCTGAGCCTAACACTTATGATTAGCTTAAGGTGATTAGCCCCTTCTATACACAAAAACAAAGTTTATCCAATACGCACTCCGATAAGAAATTGCAAATTACCCTCATCATAAAAAAAATATCCATCAATTATTACATTTGACAACGTTATTAATTTGGGACATGGACAAGATTAAGAATCACGTGCAACTGAGAGGAAACACATGAGTTGAAGATTAAACAAATTAGGAGCCATTAGAGTAGTCAAGATTAAAAAATGTAGAGTTCGTGATAGAAGAAAGAGATCATGTTTAATCAAACTCAAAGATTCTAACACATCCAAATACATATCGCTATGCATCTAACTCACCGAATCTACGACAAAATCAATTCAAGACAATTAATGAAACAACAACCGCAGCCAAAAAGCATTGCTCAAGCTCAACAAACTGCCTTTGCTTAGCAGTAATTAAATGAGCATCACAATTTACTTGAGATTGAAGATCTGAGCAGGCCAGTTACGTTTCTTACCGTCAAGGCCGACTCCAGTGAGCTCGAGTGAAATGTCGATGCAGCGATGTTGATGAGCACGGGCAACACTGATGCGAGCTTGAATTCTTGCAGCAGGGCAATCAGCTGTGCCAATGGGTGCCGGTTTTAAACCAACCCGATTTGAGGCCATCGAAATTGGTTCTCGGAAAGTGAGGATCGTCTGTGACCAATGGGTGCTCGGGTTGTAGGGCGATGTCGATAAAGTGACGGGAGTTTCACGACAGAATCTCTCGGTAAACCCAGTCTCGAACCACAACACAACTCCGTAACACCAAGTGGTTTCTGATTTAGGGTTGCCCTCCGGCTTCGGCTCTAGTTCAACTATGGTTGTAAAATCGAGCTGCTTCGGTTGCACCGTCACCAAGTCGAAATTCTGAAAGCAAGGAAATGTTTCAGACCAGGATGGAAAAATAGCAAGCAAATAAGAAATGACTGAAATAGAGCAACCAAGTCCCACAAGCTTCAAATTAGCATAAATGTAGGAATTCGGATCTTAACATGTACTATCTCTATCTCACTTTCCCAAAACGGACGTTCCACTATTTATGGCTCACTTCCCAATTTGGCAAAATAATTATCATCATCTCTCCTACTTTATCATCTTCTATCTCCTACTTTCATCCTCTCTTACTTTAGCATCTACTCTCTCCTACTTTATCATCTACCTAACTCTCATACTTTATCATCTACTCTCTTAATTTTTGTGCTGAAAAGAAGTGAGCCAGAAATAGTGGGACTGAGGTAATATTTGACGATCAAACTGGTTCTCGCGTAACTAGGAACAGTGACTACACATACTCCTTAACTTGGTAGTAAAGTATCATATAAACATGCATAATGCATTAAGGCCTACATCCATGAGTAAAGATGAAGATGAACTAAGAAACGATAAAAGCTTTCTAACTCATACGTACAAGGGGAGAAATGGTAGTTTAGATTTTGATAACAACACATTAAAAAATAACTCAAACCTGAAGAGTTTTTGTGTTTGTAACAATATGAGAACTGTCAATGACGTCGACAATGGGGAAGCGGGAAGCGTCCTCAACAACTTCCCGACCAATACGAGACATATTGAATCCATATACATTCTCCCAGAATGGGAGACTTGTAGCTTCTTTTCCGAACCCAGCTACAAACTGCATGAACGAATGTAAGGAAAACCATTGTTAGCTGAAGGTGAGAATGAAGAAGACCTAAGTAGAGAATTAAGGAAAGCTAGCCCACCATGGTAGCAGTGTCGGGAAGCATCGCACCTCCGGGCTTTAACCACTTATCTCGTGCAAAGAGTACAGATAAGAGCATCGACTCGTAAAGCAGGCAGTAGCCCATCCATTCGCTCACTAACACGTCAACACTGTGGGGTGGGATGTGTAAGACATTGTCGAGCTCTTCAACCATGCCTTGAACCACTTCAACAATTCCATTTGACAGAAGATTATTATCTCCTGCAATCTGCACCAACTTAAATCATAACTACGAACAACACACAACCAGATGCAAACTATCTGAATGTAAGCGATCTTAAAATAGAGTATCTAAAAGTTAACCTGGGAAGCCACTTCTGCCATCTTCTCACTAGCTTCAACTGCAATAACCCTTGAAGCTCCTCCTTGGGCTGCAAATAGGCTGTAAAAGAAAGCAACAAGGCACAGAAGAATTTAAGAAAATTCACATGAAAATATAAATAGCAGATATAAAATGAAGCTTTATATTCCAACCTCAGAATGCCTGTCCCACAACCAACATCCATAACAACTGCTTTTTTTAGAAGAGAAGGATTTTCCAAAAGAGCTTGTCTATATGCATCAGTTCTTACCTGTACAAATCCATTAAATCTCAATAAAATGATCAGGAGTTAATAATATGTTTAGAATAAAATTATATCAAGTGTTCACTTTCCAAAACTGGAGGTTTGGTGTTACCTTATCGTTGATCATTTCCCTATGGATGCCGAATGAACTATAAGCACCAAAATAGTTCTTATTGATATTCTTTATCTCTTTAGCTACAATCTTTGTTGAAGGGATACTGTCGATCTCGTTTTCTCCATTTCTAATATCTTTACAAGAAGACGATGCAACATCTTTTCCCCCATTTTCACACGGAACTTTATGCTCAGAAGAACTCTCATCATGAATATCAATGCGCTCAATTTGAGATAAATATGACTCCATTTCACTTGGGTCGATGGACATATTATCACACTCGTCGTCTTCATCATCCTCACAAAAACTGTATAACAGTGGATCCTCCTGCAGAAAGGGCTTTAGATACGTATCAGCATCCCATGGAAGACTATTTCTATCAATATTAACTGCCAGGTGTAAATGTTTCTGCAGTTCTTCCTTGGACAAACATATCATCCCGCAACTCCAACATTTGTTTACTGCTACCTGACAAGAAAAGGAAAAGATCTAAGATGCAACCAACTAGTTCAATCAAACTAATAAATGCATATAGGAACTAGAAATGGTCCGCATAAAACTAGTACTTCTAACTCTACTCTGTTTACATTTGCTCCAAATTTTAACAGGGAAAATCGATACGACCTAATTGTTTCAGAACATGTCATTCAAACAATTTTACCTCTTAACTAAGATCATTCTCTAACAAGATAAGCGAATCACATTACTTACCAAAGCACCTTAAGAAAGATAAAATTTTAAGAATTGCCTTAACTAAACATAGAGCAAGTAATCCATTCTATATCCATATGAATACTCTACGGGATTCTTCATACAACAAAAGATAGAAATTTATGATGTAGTGAAGCAGAGCTCTCCAATTAACTAACTATGACCAAATGGCTATCCAGAATTAACAACACAATCCACATGTAGACAGAATCGAATTAAATAACTCATAATTTCCATACAATAAAGCATATAAAGCATCAGTAAGTACATGATTAATACCTGAGACCTAACGTAATTGAAGAGCTTAATACACTTGTACATATCCAAGTTATAAGCTTTCTTGATTTCGTGAAAGTCAAACAAGTGCGTCGAAGCGCAGTGGTCGAAGAGCGAACTGCACGAACTGTACGTAGAGTCACAGAAGAGACAGAGCATCTGCGGTTCAGAGCAATCCCCCTCTGCGGCTTCATCTTGCCAATCGTCCCAATTCGCATCCTCCAACTCCTCTACTTCATCTTCGGAGTCGGTGTAATGCCGCTTAGAGTTCAATTCCGAGTCGTATTGTTTACAATTTTCTTCTGCCTGGTGCGTCGCCATTTTCAATTGCTTTGAAGAGTAGCATAAAATTCTCCCAGGTTTAAGATTTTTTAAACCCTAAACCTTAGTCTGAATTCACGTTTACGTTGTATTTTGACGGGAAGTGTTTGGGCTTGGGATCGAAAAGGGTAAAGGCCCATTTCAGGATTTCATTCACATTCTCCTAATTATATAAAAAAATATATCAATTTTTAATATAAGTATATAACATTTTTCACTCACAATCTCCTAATTATATAAAAATAATATCAATTTTGATCCTCTAATATAACATCCGTTCAATTTTGGTTCTCTAGTGTGGCAGTATTTGATTTTAATTCTGTAACTTTATATCGTATTCAATTTCAAGGACATAAGTCAAGCTATAGGACCAAAATTGAATTTTTTTTTGATTATATACGCGAGACAGGTTCCTCCAAAAATATACATAGTTACCAAATACTCCGGCTTAGCATATTGAGATTCGACAAATTCATAATGTTAAGATTAGTAGAGTTGTATAATCGGCATATTCAATAAATCGCGACCATTGTCGAAGTTTCATAGTAATAACATCAATTCCATGGGTACGACAAGAACCAGTTCTGTTTTCAGACCAATCAATATCAATACACAAAATACGCGAACTATCTTACAAAGCAAATTGATGCTTATCGAGATGCACAACAGAGGAAGGAGGTTGCTATGCAGAACCACCACCTTTGAGACGGAGCGTGAACGCTTGTAAGGATAAGAGAACGGATTTGATATGGTCCTTGGCTACCTCATCAAGCAGGTTGCCATCACTATCAAATTTTGCAGGAGGCGCGAACGCGTTGAGGAAAAACTCGGGTTTGTTGATGAAGTGGAGATCAACGTAAACGCCTATCTGCCGGAGATGATACTGGGATCGCCCCCCACCAAATCCCCCTCCGGTGCTCACTACGGCAGCGGCTTTGTCAGCCCACATGTTTGGGGGCCGCGAAGCCCAATCAATCGCGTTCTTCAGAGGCCCTACTCGTTCAATCAAGATTCAGAAGTGCTGAATATAAGCATCAATAACACATGTGGTGTGGGACACTGAATGATATTAAAATGGGACACTCAAGCATGTGTGCAATAACATATATGCTTACATCCTCGTCATAGAAACATGAGAACTATAAAAGCATAGATTATAGAAGTGCAATAACTTCCCTTAAATACTAATTTTTTGGGTTAATAGATTAAAATAATATTCGATAAAGTAATAATCCCGTTAAATAATTTTCTTTCTCCGTCTCAATGCTATTACTTTAATGAGATTTAACTGTAGTATCAGATCAGTTCAATGTTCTTATCAATGAGATAGAAGTTTTTGTTAGTACCAGTAACGGAGTAGTTGTATTCAGGGGAGGCGAAGAGGACGCTGTCAGCAGGGAGGATCTTCTGCCTGAACGCCTCCACAGCTGGCGGATAAGTCCCATTCACCTCGAGATCCGTGTTCATGAATGGCAATTCCGATATATCCACATACTCAATCTCCACACCCTTCAACGACTTCGATACATCGATCGCTAACCCCCCAAACCAAAAAAATTAATTCAAAATAAAATCGAACGGAAATTCATCACTGCGCTGTGCATGTGGCAAAGAAGAATCAAATTTACAAAATAGATTGAAGAAAAAAGAGGATAGAGAGAGAGAGAGAGAGAGAGAGAGAGAGAGAGAGAGAGATACCGGCGCGGAGGAGGCCGCGATTGTAAGAACCTTTGCGGAGGGAACCGCAGAGAGCGGCGACTTTGATGACTGGAGAAGTTATTGCTGCAGCGGCCATTGATGACTTTTTGTGTGAAGCAAATGAGCAGGAGATCACACTAAAGGGCTAATGAAATACGATAGGTGTGTTGTCTCTCTGCTGCCATGGATGCGGAAGGAAAAGTTGAAAAAGCAATTATCACTAAGCAATGATTGAGATTAAAATCAAGGGTTTAGATCTATTGTCGGCATGTTAAACTTATTACACTACTACTGTTTAATGTCTTAATCAATTCAACCAAAAATGCCTAATTACTAGGGAGGAAGCAAAGCTAACTACAGTTAAATCTTGATAAAGTAATAATCTCGTTAAGATAATAATTTCTTCTGATTTCGATATGAGTCAATGCACTAAAATAATGTTAGATAAAATAATAATCTCGTTAAATGAATATTTTTTCTCGTTACCAAGGTTATTACTTTATTGAGGTTTAACTGTATTCTATCTGAACTATTAAGATTGTCTCATTTCTTTTTACCACGTATATTAAGGAAAATTATTAATTATGAGTGAACGGTGGGTGCCATGAAAAGAGAATAATTAATTATGTTTAAAAAAAATTTGTTATTTTTAAAATAAGACAAGATGAATTGAACAATCCGAAAAGGGAAACCAAATTTCTGTCCTTGTTCATTGTATCTACTTGGCAAATCCAATTGTGGACTTTTGTACCCTTGAAACCGCGTCAGTGTTGATATATGACATATATGGTCTACTTTTTTAAAATGAAAAACGTCACATATCAATATTTTTGTTGTGTGGTACACACAATGATATAATTGTAATACATTCAAACTATTTTGCCTTTTCTATATTCGAAGAATCTAATTATTATGATGTGGAGTTCGATTTGCAAGTGACTCCAAGAGGAACATTTGTGTAAAATACAGTATTGAATAATTTCACAATAGACCCTGCAAAATATGTATAATTTGAAATCTTGACGTAATCACTACATAAAACTTGTGTCTGACTATTAATTCTCAAGATTGCCGAATATCTTCCCCTCTGAATGAGTCCCAATTGGGAAGGTTTGCAGTAGCTTCGTTGATCAACTTTATGAGGGCCACCTAGTATCGATCGAACAAACGAAATATCAATATCAATATCAAACGACGACCAAAGTTTCATATCAGATCGTATAACGAGTCAAGAAGATAGAAAGAGAAATGTAATACATACCACACTTTGAGGAGCGCCTCGAGGGGGGAAGGGATAGATTCCGAGGTGGGGGATTGTTGAGGTATGCTCTCTTGTCGAATCTCCACTCTCCTCTTTCCCCATACAGTACTTTACCCTTAATTCATTATCACCAACGACACTAAGATAAATCCATAATATGTAAAATATATATCATCATGCAAAGTCATGTATTCAATCCGTCATATTATTCATGTCCACTTTGAATAGAACACGGCAATTAAGTTACTGAGTGTAAAGTAAAAAGAAGTAGATCCAGAAAGTAGAAAAGTGGTTGGTGTAGGGGTCCAAAATGTTGAAAAGTGATTGTAGTTTATTTCTATTTTAGTTAGTAAATATAATTAGGCCCCTTTTGGAATAGCTTATAAACAACTTATTCTAAATAATAAGTCATTTTACGCGCATTTGAGGGAACTTATCGAAATACTAACTTATTCTACATAATAAGTTACTTTCAACTTATTTTCATAAGTTAATATTTTTCATAAGTTAATATTATTAACTTACGACAACTTATAAGTAACTTTTAAGGATATTCACATATCAATTTTCGGCAACTATGTTTTTATTAATTTTAATTTTTTGCCTATATAAATTATTTTCTTGTGTGTCCGAACACAATTAACTTTTTAAATTTATGTACTTATACCATAAGTCCTTATAGAATAAGTTCTTTTGTCGCAAGTCATTAATTAAGTATTTTCCCAAACAGAGCCTTAATGGATATAGTGGGCATGAATAATGAGACGGATGAAGTACTCCTTGACTTGTCTTGTTTTCTAAAAAGGAAAATAATTATTACTCAAACTCTCATTTTTTCTTTGTGGACCTATCTTTCTACACACAATCACTCACTCATCTACACACAACTATCCACTCAGCTTAATCCCCATGTCAAAAGAAACAAGACAAGTCGGCGGCACGGATAGAGTATTTATTTACCTCGATTGTGAAGTCGCAAGAGTAGGTATAATGAAGAATTTCCTTATTCGTAGTTCGAGGGTCCCATGGAGGCTGCAACATTAAGTCTTTGAGGAGGATGTGCTGCACACCGTGAAGAGCAGAGGCCACTGCGTATGCATACCTACATTATATTACGCCAAAGAAAAATGTTACGACGTATAAATCACAAATGGTAAAATTTAGACGATCTTCCGCAGGTTTTAGACTTACATCTCGAGCACCCATCCGAAGGCATTACCGGTCTCGTTGTCGTATTTCATCTTCAACGAAACATTCATCCACGTGGGCGCAATCTTTTCCAGCAAATCCTGCACATCCAGTGTCGATGATTCAAATATATATTATTAATTTAAATCGACGGATTGAGCACTAGATTAACTATAGATCAATCACTTACGCAGAAGTGAGAATACCAACTACATTATATGTTGTCGATTATGATTTAGAGGAATACCAACTACATTATATGTTGCCGGTTATGATTCAGTTATATATCATTAGTTGAGAAGGAAAGGAAAAGTATATGCATGACATACAAAAGTAACTCGATGGATTGATTCATCATCACCTTCCTAATCATAACCGGAGAGTTGCCGATGGGATCCACATTGGTGACCGGACCCATCTTCTTGGGGAAATACTTCCGAATGATTTTCTCGTGCTTGAGGGGTTCGATGTAGAAGAATTTGAATGCAACTGGATATTGATCGTGGACCAAGTTTGGCATGGGAGTCAAGAATATGTGATCAGGTTCCGCCATCAATACATACCTGCAATCAATAAGAGTAACAGTCAAATTGATCGTCCACATTTTTCGTAACATTCACATTAGTCTTTTACTTTTAAATGGAATTATATAAGTCTAAACATCTCAATTTCGTCGCCACATTCGTCCCTCCATCTTTCTTATAATATCCAAATTGGTCCTCAATCTTTCAATTGAGTCATATAAACTTGAAAACATCAGAGTTTTGTTCGGCATATTCGTATTCTCGTTCTCCAACTTTTCCTTAATTTTTAATTTGTAAATCAACCTCGACTTTTTACTTGAGGGAAGAAGTTTATCAAATAAGCATCTGTATTTCGATGTAGCTATGAGGGAGCCATGTTTGTATTTCGATGCAGAAAGAGAAGAGAGCCGAAGGGAGGACGAATATACATATGAAATTCAGATATTTAGACTTATATGACTCAATCGAAAGGTGAATGTCAAATTTGAATGTTATGGAAAAAGTGAATAACCGTTATGTTTTTGTTGGGGTACTTTAAACGACTACTACTCACTCTTCTTCAATAGTTGCGTTTGCCAGCCATTGTACGAACGCCCAAGGTCTATTCAACACAATATAACCCTACAATTAAGAAGTTAAATCAAAAGTTGATAATTAATACTTCATCTGTTCCATTAAAATAGTCCAACTTCAATGGAGAGCCAAAAAAGATTGATTGGTTCTAACCTGATCGACACCTTTGGGAAGAGGATCGACAATGTATGTCGGAATCTCGTCCATGAGGCCGTCGGGAGACCCGGAATGGAGAATCCGGGTGAATCTCCCCATCTCGGATCCGGGGAGATTCTTCTTCTTCATATACCAGTAGTACATAATGCGGCTCTGCCATTGGCTGTAAGTGGTGTCTTCCGCAGTCATAGCCACGTGGAAAGGCCGTCTTTCTCTCCGATCATTCTTCTGTTGCTTCAATCTCTGCGGCATCGGAATGACAGGATCATCTGATGAAGGACCCCATTTTCTCGGACTAACCTCGTGGTTGTGCACGATTATCAGACAAACCACACCAGACAAGAATAGTAGTGAAAGTTGTAGCCGGCGTCTCATCTTTAGTTTCTCTTTATTCAACAACAACAACAAGACCAAATGAAATGAAATTATGTATAGTGTAGTTTGTAGCGTACGATGAAACTAACCTCGGATGCCTGCAAGAAACAGGAAAGTTGAATTCAAAGAAGAAAAAAACCTAAGATTTCTGTAATGAAATCGATGAAGTCAAGGATATGGTGAATTATGTGAAAAGATCGTAAGTCGATCCTGGAAATAACATCAAAATGGGGAATTTGAAAGTTAAAATCTTGTGATCTATCAATTGTAGTGTGTAGAAATATCTCTTACATTAAATGTCATTTTCATTTTAGTATTTATGGTAAGATTATATTCTGTTATGGTAAAACGAAATTTACGATTTTACTTGCCTATATTGTATCCGAAAGTTAATACCGATTAATCCTAATTTAAAAAAAAGGAAAATCTACGACCCCCTCCCAATGTATTTGAATAGTAAGGTTTAAAGACTTCAAAGATACAACCTCAAGAATTATCAAAGTTTGAGGTGATTTTGTTTAAATCCTTCTTGTAGTGTTTAAATACTTATGCCCTTAAATGAATTTTTTTTTGTAATATAAATACAAGTATAGTACATTTGTCTTAAAAATGTAATATATTTATCTTAAAAATACAGTGTTCATATGATAAGAGTAGTTCACATTGAAACCTAACCTTGGAGTCTACATGAAATTTGAAATAGGTACTAAACAGGCAGGCCGGGCCCTGATGAATATCATGTGGGGCATTTGCCTAGGGCCCCCAATTTTAAGGGGCCCAATTTGAATCCCAACCCAATAGTTGTAACCCACTTTAAAAAGTTAGTATCGGCCCAATACATATATTAGTCAGCCCATAGTAATAATAAATAAATTATAGCCCATTACTTACAAACCCAATTCAAATTATAATCATATAAGGCTAATTCTTGTTCTCCAATTTGTGATTATTGAGTTACAAACGGCAACGGCTCTTTTTTATTTATTTTGCATTTATTGAATTACAAACGACTCTCTCTCTTATAGGAAAAAGTCAAAAATGAGATTACATAACAGAACACAGAGGTTAACAGAAACTATATCGGTCGGTTCTCCTCTCTTCAGTCTTCACTCTTCTCTTCTGCTCTTCAATTCATTGAAATTCCCCTTCATCAAATTAAGTTTTTTTCGTTTCAATTTATGTTAATTTCTCTTTAAATTAGGTTTTGTGCTTCCAATTTGTAAAGTTTTTAGAAGGGGTTTAGGGTTTTGTATTGGATTTAAGTAATTTGCGACTTGTGAATACAATATAATGCCTAGAAAATATGCTTCCGGAAGTAAAAAAATGAATAAAAGGAGAAGACTTGATGAAGTATTGGAAAAACTTGATCTTGATAATGTTACTGATGATTTTGCTTCTCAAAATGCTAGAAGATCTAAATTATTTCAATAATTATTCGATACTTGTACTTTTTTTTAATTTGTTGCACTTTACGGTTTCTATTTTTAAAGTTATGTAAGCACACAAGAATTGAAAGTATGTATATTTGGCTAGCAAGATGATTCACGAAGCATCAATAAGGGACTCCGTTTTTTGTCGTCGCCTAGGGCCTCCGAAATGTCAGGGTCGGCCCTGGTACTAAAATAACGGGGTAAAAATGAAAATTATCCACGTCGATATACTTTCACAAGTGAAAAGCGCATGTAAACACGTGACTAAACGGTCTGAAATTGGAAAAATTAGATTTCTCGAAAATTAGATCAAAATTAAACTATTTTGAAAGATAAAGGACCAAAATTTGATTAAAGCCAAAATATTAGAGCAAAACTGAAACTTTCCCCCCAAAATTAATTTTGGGCACATATTCATTCCCGAATCAGAAGTCAGCAAAGTCACAACTCACAAGTCACAACCTCCGCAGCCGCCTCTTCCCGATTGCCGTCTTCCGCCCAGCAATCCCGCCCCTCTGCCACCCTCTCCCTATCCCTCCGCCACGCCGTAAGCAGTAAGTCGTCCGCAACCCCTCGGCCCTCCCCCTCTGCCTTCTCGGCGCCGGCAAGTGTGAGTCCGAAATTATTTAAATCAGAATAGGGCGCCGACTACATCATCATCTTCTGCCCCCTTGCTGCCATACACAAGGTGGATTTTCTTTCTATATAACCCCAATTTTTGTTTCTTCATTTATTGTGGCAAATTGTTAGTTTTTATGATTCAGCTTGTTATCTTTATATGAGTATATCTAAATTGAAGGAATAGGGAGAACCGGAAAAATCATGTGAATTAGGTCAAGATATTTTTGTAAAATTGCTAAAAAAAGAAAACACTTTGTTTACGATTAATGTTGGAAGAACGCATAAAAGAATCAAGATTTATCATTGATGAATGTAAATTCTTTATTGGAATGGATGTTAATCACTTTTTCATCAATGAGTAAATACACAAAAAGGGGATAGAGGCCGGCCATTGTGTTGAAAGTTTGTGAGAGAGTCAATTTTGCATCTGAAATATTATTTGTCCTGAAAATCCAGCCTTTATTTCTCACTCGGTGCCTACAAAAATGGCTGCCTCTGCAAAAACTCTAAGTCCAGAGAAACCTGATCAATCAGATGACTGGACTATTGTATTGCCGAGGCGCGGAAAGAAGACTCGAACTCTCAACAAGTTTGTGATCCCGAAACGACAGAAAGAAGTGCAGCTCTGGGCACCAATAGATCTTGAAACAGATTCTGAGAGAGAATTAAAATTGATGCAAAGAATGCAGATTTGCATCAAGAATTTCGAAAAGTCTGAGTTCTACCGAGATTTGTCGAGCCAAATCCAAGATCCTGCTATTCTGGATAAGTTTCTCAAGGTTTTGGGATCGGAGAAAAAGATGCAGATGGTGATTTACGGCATTGGTAGCATCGAATCATTTGAACCTCCCCGGCTGCAGCTTAGCCTTGCCATTTTGTTGAAGAGGAGCTTCGATTGGATCGGAGAGATTGAATTGTTTGACCCGATAATTTCCCTGACTGAATCAAAGGTCTTGACATCTCTAGGCTGCTCTGTTCTATCAATGAACGAGCATGGCCGGCGACAAGCTGTTAGGCCTACCCTGTTCTTCATGCCACACTGTGAGGCAGAGCTGTATAACAATCTTCTGGAAGCAAACTGGAAGGCGGATCGGTTGAGTCGTCTTGTAGTCTTTGGAAATAGTTTTGGTGCGTACGAGCAGCATGCGTCCCTTTGCAGGAGTTCGGATGTGGCAAACTCGAGGAAGCATGTCTTGGCTAGCAGGAGCTTCACTGATGAGGTCCGAGTTAATACTTTTTCGGATGATTCGTTTCGAGCGTTTCATGGTAGTAGTTGGCATTTCTTTAGCCCTCGTGCAGATGCAGATTTGCAGATGATGGATGGTGACAAGCTTTGAAGTCAAGGGCCATTGTTGTGCAGTTTCACTTCTTAGCCATATGAGGAGGTAACTAAGCAATGCAGTTTGCTGAATTCTTTCCTATAATATTTTTTGTGATTGGCCATTTTTATTTTCATTGTCAAAGACGATAGAAAGAATGCAGAGACGTGAAAGATTGGGCTGTCAATCTAGTCGGTTAACCGGTCGAGTTGAACCGAACTAAATTTTTTTGAACCGAAATCAAACTGAACCAAAGAAATTTGGTTTGGTATTTGCTTTTCAGTTTTTGTATTTTTGGTTTTTGGTTTGGTTTGCGGTTTAATCACCTGTTAACCGAACCAAAAATATTTTATCTATAGTTCATTTTTCTCCAGTTTCTGCTTTTGTGTGTTCTTCTTAACGTGTTAATATTTACCTTTTACATTGTTAGAGACAAGATTTTTATAATATTGATTGTATATTGAGTTAATTATATATATATATATATATTGTTTTACTCTCGATGTATTTTTGATAAAAAAATTGAAATAATTATTTTATTCGACCAAAAGATGATGAATTTTGTATGTTTTTTCTTTTGTAAAATTCTTGTGTTTTTTTTCCTTTTTGGAATTTCGGTTAAAACCGAAATCGAAACCGAACCAAACCAAACCGATTTTTTAGTTAAAAAATTTCAGTTTGATATTTGGTTATGCAAAATACATAACCGAACTTTTGGTTTACCAAATTTTTGATTTGGTTTGGTTCGGTGTAACTGACACCCTAAAAAATACTCCCTCCGTCCCATTCCACTTGTCTTGTTTCTTTTGGGCACGGAGATTAAGAAGAGTGGGTGGTTGTGTGTAGATGAGTGTGTGATTGTGTGTAAAGAAGTAGGCCCCACAAAGAAAAAGTAGTAGGTTGTGTAATGATTAGGCTTCCTTTTTTGGAAACTAGACAAGTCGAGCGGGACAGCCCAAAAAGGAAAACTAGACAAGTCGAATGGGACGGAGGGAGTAACATTTTTTCTAAACTGTGAATTTCAGAAGATGCAGAGTGGATAAAGAAATAAAAGAAAATGGTTAAGAAATGGAAATTTGAAATAATATTAAAAAATTAAATGAATGCAGACCTGTAACAGTACCCGCCATCTCCGGATGCATGTAAATAGAGAGTTGTTAAGTTTGTGGGAGAACAGTTTTCCCTCCTTAAATACATTACCGCTCTCTCCTTCATTTTCTCCCCTCAACCCTAAACCAGACACGCACCTCCATTTCCCATCCTCCCACCCTCCGCCACCCACCCACCGCCGTCAGTCGCCGATTGAAATCCCTGATTTCCGGCATTAAAACCCTTCTGATCCGTCCGGATGGCTGATTGCAAGAAGCATGGAAATGGCAGGAACAAGACTGACCTCAGCATCAAGACAAATCCTCCGTCGGTCGTTTTCAGTCGCTCGATGACGACGGCAGCAGCGGTGGCGGGAGTTGGGGAGGAGAAGACGACGGCGACGGTTTTCCACCGCAATGGTTCGATCAAGCCTCTGCAGGGAGCGGGCGAGGCACGACGCGGCCCGTGGAGCACCTTCGGGTCGGTGGACTCGCCGTTGTCGTTGCCGCCAAGCATGTGGGAATTTTCTCCGGTGAGGCTGCCGGGCACGGAGGACAGAGTTGTAATTTACTTCACCAGGCTTAGAGGAGTCCGGCGGACGTTCCAAGACTGCGACAGTGTACGAATGGTCTTCCGGGGGTTCCGCGTGAAGGTGGACGAGCGGGACGTGTCGATGGACGTGGCGTACAAGAAGGAAATGGAGGAATTGTTTGGAGAGAAAGTGAGGCTGCCGCAGGTTTTCATCAAGGGGAAGCACATCGGGGGCGCCGAACTCGTTATGAATCTGCTGGAGGAGGGGGAGCTCGTGAGGATGATGAAGGGCCTCCCGTTGCGGTCGCTCAAGCCGTGCGACGTCTGCGACGATGTCAGGTTCATGGCCTGCGTCAACTGCGCCGGTAGCCGGAAGGTGTTTGATGAGGCGAACGACACGAACAACCGGTGTTCCGTCTGCAACGAAAACGGCCTCATGCGTTGCCCCCTCTGTTCCTCTTGAACCTCAATCAACAACAAAAACAGAATCAAAATCAGATTTTGGTTGGATTGGATTGGATTGCTTGTTTGTGTCACCAGATTATGGCTGGTTTTTTTACACGTCCATTTTTGTTCCGAGATTTATGGGTTGTATGGTATATGTTGTCTCAATCTTGCAGTATGTTGTCTCAATCTTGCAGCTTAAGCTTAAGAATAACGATGATTTTTACACAATATGGATCATTTTTGTTTCCAATGCTTTTGATGTTGATGCAAGAACTACAAGAAATGGTACTTCCTCCGTCCCACTAAAGCTGTCTTAGTAGCTTTCCGCATGAAAATTAAAAAAAAGTGGGTAGAAATGAGAAGTTGTGTAGTTAAATCCGTCCCACTAAAGTTGTCTTAGGCTCCGTTTGGAAGAGTTTATACACAATTTATTTTAACTTATTATAGATAATAGTCATTTTACACACGTTTGGAAGAACTTATCGAAATAAATTACTTTTAACTTATTTTCATAAGTTAATATTATTTATGGCAACTTATAAGTAACTTTTAAAAATGTTCACATATCAAATTCTGGTAACCACATTTATTTTATTTTATTTTGTCTATATAAATCATTATTGTTGCACGTATTCAAACACAAATGCTTATACCTTAAGTTCTATTGTCATAAGTTCGTAATTAAGTTATTTTTACAAGTGAAACTTTAGTAAGTTTCGGTACATAAATTAAGAAAGCGGATAGAAATGAATAGTTGTGTAGTTAGATGAGAGACCTCTACTTTAATTAGATTGAAATGAACACTCTATATTTACAAAAATGTCACTTCCCTTTTTTCATTTTTGGACGAAGACAACATTTAGCATGACGGAGGGAGTATGTATAATATATATAGTTGATTAGCTAACATTCCTTGCAATGTTGAAGCGAGAAGAGAGAGCACATCACTAATCAAAAATCCTAATACATCCTGACCATGTATGTAAGCAAGGAGAGTTTGCTTCAGGATTTCAAGGTGTTACCGCTCCTTCCAAATCCTACCGGTAATCCGCAGCTTGAGTTCCTTCCGGTCTCCACCGGAGAAAAAGAGAGCCATCTTGCGTTGGATGATGAGACAGTCGAAGCTATCACGTACCTTCCGGTGGCTGTCCCGGATGCTCCTCGGCACTCCTTGCCATATCATCTTCCTCCCATTACCTCCAACCTCCAGGCTATAGCTGTAGCTTTTTGCCTCATTATCATCGCCCATGAACCGTAGAAATGCTATATAACCCGGTGAAATTCCAAGCTGAAACGCTTCGAAATGCAAACAGAAATACTGCCCGAAGCAACTGAAGACCTGAAAGAACGATCGACATAACCAACATCAACAACCATCACAAGCCAACAAGCGGCGAATATGCAGAGGGAGAAAAAAATTCTACTTTACCGTTCTACTTTACCGTAAGCATCCACGTTGCATTCTCGACCTCGTGTGGATTTGATTTGACATAGCGATGACTGAAAGTACTACCACTATGCATGTCCACTTTGTGATCGTCTTTCAAGTGGCTCACGAGAAACGGAGTGTCTCCGATGACTGAGCACTCTGATCCGGCGTAAGGACAAGCGTAAGGTCGATAGGAGCATTGGGATTCGTGTTTAAGCTTGCTGTAATAAGGGCCGAAACTCTGGTACTTGCATGGAAGCTCGAGTGATGCAGCCACCTTCTCCAATGCCAGACAACGGATGTTACCTAGTTCGTGCCTGCAAGTTGGACACCGGTTGTGTACCCTAGGCTTGCAACCAGAACATAACGTGAGACCGTTGGAATACTGTAACAAGTAACAACACAGAAACAGTTTAATCAAAGAATCATGAAAAGAAAGACTCTTGCAATCAACAACTACAGTGCAGTACAAAAATGCAGAAACTTGTTTCGGATTAACATGGATCGATATCTGAGTCAGTTTGGATAAACCAGATTATTTGTGTTTATGTGAATACATGATTAGGGAGGATTTGGGAAACTCCCTCCGCATGTATTCACATAAAAGTTTCAGGCCAAATGAAATCTGAATTCTATTCGTCTTAGTTTCAAATAGCCTTGTTCCATAACCAGTTCCTCAACACACAAGTCCGGCATCTTCAAAACCGCATAATAAGAAATAGTCTCGATGCGTTCTTTATCCAACAGTAATATATATTAACAATAATGCTTTCCTTGGTTAAAAACAGAAAACATTGGCATATATACATCAAAGACAAATCCGGAGAAAACAAAAGTACTCACATATTATACCTGAGTAATTGGAGGGTACATTGCATTCAAGCAAACTGGACACTCCAGCAGCTCACGAACATTTGTTGAGACAGCGACGTTCGGTTTTAAGGCACTATCTGAGGTTTCATTGACAAGTTCACTGTTGTCGAATGAGTCTTCCTTCTCAGGTGGATCAATGACCTCAGCTTTCGTTCTCAAGTCGTCGAAATAGGGATTTCCACTTGACATTGAAGAATGCATAATGCGGTCGCCTGCAAAGTTTACATCAACTTAAAATCTAACATGACTGGATGATATCAAGCAAACAAGAAAACAGAAAGTAGTTCAGCAGCAAGAAAGATTTGCAAATTTATTCCTGTAATCATCAGTAGCTACCATTATAATGAATAGCAGTTTTTGAAGAACAAATCTAAAGTTTCCAGAAATGTTAAAGACCAGATTCAAATGAATTCAACATATATGAGATTAATATCTAACAAATTTCAGAGATTGGCACGCAGAGATGAGTTATTATCAGCTCCAAATCAAATCATGCAGAATACAGAAGCCAACCGAATATTCCATCAAACTCTACCTTTACCAGAAAGGGGCGAATCCCCTCTCCTATAACAAGAAATAACTACAACCCAGAAAATCGGAGGAAAACCAGTTTGAAAGAAACTCAAAACAAGATAAAATCAACACGAGTTACCTGGAATAAACAACCAATGGTTTTGAAATTAAAAAACCATAACAGAGAAAGAGGAGAAGAAGAAAAACCCTAACAAGAGTAATTTGTTTGGAATAAGTTAAAATGCGGCGAAGTCAACCAACAAATCCGTTTGGAGAATTCGATGAAATATGTGAATACAGAGAGAGAGAGAGAGAGAGAGGCAAGTATTAGTCTTGGTCACGATATGGATAGTGAAGCAAAAATTGAAATAGTAATTACCATTTAAAAAGAAATGGATAGACGAAGCAGAGAGAGGAACTTCAATTCAAATTAAAGCCGAGGAGAGGAGGGAGCGTGTCCGAGTGGCTGAGCCTAGGGCGCCCGGCGACGGCAGGCCCGAACTCGTCGAAACGCGATTTTATATATAAATTTTTAAGAAATTTCATATTTCGCGTCCTAAATGTACATTTCACCCTCTTATCTATCGATTTATTTACCAAACCAACCAACCATGGTCCAAATCTCAAAAGATATTGAAATTGGTGATATTGATTTGAATTTTTCTATCCTAGACCGGGTCTACAACTTAAGTTGTAGACCCGGTGGTTAAAAACCATGACACATCACATGTTTGTAAAAAAAAAATTAATAAAAAACACAACTTCTATCCTAGACCACAAGGTCTTGTAGACCCGGTCTAAGATAGAAAAATTCATATTGATTGTATCAAGATCTTAAGTTTAAATTTGATCAGCAATGATCTTACAATCGTCAAATATATAGTCGAATTTTTCAAGACAGAATCCCATCATAAATTACAACATAATATACAACACTGGAACACTCCTACATGCAATACATCTACTTGACAAAGAATCCAGCTTTGTCTGAATAAAATAGCAAGGGAAGAAAGAAAAAGAAAATCCAGATGATTAGTGCTCAACACTGAACCAGAAAAAGAGGGAAGTACGAGTATAGATAACCCGAACTTGCTGCAGTGAGAGCGTCCCGTTCGTCAACACAGCCTTGGCTCCTCCTTCGATCCTCGTCCGCATTACGCTCACACGATCACTGCTTGCTGTGGTGACAATGGCATGGGAGAGATGGTCCAAAGGGTTAGACTCGCACTGGAGGACGCAGCCATCGATCGTGAGCCTTCCGCTCCTGTGCAGGAGGCAGCACCCGAGCTCCGCCCTCACGGTCAAGTTTGCGACTTTGCATGTAGATAGAAATTCCAGGGCACTGCACAAATACCACTCACTTGTTCATTCATACAACTTCAAACTCTTTTCTTTATTTACGAGTATCGCATCTACTAAAACTGCAAACCTGTCGGAACCTCGGGAGCAGAAGAGTGTTGTATCGTCGGGAAGTTCACCTGCACCAATCTGAGAGAGACAACCGGAAGATAAGCTTAAACAGTACTCCATCCGTCCCACTAGAGTAGTGTTTAGAACAACTTAACTAAACCACTTATGGGTTTTTCCACAGCAAAAATACTTTAATAATGTTTGGAATGTAGGCTTATGCTTTTTTAGAGCTTAAAATAAGCCAAAAAAGTAAGCTCATAAGGCTGGTCGGAGTCTTTTTAAAAGCAAAAGCAAAAAAAATGAAGTTTATGCGAGTGTTTGAAATACTACATTTTCTAAAATTAAACTGTTTTTTTTTTTCTAATATTGCAAACACAAAACAACTTAAAGCAACTTTAAACATAAGTAGCTTTTATAAAAGTTATTTCAAACACTTGCATAGAAATTACACGTTTTCCTTATCGGCATGTCCCACTAAAAATGAAACATTTCCGAAAATGACAAAGATTGTGCGGACCACGTTTAATTACTAAAAAAGTCAAACAATCTCCACCATATAATACCACGTTCTTGATTCCCGTGCCCAAAAGAAACATGTCGTTTCTAGTGGGATGGAGGGAGTACTAGTATAAACAACAAGTCATAAATCCAATCGGCAACACTATATATATATATATACATCACCAGGCAAAAAGATCTCCCAAGAAAAAGGATCCTAAATTACCAGGCAAAGAGGCTTTTTTATCTGAATATTGGAGGTGCGATGCATCCCTCCAGCTGCAATTAGAATTGTATCGCCGGGCCTGTACTTTTTTCATGAGTCGATGAGATTCAACATAACAACAGACAAAGATTCACTGACCTTGCTGCGGAGACAGCTGTCTCAATATTGGGGTAAACTCCAGGTTCTGATGAGTCTTTGATAGACCTATCGACTCGCAACCAAAGCTGAGGGTGGCATGCCAGGAAACGCCATCTGCGGCAAACGAGGGCGGTGTTATACCGATCTGCAATCTCAACAGAAGATTCTGACAGAATACTAAACAGAATTGAAAATGTTTGCACGCGAAAGAAGATACCATAAATACACCAAAAACCTAATCACACTCGTGAATAGCCGAATCACGATTACCAATTAGCAATTAGGAGTTATCAAATTGACAGTGTGATTTATCAAAAACAATTCAGAATTACGGATATCTCATCAAACATGGAGGCATATAATCTTTACAACAATTGACGTCGACATAAATACATTGGCTACAAAAAAACACTTAAATCTAAGAACATAAAAAATATTGGCCGGCAATCTGGAAATATAAAGCACGACTTTATTCAATTTATATTTATAAATTCAAACCTTTCATCAATCCACAATATTAGAAACAAAAAACACACTGTTTTCACAATTACACCCAATTAACTTCCTAATTTTCGTTTTTCACGACATTTCACCAAATTAACTCCAAGTTTTACACCAATTGCAATATAACAAACCAAATTGGACGTCCGGAAATCCCAAAAATGACGAATATTTAGAAAAGTAAAGAACAAGACGCCAGTAATTCAGCCAAAGCAAAATAAGAAAAATCTATACCTGGAATGGGGCAGAGGAAGCTAAAAATTAGCATCAGGCAGCCATCATCAAGAATATTTATGCGACCATTAACCGAATTCTTGCAGCGCTTTGCTAATTTCTTGAATTTGGCCTGCTCTGCCTCCATCCAACTCGGTTTTTCAGTCAAATAAAATTAGGGATTTTTAGGAATGATGCAGAATTGTTGTCCACCGCTATAGCGAGTTGGATATTTAATAGTATAAATATTAAAATGAATTATTTTATTTTAGTAAAAGAAATTGCTAATTGGGCTGCTGTCATATTTTTGCAGCCCACTTCAGGTCCGCATTTAATTGGGCTTCGCATTTCCTTTCCAATCTAGGGTATTGTAATTAGTAATTACTCCATACTACAAATTGAAAATTTGAAATAATTCAATATCTTTTCAACACGATTTTTAAAAGAGTAATTAATGTGACAAAGGGACGAAATACTATTAAACTATTTTAATGGGACGAATTGAGTATATAGCACTTTTAACACCGTACAAATAGTATGCATCCCTAACTCGATATGTACCACTAAGCCATCATATATATATATATATACACACATCATTCTTCCGTTTTGATCGATTAATTCTGAAGGTTCTGATTCTCATTTCTTCAATGACTTCCGTGCAATAACCTACAATTCACACATATATAAACCATCCTATATAAAAAACTCACATATAACAGTGGAAGTGAGACGAGAATGAGAGTTGGGGAAGGATTTGAGGAGAAGCCACTCATAGCCCCCTTAATTAACACCACATCACCAGCCACCCAATTTTCTCCACACTAATGAAGAATCGCAGAAGCTGAAGTTCATCGTGAATGAATGTTATAGTGTCTCAATAAACATATGTTTTCATGGGAATATTAACTATGAATTGTTTTGTATAAATGCATGGTTTTCAGCGGAAGGACCAAACTTTTTCAATGAGATTCAGTGAAATCACATG
Source organism: Lavandula angustifolia (assembly GCA_028984105.1). Lineage (NCBI taxonomy): Eukaryota > Viridiplantae > Streptophyta > Magnoliopsida > Lamiales > Lamiaceae > Lavandula > Lavandula angustifolia. Next base: position 14,111,856 of record CM054814.1, read on the forward strand.
TCGTACCACACATCACCTGCAGAGAGTTGCAGCCTTGAAAAACAGAACGTTACCAGCAACTCTTTCTGCTCTCTCTTTTTGATTTTCAGATCAGAATTACAAATTGTTGCTCGAAGTCCTTTTTCTCTTAACAATCAACTTGTCGCTCTGAGTATAATTCAGACTATGACTCAGCCCACGCTACTCCTCGTTCTCACTCTATCGATAATCATTTGCCTACCGGATAGATCTTCTTCATAACTAACAACCTGCAGGCAAGTACAACACGAGTAAATCACAATCAACAATAAGCACTCGTAGCATATACAGAAACTTGATACAACTTCTCCACTGTTAACATTGTAAGAGACAATACACAGGAGATTCCATTTGGTGAAAAAGAAATAATAACTAAGGAGAAACCTGAGAATCAGTTTGTGTTTCACTAAATCCATCATATAGTCCCCTTGGCCCAGCATCATCAGAGGGATTAATATCCTTCTCGTCTGACCTGGAAAAAAGAAATCGAAAATCACTGGACATGTATACAAACCATTATCATTCAGGTACACAATGGGCATAAACCAAAGAAAACATAAGTAATCATATCCCCTAGCACATGGATCTAAAATAGGCCATGCGTGAATGATAGGTAGTGTTTCCTTGAGTTCTGTTCTCTGGGTTTTTGAATGGAAAAGAACGAAGAGTAAAGTGATCGCTTCAGAATTGCTATCGACTCTTCATATAACCTTCTTCCCGCTCTAAATATAACACTCCCTCCATCCCATAGATGTCCCATAACTTTCCGGTGCAGGATTTAAGGAGAGTTGTTGGTTGTGTGTAGAGATGTGGGTCCCTCAAATTGTGGGTAAATTCTGGAAAATGAGACAAAATGTATGGGACGGAGGGAGTATATGGTTTTAAGAGATAAAGCGGGGTCAAATTAAATGAACGGGATTCGAGGACGATCCTGTTCGATTCCACGTGAGGGGATTTTCATGGTTATGAGTGCCTACCCCATGTGGATGGGAGCAACGAAGGGGGAGGAATTGAAGACGATGCAGGCCAAGTAAAACCTTGGAAGGTTTATGTGCGGAGAAATCGCGCATGACCATTGTTCTCTTCTCTACTCTATTTATTATTTTCTATTTGGTTATTAATATGTTTAAGTATTTATTTAGTTGCTGAAATAGACTAAAGTCGTGTTTTGGGTTTGCTGAAGGAACTGGGACTATTTTTACTCATGCCCTAGGGTTGTTAGGGCATCGAACTTATTATTCTGAAATAGAAATGGAGCAAGGCGACACCTTGTGATTTTGGGCGATTCCACATCAAATTGGTGCGGTGAACGTGGAGTCTTGGGGGTTCGAAGGAGACGACGAGGACGACGGATATGAAACTGCAAATGCAAGCGTTGAGGGCAAATTGGCGGAATTGAAGAATCGTTGGGCGTAATTTCAGAAGAGAATTTGAGGACTAGGAGTGGATTTGATAAGTTGGAAGCACAATTGATGATTCTGATTCAAAAGATGGAACAACGAGACAATGGTAACACCGGTGGGGGAAGTGCTGGGTTTCACGTGGAGGAGCCTGGGATAGTTCGAATTCAACAGGGTCAGCTGAGACGTCGGAGAAGGAGGCGGAAACGCCGCTGTTGCCGGGATTCGATGGGGTAGATGCGTTGGGATGGCTCTCACGAGCTGACCAACAGTTTGAGATTCACACGAACAAAATGGAGGCACAGAAACTTGGGATGAATTTGAGCAGACCATAGTGAAGAGGTTTGATGAGTCGGGGGAAGGGATGCCTTTGGTAGGCTGACCACATTACAGTAGGTTGGCCCAATCCTAGGCTACGTGGATAAATTCATGCAGTTATCGAATCAAGTTCCCAATTTAGCTCCGGAGCGATTTTTGAGCTTGTTCAATCAAGGACTGGATGACTCCATACGAGGTTAAGTATGCATTTTGAACCTGCGGATGTGGAGGCTGCGGTGGATATATTGTGAATAACGGAGGCTAATTTGAAGCTCGTAGTGAAGGGAGGCGGCAACCAAGTACAAGTGACTCAATCTACCCGTACATTTGCAACAATTCCGATACTAGGAGCACCACCCCCACGTTTAGCATTACCGGCTCCGCCTTTGGCAAGCAATACGGGTCAGACTGCTAATCGCCCAGCTGGAGAAAAGGCTCCTAATCGGGTTCCTTATTACCAACAGATGATGGATTCGGAGAGGGAGAATCTCCAATGTTGTGGATTATGCTTCCGAGTGTTCGATGAAGGGTCTCCGAGTGTTATTATTATCGGACGAGGAAGGGCCGAGTGTGGAACTGGAGGAATTGGTGACTGAGGAAGACACCGAGCTGCAAGAAGCAGCGAGTGATGAACAATTAATCAAGGAAGGGAAGATGGCAGCCCTATCACGATGCTCTGCTATGGGCATTTCGGGGCCTCGCTCCATTTGCTTGAGAGGAACCACGTTAGGAGCAAAGGAAGGGAAGATGGCAGCCCTATCACGATGCTCTGCTATGGCCATTTCGGGGCCTCGCTCCATTTGCTTGAGCGGTACCACGTTAGGAGCAAAGGTACCTATCTTGATAGACAGAGGGGAAACTCACAACTTCATTGCAAAGGAAGACGCTTCAAAATGGAGGTACAAGTGGATAGGGATAATAAGTTTGACGTGAAGCTGGGAGATGGACGAAAGACTAAGGTTATGGGCATTTGCAAGGAATTACCCTTGGATTTGGGTATCATAGCTTTTCTTGAGGATTACCTTTGTATTTCCTCTTGGCGGGGTAGACTTAATTTTAGGGATGTCTTGGCTTGAATCGTTGGGTGAAACTAAATCAATTGGAGGGCGAGGATTAGATTCGAGGCGGGGGAACTATGGTTGAGTTGTTGGGAGAAGGAGCTTTTGGCAAGGAGGCTATTTCCCTCAAATCTTTACTGAGGTTGGATAAAGTGGAGCTAACCGTAGTATTGATAAACCCCGAAAGTTGTTGAGTGGCGTCAATGGAGTCGAAAGTGGCTGGAGGGAAGGAGGGTGTGCTGCAAGAGACGTTACAAGAATACGAGGATGTTTTTGGAGAACCTAATGGGCTGCCACCATCCCGAGTAGATGCAATATCAGTCAGCCCGTATCGTTATAGCCAAGTCCAGAAGGATGAAATTGAGTGCTTGGTGAAGGACATGTTGACTGCGGGTATTATACGACCAAGTGCAAGTCCGTTCTCCAGCCCGGTGTTGTTAGTTAAGAAGAAAGATGGAAGTTTGCACTTTTGTATGGACTACCGAGAACTCAACAAGGCGACAATCCTGATAGATACCCTATACCCATCATCCAGGAGATGTTAGATGAGCTTGCAGGAGCATCAATCTTTTCAAAAATAGACATGCGATCCGATTACCATCAAATACGGGTCCACGAGGATAATGTGCACAAAACAAGCATTACGAGTTCCTCGTCATGCCTCTCGGGTTGATGATAGCGCCCGCCATATTCCAGTCAATAATGAACGACTCATTCCGCCCTTGTCTAAGACGATTCGTGTAGGTTTCCTTTGACGATATTCTCATCTATAGTAGAACATGGAGGGAACATGAGCAGCATCTTAAGAAGGTTCTTGGTGTGCTTTGAACGCATAAACTTTGTGCTAACAAGAAGTGTGCATTTGGGTGTCTTCAAGTGGAGTACCTAGGCCATGTGATCTCAACCGATGGAGTAAAAATCGACCCAACCAAGGTACAAGCGGTACTCGATTGGCCTCGGCCCACTTCGGTGAAGAGTGTGCGGGGATTTCTTGAGTTAACTAGCTACTACCGGTTCACGTCAAGGTCCGAAGGAGAACTACTTGCTTGTACTTTTTTTCATCGGGATTGGGTTTGTGTTCGTGACTTGAGAAAGACTAGTTGATTGTCCCTCCTCCGATTAAGAGAAAGAGGAGGGACGCCTCGCGAGCCGAGCTTTTAGAGGTGAGGCCTTTTGGCAAATCCAAGTCAATTTCGGGCCACCAAACCCCGCAACTGATGAAAAGGCCCTATGGAAGCGTATACATTGTCACACTCCATGCATTCCAAAGGTGCCTAGAGGACGGGCCAGACGCAGCAGTCAATTTGGGATCCAATTCGATATTTTCCTTGGGAGGTATCGGGAAGGAATTGGAATGGAATAAGATCGATTCATACAGAAAAAGGTTCTCTCTTGTTTTTTTTCCTAGCCACCAGTGGTAAAGAACACACTTTAGGTTTGTGCAAGGGTACAGGATGATCGCCGAACCTTTTACGAAACTTCTTAAAAGAGAACTCAACTCTTGGTTCATTTGAACAGAGGCTGCGGAGGGGGCTTTTGTGGAGTTGAAGGCAACAAGAACTTCAGTCGCAGTGTTAGCAATTCCCGATTTTAAGAAAGAGTTTATTGTTGAATGCGACGTGTCCGAAGTGGAATCGGTGCGGTGCTCATGCGAAGGTAGACCCGTGGCTTACTTTAGCAAGGGCGCTAGGGAACAACGTTGTGTCTAAGTCCTAGGTTATAAACGGGAACTTATGGGCTTGGTACTCGCAACATCGCGTACATCTGTACCCGGTGGCCATCATTTTATTGTTAAAACGGATCATCATAGCTTCCGCCATTTATTCAATCAAAAAGATTGCGAGCCGGCACAACATTGGGTTGTGAAACTATTGGGATATGATTTTGAAATAGCTTATAAGACGGGGCGACAAACAAGGCAACGGATCCTCTCTCCGGCTACCACATCGGAGCCGACGTGCGTAAGTCATTAGCGAACCCTTTGGGGTAAGGTTCAATTTCCCAACCGTTTGAGAAGAACAACAAAAGGATGAAGAAATCTGCTCCTTAATCGAGCAGGATTCAAGCAGGGAACTTCAAGTCCAATTGGGGTACATATCGCAAGGAGGAAGTTGTTATGATGTGGCTCAAATCCTAATCCTTAAAGGATATTGAGTCACATCCCACATCGGATAATTAATGAAGTTTATCATTAATTTCACATATAAATAGATAGGTTCTCTAATTGTTTCAAGTGTGTTTCTATGCATCATAGCCCACATGTTATGAGATTAGTTAGTTGGACTAATTGACCATTTTTTTTGGGTATGTGCTTTTGGGACTAAGACCATATTTCGGAGGCCCATTTTGTATTATCCTCTTTTGTTAGTGGATTGTTTCTCCGCCGCTCGTGGATGTAGGTCGATTGATCGAACCATGTTAAATTCTTTGTTCCTATTTCTTTTTCTCCTTGTGCTATTCTTTGTTATTGTCTCCGTTGGGTTCCAAGAACTCGTTTGTCACATTTTGAGGGTCCGAAAATCCTACCAGTGGTATCGAGCCAAGGTTTGGCTCGTGTTGTGCCAATGACAATAACAAAGATTTTGGTTCGAGAAATTTGAAGGTTTTTGAAGGAGGTGGAGCATGTTTGAGGAGGAAGCACCATGGCGTGAAGTTTCACGTTATCGCGGTACCGTTTTGCCAAGGAAAATTTCAATCTCGAAGATTTAAATGATGGATGATCCTTTTTCGAGGGACGCTTCGACTTTGTTGGTATTCGATTTGGATTAAGCTCATTGAAGATTTTGCGGAGGCGGTGGAGCAAGATCGTTTTGTGTTTGCTATTAGAGTTTTGGTCGATGTGAAAATTTGTTATGTTGGATTGGATATTTGTAGTGTTCACCACGGTAGAGATTGTTATGATGTGGCTCAAATCATAATCCTTAAAGGAAATTGAATCCTATCCCATCTCAAATAATTAATGAAGTTTATCATTAACTTCATCTATAAATAGATAAGTTCTCTAATTGTTTTAAGTGTGCTTCTACGCATCAGCCCACATGTTATGAGATTAGTTAGTTGGACTAATTGATCATGTTTTGTGGGTATGTACTTTTGGGTCTAGGTCTATATTCCGGAGGCCCATTTTGTATTATCATCTTTATTAGTGAATTATTTCTCCGCCACCGTGGATGTAGGCCGATTGACCGAACTACGTTAAATTCTTTGTGCCTATTTCTTTTTAACCTTGTGCTATTCTTTGTTATTGTCTCCATTGGGTTCCAAGAACTCGTTTGGCACATTTTGAGGGTCCGAAGATCCTAACAAGTGGTATCAGAGCCAAGGTTTGGCTCGTGTTGTGACAATGACAATAACAAAGATTTTGGTTCGAGAAATTTGAAGGTTTTTGAAGGAGGTGGAGCATGTTTGAGGAGAAAGCACCATTACGTGAAGATTTAAGTGATGGATGATCCTTGTTTGAGGGACGTTGCGACTTTGTTGGTATTCTGATTTGGATTAAGCCCATTGAAGCTTTTGCGGAGGGGGTGGAGCAAGATTGTTCTGTGTTCACAACTGGAGTTTTGGTCGACGTAAAGATTTGTTGTGTTGGATTGGATATTGGAGTTTTCGCCTGGTAGAGATTGTTATGATGTGGCTCAAATCCTAATACTTAAAAGAAATTGAGCTATATCCCACATCGGATAATTAATGAAGTTTATCATTAATTTCACCTATAAATAGATAGGTTCTCTAATTGTTTCAAGTATGCTTTTATGCATCATAGCCCACATATTATGAGATTAGTTAGTTGGACTAATTGACCATGTTTTTGTAGGTATGTGCTTTTGGGCCTATGACCGTATTCCGGATGCCCATTTTGTAATCCTCTTTATTAGTGGATTGTTTCTCCGCCGCCCGAGTGGATGTAGGTAGATTGACCGAACCACGTTAAATTCTTTGTGCCTATTTCTTTTTCTCTTTGTATTATTATTGTTATTGTCTCCGTTGGGTTCGAAGAACCCGTTCGTCACATTTTTTATTGTCCAAAGATCCTAACATAAGTTATTTTATAAAGGGCGCGTATTGTTATACCAACTGACTCTGCGTGGATTCCTCTCCTTCTTCATGAGTTTCATGACACCTACGGGGGGACACACAGGTGTTCTGCATACATATCGAAGAATTGCATCTAGTGTTCATTGGAAAGGGATGATGGGGAGGGTGCGAGAATACGTGGCAGCATTCCTTGTGTGCCAACGCTTGAAATATGATTCCTTAACTCATGCGGAGCTGCTTCAACCTCTTCCATACCAGAATTTATATGGGAAGACATCTCCTCAACTTTATTACCACCTTCCAACTTCGCGGCTTCTCATGTATTATAGTCGTTGTGGATCATTTGTCTAAATATGGATATTTCTAATGCAAACGAAAATAAAATAAGAAACTATAGAAGTAATTTCAAGCCAAACGAGAACAAGTCTTGCCCCAAACAAGAAACATGTTTCCCGCCCAATGAATCTTTTCAATTCCGAGACGACCAACATAATACAACGATCGCCTCTATTTATGAGTTCAAAGCCGACCCTAAACTTAATTATAAAAGCCCAAATTACTAAACCTAAAGATATTAATGACAACTTATAACATCAAATAATATTAAATCCAAATGATTAAATAAAATTGCTTCACATCAACTTAGCGTGTGGCGGAGTAGTTAATTAACCATGTGGTTCGCCGTCATAGATTCTCGCGAACCATAGTGAGTGATCGTGATCCTCTATTCTTGAGCTCGTTTTTTAGGGAACTCTTTTAAATCTCAAGTGCACATAACTAAAATTTAGTACCTCTTACCATCCGAAGCCGATGAGCAAACAAATGTTCTAAACTTTACCGTGGAGACTTATTTACGATGCTTCTCTTCGCATCGGCCCAAGAAGTGGGTTGTGTGGGTCCGGCATGGACATAATTTTGGTATAATACCTCTTTCCAGATCGCGGCAAAAATAACATCGTTATTTACCCGAGGAATCGCGCGTCGCACTGTTTCGGATATGTTGCAAGCACATGAATGTATCCTCCGAAACTTAAATTCAATTTAGTATAACCTCGCTAGCCAAAGAGGATTGTCGGTAAGGACGGACCTTGAGAAACACTTGCTCACCAACTTCATACTCGACATATGACGACGATGTTAGTTAGCTTGGGATCGCATATAGCCCAAGTTTTATGGGCCATTCGAGATCATTCGGCATGTGGGAGCCGTCGCTATGAGCCGTAGTTGCCGGTAAGCGCCAGGATACACCCCGTCTTCCATGTGAGTCTCCTCAAGAACGCCGTAGGAAATCATTCGGTGGAGACAACACTTCTGCATGTGATTTCAAAAAGTGAGGCCTTGTTGTTTGATCCGCAAGAGGTGCTGCGTTTTCGGACTCGAGATAGTGACAGGGGACCGGTTCGTGAGGTGTTGATTCCGTAGGAGGCTTCATGGATATCTATAGATGAAGTCCGTGCCCAGCTTCTCGAGTTCGGCCTTGAGGACAAGGCGTTTGCGGAGGGGGAGGAAATTTATGTGGACGGGAGCAACGGAAGGGGGAGGAATCAAAGACGATACGGGCAGAAGCAAAACCTTGGAAGGTTTATGTGCGAAGAACTCGCGCATGATCGTTGTTCTCTTCTCCACTCCATTTTATTATTTTCTAATTGGTTATTAATATGTTTAAGTATTTATTTAGTTGCTGAAATAGACTAAAGTCGTGTTTTTGGGTTTGCTAAAAGAACTGGGACTATTTTTACTCACGCCCTTCGGTTGTTAAGGCATCGAACTTATTATTCTGAAATAGAAGTAGAGCTGGGCGCCGCCTTGTGATTTTGGGGGATTCCACATCGAACCAATTTACATCACTACCGATCAATCTATTTCCACACATGCACTACATACAATAATAATTTCCACTATAATAAGATTTAGTAATGAAGCATATTTAAGACAATGAACAATAAAGCAACAAGGTGCAAAACAGGCGCGAGAATGCTTCAAAACCATTACATGATATCGATCTAGAAGCACTCGTCCGTCGACGCAGGCGGTCATGTATACTCCCTACTTTTTCCATACCGTGATTTACGAGGATCGGTTTATTTATAGAAGTTCCTAAGGACTTAAGGGCCTATTAGTATTTACAACAAAAGATATTACTACAAAATCTTAGCAAATCTCCTTCAAATCATATCTTATCTTAACTCTTAAGAATAGTAGCACTATCCTTCCCTCCTATTTGAGTGGTACTATTCATCGTACTTCAAGGTTGTGAAGGTGGCATTCTTGCCTCCCCCTCCCCTGCTCCGTAGCCCTCCTACTCCCCTAAACCGAGACAGGTCATAGAACGGGGATTCCCCCAAGTTAGGGCACTGCTCGTGCTCGTAGTTGTCCCTTCTTCGCCTGACTGCTCTTTTCCCTTGCGATTGTAGACAATGGGAAGCGTTGTCCCGACTGTACGTAAGTGGAGCTCTGGGAGGGACCTAGTAGATGGAATAGGAGGAGGATTGGAGTGGATGAAGAATATAGGGGGTTGCTCCATATATGTGAATCACCAACTATGGTACTAGCAGTCCCAGAATAGTATACAAGCCTATACCGCTAAATTTTATCACTCAGTTTCTGCTTGGCACCAAGTACTCGAGTTGCATCCTATTTGTGTTTGGATCAAGGCCAATAGAATTTCCTGGATTAACCAAGTTACAGGAACTTTTAAAAATGAGTCCAGACAGTGCTTCATTGCTGCCATAGGTTAGCAGAACCACATATTGCCGTGTGATTATCCTTTTGGATATCTAATACATCCATTGTACCTTCCAGCACTCCTATTCTGCCCCTAAAAACAGTTGTCACGCTACAACCCAACACATTTACCACTGATAGACTCAAGCCTGGTACTGGTTTCGCAATTTCATCAACTTAAGAGATGTGCAATAAAATCCCTTAAATATGTTTGAGTGATCTTAAAGGAGTCATCCTTGATTCTTAGAAAATTGATGCTCTGTAATCACATTCTATCAAGCAATGAATCAATTAAAAAGTAAGCAAGGCACATAGCACAATGAGTGGGAAGATTGTGTCACTCATATTAGATTAGATACTAAAGTTTAATTTGTATCAAAATGGATATTGAACTCTTATTCATGTTCAATTTCAATTTTCTAGCAAATTATATTATAAAGAAACTGAAACTCCACTTATGCTGTCACAGCATTCCAACTCACCATATACTTATTTTCCAGTCATTATCTAGAAAGCCCCAACATTAAATTCTAATATCATCTGCTAATGTTAATCTCATGTAACAATATCACATTAATGCTATGTCTCCCTTTCTTCCTAATATCATCTGCTAAATATCATGAAAAGTTCAATCGATCAAGTCATTCTTGTAATGCTTCAAGAACATATGGGGGAAAATCCAAATAATCTGAAACATCAATAACTAAAACTTGAAATAAACGACCAAAATCCTTGATCTTTCATAGCTAAGCTCATCACAATGCATAATTTAATGGAGGGGACACAATTCAGCAGATAGTATTCTAAATTTGCTACTCATTACCATTTCACAGAGATGGAAACCTCTAGCTTTATAGTGGAAAGTGCAGAAAAAGAAACAGTTAGATACCTGCTAATCCATTGGTTTGGTGGTACTTGTTCGGAAAGGGAAGCAGCACTCATTTGACCAAGCATTGTAGTTGCAGCATTAGAAGTTAGAAACTGCTAGTAGTCAAGACTTTTTAGAAGCACCAATTTGCACTTAAGAAATATGCATTTGAAAGAATTATAAGGATACATTTTCATGGCAACCACTTGTCTCCTGACACTTCAGATCTTGAATCTAATAAAAAACATCATTTAAAATAAGAGCAAACATGTAACCTTTTCACAAGAATATGAGAGATCAGAATTCAGAAGTTCACCTTGCTTGTCTGCTCCAATAGATCCTCTATAGCAGCAGCAACATCAGGAACCACATAACAAAATTCCTTATTATTTTCAGTTGCATTGCTTTCTGCATGATTCATCCTACTAGAAAAATTGTTGATAGTGGAGTCACAAGAAGGATGTTTTTTACTATCATTTCCTAAATATCTTGCCTTCTTATTACCACTAGAATAATCTTCATCATTTCTTTCCAGAGTCGAGGAATCAATGCTATCCATATTTCTCAGATTCTGTGGCTGGCTTGGGCATTGAAATACATCATCCCTAGATGTAGTCGTATCAGAGTGAGCGGGAAATTGACTCATAAAACATGATCCCTGTTGTCTGTCTTGAGAAGTAAGCTCTTTGGGGGAAAACCCCTTCATGTCAACAACTTTATTCTGTCTTAGTATGAATAGCAACTGAGTGAGAAAAACTAGAATGTGTAAAAACTAATAAAGGAAAAGAGAAAAAAGGATTATGAAATTGACCTGCTTGGCACATTGGTATATCCAATCAGCTGTAACTACATGTATTCCCCATCTATAAGCAGCCTCATACTTCTCACCATCAGCGAATTTAGTTAATAGATGAGTGACTTTCTTCGTAAGTTTCTCAACGTACTTCACCCCAAGAGCATAACACAAATTTCTTAAGAGCTGCCTTTCTTTCAAGTCATACCGCGAAACACAGACCCGATATCCTTCAAATCCAGGTAGTGGGATTTTGCATCCAAGTGGAGAATAGAGAATGTGACTGCTAATATCCAGCAAATACCCCTCCTTCAATAATAAAGCTACCATTACATTAGCATTTCCACATCCTAATATGAGACATAATGATAACATTGTCCGAGAGATGGTGTGAGATTTACATTAGCCGCATATAAGCTTATAAAATCCAAGTGTCCAACTGTTAATAAAAAAAGAAAAAAATTGCAGCTGAAAGAGAACAAAGTATGAATCCTCTTATTTAAAAAAAAGTTTTATTTCATTAACAATTCCAAGAAACATGAATTCAATGATTCTGGAAGTAGGGACCTAAAACAGGGCACAACTAATAGCCTCTACTTGTTCACATCAAGTAACTAAGAGTAAACTTGATCAGTTGGGTTTTAGTGCATAATCTTAGATGGGAAGATAGAAACCCTTAAACCATTGTTTGCATTAAAGTATTGCCAATTCAATTAACATACAAATGACTGGATTTTATTTGGCAGTAAGCCCGTTATGCCATCTCAAGATTCTACAGTGAGTCATCCACTGTGCTAATTAGACAGGAAGATTAGTACCTCTAGACAAGAATGAATCCAATGAGTGGTAATATAAGAACTCCAGGGTGTATGGGTCAGAGAGGAAGTTACACCATGGCGTTCAACGATAAAGTGCACATTTTTCCTGTTTTGGTCTGCAACAACCTCACCACCACCTTCAGTAACCCATGTCACTATTTCGGGTCTCTGGAGGGAACTCATGAAGTCAAACAAATAATAATAAACTTGGGTTGATACAATTACCAAAACCTATAAACTTCAGTTGACACAATTACAAAAACCTAAACAAATAAACTAATAAAGAATATCAAATTGCTATAAATGCATGTAAACAAGCAAGACTTTACAGCCAACACTTTTGCACCTAGCATAGAGTCATAAAGGAGTCTCCTTTACTCTCATCAATAGACTTGGTTGCTTCCTGTCTGCCCTCAGCTTGTATGTGGACAGATATCACAACTATTTTAAACCAGCAGACAAATACCCACAAAAACATGAAAGCAGATTGACTTTTTAGTCCAAAATATGCCTTTCTATGCTTCTGAGCTCAATATTTCACACTCATACAATTATGCTTCTTTGTAGGATCAGTGACGGACAGAGTAGGATACATTTTCAGAGATTGGAGCTTGTAAGTCATTTGAAACTCCATAGAAATTGTTCCTATGCATTGCATAACATTGAGAATTGCGGAAAATAAAGTATTATGTTCACTAAACCTCATCCATCCAAAGAATTTGAGTATATGATTATTAAATGCAAAATCTCTATTATTCTTACAAAAGTGTGTTGGGGATTATCGGAGGCACGAATTCAGATTCAAACTCAAAATTATGTTAAAAATAAAGTCTATAATGGCCACCGGGTTTTAAATTCAGAAGCCAACAGTTACCAAGGAGAAACAGAAAATGTATGCTATGCGGCATTGGCACAAAATAACTTTTAAAATCAATAAACAAAACAGCTTACTTGTTCTTTAGGAAAAGTGTTTGAAAAACGGAAGAATTTCCCCCTAAACACAGTTGAAGACTTTGAATGTCTAATGTCATTGTTCAATTTGTTTTGCACCTTAGCGTCTTCTTTCAAACCTACAAACACAAAATAACTTTAAGTAGTACACTCTGAGAGGTAGCTTATACTGATGAATATTTTCTTTTATTTTACCAAATAATGTACCTGATTGAGTATTCCTGTTCTCCAAAATGTCATTGTCCACGATCTGAGAAGCAGAAGGTTTCTCCTCCCTTCAAACTTGTCATGCTTGCTGCAGCACTCCCATTGAATACTGCAGCGTCTGTGGACAGGGTGAAGAAGAGTAGGTGTTAGAACTGCCAAATGAAAAACAATGTCATATTAATATGAGCAATAGTAAAAAATCAGATGCCTTTTCCAAGGGCTCAATAGTTGCATAGAAATTTTTACACCTTTTGGAAGAAGTAAATCATAAGCAATATGCTCCTGATGCACAGGGACTTCTTTCTTTTGAAAGTGCACTCTTCAAGCCATGATGTTTTTTTACGATATTAATGACTCCAAAAGATGCAAGACTCCTTATTTCCTTGATTTCACTACATAACCATTTACCATGATAAATTAGTAGAGAAGTGCCTGATTGCACAATCTTTGACTTGAACAACACTATATCTGTTCTGATAACCAACAATGGCATGTAAACCACAGCCGGATAAGCTCAAGGTAATTAACAAGCCAGATAAAGCAATAATATAGACGTAATGCTATCCGATGAAATATGCCCTAACCAAATAAAGTACATCAAACTGTGGCCAAAATTCATAAGATGGCGTTTCAAGTCAATATTACATTTCTCTCATATCCTGACGGAGACACAATTTATATTAGCATTCACCTAGCATGCAATAAATACCCTGAGCAACATTTGAATCCTCTTGGGCATCAAATTCGATATGATATTGATGAGAAGTGAAAATTTTCTGCAAACACGCTCCTCTAGGATATCTGATCGTACAGAAAAAGTTTAATCGGACAATGGAATTGAAAAGTAGGAACCTCTTCATTTACTTTGATATATGAAAACTTCAGTGTACGAAGAGGATGAGGCACTACAGTGTTTTGTACATAAAAGGGTAAATAAGAACCAGTCTGAAGACGATTAGAAACTGCCCAAATGCACAATCTGAAAAGACAAGATTTCTGAATAGCATTTAGAGTTTCTAAATTTTAGAAACTTATCTGCTTGAAACAGGTACCTGTTAGAATGATTTCGAGTATAGATGTTGAAAACTTTTTTTTCTTAAAACTAGCATAGTGATATATGCTGAAACAAGAAGTTCATCTGTATGCTCGTAAACCTTACTTCTTTGATGGATTTCCAACTACCACGTGAGTCAATTCCTCTCTGACAGATATATAACGAGAGCCACCACCTTCGGCGAACCATGTTGGACTAGCTTTCGTAATTCAGAAGCCTCAAATCCTACAAGTAGAATTCTGCACTCAGACAAGTACAGATCAGCATCCTCACATTGAGAATCATCAGCAACACATCGAGCAAAATCAGAAACATTTTTCTGCTTATCAGCAGGTGGATCATTCCCCGCTTTAGATATGAGAGGAACCTCTGGAGGCGTGCAACAGATGTTTGGCAGGTGATTTTCAAGATCCAGGTTCCAAATCTTGAGCAGAAGAAATGGTCTCTGATTCTGAGGCACTGGGCATAATTGATGAGGTACATTGCGAATTTCTGATGCCTTTGCCTTGAGTAAGATGCTCCAATGTTTTTAAAGTATTCACAGAAGATGAAGGTTGAACAGGGAAGGACCTCTTCAAGTAGGCACGCTATTTATGCATTTGACCAAGTCAAAAGCCAAGAAAATCATGAGCAAAAGCAAAATCAGTGTCGTGACTCTTCGGAGAGCTAACCCAGTATACAGATTACATATTAGAAAATGAAGCAAAAAATGCTACAGACAAATTATGCAAGATTGTACCTCTTCTGGCAATAGATTGATGAAGCCATTTCCTGTTAACTATGCATATGTTACCCCATCTTTTTGCAACTTTATACTTGTCACCTTCAGCAACTTTTGAAAAATTAAGGAGACCAATATTGAAGATTATATGCTGGTGTAAGGTAAAGGGGGGAGGAGATGGAAAGGCGGAAAAGAAGAAAGTAGAGACAGAAAAAATTCGAAAAAATCAAAAAGTCGCCTGCAGATTAAGTATAAAAAGGAAAGGAACTATTCATTGACAATTACCAAAACTAACAGTATTTTTTTTTTTTTTTGAAGTGGGTTTTAAAACATAAATAAATGTTGAGGTCTGTGGCTAGGACAGCTAATTGTAATCACACAACGCTTCTCAAGATTATGAATCGAACAATAGGTAAATTTAGAAAGAAGCTATGGAAAAACAAGTTCCACGTCAAACAAACACTTTAACGCAAACTTTGACCTACGACCAGATAATTTCGAACTACCAAACAAGTGGGTAAATTGATATTAAAACAAAAATAACAAAAAACCAAAACACAGGCGATATCACAGATCAAATGAGAGCATTTCTTTGTCAGCCCGGCAGAATATTTGCCAGCATTTTGTAAGACGAGCTTCTCCACTTCCCTCGTTCATCTAGAAGTAACAAAGTTCTACAACTTAGAAGACAATTATAGTGTTTGTAGTTGCAGAAGAAAATTAAAAAAAAAAAAGGTTTCCAACCTGCAGGAATTCCACTAACACATATTGTTAATCCAGAAAAGGAAGAACTCTGTAAGGTTCCTGAGGAACTATACGGTGCTCTTTCCAACATTGATCAAGCCAGTCTGCTGTGACTATTGGTTTTTCGGTTGGTATTGAGCCCACTGCAAAATATTGCAAAATGACAATGAAACAGAATAAATTTGGTGATTAGAAGCATCAAAAATATTTTCTTCACTCTTTTTTATTTCTCTTGTTCTTATTTCCTCCCTCTCTCTATCTGTTCCTCTTTTTAGGACGATGGAAGCAAAAACTGAAAGGAAATGAGAGACGTACAATAACTCAAGTACCATCAACATACAGAATATATATTGGAAAAACAATAAAATGAATTTAAGTGAAATGATTCTTCCAACCCTAGCAAATAAGAGTATCTGTAGCAAATCATTCTAAATAAAATTGTTTATAACATTAAATCAAAGTTTCAATGAAATTATTTAAATAGTTCAAACTCTTTTAGTTCAGTATATGGTTGTTTCTCAAGTCCCTCTGTTTAGTTTTTACATTTCAACTAAAAATGCCAATTGTGTGATCTTGACTGACTATGCACATGTGCCTCATGCACAAGTTACTAAAAGGATCTGGAGGTACATTACTAAAAACATTAAGCGTAAAATATAAAAGAAAACCTTGTATTTTTGGGCAGATACATCTTTCACAATAACAAAACTGACATCTGATGATGCTTTTTTTTTTTTGTCAACTGTCCTCCCATGGCAGTAACCTTCTTTCAATACTGGCCTACACGTCACTTAGATAAAACCCAAGTAATCATGATATGAACCAGAAGTCAAAAATTGAGAAAGTAAATACGTATAAAGATTCCTCAAAATATATATAAATCCGCTAATAGATAACATTCGTGGCTCCAGTGTCATAATAGTGAGAGAAAGGACTCATGTTATCACCTTTACTTTCCTCATTCCCAACAAACTCTTGAAAAGAATATTCAAAGCACATACAAATAGCTTGTAACTCGTTGGCTAATAAAATGATGAGATATGTGAAGACTTTGCATATGAAGACTTTGCATAACATAGAGACCGCTATTTTATTAGGTACTCTGAGAATGAGTATGTATGTTCACAGAGAGCATAATTCTGAGTGGAAGCACTGTAAAAATAGTTATTCACGGGTCTCAAATAATAACATAAACTTCATCAAATCTCGATCCTATATATTTTCATCCTATATAAAAATCTAACCTCGTGATGGATCCATCACGCAATGCTGCCTTAACTAATGAAATAGAATTATTTATAAACAATAAGAACAACATATGTGAGATGTCGTTTTTAGTTAATCAAGAATAGAGAAGGACTTTCTTAACCCCCAATATACTTTGACTGAAATGAGGGTAGCTAAATGGCACTATACCTCCCTCTCAAAACCGGAGCGACTATACTTATGCCATCCAATGCAAGGCAACAAGTATACCCTTGATTAGGTAGCACTCTGCGCTCTTTCACACAGGTAAACACACACTGAGGACCTGGCCCCAACCAAATGTTAGCTAAAAATAAAAACAGTGCAAATTGAATAAAGAGGTTAAATATTAAATTTCAGAGAAACAACTAGAAATGAATTGAAAGCACTAGCCAATAATCATTCATGACTTGAAATTTAACCTAACTCTCAACAGATTCTGAAATCATTATAAATAATAACAAGCTATGTCTTATGCACTCATGTAGATCACACGTCTTAAGAAGGAAACAACTTTTTTTATGCAATCTATCTAAACAATTTTAGTGGGAAAAAAAGAAACAAACTCAAATGCGTTACATTGCCTCTACTTTTTTTATTTTCTAATCTTTGAAGTGAAAGGTTAGGCTGGGCTATCTTGTTATTATCAAGTTCTCGGGATGTGGTAGAAAAAGGAAAAATATTTTCCAATTTTCTGATAAAC